>CM063712.1:7765992-8413380 GCA_032441835.1 Slavum lentiscoides | reverse complement strand
CTGTATTTTTCTGATTTACCAACGCGCATTTTTCATATATAGGTACTATGACGAATTTGTAAACGAAAATTCAAAGCGCATAATATTTTGTCGATTTCGCAACGACAAAAGAAAAAGTGCGTATTTCTTAGTTTTTAAGTATTTGTATTCGAACGAAATACGATTGAGAAAAAAAAATGTTCTTTATTTTATTTATTCGACGACTATACTATTATAATATGTGTAGTATGACGACACGAATGTTGTTTATATAATCATAAAAACTACATAAAATAATTGATATTATATAATTTATGTGTTATAATCTGTGTTAATCTATCTTAATTGAATCGCTAACGCCCATTTATTTTATTTAGTTCATAATAGTTTATATTTTTTTTTTTCATTTATGCAATGTTATATCGATTTTCGCGTATTTTAATTATTATTTTCCTTGTTTTTATCAAGTTTTCACGCATATTTTACACTTTTTTCGTGAATATTTTATCTATCGTATCGTAGCTCCTACTATTTCCGAGCCTACTATTGTATATAATACGTAATAGTTAATAAATAATAATTGACGCAGTAGCCGGATTCGGGAAACTACGTTTTCGCAACATTTTGTATTTTTCATAAGTTTTAATAGAATATATAATCGATTTCTAAACGTTATTTTTAACCGTTTTCCGCTATCAAAATTTCTCGACGGTTTTTTTAATAGATTATGTGTGTGCGTGTGATGTTTAAAAATCTAAAAGAATCGTTCAGATTCGCCTATAATAATATAAAATCTGAAGTTGTTACACGTCCATAAACGTCGTTCTATTATAGGTATTATACTTACATTGGTCTCGAATAATGTATTTAGACGTTGGCAAATAAATAGAATTTGGGCAACGAAAATTCAAAATTAAACTGTAATAGATACCGATAAAAAAAGTCGAGTTAATTTTAATTTTTTAACTCATTAATGCCCAGCCTTGAATAATAATTAGAGGATATCTCCAACCCCCCTCCCGCGATTATTGCTGATGATATAATAAATTATAAACGCCGTGTATATGCGTCATATATATACGTATATGTATATATAATATTAAATAATATAATGGACCGTATAACAGCAGCTGATTGCATTCCGCGAGTGTGCGTCCCGTTCCAGGACGTCGTTGAAAACGTTGCAGAGCGAGTGGAAAAAAAATCTCTCGATAATAATAAACTGGTTCGCGCGACCCACACGTGTTTCACAGCTTGTGTTTTTTGTACGCGTGTCTTGGAAACCGTTATGATACATCGGCGTATATTATTATAATCTACACTTATGTAATAATATTTAAATATGCGACCTTTTCCACCACTACAGACCTTTGTGACAGTGACGTAATTTTAAAAACTTCTCAGCTTTCTTTCTGAACGGTAATAGGAGCTGTTAACATTTCTTATTTGGCTACAAACAATTTATATAATACGTTAAAAACCGATATATATATTTTTTTGTCTTAATAAAAACGATATATTTTACAATAGAAGAAATGCATACATCAATCTCGCATTCCTCTCTATCCGATTTAAACGTAACGTTTTAAATATTTTAATTATCAATAGTACCATCGAATTGATTTTATATTCATTGTGCCGCGTTGCTTTATTTTAATAATACGCTAATACGTTTCGAAAACGTTCTATGGCAGTACAAGCATAACTTGTCGCGGGAAAAGTGCAGATAATAAATATATTTTCAATGACTTCAAAAAAATTTTTTTTAAATTTATATAGTATCTCTATCGTTGTTTGGCTCGGTAAACAATTCATCAGTATTTATTTCTTTATCGTGTTTTGGTGGTATACGTAATCACTCGTATCGTATCGTATAAAATATAGATGCAGACAACTGCAGTGATCGGTGTAATAGTCGATATTTATTGAAACCTTCGACTTAAAACAGAGGTCCGCCATTAAAATAGTAAGCTCGAAAGCCACTAAAATATTTCGTTTTTTATGCAGGAATTTATAATGTAAGAATAGGAAATTATTGTCTCAACACCGGGCTGCATCCGAATTAAGTCCCGTATTCTTGTTTTTTTTTTAATACATCGCGCTGCATATACTACTGAACTATATACTAACATATTCTTCCACGTTTTACAGGACTGCTGTTTAAATACGTATATAGTTTACAATTTTCAAAAATTAATAGCGAGTCCCCACGTCGGCGTACATCGGTATATTGAAGTCTATACAAGTACCTATAGTCCTATACGATTATTTACTCGTGATAGTAATGCGTATATAGTAAAAAGATTCCTGAATCCAACCGGCAGTGGATCTGACACTGTCTGTAATTACATCCCTTTTGGGGGTCCCAAATCCGGTCAGCCGTTTATGAGGAGGAAATGACTTCGAGCGCGACATCCGCGATGTACCATATATTATTAAAAACGTATTAATAGATTAATAATACACACTGTGTACAACAACCCGGCATACGAATAAGATAATTTATAGTTTTCGTGTTTTGTCCGGGTGCACGTCCAAAATTCTTCTTTTTTTTTTTTGAAAACGACCGACTTGCTAATTATACAAATGTTTTCGAATAAAATCGTGTTGCAAATCGGTAGTCGTTATTGGACTTCACTGTTGATGAATATTAAAATAAAAAAAAATATTAAATATTAAAATTAAAATATTAATAACGCCGCGCATGATAAATACTCGTATCACGGTTAAAAACATACTAGAAATTTAATTTTAAACTGTGACTCGTATATATACACTTCTACACTTTCAACCGCGGGGTGTGTGCACAATGTATCTGTAGATTATTTTATTTAAATTACTTTTGGAAAACGTTTCCAGTAATCATTTTATTACATACCATAAAAATAAACTAATAAAACTATACAAATAAAAATGTTTAAATTGTATTTCAGTTCCGCGGTAATACTGAAATGGTACACTAAACGTGACGTTTTCATCGGAAAGATATTACACATTTAAATGTTCGTTCCTTTATAATATACTTAATCGCGTTAAATTACGCATTTAATTAATAACAAGTGAAAATACATAATATTCGTTTAAACGAAATTATAATACGCAACTACATTTTGTGTATATAGGTACTGGCAGCGTCGCGGCGAATATTTTATATAGAAAAATGCTAAATGATATATCTTTCGATTGGTTGCCAATTCGTTCGAAACCAACGCGTATAAAATAGGAGAAAATTCGTGTTTTTTTTCAATGATTGTCGGGACGATAAAAAAGCACGCAGATGTTATTATTTCGTATATACATAAATAACGCGGCTGATGTTTTTTTTTTCGTTATTGTTGTAAACACGATATTTTCCTATGAAACGCGTTAATCGCAATGATTACAATGTAATTACGTTTTTCCACCGTGTTAAGAAAGGGAAGAGGATCGCCTTGAAAAACGATAAGAAATTTTGCGGCACTTATTATGCGAAAAAAATAATAATCCCATGATGACGCGAATCATCGAATACACCTTCCTCGTATATAGCGTAGAATCTCAACTGTATTTCCCGAATAAAACAACAATATCGTGTACAAAATTATGTTATACTTTGTTCTGCTGTATAGTATAATAATAATAATAACAATATTAATGTACAAATCGTATATACGTACACACACCTTTTTGTCACGTCAGTAATTCGCATTGGCGGTATTGCGTGTGTATAAAGTATAAGGTCAAAAATGTTGTGTGTAATAAAACGGTGTTGCGTGTAATAATAATTGCAGACGATTCCAATTTTGGAATGACCGCCAGGCCTAAAACACATCCGTGTTAATAATAATAAAAAAGCGAATTCGGAGAGAATTCAATACAAAGAGTATAGGAAGCGTTATCGATGGTCTTTAGGAAATTTTGGAACGACCTCCTGCAAAACACGCCCGTCTTGTTAACGTTTCCGTCTCGCCCGTGCGCCTCGGTGTCCCTGCAGCAGCAGCAGCAAGCTCGTCCGCGTATAAGGTGGTATACGCTTATCTCTATTTCTTCTTCGCCTTACACTCTCGGACTACACGCAGCGGATTTTATTGCCCCCGTGAAACGGTTTTTTTCGTGATACGCCAACCAACTGTGCAGAGCGTTCTCTCTCGGGGACGTTGCACAGTTTCGTTTGCCTACATCCTCTCTCATATAATATATACTGATTTTCCTCGTCCGATTCACGATAAATAAAATGTAATTCGATTTGAACATTAAAAAGCCGTAATAATTATAACGAGAACGCGCGGATCTTGGAAAAATCACTCGTATAAAAGAATATTTTAAGAGCCGGCCGGCGGCGGCGGCGGCGGTTTGTATAGTACCGCCACCAATATAATAATATGCGAATTATAGACACAAACATCGACCGACCGACCGACAACTAATCGCGCGCGCGCGCTCATCTATATAAATTGTGCGTATAGTTTTTTTTTATATCACATTGTGTTAGATTCAACTGTCCGACTACTACTGTAGGGGGTAGTGTAGATTTATTGGCTCGCGCGTAGGTATGTGCGCGAGAATGGCACACCACTGTTATGTGTATAGCTGCTGCTATATCATATATATATATATATATATATATATATATATATATAGAGAGAGAGAGAGAGAGAGAGAAATCTGCATAAAAAGAGAGAATATTGCGCGAATAATTGTGATTTATCAAGAAATATGTATATATATATATGCAATGTTGTAATAAATAACACGGGGGGGACGTTTTAATATAACCTTCAGTAATAATTACGATACGTTATAATATTATTCCTGTTTGGAAAAACGCGCGCGATTAATATAATTTATCATTTCTTTTTCACCGCTCGCGCGCGCCGTTTTCTTTTGCCCGTTATATTATGTATGTATATTAACACCGCGGCCGAGTTCTCGGGACACTTCTCTATACTAGTATAGGTATACTGATTTATGGTCTCCGTACGATACGCAGTGCGCACACCGATATGTGTTATATAATTTATAATAAGCTCGTATATAGCCACTAAAAAATCGTTCGCTAAAATGTTGTAATTTCGTTTTTATTCGCTGCAGGTACAGAGACTGTCCGAATACGAAACGTATTTCCAAAGTTTGTTAAACGAGACTAGACCGGACCATGGGAGAGGCGCGGAATACCACGACCTGTGCATGGCCAACAGCTCCGTCAAACAAGTGAGTTTATTATTATTATTATTATTATTATTATTATTATTATCGTTATTTCCGAGTAAATATATATTTTTTACGCGGAAAGTAAAATTCCGTAGGCGTAAATAAAAAAAATAAAAATACTGACGTTTTTGTCGAGAATACACTCTAAACGCGCGCGCGCGCGGCCCGACGATTGTCGACCGGCGGCGTCGATAAACAAACGGCCGTTATTGTCCAATACACGCGCGCAGACCCACTTTCTTCGATCCGCGCCTTCGAACAGCATCGCACAAAGAATATCATTTTTTTTTCTCGCCTACTACTATAGAAATAAAAAAAAAATATATGTATTTATCGTTTTCCATCCGACGTGCGTATTATAATGACTTCTCATTGTATACCTCCGAACGCGCGTTTCTTTGATAAAAACGACCCACTCGTGTATTTTTATTTTCATTTTTTTTTCCCCCGATATCCGCCACAGTGTGCCGGGGAGCTGTCCTGCGCGACGGCGACGTTTGAAACGAATCTGCTGTGCACGCGGCGCAGTATACAGAGTGCGACGAAAAAACAACAACAAAAAAATACTCCCTGATTTGTGAAACTAAATAGAAACCAAACCGAATCAAATATTTTTTGTTTATAACACGCGCGCGTACATTATGCCTTTTTATATATATTTTTTAAAAGGGTAGCGGGGTGCAGTTGTGTGGATGTCGCAATTAAGCGAATTATTTGGTTTAGGATTTTAGAGTTTTGTTATATTATACTAGGTATAAATTTAAAAGCAATGCTATAAAAACGATTCTGAGCGGAGCTTCGGTGTAATATTATTTATTATTAGTTATTTAGTGTGAGTACTGTACAGTACATAATTTACGATTAACCTTATGCAGAGTACGTCATTTTAATGTAATTTCTTGTACGATAAATAGCTGGGTAGCTATAAAAATGTTTAATTTCAATAATTGTCATTTTCCATAAAAACAAATACACTCTGTCGAAAATAACTTCCGTTAATTTCATAATTACGAAGAAATAACGCGGTAATCGATTTCGACGAAATCGCGTTTTTACCGTTTTTATGTAATTTTTCGATAGTTTTTTTTTTCTGAAATATTGGGAAAATCACAAAATTACCTCTCTAAAGTACCGGCTACATGCGATTTGCTATAACCGGAAACCGGGTATGATTGTAAAAAAAGATCTGAGCACTTTTTCTAATAGAAATGTTAAGTACAGACATAAAAAAAAAATCACATCATTGTAAAACTAATACATTCCTCGCTCCGTTCAGAATCTTTATTTAAAACCCTTAAGTGGCGGCCCTCATTTTCGATCGAGGAGCCTTTCTCGGCAGCGGCGATAGTTGTCTACGATGACCCTATGTGATGGCAGCGACTTCGCCCTGCTTATTTCCCCAATCTCTTTCACTTTGTTCTGGAATGATACGTATATACGCATATATCTCAAGTATGCGTCATATACAGTGGCGTACAAAGGATTTTTAATGGGTTGGGAGGGGGAGTTAATTCAGACGATTTTATAAAAAAAAAATATGTTGTCTTTATATATATATATATTATAAAAAAAATTTTCTACAGAATAATAAAATAAAATAAAATGTTTTTAATTCCAAAAATAATGTGTTACCTACCGACGAATTTCGTAGGAGCGCGTAATATATGCAACTGCTGAATACACCGAATATTAAATTCTTTATCCCGTAAATAATAAAAATATTTTTGATCCGAAAAGTGATTGAAAATATATAGTAAAACCTTATAAACACTATACTGAAATCGTCGAGTTTTTTTTCTCGTTTTTTATTTAGTAAAAAAGAAATTTTCAAATTGAGAGGTAAATTAAAAAAAAAAAAAAAGATCGGTCAATGACAACAGTAATAGAGTAACACGACGTCTAAATCATATGCAAAAGTTACAGACTATCTTAATTACAAAATACTGCATAGTTATGCCGTGTGCAGTGGGCTGCAGGAATACCTACTCAAGACGGAACTCATTCGTTTTGGTTTTTTTTTTTAAGTCTTCGACATTAAAAAGCGATTTTTTTTCTTGTGATTTAAACAATAAGACAGTGGGGGACATCTAAACCCCCTCTTGCAGTGTACGTAATAATTGTAATTGTAATTGTGTATAATTTATATACTATATGTGTTTCGTCATAGCTTTCATTTAAATACATAATTATTATATACGTGTTATCGTTGAAACGCCACCGCGCGGTGTGTATTAGAATTAGACGACCACGACGACGACTCGCGCGCGTGTGTGTGTGTGTCCGTATAGGTGTGAATGAGACTGTTTGCAGCGCACTCACTATTAGTGTAACCGCGGCGGTCGCCTGAAGCCGCGGCCAAAAAACCACGCCCGAAACGACTACGGTATACGGTTAAATCGCACTGCGGTGTACCTACTGCAGGACACTATCGTATATAATATATAATAAAATTATAATGTATTACGCGTGCATTAATATTATTATGTGTTGTATGTGTAACGGATTCGTACGGGGGCTAAATGTGCCAAGGAGAGAGACACAACTGCTTCGCCGGTTGTCAGCAGGAGGAGTAGGTGAATACAACAAGGAGAGGTGCAGGTGTCCCCGTGGAATGACCATATGTATCCATATGCCCCCGCGCGCGCGCGCGCGTCTCACCACTTTGCAATTTTTTTTTTAAATATTATCGCGAAGAGGCGTTTGAGATTAATAAACCGCCACGCAGTCGTGGCCGTTGTATACACGCGTAGACGTCTCCGTATAATATTTTTTACGGATTTTTTTCCTTCAGAATATTTTACTTTTTCACCGATTAATGTAAAAAAAAAATTCGTTTTTTCGCGTCATCCGACGTGTATATATTTTATAATATATATATATATATACTTGAACGCATAGATTCCAATAGCGATAATAATATTATATATCCGCCGTATACAATATATATACCTAATATAAAGTCGTATGCGATATACAAATCGCCACGACAGCTAATTCGTCTCATGTTCGGAGTGAAAGAAAAAAAAAACCACCGTCGTCGTAGCCGTTACTGTAATATTGTAAAACGCGTGTATATTGTGTATAGTGTAGAATTTAATATAAAAAAAATATATATTTTTTTTCTTCTTACACGACGCGTCCGCAGACGTCGATGTATAAAAAAAAATTTTTTTTTGACAAATGTGATATTATCCGTATAATATATTATAAATATTGGGCGTTATATATATATTTTAGTTTTTCGATATTCGCTTTAAGAAAAAAATTTATAATACGATTTTAACGATCAGTGTTTCTGCGCCTCGAATTATTATTTTAATAAAAATACTTAATAAGCCGGTATAAATATCAATTTATGAGTTTGCCAATTTTTTTTTTTGTATATTTTCCTTTCTATTATATTACAGTGCGTCAGTGCGTATATAATATGCGTAGAATGTATGTACTAATTATATATATAAAAAAAAACATTATTCGGAATAAATTATCAGGTATAAAATATAAACGAACGAGTCGTAATATACAATATATTATAATAAATTATACGACTGTATAGAATTTATTATTTTTTTCCGAGAATTAGTATTTTCGCGTATAATGATATTTAGAAATCGTCTCTGTAATGTGTGTTGAAATAAAAATATAATATTTTACCGAATCAGTATTATTATTTTATGATTATATTCAATCAAAATTAAACTATATAGTACTGGTCGAAATAAAAATAAAAATATAGCGAGCCGTAGGTGTTGTGCATGTTGCTTAAGTGAACTAATATAATATTAGATAAAGGTTTTAGAGTTTTGATATTATTATATGAATTTGAAAGCAGCGGGTAAATCATTGCATTCGATAAAAACGATTCTGAGGCGGAGCTTCGGTGTAATATATTATGTATTAAAAATATCTAATATTTATTGTATTGTATAATGTACAAATACGGGATATTATTCCGTGTAGTACCTATATTTTTTCATAAATTGAAAACCGTAAATAAGTAACGTATACGACTGAAATTGTATTGAATTTTCGGGTCTTAATAAAACCAAAAATTAACCCTTTTATGAATTAAATACCTAAAAAATCTATAAATGCTATAAATAGCCCAAAATCGAAAAAAAAATTGAAATTTTCAAGACGCTAGCTGAGTAATTGTTTTCGACATAACGGAGATATATTTTGACGAAATCGAATTTTTTATTCTAGACACTTTAGAGAAGGTCAAAAAATGACCTCTCTATAGCTAAAGTATCAACTAGACAAAATTTGCTTTCAGAAAAATTTGTCATATTGCAGTATACTTCGGAGCAACACACTCATTCTGATAGAATTGTTGATTACTCTGCAGACAGAAAAAAACAACCGTACATCATTGTAAAGCCAATACGTTCGTCTCTCCACTCAGAATTTATAAAATAATAATACGTTGATAGACATTAGTCGAAATCTTTTTTTTTTTTTAAAACACTCGTTCGTTCCCCAGCCTTGTGTGCAATAATATTTGAATACAATGAATTCATATTATATTATACGATATACCGCGTATTTTATATATATATATATATATATATACAACAAACGCGTTTCGAACACGAAATCAGACCGAATTATATTTTCTTCCGACTCTAAGCGAAAATCGTGTATACATTTTCGGGCTAACGTTTCTATTTCGCCGCTGCACATAACGAACTATAGCTGGTATATCAGCTCTGATGATGGTGCCCGTGTTTGGTGCGGCTTTTAATTAATTCGTATTGTATATATATAGGTACCACCTATACGGCCAACCGACCGACTGTCCGTTAATCGTAACATTAACACTTTTGAATCG
Source organism: Slavum lentiscoides (assembly GCA_032441835.1). NCBI lineage: Eukaryota > Metazoa > Arthropoda > Insecta > Hemiptera > Aphididae > Slavum > Slavum lentiscoides. The sequence continues at coordinate 8,403,380 of CM063712.1, read as the reverse complement.
CTATTTAGATATCATTTATTTATACGTGAAAGTTGGCTTCTGGCGTTAATTTAACGCGTCCGTCCACATAATAATAATATTATTATTATGTATAACAATCGTGCGATTGTAGAACCGCCGCCGCGCATATTTAATTAATTTCGCTTCTAATTAAATTCGCGTATTGAAAAAAAAAAATACAATTATCATTGTTGTTTACATTGTTTAATCGCGCGTGTATCCTATTTGATGAATATCGAAACAAATATTGAACGACGTGAATTATATTATTAAAACGCTTGTACACTTATTTAATTTTACAGACAATAAAACGAGTCCACGAGCAAAGCGATCTAGAACGGATTCAAGATGTGTTTCCAAACGATTTCCTTAGACTGTACGACAAAGAAGCCCTCACAATGGTAAGCGCGCGTTAATTTTTCGTACAAAACGGTCGAAATAACGTGTATGTATAATTTATATATATATATATATATATATATATATATATATTATACTGTATATTATTTATGGTCGTTGTACTTCTTCCGTTAGAAAAAAAAAAAACGACACTTTCTACATTATTTATTTGTCGTTTAATATTTGAACTGTTAGACGTGACGCGATAGTAGTGTTATCGATATTCTGTCGTTGTGCAATACGAGTTACGTTTATTTTCATACGAGACGCGTTTTTAAATAAAAAAAAAAAGCCTGAAATACGTTCTGTACTATTCTGCAGTAAACACTTGTACGTACGACTACATGTTTTTTTTTCTCAAACAATACGCGTTTATCGTTATTTTTTTAGTGCGGTTTAGTTTAGATTACATTAAATTTCGTTGTTAACAAAACGATGTACATCTATACGTGGTTTTTTCTCCGTTTTAGAAGATGAAAGGATTAATTCGGAAAAGGGGAGGAACCGGCACGGCCGCTCTGAGAAGAGCACTGTCGTCTAAATCACTGCGATCGGAATCACCTCCTTCAACACCCAACAAAATTCGTAACGAGAGCCCGAGGAAGTTCATAATGGAAACGCCCGTCCAATTGGTCAATGTAAATATATATATATATATAATATAATAATTTAATTATTATATAATAACGTGTATATATTGCGTACGACTTACGAACAATGTCCGGAGGAGACTGTCTGTAATAATAATAATATTAACTCGGCAGTCTACACGTGTTTATCTCCGATATAAACTGGACGAGAAACTTGTTAATTGACCCAAATCTGGGTCTGTGACTCTCGGGAAGTCGTGTTTTTATTTTTATGCTCAACCACTCGCCCTGACGCGAGTTATGGAAAAGCTGAGAAAAAAACAATTATTTTCCTGTCCGGCATTGAAAAATATGTATAAAACGTCGTAGATTTATAATGATTTTTTAATTACAACATCGTAATAAATATTTCACTAACAGTTTCGTGTAACCGAGAACTAGTGATGTTACGAACCCAGATTTTTGAAGTCGAACCGAACTTCAAAAAAAGTTTAAAAGATCTAACTTTCAAATTATTTTTTAAATTATTGATTACGACTAAATACTCGATGGATTTAAAAATAAATTGAATTATTTAATTATTTATTCATAAAACAATCAACTACTATGTTACATCACTTTATCATACAATATACAACAGAATATTATAATATCGTACCTTATTGATTTACATGTTATTATACATACTACGTTACGATTTTACACATTTTGCTACTAATAATACCACTGGATTAATATTAAAAAAACGACAGAACAATCAATTTTTGAATCATAATTGCTACGAATATTGGTATATAAGAATAACGTACTGTATATTTTGAATTTTCCAAGTAGTCCTGCACATACGACACCGAAAATGGCGGGACTAGTCTGTCGACTACATTAAATTTTTGTAAACTCAGTTACTACCCGGATTGTAAAAAAATTATGCTTTCTATCCAAAAAATAGAACAAACTCTATTTTATTTATTTAAACCTTAATTGAATTTGTTTTTCAACGAATTCGGTTTGAATTTCGTTTTTCAACGTTCTATATTCGAACCAAACTATTTTCTGTTTAGTTCGGTTCGAATATTTCTAATTACGAATTGAGTTCGAAAATCGAACAGTTAGTAACGTCTCCACCCCGAGAACCTCTAAAGCTCTCCGATTCGCACTTAGAAACGTACACGCAGTATTATATATTCATAATTACTAACATATTAGTCGGGTGAGAGAAAGAGCTAATATATCCCTGACAGTACCAGTATTTTCCTGGAGAATTCCAATGGGAGCCTTCTAGAGCAGCGTTTCCCTACAACCGGCGTGCTGGAAAAACGTCGTGATTATTAATAATAAACATTTTACACGGTTCTCTTATCGCGACAATCACCTGACTCGTATTATTTTAATAAACGGTGTAATAAAAATTATTATAACTGAAGAACTCAGAAGAAGGCAAGAGGGCGTGTGCCTGTCAACCGTTCGACCCCGGAGGAAACTTATAATGAAAGGAAACGGGCCCAAATTCTTCGCTAGATTTTTATAGTGTAATCGTAATGCAACTGTTTTTTCCGTATCAATAAATTTAATGTTTGTAATAAATTAAAAATATTATTTTACACGAGTTTTCCTGGCCTAAATAAAAATACCATTTAAAATTATTCACTAATAATTTACCGTTATACAATAATTACTTTGGTATTTAATACGATAAACCCGACAACAGTCTTTGTATAATCCAAAAACCTATTCCCTAAGGGTGGACTCCAGCTATAGTAGAATTCTCTACTTATAATCGCGGGGGGGGGAGGAAATCCTGCTGCAGTCATAGAGGGATTTCGCCATTTCGGTACAAAATCTCCGGATAAAGCCAGTTATTACAGCCAGTTTTCGGGAATTGAACGTTTAACGTACACCACTACTATTTTACACATTATAACGTGAATACTATTGTTGTTGTGTGTGTGTGTGTGTGTAGGGCGTACATTGTCAGGAACGGCATTTGTTTTTGTTCAACGACCTTTTGTTGGTGGCCAAAGCGAAATCCGGTAGTAACTTTAAGCTCAAGGACAAAGTGAGGATATCGGAGATTTGGCTGAACGAATCGCCGGCGGTCATCGACGAAGTGGCCGAAATCCCCAAGTCTTCGGACACGTCTTTCGTCATCGGTTGGCCGACCACCAACTACGTAGCCGTTTTCAGGTTAGTTTACGCATGTCTTTTAATAAACCTTAGGAATGTATCTAGGAATTCTTTTCGGGGAAGCTTAAAAGTCAAAAAATTAAAAAATGAATGAATGGTTGCTGAGAAGAAGAATGCTTGCTGACAATAAAAAATTCACATTCGTTATAATGGAAATTTATTAAAAAAAGATTTTATTCATTGAAAATCAAAACATTACTAAAATTTATGAAATTTCGGAGGGCGCTTCAGCCCTTCCCTTAGCTACGTGCCTGCGATCTTACGCCGTTAAACCTAATATTTTACACGTCGCAATCGGCGTCCACGGGTTTTCTTTCTTTTTTACTCTCGCGCGCGCACCACTGTTGAGATGTGGTCCCTCAGCGGGGGACTTGCGCGCACTCACACATCGGTCTTATCGTTATAGCGTGCTGCAGTCTTAGAGAGGGTCTTTGAACCAACAACGGACGGCGGCATTGTACGACAACGGTCCCAAAAAAAAAAAAAAACCGTATAATCTCTTCCGCGCGCTGTGTGTAAGCGCGTCGGATATAATAGTCGTAATAAAAAAAAATATATATTATTAATAATAATAATATGCTCATGTGCAGCAGCACCAGAAGAAACGCGCTCACTGGGACAAACGGCGGTGTTGTGTATTGTACGACGCGCGCGTATATATCGGAAAAGGAGGTTCGCTAACGGTACATGCGCGTACGTTGTGTATGGATTGCCTGCCGACATAAACGCAACTCTTAATTAGACGACAGAAAAAAAAACGGCCTATTGTTACCCACGTGCAGTACACGTATAATATTATAATAACGACTATAATAATATATATATATATATATTTATTGAACGATCATTATTATTTATACGACGAACAATATAATAATAATTTGTTATTATTAAATTGTGTATATTATATGTATTGTACGATGACGTAATGTGCAGGCACGTAGTTAGGATTTTTTTAGGGAGGCTGGGGGTCCGAATAAAAATTATCTCCACTCGATCGCTTTGAGTTTTAAAATATAATATATATATATATTTTTTTTTTAACTCAATGCGATCGAGATATTATTATTGTTATTACAATAAAATAAATAAAAATGTTTATTATTCGACGCGAATTGATTGTGCACGCGTGATATATTTCTTAAGAGGTGGTTGAGCAGTGTTTGAATTGGAAAAGGAACGGGGACTCCGAGACTTTAAAAAATTAGCGTCCTTAACAGTGATTAGACTCGACCCGACACGCGGAGGGCTTCGCCTCCCACACCCCTAAACCGTTCGTTTTCATCAAATTATTACAATATATAATAATATATGTCAACAGTTACAACGAACGTTTTTTTAAACCTTATCATTTATTAACATAAAAAGTTAATAATTACATAAAAATGTACTCTACTTAATTAATTTTTTAAAATAACTTTCCACAACTATTGGTAACATCTCACGTCTCGTTCACAAAATACCAAACGCCGACACACCATAAATTACCTATATTATAAATCATAATAATGATAAATAGATAAGACTTTTGTTCTTGTTATGAATTATCATAATATAATGCTTTAAACAAAATAACACGTTTCGTACCCCCGTTCTAATGAAAATAATTTGAAGGGGTGCTCTTAAAATAAGAAAAATTTGAAGAGGAGCTCCGTCCCCCTGCGTCCCCCAATTCGAGCACTGCAGGTTGGAAGCGAGTATTTTCTCCCTTCGTCTTGCACACACGGATCATAGTATAAAATAAACATTTCGTACCCTTCCAACATACCGATCGACCTATAGTGATGCGATAAACATTTTTTCGGTAAAACAGATTTTGAATTCGTCGTGAATTTCGCTATAGAATACGACTTTCCCACGTTTCTAATTTTTTTTTTCATAAATCCTTTTAAAAAATTACTCGAACAAATTTAAAATAAAAAAAATCGCTAATAATCAATTTTTGAAGATCTTAAGATATAAAAAAAAAAAATTTTAAAGTTGAGAAGTCACATTCTATGTGGTAAAATTCACGACGAATTCAAATCTGTTTTCAGAATAATAAATAAACACATTATTTAATTTTATTTGTAGGTATACAATAGTATTTATTTTATTGTATTATTGTAGTGTTTTAATATATAATTCTTTTTTATTTTTTAAATTAACATTATAATACTATTATATTTTTATGAATAATATTTGTACGCATTTTCACCATTATTGATTACTTAAATAAATAAATAGTAGAGATTTATTTTGTCGTTATTTGTATTTAATATTAAAATAAACATTTGTACTGTGAAATATTCGAATGTATAAAAGCTATACATTTTTGCCCAAATGTTTCTGGTCACAATTAGGTTTGCCCGATTTCTTCGGCTTCTGCCCGAAACAATTATATATATATATAAAAAAAAGTATTTTTCTATTTGATTTGGACCGCAGTATTACTGTATCTTTTTGCGTGAGATACACTATAGTTATTCGCCAATGAACAGTTACAGCAGGTGTACTCAGCTAAACCAGTGTTGAACGTTCTTTCGTTTGGAATATAAAAATTATTTTTTTATTCGCTTTATAATGAAGAAAACGAACTGCACAACTTCCGCGGTTGACGCTAACATTTTCAAAATGTTTTTTTTTTTTTTTTTTAAATTTCCTACCCCATATCGTGGACTCATCCGTGCGTGCGTGGACGTTATTATAAGAAAAAATAAATATCGAATACCCGTAATATATTATTATTTATTCGTAATGTACTCTGCGCATTATTAATAAATTCGATAATTTTTACCGCATTAAAATAAAAAATGACTGAAAATCGTTACGGGCATAATAGTCTCGTTTTATAAATAATTGCGCGCGTGCAATACGATTTAAAAAAAAAAAGAAAATTTTTTTTTTTATTGTATTTACGTCGTTTAAATCCTCGAAAACAATATCTAATCGAATACGCGCGTTATAATACACGTATACTCGTATATATTTGAAATATAGGTGGCTGCGTGCCGCTTGCTGTATTATTATTTTGTTAATATTGTTGAGATACATAATATGCGATAACAAACGAAATTTGATTTTTTTTTCTTGAAAAATTCTTCACAGACAGCGCGTAAATCCGATCGACAACAACAACAACAACAAGAAATAACGCGCTCACAATATTAGCGCCGGGCCTCGGTGGTTATTATTTTCGCGTGTTTTTTTTTTTTTTTTTACTATATACCTGCAAGGTCGAATCCTTGACGATCGGCTGTTGCAGAAAATAATTGTGTGAAATTCACACACCGCGGTGCTGCAGGAGGAACAGTCGAGAATAGTTGTACGGTGCGGAAAACGCAGAAACTGCAGCAGTCGCGCCGCGATTGTTATTCGAAAAACAGGAAATAAAACAGAATTTTTTTTTTTGCCGCTCTTAAAAATCATCATAAAAACCTATTACGTGTCACCCCGCGTGTTACTCTTGACATTTATATAAAATGTAATAACCGCGAGTATAGCGTATATTCGTTTTCACGCCGGGCGCCGCACCAACGCGTGTTATTGATAAACGCACGGTGTGGCGCAGTATAATTTAGCGTGGGTATACTTATCGCGCGCGCGTCTTTCGTTGTAAATTTAAAAGAACGTAATAAAAAAATTAATAAAACGTTTTCTCCGACCGTGGGAATACATTTTATTATCAGTGGTGTCGTTGTCGTTCAAAAACAGATCGTTTGTCGCTCGTATTAAATAAACTCGCTCCTGCAGCTTGTCGGGGATACGAGTCAGGCGCGTAGCCAGGTTTTTTTGGGGGAGGGGGTGGATGTAATTAAAAATGTTGGAAAGAAATTGAGATATATTTGACTGGGTATCGAATAATAGGTTTAATCAATTATCGAATATTTTATTCGAGACCAAACCATTTCGATTGAAAAATTATTAAACAAATAATATTATTTATTAACAATTTATTATTATATTAAAAAAATAAAATAAAAATGTTAGGTTATTAGTAGGTATACCCATATAATATTAATATAAAAAAGAAAAAATGTCGAGGGGAGTCCGGACCCCATGGACCGCCCCCTGGGAACGTCTCTGATACGAGTGATGGGAATGCTGCAGGTTTTCAGGATTATAAATAATGCTGTGTATGCGGTTTCTCGTAATATTATGTAATACCGCGGTTGTCTCGCGCGCGCGTGAATAATATTTTAGCGAAAATACAAAAATATAATGTCGCATAAACAGCGTCGTATTTTCAATTATATTTTTTTTTGTAAAGGGTGGTTTTAAACCGTTAAAATTAAATTTAAAAAAAAAAACAGAATTTATTTAAGTACTGCGAGTGTCGTTTTGTTATAATTAGGGCTGGGAATGTAAAATGCTCAATAATAAAACTTTTAAAAAAATGCTTTTATGCCCCGAAAATTCAAAATGATTCACTAAAAGTTTATTTATTTTTAATAATTATGGTATACGAGAAAATAATGTACATTTTAAAAAAGTTTTACAGACACCTAGATCTCATCGACTTTTTTTAATCTGAAAAAAAATACTACTACAACTATTGTCCGATAATATAATACGAGCAATTACTTTATATATAATTATTGTTATATATTTATTTAAAAGTCGTGTTGATATATAAAAACACTTAAAATAAAATTTCAAACTCATATTTTGTATTCAAAAAATGTATAATACATTTTTTTTTTATTCTCATTCAAAAGTACATAAAACGAATTTGTGACAATACGTGCATCGTACAGTATAAGCTTTGGAAAACATTGCAAAGTGCATCAAAATCCCAGCCCTATATTTATAATTTATAATAAATTTTAGTATTATATATAATAAAGCAGTAAATACAAAAAGTAAAATAAAAGATAAAAAAAGGATATGTGAAAGAAATATAAATAAAATATGTAAACAACAAAAAACAAGATAAACACTATATTTAGTACAACAACTATTGTTATTTTTCTTTATTTTACGTAATACTCTTTGGCTTAATTGTACCGTGCAAAAATTGAGAATTTGACCGACGTTACTCTGAAGTACCACGATAAAATAAGTCAGATTTTGGTTTTGATAAAAAAAGATATTAGTACAAAAAATAATTTTATTGTTCTTTGGTTCACAAAGGATTAACATATATAATGTATATATATATATATATATATATATATATATATATATATATATATGTATACAAATTGTGGTATTATATAATAACGAGAATACAAAAACCTATATATATATATATATATATATAAATATCGAAATAAGAAATATAGCAACGATAGTCAAATAATGATAATATTTCGGTTATTCAACAGTAATAATAATATTATTATTTATTATAATAACTGAAATGAATAAATTATTAAAATTACGCTACAGTAGCCAACGCGACGGGGAATAGTGAGAAACAAAATTATTAATACGTACCGAGTTTTATTCCATTTTTATTGACTATTGCTGAGCAACAAACCGAAAAACGTTTAAAAGTAATAATATAACGTTATTATAATAATATTATCTCTGGTAATATGAGGAGATTTAACGGTCATGACAATAAATAACACGTATATCATGTGAACGAATTGAACGATACGCGTATATACGTATGATTTTTTTTTATATACGTATATTATACTATAACCGAGTATATTTAGTATAGAAAATATTAAAATTAATAGTCGAAGTTGAAATTTTTATGATATTCTTTTTTTTTTTTTTGATTCTGGAGGTGGAGTCAGCAAGTCCTGTACATAGTGGCACAGGAACTATTTTTCACTTTGAGGGGCAAACATTTGAGGCTTATATATATATATTTTTTTTTTAGTATGTAATGCATAAAAACTCTCACCGATATGTTTAAATATAAAAGTATAATAATTATATAAGATGTCTAAGAAAATGTGAAACCAGTTAAACATAAAAATATATCTGTAAAATATAATACTTAATTTTTTTTTAAGCTTATATAGGACATTAGGACATATATACTCGTCACATTGTAAACAAAAATTTGTATACTTGATGACTAACACATGTACAACTGTACAAGTAATAACTAATGTTGATGGTACCTACGTCTTTAAAACAACATAATATTGTTAATGAAGTATACATTTATTTAATAGTATAAAGGAATAAATTATTTAATATAATAGTCTTATTTGTCATATTTATCAATTTTTTTCTAAACAACATAAAATTAATTAAATATAAAATAAAAATATGTGAAAACATAATTAAACAAAAGCCTTTTTTTGAAACAATGTCAAAGCCTTAATAAAAAATAGTGTGAAAATTTCAATAAAAATAATTACTAGAAACTAAACATAAAATTGTTAGATATACAAAGTCAGGATAATAAATTATTATTATTTATACAGAAAAAATTAAATAGAGTGAGTAAAAACATTCAAATTTATTTTATCCGAGGGGGCAAAAGTATAATTTTGCTCCCTCATAATTATCATATCTGTGGGGGGCTACTGCCCTCCTCTGCCCTCCGTTCTCCGACAACACTGCCTGTACGTTACTGCTCGTCATCAATCGCGTTTAGAAAACGGAGTGAGGTTATAAAAGTCACCGATTTTATTCTGAATCGTAATAGTGTTTTTTTTTCTTTTTTCGTATTATCGCGTACAATTATTATTACGACGTTAATACATATTTTAATAATATTAAAGAAGTCTGGATAAAGAGAAGAAAATAGTTTTTTTTTTTTTTTTTATTAAAAACTATATCGACAATATTTACTCGATAATGGCGTGTACCGCCGCCGCTCTTATCTCCGCGTATCTGTTTGTTCTCGTGTTCCGGTAAATTCACGCGTCGTTGTTTACTCAGACAATATTATACACTACTGCAGCTCAGTGTAATACCGCTTATATTAGTCTTCGGGATTCGGTCAGAGAAGTTTAACGCGTGCCAGTGTCTATTACCTATTTATTATTTTTTTTATACTCGTATGTGTAATATGTTCGATTACAGTTGTAAAAACTATGAAAAAACGGTCGTTATTATTACCTCTTTGGACCGACGACGTGTGTTATTTTTGCGAGCACTTGCAGCACCGCCGCGAACGAATAACCGAAATGGCGTTTAAATATATCAAAAAATTGGCCGACTTTTTTTTCGGCATCGATTTGGGGGGATACGACAAAAAACTTCGTCGTCGCGTTTTACAACTGCCGGGTGTGCAAGAGGAAAACGGTGTCGAATGTTGCAGTTTTAAATACGAAAACCGAGGCGAAGAAAATTTTTGTTGTAGTCCGTGAGTAAACACGTACACACACATATATATATATATATATATATACACATACATATATAATTTCGGAAAAAAATCTCAAATATTTCTATACTAATTAATTATATATATATATATATATACCGCGGGTATTTGAATTTGTAATTATATATATAAATTTTAATGCGTTTATAATTATAATTGTGATTTACGTCGAAAGAATTTAATATTGCGTAAAAAAAAAAAAAAACGAAATACTTTGATAAATATAATACGCGCTCGTATTTAATTTTATTATACTCGTTGTTATAATATTATTGTTCCTCGATTTAATAATTTAAAATGTATTTTAAAAAAAACTAAACAATTCACTAAGAATTTATCTGGATATATATATATATGCGAATAAAAAGTTTGTTTCTAATCGAGCCGCCGTCGTTCTAAACAAATTACACACTAATAATATGTGCAAATCGATGCGGAGATATAATGAACGAGATTAAAAAAAACACACACATTTTCTTTTTTTTTTTTGTCTTCTAATAGACAAATATTATAGCAGCTGGTATGCTACACTGCTTTTATAGTTAAAAAAAAAAATGTTTTATTATCGAAAAAAAAACCCCGCGCATTGTGGCGGTGAATAAATCGAATTCCTTATCGTCTGCGAACATTAAACGAATACTTTTACGTTTTTTTTGCTTTTTATACTTTTTGTGTGCCTATATATGTAATTGAAATAACGCGTAAGAGATATATATTATACTGCAGAGGTGGTATGCGGTTAGGTTTTTTTTATTATTTTTAAATACAATGAAATATGCTACGAACGCATGGCGCCTACTACTATGTATACGTATAAAACTTCCTGGAACGTTTGTCGAGTAAGGATAAAATAATAATTTTTTTTTTTTGCGGATTATAATATTATAAAACTTCCTGTCGGCGGAATGTACGACGACGACGACGACGACGAGTAGCGTCACGCGGCTTACGAAAATGAAATTTACGCGAATTTTTTACGAATTCCGAGATTATACCATATTTGTAATCCGCGACACGTCCTGCAGTGTAAAATATAATATATTATGATGAATTGATGACCTGCAGTAAAATCGATCGAACGAACCGATTATAACAGCGTTTATTTTATTCCATTGTAAACGGAGAAAATCTAGTGTTGAACGTTTGTACATTGTATTATATGAATTTAGAGCTGACAAATTTGAATAGTATACCTAATAATAAGGAAATAACAGCGAAAAGATTCGTCCAGTAAACACGGCTGGCTTTTTCCCTATTTTTTTTTCCAAACACCTCCACTATAAACCTGCGGCAGTCCGCTCTGTCTGGTCCTCCGATATCTGCATCGATAGATACTGCACTCAGTCGGTGTATTTTTTTCTCTCTGTATTTTGCATATTTTGAGTACCTGTATACGTAAATACAACTGTAAACTGTAAACACACAAAAAATTTAAATAATTGTGTGTATAAACTAGCTTAGGGATTCACTCGTGTCCGTGCAGTTTATTGTCTTGCGTGTTATTATTATTTCATGTAATACATTTGGTCAGTGGCGCCGAACCTTCAGGGTAGGGCGTACGCTTCGTAAGAAAAGGGTGATGGGTTGGTCATGGGTTTGGTATAAGTAATATAAAGAACATATACTTTATTACTTGTATATAATAATAATATAAAGTTATATGGCCTATCCTAAATTCCTAAATGCATTTAGTTGCTATATAGGTAGACGTCGTTACTCTAAAACATCCGTTTGCATTCAAAAGTAAAGTGGCTTCAAAATTCAGAATCGTTTGGTGCGTTATTTCGTATGGCGTCTAACGTGAAAAAAAATGTTACATTAAATTTATGTCTTTCCTCCAAAATGACATACAATAGTGTGTTCGCCCTACCTTCTTGTACCTACTTAAGAGAACATACATATACACAGCAGGCAGACGAAATCGTGCGACGCGCGAAAATACAGAAAGTGTTCAAAACCTGAGAAACGTTTACCGGGATAAAACCGCGTTTCACGGGACGGGAAAGAATATCCCGAGGAGGAGGGCCACTGCAATTGACAATTTAAGACACCGAACTTTTACGCAAAATAAATATTTACAATATTATCTAATAATTGAGGTGTTTTTTTTTTAATATCTTTAATTCTTAAGAAGTTACGAGATTAAAAAAAAATATGATAAAAATTGTATTTTTTAAATGCTTATAATTTTTTAAGAATCAAAGACATTTAAAAAAAAAAATTATTGCGTATAGATAGCGTTGAAATTCATTTTGACTGAGCAGTAACCTTCAGAGTTCTTTCCCGCGTGATGAAGCAATTATATTTTGATGAAAATCATATACGAGTGTATAGCGTATACTACTCCTAAGGTTTCTACGCCATTGGTTAATTTCAAAACAAAGTTCATTAAACTTTCAACAGCTATACGCGTATATATCGTTGATAAAAATTTTATCTAAGCGCTTTTTATCGAATTTCAACGCATATTCTATACCAGGGGTCGGCAAATTAGTTTCTAAGAAGTCCGGATGATTTGAAAAAAAAATACTAAATATCGATCAATGTAGATTAATTAATTTAATAGAATATAAAGTTGTATAAGTACTAATGAGATGAAGAATTGACGTCTTTTGTCTCGTTGAGCCGTAGTTTTTTTTTTTTTTTTTAATTTGACACTCTTTGGTATACAACTAATGCGCGCGCGGAGCGTTTTCAGTTAATCTCGAACGATATATTTGTACACTTCATAAAGGTCATTTTGGAGAAGAGAGTTTTACAAAACAAAAAAATATATATATAATGTTTTTGGCGGTCCATATTTATATTTATTTTCCGTCCGCAGTCCGGATTCGGATCGAATTCTATATATTGCATGTACCCAAAAGTCTCGTAGACCTATATAAATATTATAACATTTTTGTGATATGCTTGTTGTTATTATATAGCACCCAAGCGACCAGAAACTTGTGGTGGTCTAAACTGACGGAAGAATCGCAAGAAGAAATCCGCAAAGAACCGGCGACGACCAACGTCCAAGTGTTTTACCAGGATCTCAACGCCAGCATCGAATACGTGAGTATAAAATACCTACGTAGTAATAATTATATTTATTATTATCATAATCCTGTTGTTGTACCATTGTTGTGGCAAGAGCTGATGAGTGGCAATTTTGATATTATACTATATACCCGTCGCTGTATTGTATTGTATCAGTTATAAACGAAAAATGGTAGAAAAATAAAATTGTGATGAAACATTATATAATCATCGGCTACCAGACAAAAAAAGCGCTAAACAGCTTTTGCCACCTGCACAACGGGATACGAAATTGTCGTTTTAAAATACGCGCGTAATTATAATATCGTCGCGTGTGTGTACGCAGTGCAAGACGTTCGCTATCGGGCCGGACGAGAGTGCCAGGGACTGCGTGAAAATCGCGTTGGACCACTTGGAGATGAGAGACGCGGACCCGAGCCAGTATCAGTTGTGGGCGAAAACGCCGCGCGAGGAACCGCCGTATCCGCTGTTCGGTCACGAGAAACCGTATTCCGTCAAGCTGAGCTGTCTGCGGGACGGATTGAGCGCCGAGGAAGGGTTCGACCTGGACCATTGCAACAACGTGCACGACCCTTTGGCCAGATGCCATTTCATTTTGAGGCGAGTCTATATATATATGTATCAGCAACCGTTTATTTTCCCTACTTTTTATGTTTTCGTATATTTGTCGATTTTATCGACTCGTATCTACGCGAGAATTTCCAAAGATTTTTAAAAATATTACAATTGCATAATACATTTTTATCAGCTTCTAGTAAAACTATTTACAGCTCGGCAATAAATTATTATAAATCTGTATATAAACTATGAACAGAGAAGAAAAAAGAAAGAAAAAAACGGAACTATTATAAATGCGATGAATATTATATTATTCCAAAATAATGAATTTAAAATAGTGGGTTCGGAATTAGAATGAAGAATAGATGGGAGATGGATAGAAACGATTTTAGAGAATTAAATATCGATAAAAGATAAACGTAATTAATGTTATAGGCGTCTATATACACGGCTTGATAATTCACTCGGTTTTCGAGAAAACGCTTTTGTTTCTATGTCCGGTGTAACAAATTTGATATTTTAACCGACGGGTAATATAATATAATATTGCTCTAATAATTACCAGAGTAAGAAAATATTATAAAAATAATCTAATTGGCTTCTGAAAGCGAGCCCCAAAAATTTGACGCCCGGAAACGAGTCCCCGTTTGCGTCCCCCTAGCCTAGATCCGCCACTGACCATAGTTCCGGCGGGCGTCCGTCAACGTCGAAAACAAATGGTAATAATACCGTGGCCAAGAAGTGCATCGTGAAATCGCGATTTCCACACAGAACGTACGGTTTTAAAGGCGCGCCGCACTGTCCAACGTCTGGTTTCGGACAAACGAGACTTCGAATCCTGCCTATAAATTGTGAAATACGCGGGAAATTATCTCTAGTTTATTTTTAGTATGATAATATTACACGGATAACGTTTTTTTCCCCCGTACGACGGCGGTATTGACATGCAAACGAGGAATGCGTGCGTTGTTGTATTATAATAGCTGCAAAAATAGTTCGTTACAATAATCAATAACAGTCGTAATAAACGCGTAATCGGGAAAAATCGACGAATTTCTTGCGAACGACTGGCGGTTTTATTGTCGACGAGACGATGATGTTAACGATGTGTACCCACCGCCGCAGGTGACGGACGTTTTCGATTTTTTCAATCGGCCGTGTGCGCCGCGCAGTAGGTACGTCGTCGTGGCAAAGGTCTTTTCGATATGAAACGCGTGTCGATGTGTTTACACTTATTCGCGTAAATAATAATAATAATAATAAGAAGAAGAAAATAAACGCCTATTGCCGTCGAGCCGCGTTTGAATATTATGGAAAAAAAAAATATATTACGGCGTATTTTTCGTCCGATTCCCGGGCCCCCCTCGGGTGATCCGCCGCAGCCACACGGTGCCTACTGCGCAGCAAGAACGGCGCGCATATTATTATTATATTTTAATTTTTTACGCGTTTTACAGGTACATGTATAGGTTTATAGCGCGATCGGTGGTTGTTGTTTTTCACGTCGGGTTTTTTGTTTTGCAGGAGCGTGAAAGCGCAAGAACACGAAACGAGCAAAAAAACGCCGAAAAAATCGTCGGGCCGTATGAAAATCGGTCAGGTGTTCAAGAAAACGCCGACCAAAGAAAACGGAGGCAATTTGTTCGGGTTGCCGTTGAACAGGATTTGTGACGGCGAAAACCTCCCGAAGCCCGTGATGGTCAGTATATACTCTCTGCCGTAGGCCATAGCAGCAGTGTATACATCTCTTTATTACACGTTATTTTTACTACATATTTTATTTCTTCCGGTCGCGGACGAGCGACGACCTTTGAAAATCCTAATATCTAATCTCCCGTAACGCCATTGACCGGAATAATAAATAATAATAACAATTCTTTCCCACGCTGTTCGTACAGCTGATAATTCTGCGTTTAAATATCGCGATCGCATCGTCATCAGCTGTACGATTTCGATATTACGACCGTTTTCGTTTTTGAAAATCGTTGTAAATTTAATATGTAATTTTTTTTTTTTTTTAAATCGACTCTTATTTTCATTCCTAGTATAATAATATTCTCGGTTGTTTAACATCCCTTAACGGACGCGTACAAATAGCGGAACGAGGACATTTTCACCGCCTATTGGAAAATTTCTAAAATACTGATAGTATATTGATACCGATTCACTTCGGTTAATATACCGATTGTTTTCTACCGGTTTAACACAAGAAATTAATTGCAATGGTCGGGATACCCCCCTCTGCATGTGCGAGTCATCAATGATTTATTGTCCGCGTGACAATAGTGACCAATTACTATATATAGTCGTGTAGGGGAAGAATAGGAAGGGATACCATGAGCAGCAGTGTAAATAACCGTATCGACGATATGAAACCGGTTAGCTTCATGATTTTTTTTTAAAATTCGCACCAGTTTTATTTTTAAGGAGAAATTTACACCGATTTGAACTATCGGATTTCTCGAGTAAATCGACTGTAAAAAATCGGAAATTATGTCGTTTTTATTACATATTAAAGAAAATCATAAAACACGAATATGGATCGTTTTAATATGGATCGATGGGAGGGGAGTTACATTTATCCATTAAACACCGACACCCTTGTTCAATGATTTTTATTGAACATCTTGGCGAAAAGTATAACGAATTCGTTTATATAAATTTGTTTACGTTATTTTTAGGCGATGTTACACCAAATATTCTCCAAGGGACCGTTTACACAGGGTATATTCAGAAAGTCGGCGAACGCGAGATTGGTTCGCGAACTCCGCGAGAAAATGGACGTTTGCGATGACGTTTGCCTGGATAACGTTCCAGTGCTCGTCACCGCGGCCCTGTTCAAAGACATGTTGCGGTCTTTGCCCGACCCTCTGCTGTGCACCAATTTCTTCCCGAAATGGAGGTCCGCCCTGGACTGCTCCGGACTGCCCACAAAACTGTACAGAATCAAAACGTAAGTCGTACAGAGTATTATAATGGAACGTAAATGTATACAACGTCGTCGGCAGTGTTCGTACTATTGTTTGTTACTACTGTTATTACACGAGCGTTATACGCGATCGGTTCGCAGGATTATCGATCAGTTGCCCAAGCCCAACTATCAGCTGCTGTGCCACTTCTTGTGCGTTCTCTACCACATATCCCGGCGGTCCACGCACAATCTCATGTCGGCCGCCAACCTGGGCGTGTGCGTAGGACCGTCCCTCTTGTGGTCCGACTCGCCGGCCACGTGTCCGACCGAAGACTTGCGCACCGTACCGGCGCTGGTCGAGCTGTTGATCACCCACTGCGAACTGTTGTGCGGACCGCACGTACCCGTACTGTTGGGCGACCCCCGCGATTCCGGCACCGAAGAATCCGATTGTAAGTGTTGTTGTAATTCCTTCCGACTCGCCGCAAACTCCTGCACAAAACCTGAGAATCCCATCCCTTTCGATTATGCCTCTCGGCATGGAACAATTCGTCCCCTACCATCCCTCTACATCCGCGCCGTTCCTAGGTCTCGATATTATAAGACTAAACGGCTTATCCCGTCTTCGCATCGGACAAAGCTCGTTTTCCCGCGTCACTCCTTCCGTCGTCCTTTAAATTCATCCTCTCCAATAGTCCCCTACACCAAGAGGCGGGCGTTCTATTATCTTAAAACCATACAATATTTACCCGCCCTCTCGTTTCTGTCGGACGCCGCCTTTTTTCACGTTTATCCCCTCTCCCACATCTCCTCGTTTTTAACTCCCGTTCTCTCTCGCTCTAAAAATAATCGCCTTGCTATCAATGCACTCAACAAAAGCATAGGGAAACGGCGTACACCGACCGCGAGGATATTTATTTTACGGTTTTTCGTTACAGCCATGAGACGGGACGACAGTTCCATAGACAGTCTCGAAGTTAGCCCGCCGCCCAGAAAGGATCAGATATCATTGAGCCGGGATTCGGGACTGACGCTGTCCGACTCGCAACTGTACACGCCGGACGAGGAGGAGAGCGGTTCGACTAGCTCGAGCGGATACGATCCGGCGTTCGATCAGCAGCATAAGCATCAGGCTCATCCGATCAAAACGTCGGCGGCAGCAACAGCAGTAGCCACGACGATGATGAGTCCGACCGCCGCCGCCGCCGCCGCCGCGTCGTCGTCGATGTCGCCGGGCGAGTACGTGCGCGTCTATCCGGGCTGGGAGGAACGGAAAAACGCAAACTTCCAACGGCAAGCCTGGTTCCGACAACGGTCCAAACGGTTGACGGCCGCGGCCAGTAAAGAGGCCGTCCGCCGCAGTGCTTCCGAAGAGTCCGTGCTGGACGGCAGTAACGCCGCGGTACTGCCGCCGCCAACGCCGCCCCGTCGTAACAAGCCCGCCGTACCGCTGTCCAGCGGCAACCGGGTTTCTTTACCCGCGCCGCAGCAACAGAACGGCGGCGGCGGCGGCGGCGGCGGCTGCGGGCCGTACCAGAAAATGACTGCTGCCGATTATTACAACGTGGTCGTCAAGTCGGAAGTGGTCGTCGACTCGCTGCACCCGAACAATTACAACGCGGAACTGACCATAAAACCGGTGCAGGCGACGGTGGCGTACAAGGAGGAACCGCAGACGGCGCCCGTCCGCAGAGTGGCCGAAGTCGTCGACTGCAGGAGGTACCGGACTTCGGTGACGGACGACGACCTGTTGTTGTGCAGTAACGCGATGCAGAACGAAGAAGACTCGAGCACGTTGTCGGACGAGGATTGTACGCCGCACGTGTCCCGCAGCAACTCACGCGGAAACGAAGTGGCCACGGACACTGTGAAGTTGAGACAGCATCAGCCGTCGTTGTCGGTACAGCCGCCGCCGCCGCAGCTGCAGCAACCGTTGCCGCCGCCGCCGCCGCCGCCGGCCGTTCACGTGGACGGCACCGTCCGGCTCAGGGGTCGATTGAAGCGCAAGGAGGAGAAAGCCGCCGTGGCCGCCGCCCGTTCGAGGTCGCTTCCGCCGCCGCCGCCGTACCGACCACCGCCGCCGGCCAACCGTCGCGCTCCCATCACTTCGTATTACCTGGGCGAGTGCAGTCAGGCCCAACAACAACGGTTCGTCGTCACTAGGGCGTACGCCGACGAGGAGTCATACGTTTAACCACAATTATAAAGCGTCTTATATGTTCGGTGTCGTCGTATCCGAGACCTACTACTGTATTCGTTAACGAATACGTGTTGGCGTTTTGTATATAAAGTATTATCATTATAATTATTATTATTACTATTATTAAATTATTATTATTACACTTGACAATAAGATATAAATAAAACTACTTAAGTTACCTGTCGACTTAAAATGAAGATGGGCGCTAGACTGCTGCTGCTGCTGATGTTTTTTTTTTTTTCTATAATAAAATGTTCCTGATCAATACATATATATATATATATATATATTATTATTATTATTATTATTATAATAAAGCTAAGGGTCTGTGTATTTTGTTCATTGTCGAGTATATATTGACAATAAATTACAATTTTATTGTTTTATTATTATCATTATTAATATTATTATTGTATTTTAAGTTTTTTTTTTTTTGAAAATTCAAACGCATAGTTTGATAAGCAAAATGTATTAAAAATTGGCTCATTGAAACGATCAAATAATTCTAATGTTAAGAATCGCACAAATACGCAAACAACGTCATTCACACACGAAAATACCAGTGTTGTTTGAACTCCCCCCCCCCTGTCCTGTCTTCGAAATGTGAACAATTAAAAATTCTATATACTTACGTTTAAGTAGATTATGTATTACGACATACTGAAGCGTCATAATTTACATAAATCGTGTATAGTACCCTTTGTCTATTATTATTATCATTATTATTATTATTATTATTATTATGTTTAAATTTATTTTAAAACTTATTATTCTTATCTATATTTTCGATATTTAATAATTTATCTTATTGTATAAGACTAAAAATAGTAATAATAATAACTATAATAATTTCCAATGCGCACCATGTATACCGGAATAATTTAAATAAACTCGTTATATATATAATGGAATTTAATACTTAAACATTTTTACTACGAAGTAAGTCTACTGCATCCGTAAAGACACAAATAATTTTATTTTTACACAGTGGTAATATTATATAATATGTATTACGAAAGATTTTTTTTTTCTAAACTATATTTTATGATGTAATATTTTTAAATGTTAAAAACGTTAAGTTTTGTAAGTGTTTATTTATTTTTGTTTGTATATTTTCATTGGTTTTTTTTTATTATTATTAAAAGTAATTAATGTTTACTGGAAAAGATTGATGAATCTAAAATCGTATTATATCAAATTATTATGTAAAATAAAAAGTACCATATACATAATTTTCGATGTTCATTCGAAATGAAAATAATAAATAATATGTAATTTTGTTTAAACGTTTGTTTTTATTACTTAACTCACAGTTCGCTCATCCGACAAACGTTTTGAACTGCAACCTACCTTATAGTGTGCATTGCGAAATGTGTTTGTAATATTGTAACGACCAGACAAAAGTCAGAATGAATAAAGTCCAACAACGAAAATTTGGATTAAATGCGAAATTTAGGTATGGATGTGGAACAGTATTATATTTTTATTATTTATTTATTTGTTTCGACGCATATTTTGCGATGTTTTGAACACCTTCCATGTTTTGAAGGTGATAATTAGGTTCGATTTGGATGCTTGTAACATGAATGAATTCGTTGATAAGTCTACTTTGCATCTACCGGATGATTTCCTGAAATATTAACTGAAAAATAAACTATTAATTATTTAAGTTTTTGTTTTTACACATTTTTCAACTGCTACAAAGTTATTTGCTGTTGATTGTACACAATCACAATTTCGTTGTACGTATAGCAACAGCTATTTAACGCATCATTCACTAGTTCATGAGTTTTCAATAAACCCATACGACTAGTTTGTAAATATTTTGAAAGAGGCCCGGTTATTTCAAATATTCTTTGATAAGTAAAAGCAGTTAATATAGTTGAATATTTTAAGAACTCCGTTTTTAAATTGTCTGCTGTAAGTCACACACTTGAATTAAAATTTTCAGATTTTTTTATTTCTTATAATGCAATAACTACATTGGCATACATAGCGCCATTAATACTATCAGTAGAAGACCCAAATGTACTATTAAGAGTTTTCTCTTTAGCCTACCATCTTATTCACAAACTTTTTGTAACCTTCGTTGTTCATTTTCCCCTACTACAGTAGTCCAGAGAGTCATCCGTTTATAGGACTCCTTAAAAAAACTATAGTTAGTATAAGGTTTATGAGTACTGTCCAAGGTTTAAGGCAGTGCTTCTCAAACTAAGGGCCGCGGCCTCCTAGGGGGCCACAGCTGTGTTACTGGGGGGCCGTAAAATATTATTTAAAATATTTATTTTGTATATAAATCTCCAAAATTAGCTTATTATAAAATGTGACTAATATATTAATATTATGGACATCGCTATTAATAATTTCGTTTTTTTAAATGAGATATGTTTTAGATAAATTAAAACGGAGATCATTATGTGTGTATTCAATAACTCGATTATATGTCTTGTAAAGTAAAGGATATCTTGTGTTCTGTAATGAGTTTTTGATAAATTACAGATAGTTTTCATATTTAAAAGCACTGAATAAATTTAGATTTCCATGAATTTTAACAAACTGAGAAATGTGATTAAGACTATGGACATTATATTATGTTACATATGCATTACCATTTAAAATTTTGATATTCCTCAACAAATTATCGGAGTAAATTATTAGCAACCTCATTGAATTCTATGCACGTTTCTTCACATATTAGCAACCTACTAGCAGTATTTTTTTTTAGGCGACCTTTTATATAACAATAATACCACTATAGAACAAAAATGATCGGAATATTCAGTTGCTTCCCGAAATTCGTGATCATCTAAGGGCCTCGTTGATCTACTAAATTCTGATGGAAAGAAAGCTGTTAACTTTGTGAGCTCTAAATTAATGTTTTCTAAATCTATTCTATACAATCTAGTCGGTTTAGTCCCTTTGACCCAAAAACAAACAAGCCGTTTCTTCACTCCTATAAACATACATTGTGCATATAATCCAACACAACAGTATTAACTAAATCAATATTTAGAATGTCTAGACTCTAGAGGACTATCTCCTCTATGATAGTCCTCATCAGTTCTGTCTCTAAATGACTGATTAGTTCTTAATTCTGAGTTCACGCCTAAAAAACTCATTCTATTATTTATGAATTAAGAAAGTTTACCTTCCTCGATACATGAGTTGCAACCATGATAAGCATTAAATTGTTTAACCCCTTCAATAAACATGCTTTTGACGGGGCATCACATACAATTTGGCTATTATTTCAATACTAAATAATTTATTATTAATACACAAACCAGAATTTTTTTAACTTCAGTTATAAATGGATTGAGCTGAAGTGGCTTTTTTACATTTATCATAAATAGACCCCTGCAGGTAAGTACTACAATTTTAGATAATTTTACATTTTTACTAACGAAGGACATTGATATACGCCAAAAGCATAATCAATGGTAAAACGAGTGTAACGCGCGGTCTGTGTATTATTATAGGTCAATGGTTGCCAGCCTAAAAACGTGCGAACTACACCGTACGGCGGACGGAGACGCGTATTTTGTTGGAAAATATATGATTGGAATCGTATTCTTCTGGAAAAATAATTTGTTTCAAACGTATTTTGTCGGAAAAATAACTTTTAGGAAACGTATTTTGAAGGAAACGTATGTAATAAAAACTGCATTTTCTGTGAATCATATTACTTTGGAATCGTATTCTTCTGAAAAATAATTTGTTTCAAACGTATTTTGTCGGAAAATCAGTTGGATATCTAAAAAAAAAAAAAGATCTGTTCTAAGGATATTAATACCTCTATGCCGAATATGTTTGTTAAAATATACGTTATATACTTGAAAACCGTAATTATATAATTATTATAATAATTCACATAATACCTATGTCGTGAACATAAATGAAAGATTTTTTTTTTCTATTTGTTTTTTACATTTCACTGAAAAACAAAGCTGTTGAAATTATAGTTTTATGTTAAAAAGCAATGTGAATCTTTTTTGTCTATTCCAAACATCGATAGGATGGGAGTGATATCAAAAGTAAAAAATCGAAGTGGAGGGAAATTTAGTATGTTACACTGTGAAAAATACGTTTCCGACAAAATGTGTTCCTGTTGAAATGAGTTTCCAAAAAAGATACGATTGCAGACAAATATATTCCGAAGTTTTATTTTCCAAACACATATATTTCCGAGCAAATATTATTCCGACAATATATTTTTCAAACGGAATAATTTCCATTAAAATAAGTTTCCGACAAAATACGGTTCCATATAAATATGGGTCCACGATAATATATTCCGAGAATATAATATGTTCCGATTAAATAATTTCCAACTATATATAGCCCCCCGGCGGACAAATAAAACCGTAGTGTGCGGACACCCACCTTTACCGTCGTCGTCGTCTGTACTTTAACCACAGATTACCGGATAACGACGACGATAACAATATATTGGTAACGACAACGCCGCTCCGGCCGATTCCGTGTTTTGTCGTACGCGTGTAACCGTCGCGGACGGACGTCGGGAATTTGTTCAATAATTGTAAATCGAATAGAATACAAAAGTTTTTTTTTTATATATATATATATTATTAAAACCGCCATTCGCTTTTACTTTTAATCGACAGTTCTCGCGACCCACGGTCAGCTTGGGCTATCGTCGTAAAAACCGTCCACCGAGTCACAAGTGTGATTTCGTTGCGAGAACGGAAAAAGCGCGTATGGCCATAATAATATTACCACAGATTAGACGAATATTCATCTAATCTGTGATATTACTGTGTCAATCCGTGTATTCGTGTGTGTACACGTTAAAAATCGTTAAAACTTACGGAATTATCGTAATAATTCCGGTTCGTATTTGAACGTCGTGTCGCGTTTCCGTCGTAATTTCACGAGAGTGTGAAAAGCAAAGCTATTTTTAGCTGTGGCTGTGACGTATTTCCCGGCATTTGAGACGTGTGGCTCACGTGTAATAATTATGTAGAGACGGCGTGTCATAATATAGTACCAATGTGTATAGAATAATAATATAATTATTACTGTTCTGTGAGAATAAAACGCTTTTATAACTATAGCTCGGGCTATCGTAAAAACGTCCACAATTACGTACTGGAATACAGTAAATTTATTTAGTTTCGTATAGTTAAAAAAAAAAAAAAAAAAAATGATTAATGACTCGCCGTAAAATAACTTTTGGAAGTGCTCCATTCTACTTTGTATCATGGACTTCAATAAAATGAATGAAAAATTAGGGCGCAAATACGAATATTTGAAATGCGCACGCTTCTGTCGAGTGCACTCGTGCGCGCCAGCTCGCCACAATCAAATAATTTTTGTCGTAAATCGTAGTTTATAATCGTTGTCTCGATAACCGCAATACGTTGTGTAAACCATGATATTATAATAAAACACCACTGGCACACACACACACACGCATTGACATTTAATTTAGAAACGCGTAAAACATTTACTATGATCAAAAATAATAAAAAATGTGTATCTACGTGTTCATTTTTACTTTTGGTTATGGTCAACAGAAATAAATGAATCTGTGTTTTCATCTGGTAAAACACATATTCCATCATCATTGGAGGAAAATGTTTCGTTTTCTTGGGAGACATCAAATAATGCGTTTCTATTACGTTTAATGCAATGTCAGTATTACTATATTGTTTGGAAATACTTCTAAACTACTGTAAATTAAGAACAATAATCATACGCATGTTACATATATATATATATATATATTATTTAATTAAAATTTAAATGTATACGATAATAATATATACCACATGAGGGATGGGTCGTTCGCGAACGATTCGTTCAAAATGAACGAATCATTTCAGTGAACGAATTCATTCGGATTCAGAAGAAAAGAACGAATCGTTCGTTAATTCATTTCGTTCGTAACTTCATTTGAATCAATCTACACGATCGAGTACCGACTCGGATTCAGAAAAAACGAATCGTTCGTTAATTTATTTCGTTCGATGAACTTGATTCGTTCGTAACTTCATTTTAAATCAATCTACATTCTACGCGACCAAATGCTGACTCACTGCGAATCATATTTCATATTATAAATTAATTATTAATTGTTGTTCCCCCACGACATTTGTCTTATCATATCAGTTGTGATTCACACTAGAACCCACAGATATATATATATTAACTAGATAGCCGTCTTCGTGTTATCATTGAGGCATAAAATTCATTATCAAAGAGGTGAATGTTTACAAAATACATACTAATGAAAAATATTTTAATATTCATATAAAAACTATATTACATATATTGTTTAATTATAGGTAGGTACTTACGAAAAAAAAATGAATCCCACTGCCAATATATATATATCTGTGCTAGAACCACAGAATATATTCTGTGCTAGAACGGTCTATTAGATTACTGATTGAATTTTGAATCAATGATTCAAATGAACGAATCATTTTAGTGAGTCGATTCAATTGATTCGAATCATTTAAAAGATTCATTTTTCCCATCCTTACGGCACATATTATTACATACCCATTGTATTGTATACTGTCGGGTACGAGTTGTAGTACACCGTCACCAGTCGTGAGGTGTATGCCGGTTGACCGATCGTCCAATCGTACGAACAGGGTGGCGACACTGCGCGAGCCGCGACCGAAAATGTGATAATAGAAAAAGGCGCGTGATTAGCTCGTGACCGTTGTCGTTCGCTCGTTACTTGTGTACGCGAAAATGCGTGCGTAATACGTTTTTTCGTTATTTTTTAACGGTAACTTTGTCGCCTGTGCTCAGTGTGCTCCTCCCTTGTAGTCACAGTGCGGGCGATTAATGGTCGTATTCGCTTCCGTTGCGACACGTGTTCGTTGTTATGCGCCCACGCCTGTGTGCCCGATTTTCGTCGTCGCGACTACTAGTTGCTTCGTTGCGAAGCGCCTTAGGCCGCGCGCACATTGGAGAGCGTCGCGTTGTTAAAAAAAAAAAATGGAACCCATATAATTTAAATCGGAGTGCGTCGGCGTCGCGGCGCGTCACAAATCAAACGTGTTCGACGCTCATGAAATATACTGATTACCTGGTTTTTCCATCGTCATGGGTATTTTCAGTTCTTATTTCTTTTAGATTCTTAAATTTCTTTATCAAATAAACCACACCGCTCAAAAGTAACGCTCTGCAATGTGCGCACCTTGACGCTCTCCAATGTGCGCGCGGCCTTACGCGTGTGCGCCCTGGTCGCCGTGCACGAGCTCGGTCGTGTGTGTCGCCTTCGTCGACGTCATACGACATACTTACAGCCGAGTCCGACACCGTCCGGCCGTGTAAAGTACAACCGCAATATCGCCAGCCGAATTCGGTATTACGCACCTACGTACAGTGGCGTATTTACGGGGGGTCCAGGGTACTGGACCCCTCCCAGAACCAAAAAAAAAAGACTATTAGATTTTGTACTTTAAAATTAAAAATTTTTTTAAATAAAATGTACTTATTTGTTAAAATTATCCAAAGGTATTTTGTATTAAATACCTTATATCAATATATCCTGTTGGAATTTTAAAAACAAAAAAAATTTGGACCCCCCAGAAAAAAGTTGAAAATACGCCACTGCCTACGTATATACGTAGCCTTTTACCGACACCGATATAGCTGGGGAGGCTAAGCCCCCAAATATCTTATAATTTGTAAGTATTTTGGATATTTGACTGATTATGACTGATGTTAAAAATGTTAGACCCCTCCCCCCCAGAAAGTTTAATAGATTTCTGCCTATGGTCTATACTCTATAATCCTGCGTGCGTTCATCAACATCGAAACACTGTTTTCGACTGCGCCGTTGTAACGTCTTTTGACGCGTACTTCTATATCACCACGTAGACCAACGTCGTGCCATCCAGCTGCTTATTCCACTTCGTTGACGTGCAACAGGAACCACTGTCTCGCACCATCATCACCAGCGTCGGTGAAGGGCAGACGTTTCGTATTTTTCTGTCTGTTTTCGATATTACAATTTTGTATCAAGTAAAATATTGTGTGATATGCACACACCTACGTTACACGTATGTTTAATTATAAGTGTCCCCCCCTGTCCATTAATATTAAGTTTTTTTTGCATTGTAATCGACAATTTTATTTATCTATAATACAGTCCACTTTTTATTTACTCAATCCTTACGGTTTTATTCTTCCTATGCCTTCATCGCAGATGATAACCTCTTGACAACATCGGAGTCAAGGTCTTCACGCGAACATACGCTATATTTTGTTATTATTATTATTGCTGTTGTTTATTATACACCATGTATTATTATTAGTTGGGGATGGAGGTACGTTGAAAATTCTACTGTTATTATTGTAGAAATTTCTGGATTTGGTGTCCTTACTGGTGAAGAGTATTCCATACCATGTATATTAAAAATAAATCAGAATATAAATTCAAAATATTTACTTGACACACTTAAAAATACAAATTACCTTAATGGAATAGGCGAATAGCGTCAGCTTTTAACCGTCTTGCACATTTTGGTGAGCTAATACCTATAAAGCAAACTGGCTTTTCTGATATACTCTTATGTTGTGGACCAAAATGTAAAGAACACACTACAGCTATACGTATACAATTGTTGAGATATATAATATTATGGTTAAAATTTTATTAATATATTATATATATATATAAAAAAAAAAGTTTTATAACATACTTTTACAATAATACTGATGGCTCACACCTCGAAAATTTGGATCTTCTTATCGTAAGTGTTACAAATACTACAATACTATTTTACTGTATTATTTTATTTAAATTATATACTATAATTTTATTTCAATTACAAGGTAGTTATAAACTGTCTATAATAATTGTTCTACGAAGAATATAAAATTAAAAACTATTGTTATAACTATGTTATTAAAATGATGGCTAATTTACATATTTATACACAAAAACAAAAAATTGAATTTCAATTAAAAAAAAATTCTTTTGGAAAGTTACATGTTCCAATCGACACAATGGACATCTATCTTGCTGTGTCTGGAAGTGAATTAACACAAATATCACAGACCCACGCGTGACTACATGGAATGGTGATATATGGTAAACAATTTTCTTGTGTATTAATCATGCAAACCACATACATGTCGACTGGTTTTGTTGCTGAATAGTATTTTCAACAACTTGTTCGGTAACCTTGATTTCCTGTTCAACAACATCAAATTATGGAACAGAATGTGCATTTTCTCCAATTTATCTGATGATTCAAATATTGTGTTGATGAATGGGATACTATTTGCATAAATTGCCAAATACTAATATTAATCCAGCTTCAAATTGGTTTGTGGTACGTTTGATTTTCTTGGACCGCAGAATATATTTAGCTTTTAAATTTCTTGTCGGTCTGAGATTGTTCAAAATTTGCTGCGTCGTTATGTGGTACGTTTTAAAAATTTTACGCGGATGAGCTGTAAATAAAATAATTTATATCTACGCATATTATATATGAAATACGGGTATACTTATATTTATGATAGCAGGAAAGGAATTGATTGTCAATAGAAATACATTAATGAGAAATAACAATATAATAAACATGGTCCACAACACAGAGGGACAGTGGCATACTTAGACCTGAATTTTTTGGGGGGGTTTGATTTTAAATGAACAAGTTGGATGACCGGAACAAAACAAAACATCGTAAACTTTAATAGATTATTCATTTTTATTCATTAATATTTTTAAAGAACATGTCATAATATTATAATGTGTATTGAAGTCCTGAATTAATTTAACTTAGCCATATATATAAATAAACAAAAAAAAGGAAAAATATAATTTAGATAATTTTTTAAAACATGAATTTTCTATTATTTTCAGAAAAAATATCAGTCACCTCATTACTCTGTATTGGTATTTCTCTGTGGATGCTTAGATGAGCCAATTCATTTAATCGATTTTCCCTCTTAGAATTAATAAATTAATAATAAAAATATTGAAATAACGTACTTGTACATCCGTCCGTCACTAAGTTTGATGGGTGAAAAATAAAAATACCTACCACAGAATAAATAAAGTGCTAGCGCACGCAGTGCAGCGGTAAATACGTGGAATGGACGATAATGATTGTCGATTACAGATTAAAACGGGCAATATTAGATGGTCATAATAATTACATCTTTCGTCGCTCATATCTACAATATTTTCTTCGAAACACTCAAATATCTACAGGTATCCACATAAGATAATGTTCAATTGTATTATTTAATACTTACAAACAGAATTACATAAAACAATATAATACCTAGGTAATTAATTTTTACCTAGAAATATCCATAAGTTTGGGTGAGTGGCTGAGAATTTCAATTTCAATTGATTATGAAAACTCTACAAATTGTTATTTGTACGTCTGGGAAGGCCATGCACTGACATTATTTGCGGTCCAACACTACGCAACCAATATCTATTTGTACGTAATATAAACAATTATATGTATAATTTCAAATTATTAATTAATTAAAAAAATATAATTACTTCTGATAATATCTGAACAGATTATTCATATCTACTTGGTGTTTATTGCATATGCTTTATTTAGTTGGAAACCTCTTTCGATGTGTGAAGGGAGCAGAAGAGGAAGACCAAATAACAAGTTTAAGCTTCGTAGAGCGTGTTGATTTCTATTAATAAGTTGGTTATACCCTTTTTTCTTCATTTTTTAAAAACCGATCTGTACCAAAAATGTAATATTAATATGTAATATTAATTATTACCTAGTTAATTATTTTTATTAAACAATTTACTTATTATTAATTAATTATTAATAAGCCTGGACGACCACTAGTAACACAGTAAGGAGACTAAGAACGGTTGAGAATAGAATATGGAGAAGAATTTGCGATCCTATTTATATAACAACAGGTGCGTGGAGAAGAAAATTTAATCGGGAACGACTGGAAGAGTTGGGATTAGTACCAGTCAGTAGCTTTATAAGTGGCTAGCGATTACAATGGCTTGGTCACGTAATGCGCAAAAATGAGGAAGAAATAGCTAGAACGGTACTGGAATGAAAACCTATGGAGAAGAGATCTCGCGGACGGCCTAGAAATATATGGTCGGATACAGTGGAAAAAGATATCAAGAAAATAGGAGTACGAGAGTGGAGGACGATTGTGGTGGCGACAAAAGCTTTTAAAAAGTAATGAATGCCAGCAAAAGAAGAAGAATTTGGAGTAATTAAAGTAAAAACTTTATGCTTGATTATGGTAAAACTAACAGCCAGCTGTTCTAGTTTTAGGAAAATGTGTTTGCAGCAGTGGCGCACAGCGGTTTTACAACGGCCCATACAGTTTGATAAAATTATAGTAATAGAAGAAGAAGAATATGAATATACTCGTATTTTTTTTATTTATTACTTTTTAGACTAAGAATTAAGAAATATTTACATATAGGTAAGACAAAATTTTTTTTTATTTATCTGTAAAAATTAATAGATATATTGTTGTGTAAAGTTGAATGTGTACTTTATTCTCTGCGTACAATGAATGGCTAAATGTAAGATATATCGACAAAAAATACAACAAAAATCGTGTAATAGAAAACATGCAAAAAAAACTTATTTTAAAAAAAACAAAACGTGTTGAACGACATCTTTTTTTTGTTTTTGTTTTTGTTGACGAGCGTATACATTTTAGGTTATGTTATGTTATGGCAGTGAGATTATAATTATTGTCACTGTGATACAAAGACGTATGATATAACTTATTATACTATGAGTAATAGACATTACAAACATAAAATTTATTACTTAACACCGCCCGCCTTGAGCAATTCTCAACAAACAAAATTATAAATTAGGATAATAATGAAACAAATTACAAAATAATAAAAATAACTTAAATAACTTAATCAGGATTCAATGGGTAATCTTATAAGTTTGGTAATCGGCCTGTTGAAGGTTGAGTGTTGTGTCTTGATGGAGACGACGCGTACTTTACCATCACCACGACTAGGATACACTGCAACGACTCGAGCCAATGGCCAATGACTAGGTGGGGTGTTTTGATCCTTTAGAACAACGAGATCATTAATTTTGAAGTCTGGTTGAGGTTCACGCCACTTAGAACGTTGCTGTAAGGTAACAACGAACACATTTGTGTAGGATACGTTTGATTGTGCTACGACCATGAACTATCCAATACCTTTGACGTAATAATGCAGTCGTTACGTTTAGCCCAGAATGTAAATTAAGTGTGTGTACTTGACGAATAATCAATAATGTTAACGTATTGCTTTTGGGTAATACTATTGGATGCTTGTGATCATATGTCAAGTCAGAACGACTCAGGCGCCCTCCAACTCTGATTAGACCAAGACTGTCTAAGAATGGGTTTAAACTTATCAAAGTACTAGTTGACCGCATTGTTTTGTTCTGACGTAAACTACTCATCTCAAAATGATTAGGTCTTAAAAATCGTTTTTCCTCCTTGCCTTTTTTTTTGTGAACTGAGAATGGATACTTAAAATTTGTTGGTGGCTTCCATGAATTTTCTAACAATTTAACTCTAGTATAGTCATCAATATTTTTACCGATAAAATTACCTATATCATTGTCAAAATTTAAAGTCATCATTTCACTTTGGGATTGATCAGTATCTTCATGAATGTCATCAAGTTGTTGAAGAGTACTGGTACTGCTAACTGACTCTTCAATTTCACTTGAAGATGTAATACATATATATGACGAATAATGTAAGACGAAGAGAGAAAATGCCCGCTTTCAATACCCTTAAATATCGAGTAGAAAACACGTATATATTGTAGGTGTATATATGAATATTCAAATATATGCGCGAGATCATTTTTAACGATAAACTTCTCGAAACAATTAATTTGTTCATCATTCAAATGACAAGTTAATACATAATTGCTGGGTAGTACGGTTCGCAGGTAGTTAGAAACCCGCGGCCCACCGCACATTCGAAATAACGGTAAACGTGATCCATTTAGGGCCTTTTCACTCGCAGCACCACTTTTAATCGCACCACTCTGTGTATAATAGAAAATGCCAAGAAGATATAGAATGGTATTACACACGACGACTTCCATAGATTAGCTAGCAGCGCTGCAGACGATGACGGTGGTTGCCTTCGCCGCAAAAAAAAAAGCGCGCGAAAAAGTGGCACTGCTCGTGACAAAACATATTTTTAAATTGTAAATGCCTACCTCTTGATGTTGATGGTTGATCACTATCGTCGAATTTATATGGAACTGCAGTTGGCTTCAACTTAGTCATATTCGCACATCGCACTCATAAAACAATCATGTGAAAAATGTTCTTGACACAAATATCGGTTGTATAATTTTGTTTTGTCAAGAGATAATAGTTTCAAATTTCCTAATAAAATTGTTAAAAAATCAAAATTTAGAATAAAGTATTAAAAACCAAGTCCAGCCATGATTAAATTTCATTTTTAATTCATAATTTAATATTAACTTATTTGATTATATTAAAAATAAAGTACTGTACCTTTTAATTATAATAAAATGTTCTAATTTTTAACCTGTATTAATGGTCCAAATTTCCAATCTTTTTTCATCTCGTGGAAATCTAAAGAACTTTAACGTGGGAAAAATTTCTTTTGATTTATTACAGTTAAAATACTGGCATATATTTCCCGACATGGTGAATTTATAAGTTTATACAATTAATGTAATAACGTATATAACTATTGCCTATTAAGCCCGTGACGAGGTTTGGTAAGGTAGTTTGTACTTTGTATTTATATTTTTGGTTAAACAAAACGTTACATTATACATTTTAATGGAATAAAATTAATACTGCAGTATTATTTGGCGCGAAGCAATTAAAAAATACACCATAACCGTAATTTGTTCACCTCAGTGTGGTCATAAAGAACGTTCGTACAAATTTTAGTTCGTATGAAAACGAACATATTCGTACATCTGGCAACTCTGATCCACTTTGAATGCAAACAAATATGCGACGTCTGAGCATGTGCCAGTTGTCCCGGAATGATAAGAAACACGAATTTACATTCCGGAAAACTAAAATTCATGTATGCCAACTTAGAAATATAAAAATCTTTTAAAACAAAATTTATTTAATTATGTATTCATTTTTATGTATTCACATTCGCATTTTAACAAATTTGCATATCTATCATTTCAGGCTGATGATTGTGTGGGTTGCGAAGGGTTATTTGATTATTATTCACATCAATACTTATTGATGCTGTGCCAAAACATCTGGGATACCTACGATTTGTTTTCCTCTCGCACACTAATGATATAGTGTTTATCAGCGCCTCACGTTTGTAGTATCTGTATCCTACGTTGTCTACAAAAATTGTAGAGTTTCGACGAACACCAGGAACCCTTTGGTACGTTTCTGGATGTTCTTCAATATCTCTGACATAATCATGATCAAGAAGAGCATCCATGATGATTATAAATGTGACTAAAAGAAAAATATAAATTTTTAAAACGGCAAGTTATAAAAAATAAAAACTGATTGGGCCATTTACGTACACAATCGACGGGCGAGCGAGCGACCTTGTTTGTGAGACAGAAACAGAAAGGAACAAAACACACGTGTTCGAACGAGAGATATCGACAGAGCGGTCGAGTAGTCGTAACTTAAAAGAAAATCAACTAGATTTTAAATAAATTATTTATTTTGGTGAGTCCAGTGTTGTCAATTCTTTGAAATTAAATTCGTACAGAAAATATATTAAATTTTTATCAGTTGGTATTTTCATTTTACAATTCATTTTTTTGTCTTTTAGGTTATGTTTTCTTATCACTCCGGGCCAACTGGTATGGTCCCGCGACGTCTAACCGCTGCCACTATTAACAATGGGACGGGCTATCTGTATGTTATAAAATCAATACTAATACTCAAATACTTTACAACATTGATACTAGATTTATTATAATTTGCAATTCATTGGATTCTATGCTATCTGAAATATGGAAGTCTTCTTGCTCTGCATTTTTGATGAAAGAAGATATTTTGTCATTGTCTATCTGAGTAAAATTATCTAAATTTGTATATATTTGTGTTTAGTCATCCTTAACGTTTTCATTTTCACACATCTAAATAAACAAATAAAATACCTAATTACTAATTAGTATTTTGTATATATAATTCTAAATTCTGAGCATAACATGGAATACATTGGTTTTATGATGCATCTGTTTTATATGATGTCGTATATACTTTTAAATATATCTACCAACAGTATTCTAGCCGATAAGCAAAATGCTCCTACTCTTTATTGAGTGGTACCTTTTTTTTTTATACAGTATAGGTTTGGTACTTATTATTACCAAGATAAAATTAATTTTTAACATTGTACATTATAATATATTATTATAACAATAAAATGTTAACTATAATTTAATGTTACTTACATTTTTAATACATAAGTCATTGTCACTTAAATTGGTAGTTTGGCTGTTCACTACTTAAATCAGTGGATATTACTGCAATGCAAAATAATTTAAATAATTTAAATGTAATTTTTATTAATAATTTTTATAAAATAAATATGCGCTTAACATTAATCATAAAATAAAATATTTTAAATATTATATTTTAAACACTAACTAATGTCACTTAATGTTTTTGTAGGAGGATTTGGTAGAGAGAAAATTAGGAATAATTGTATGTTGAGTGATTTTCGGCTGTTTTATAATTTCATTTGTTGAAAATGATCTTATGGATTTTCGCTGTCTTTTGTGATTAGCACAATTTTTTTCAAATTCGTCGGAATCTGATTGAGATTTTTAGCTGTTAATTTTTTACCTTTTAGTAATTACAAGTTTTATAATATTTCAATCATAAAAATGGTTGTAAAATTAATTAATTATATTAATGGGATTGAAAGCAAGCATTTTTTCTCTTTGTCTTGCACACACGAAACATAGCAAAATATAGATGTTTCATATTTCCAATGTACCGATCAACCTAGTGGTGCGATAAGAATTTTGAAAACATTTGAATTTATCATTCATTTTGCTATAGATAATGACTTTTTCACTTTTTAAATTTTTTTATCTTAATATTTTCAAAAATTGATTATTAGCAATTTTTTTAAAATTTAAATTTGTTCAATTAATTTTTTAAGGAGTTAGGAAAAAAAATGAAAAGAGTGAGGAAGTCATTCAATAGTAAAATTCACTGCGAATTCTAATCTGTTTTTAAAATTCTTGTCGCATTACTGGTTGGATCGGTACGTTAAAAGTACGAGAAGTCTATTTTGCTATTTTTCGTGTGTGTAAGATGAAGAAAAAAAATGCCCGCTTTCAGTCCCCTTAAGTAGGTAGGAAGTATGTTCTGGATAGAAGAACATACCAAAAGGTCCAGCAAGTACTTTGACATTAAACCAAATTCCATCCGTATCATTTGGTTCATAAAAGTGTAGTAAAATAAAATAGGCGTAAAAGTGATAATGAAACATTATCACTTATCCCCTTTATTTTACTATTCAAGTTTTTTTATATGTTAATTAGCTCGGGTAGGAGGACCGAGGATCCGATAACAATATATATTCTGAAATTAATGCTCTTACCTTTTTGAGCGGAGCTGATACTCTTCGTAATATTTGAAGGGTTTTGGTTTTAATAAAAGAAAGACTTTAAAAGAAGACACTTTAATATATATTGTTATTTTTATTATTATAATACCTTCTTCTTCTTCTTCAGCTTAGCGGTCCATTCAGGACCATCGCTGCCATCAAAATCTCTCTCCATCTGTCTCTCTGATATGCTGTTTCTAAAGTTGCGTTCTGGTCTATCATTACTATATCTCTGGCAACTACGTCAATCCATCGGGTTCTGGGTCGTCCTAGGGGTCTCGTTTTATTTATTTTATTGATTAGTACATTTTTAATTAACTGTCCATCTGCTCTCCATGCATGTCCAAACCATTCTAATCGTTTTTTTCTACTAAAAGAGAGTATGTTTGGTATTATAATACCTATGTTACATATATATGTCGTTGCCGACGAGATGGGTGACAACGACTGTGTCGGCGACGGACTGATTAGGAATATATATATATAGTCCATCGCCGATATTTTAATAATTATATTAATTATGATATGATGATAGCCACTCTATTATTTACAACATTTATTATATAATTAACAATTATATATTGATAATGAGTGGCTATCATTACAAAAGTTTGATATCATTTTTTTTTAAAGGTTTGTCATTAAAATAAATTTCAGATTGTGGAAACTCATATTTAGTATAAGAAAACCAATATTCTTTACTCAATGCACTATTATTATTATCGCATGGTGAAGTACGTATAAGGCCCGCTCCACACTACAGCGGTTGCACCGCGCGGTGCTACCGCTAAACGTAAATACATATATATTAATTGAACGTGTCACACTCGGCGTTTCCACTGCTTTCTACCGCTTACTGCCGTTCGGTACCGCAACGTCACGCGGTTTGACGGTAGCGCCGCGCGGTAATTTTTGACCGGTTCGGAACGAAAACAAATGGTTTACAATCAAACGTGTCACACTACAGCGGTATCAACGCGCGTTTTTGGTGGTCGTTTATTATTGAATCTTATATTATAATAAAATCAGGCCCGTGCGCAAGAGGGGGGTTTTGGGGGTTCAACCCCCCCCCCATTGCCGAAAAAACAAGTCGTGTTTTTCATTTTTGATGGATAATATTAAATATTTTATAATCTTATTTGTAATAAATAATATATTTTATTCAATTTTCAAAGCAATATTAAAAAATTTTCATTTGTGAACAATATATCGTGTTTTACGAATTCAAATAAGCGACGTCTAAAAAAATAAAAGTTAAGAGGGGTGGATAATTACCTCCCAGGACAAACGCTCCCTAAATACACCACTGTACCTATATAGTGTATAGCTATTCGCTACCTATATTCTATTTAGCTTGTAAAATATGACCACACAGAAGACAGAACCTATAAAGCCCTTTTTGGGATTTTTGGGGCAACTTGCTGGGCGTACCTCATAAAGGACACTAAGCCAAATTGTTTCGCGTCAGTTTGGTATTCCAGTCACCAGCAGTGCCGGAGTTATAGCGAAACCAAAAAAACGAAGGGGGGATATTTTTAGTATGATACACACAGATGTACGCTCTAGTCAGCAGTGGTATCCCGGTTGCTCTACGACTAAAACTAAATGTGCTTTAACGATTCCAAAAAGTTATCTCTTCCAAGTACCGCCTCCCTATAGTGTTCATTATGTTTAGAATAGTCAGCGGTTTATTTGTTAAAAATCCGCCAGAGGAAGCCTACCGAGTTTGAACCCATTCTGTTTGGTAACATAGGAATTTCAAAAAAAATCCCTTTTTATTCATATTTATAATATTTCCCCCCTCCGAATATAAATTCGCATTCCAATCATATAGTGTTATGAATCTATATTAATTATTGCACCATATAGTTTAGTATTTTACATAATTATATGATGCATCAAAATTCTAAAAAACCACCAAGTGTACATTTATCTCTACAAACGTGTTGTTGTAGAGATGCAACCTACTCAAAGTATACATGTTTTTATTAAAAAAAAAATTAATTAAATATTTTAAACTCTTTAAATTTCTGTTCGAACACCTGATAATATAAAACGTGTTGTGATTACTGTACATATTGTACATGTACTATGATGAGACATGAGTTGATCATAAAACATGGCAGTGCGGCGCGTGAGCGTTTTCAAGATTATGATCCATCACAAATCCCCCGGTCCTGCTGAGTGGTCACTTTGTACTTGTTTATTTTTAAAACACAATTGCAAGAATTAATAAAATAAGAAAAATGAAAAAAAAAAAACGCGAAACCACAAATTTTATTCAAAATATATAACACAAATACACAATTATATATTGTTTTGATTTTCTTGAGAAATTGAAAATTTAAGAACAAGAAGTCAAAAATAGTAGGTACCTATACCGGCTATACCTACAACATCGTCAGGGTCAACAATCATACTATGGCAAAATGATATTAAACGAATCGTCTCGTTTTCGGTTTATTTAGAAATTTATAATATAATTAGGTAT
Organism: Slavum lentiscoides; assembly: GCA_032441835.1. Lineage (NCBI taxonomy): Eukaryota > Metazoa > Arthropoda > Insecta > Hemiptera > Aphididae > Slavum > Slavum lentiscoides. The sequence continues at coordinate 8,365,151 of CM063712.1, read as the reverse complement.
CCAGAGGCGGAACTATGCATTTCAAACATATATAGCCACTGAGATACATCATTATAATTCATTTTTATATAATTTTCACGTGATATTGTGGTGAAATTTTCCAGTCGTGTAATTTGTGTATTTGTCACTGTCGACCTGAGAAGATCATTCAATTTTATTCAATCTGAATATTATGTACCTAGTATACCTACGTCCTACACACAAGATCTCTTACAAGATGACCCACCCAACTCGACTAGGTACTATGACTATGTCATAGGCGTGCGCAGACTTCTGAGTCAGGTACAGGGCCGTAGACGCGGGGGGTTAGGGTTCAACCCCCCTTGAACATTGAATACTGGATGAATTATCTAAGAAACCGAGAAAAATTGATATATTGTTATAAATTAATTATAGTATATAAAAATAATATAAATCATTCAAACTTTCTTGATGTTTACCTCAATATTATAACTAATGATTACCTCACGTAGGCCATATTAAATTTCTATCTATAGCACTGAACCCCCCATATAAAAATCCTATCTACGGCACTGGTCAGGTATATGGTTAAATTCAATCTGACCATCCACCCCCCCTGTCACGGTCACATTAGAAAAAAATTATAGAAATTTTCACTACAAACTTCGAAGTGACCATTTTGTTGGTGACTGGAAAATGTAAACAATCATTTTTCATTATTTCACACATACAATTCATCAAGCTCGATGGGCAACCAGTATATCTTTAATCGTGTAAACATTTATGATTTTGATTTATTTTGTTATCAATTTTCCACGGCTATAACGCTTTATTACTTTCTAATTTCTATATAGTCTCTCGGGTAAAGACTCAGGTGGGGCTAAAGCCCAATCAGCCCTACCCGTGCGTACGCCTGCAGTGGACTATGTAGTGCAGTCGCATTATCTGATAACTTACGTGGAAGCCACTGATAAACGTTTACTACACTAGCTAAGCATCGTCTGAGCGTCTCTCAGTATCGTTTTTCGAACACGATAATTTAATTTTTTAATTTTTACGGAAAACGGGAACAAAAACCGTTTTTTATTTTACACGTTGACTGATAACCGCGGTAGTGGTTATTCTCGTTCGTATGGTTACTGATTGTTATCTACGTATCGTGCGATGATAAAGAGCGAGTTTCACCACCGATAACGGACAAGTGATAACAACGAAAAATCAAAACATTGAAAATAAAAAAAAGTAAACAAATACCTGCTAGTAGAAGAATATTTGAAAATGTGTGTTAAATCGAAAGGAAATGGTCATTGACAGCAAATATGGATTACAAGAAAGATGCAATATACACGTATTGGGTCCAATACACCACAAAGGTACCTGATTCGTTTGTTTTACGTTAACGCGCCGGGCACTTCGTCCATTTCGTTTATTCGAATGCGAATATTATTAACGAATTTAGGCCGACGATATACAATTCGCACAGTTTTTAACCGCGTCCCATTGTTGAGGCTCGGCCGCGGTTACAGTAGAACGCAGTTTGTTAAATTCAATTAAATACGTACGTTTTATTGTAACGCATACGTCTAACAGCTGTTCGTGTTGAATTTCAAAAATTAAATTTCCATCAAGTGTAGACATTTTCAAGTACGCGTTTCTTCCCACAGCTTACCTGTTTCAGTGTATTTTTTCTACGAATTATTCGCAATCAATTAGAATTTCGAGACAAACAAACCTATGTTTTTACCGTTTCACTTTTGATGAATTAAAATGCGAAAAAATGTCTCATTTTTATGTACAGATGTTGAACTATTTGATGGCGCAGTAATTGGTGTACAGTTTTCTTTCAAGTCCATCTTAGACTTATTTACTTATTTATTCCAAACTTCCTACAATATTCTTAGGTATGGAACATTTTACGGCTCCTTTTTTCGATTACGAGAGCGTTATCCATATTAACGAGTTAAAAATGAAAGTTATTTTTTTTTTTAGAAGTTATTTTTAAATTTTTTTATCTTTTAACGTGATAAGTTATTTTATAAACGACATGTTAATTTTATTCAGTGGCAGGTTGAACCTAAATTGAGTTAAATTTGCAGTTTCTTTTTAGTTCTTATGTTATTTCTTTATTGATAATTAGAAAAGTTTAATTATTATCTAAGTTAAAAGTTCACTTTTAAATTTTTAAGTTAATAAAAAAAGACAAAAATAACTTAATTAAACTTGGATCATTAGAAAAATTAATTACATGGACTTTGCAACCAATTACAAAACATCAATATATTTCATTTCCTCTGCTCATACAATAACATAGTAGCGTTTTAATTTTTCCTTAAACTGTGTAAAGTTAAATTTTATAAATATTTCATTGTGCACATTTCGTACTAATAATATGTACAATTGTGTGAACATTATTTTATTAAATTACTTATTTTACTGTACTTTATGTTTATTCAAATAAAACAATTATAATTTCTCAATCAAAATGATATTTTCTATTGAACTTATTGTAAGCGATACCAAATTAGTTACAGTATGTTCATTGTTGGGTGTATTGTGTAATAGATAATATGACAAAATATACATTTCATAATTTACTAATATAAATTTTTGTATTTCCAAGAATGAAGAAGCCTCCTTTAGGCAGTTCATATGTGGATTCGTCGCCATATGGGAGCCAAAATTGAATTTGAAGTGGGTTAACATGGACGTCTGTTTACCATCCACCATTGATCCCGAAGCGGGTCCGTCGTTATCCAGACTACCTGATGAATTGTTACCAGCAATAGCAAAGTTTTTATACATTGCCAAGGATAACACAGAAAAAGTATAATTCACACAGTGTCTAAATATTGTTTTTTTTTTTTTAAATAACTATTTTCGTGTTTCAGAACGAATTGTCCAACCAGAACATTATCGAGGCAGAGTATTTAATACGCTGTTTAATTGTGATCAGTAGAAATTTCTATAACATTCCATTATTAACGTCCTGTGATTATATCAAAGAAAGCACATCTGTGGCGATAAACTTTATACATAAAGTAAGCTTATTGAATTTTATATCAGTATGTTTAATCATTTTATTAACTATATTGGAATTTGAAGCTGACTGCAACTGACCAAAAACATGATGAAAACACAAAGTCTTTGTTATTATCGTTTTGTAATTCACTCTGTCATTTTCTGGAATGTTTGTACGATCCATATCAAATATGGCGATGTTTTGACTCCTCTCAAATGAAAGATTTGGATATGTCTAAACTTCAATATTCTCCTTCTGTATTACACTTAGAAGTCATACCTTTTATTTTCGGTATGTATTATTACTATAATATTATGTAAAGATGTTATTTATTCACGTTTTTGGTTTTTTAGATTGTTTTGAAACCAGTTTGCCGGTTACGTATCCTTTGCTCGCCGCAGAACTTTTAAACGTGTTTGGAGCGATCGTTTGTGGTTCGCAGGTAATTATTTTTACAGTAATAAAAAAGATTCTTGGTAGTATTCTGTATATTATTATTACCGTTATTAGCTTGGGATTTTAAAAATGTAATTTATGTGAATGTTTATTTGTAGACTGATCCTTTTATATTTATTGGTATTAGTTACTTCTTCCACAGAACATAGGAAACGGTCAATGTTATGTTGTTCTTTGTATTGCATTGGTGAGTGTGGCTTTGGTGATTCCAGTGTGTTAAAAAAACTCTGGCTTATTAAACTATACTCATTTAACACTAGTACATACGTTGACTTTGAATTAAAGCCTTAAGTGTTTTATTTTAATGAATAACTCTGCAAAAGACTATTGACACTATTAGAGTTATTGACAATATTACTAAAATTTGAACAATTTCTTTTATTAATAAAATGTAGCTTTTCATAACATAATGTATCTAATATGTTCCATGCCTTATGAATTGCATATTTGTAACTTTATTTATTTTAACATATTTCTTTGGTATTGTCAGTGGTATATTGGAAGCTATACGTTGTATACCCATCATGCTGCTTTCATATATGGCGTATACATAATGAAAAATGCATGATATGTAGGTATGCGTTTGTATACAAATCATAAATATCTATTATAAAAATACTAAAGTTAAACCATGTTCCGTATTTAAATGTGAATGTGTCTATATGTGTATGCATATACTTAAAGTAGTTATTATTATTATTATTTAACTTCAGACAAACATAAATGCAAATAATACATAAATATATTTCACATACACAAGTTTTTAATTCATATAAATGTATGTATGTACATATACATATATTATTTTGTACATTATATACATTTTATCAGAAAAATAAATTATGTTTGGCATGTTGTGCTGTTATAAGATTAAAATAATTTTTTTGCATATGTATTCATATTTTTATTTTTAGTTTTTAATAACTTTAGCAAACCATACTTATCTATAAATGCTTGTCCTTTAGCACAATGCATTACGCGGAGTAAGTCCTCCAACATGTACTCTAATTATGAAAGTAATATCCGATGCAAATATTCCATTGGTGGTCAAATCCACAGCTCTACGATGTTTTGTAACAGTCACTCAAGTGATGATTCAGTTTCCTCCACATCAAGTAAGATTTATTTTTAAAACCAATGAAATTTTTATAATGATCATAAATACTGTGTACCATATAATTAATTCACTTTTAAATACTAGTGTCAGTTGGACGTATGCACTCAAATAGAATGTTTAAGGGATACTTTAAAAGAATGTACAGCATTTGAGATAAATGTACCATTAGTTTTAAGTGTGATTAAAGCTATTGGACAATCGATAGAGTTGTCAGGACCTAATGCTGAGAAAATAAGACGATATGTTGTTGAATGTAAATTATTGGAAATAATTTTAAATATACTTAATAATTTAGAGGTAATTAGTTTTTTATATTGTTATTTTATTGGACACTAACTTTTGATTGCAATTATAACTGAAAAATAAAAAGGTGGAAATAGAAATTGATGATGTAGTAAAATGTGTCGAAACGGTTTCTTCAATTCTTCGCATGTCAAATGAAGCAAAAATTCAAATGTTAAGTATAAATGGTTATGAAAAAATCTTTGAATTTGTTGGAAAACAATCAAATAAAAGTCAACCGTTATTGAAAGCTATAATTTCTATCGCTACAGAGAATACAGACAAAACATTAGATCAAAATTTAGAGGTAAAGTTGGATAACAAATTTCTTTTATAATATTTTACTGATTTATTTAAATTTTATTTACAATAGAATGCACAAATGATCGTACCGTTGATTGAATGGTTACCTAGTCTTGATGAAATAGACCAAGTTTGGTTAGCTAGTGTAATATTTAATTTATGTACAACAAATTTACAAAGGTAAAAATATTCTACATTTGACAAAAATAGTTTTCAAATATGTTAATATATTAAATTTTAATTCTCATTTTACATTAATTGTATTGGTTTTCTTTCTTCAGCAAATGCCAATCTTCAGCTTGTAAAGTTATAGATTCTGTTTGTAAATGCTTGGAAAATAGTAGTAAATTATTCCAAAAAACTGTCCATCAACTTTTGAAACTTATTGAAAATTTGGCTTCACATTCGATTTCGACGTCTGAACTCAAGAAGATATTTTTATTAATAAGAAACAACGATGAACCTGTAAGTTCTTTTTTTTTTTTACTTTGTTTTGTAGAAGATGTTTTATAATTTATTCTGCTTTTAGTTTCCATACACCACTCAGATACTTGGGACGTTATCTGAAGTTGCTTACATTACATATGATTATAGTTGTAAAGTGTTTTTCGATATTCAAAAAGATCATGGTAAATTATTTGTTTATTTATTTATTTTATTTATTATTACAAAACAGGCTGTGGTATAAAGTACAGTTTTCATAAAACTAAATTTACAATTACAAATTTATACTAAATACATATACGTACAGAAAATAATAGTAATTTAATAGAAATGCCGGATTCTCATTGGCAGTGTGCATTATCCTATAAATTTATCGGTTACTTGAGTAATTAGGGGTACAAACTGGTGTAATGAAAGGATTTAGTGATCTAGACCAGGGGTCGGTGACCTGCAGCCCGTGAATCAATTTTTTATGGCCCACACATGAAGGTGTTAAATTTAAAAAAATTATTTTACCAATATAAATTTATATATTTATGGAATTTTTCTAAAATTTAATCTAATCTGGCCCATTAGAAATAGCTTTAGTTTATAATTTTACATTTTTTATTTAATTTTTTCCTAAAAGCAAATTTTTCTACAAAGAAACTTATATTTTTTTATACTCATATTTACATGTGAAATAACATCGATGTGAACTGATATTATAAATTGAATAATAATAACATTTTATCATATAAAAAAAATTTGTTTTCTTATTAATATGAAAATATGAAAAAAAAATATGGCCCACATGGTTAAAAAAGTTGCCGATTCTTGATCTAGACTGAAAGCATTTTATTGTTTCAACTTTGCTATATTTAATTAATATCATGTCAAGTTTGAAATGAGAAGACGTATTTATTTACTAATGATGAAGAAACTTGTTGAAAGTGGTATTTTAGTAATTTAAATAGTAATAGCTGGAAGTACTTAACATAAAATGTTAAAAACTACAATTTTATGAAATTTGTAGAAAAATTAAATTGTTTATATGTGCTATGTTAATAACAGTTTAAAAAGAAGAACTTTAATTTTTATTTTTGGTTTTATAATTTTAATTTACTCCACTAGTTGTTGCCATGAGATATACATTTATTACTCATCATTAATCTCTTCCCTTCATAGTCAAAATCTTGTAAAATTATAACCTGTAATATTAAAGTATCAAACTTAAATAGGTTGTTCAAACTAGAATTATTTTCCTTCACTGCTCAAATAAATGTTGTTTTTATTTTCATCAACAGAAGGTATTACAATTGATGAACTAAAAAAATGGCCTGGACCTATGAGTGGATTAACCTTTCACTGTTGGTTACGTTTAGATAATGTCAGTTTTCATCATTGTTCGAGTACATTAGGCGTAGCTTCTTACAGACGGCAATTATTACAGTATGATTAAATAATTTATTATTAAATTTATTTTCTGAAAAAAATGTTCTACTTGCACTTTGTGTAATCTGGTTTTAGGTTGTTAACTAATTCAAATACTGGATTGGAAATTTTTATTGGATCAGATTGGACATTAGTTGTTGGAATGAATACAAAAAAAGAATTTTTTACTGTCACTGCTCGAGATTTTAGATTTGTAGAAAATCGATGGTATTGTATAGACGTTTGCTATAGTCCATCAAAGTAAGATTTTATTATTTTGTCTTTTTTTTTCTGTAACTATACTGACACGTTTTTTTTTCTTTTATTATTTAAGAAGGCCATTTGGACACAATCAAGTATCAATATACATTGATGGTACACAAAACATCAGTGCGCCAGCCAAATTTACGCCCTTAACTGATGTAATATATTTTTTCACCATCTGTTTTAGTTAGTTTATTAATTTGTTTTTCTTCTTAAATATTATATGCATTTGTATTTAGCAATTTCAAAAATGTTCAATTGGAACGTTTCTTGCTTATGTGCCAAAATCATTTGAAACTCAGCCACAAACAGATAGAGGAATATTACCATCATTTATTACTCAGGTAAATTTAAAATTATAATTATTATACAAATATATCATTAAAAAATATATTAATATTCTGTTAATTAGGTACCGAATTACTTACTAATGAGAGGATCGGGTGCCATGGATCCGTACATCAAAGACTTTCCGCCTGGTATGCAAGATTCTTTGTATGGTCGTTCAATGTGCCTTAAAGGTCAACTGGGACCAGTTTGTTTATTTCCTGAATATTTTTCACCACAACAGATAAAATCTATTTACGACTTGGGTACGATTGATAAAAAAAAATTGGAAAATTAGTTTTTTTTACGAATTTAATGATTTTAGGTCCAAATTATTCTTCACTCAGTACAATGGATGATTCGACATGTGATATATTAAGTCTGTTTAACAGATCAGTATTCTACTTTTGTCCCACAGCAGCGTCCAGTCGCGATATTGCCTTAGACTTAAGTCAAAAGAATAAAACCAATGCTTGTCTTACGGCAGCTGTTTACAAATGTTCACCTATACAAGTAATAATATTGTAACCATGCCTAATTCACTCTGTTATTTATACACCACATGTTCTAGGATGTAATTAATATGATTGGAGGTCTATATGTCTTGTTCCCGATTTTGGAAAGTCAAGTCTTAAACGATAATGAATATCTAGGTTTATTATCGTTGGATCATACTAATACGGAGATGTCTGTTGATTTAGAAGATGTTTCTTCTCTTCGTTCATATTCTCTGGGTACGTATTTTAAAATTTACTAAAATTAAACATCAAATTATTGGGATTGAGTACTGGCTATATCCACAAGAGTTTTGTTTAGCATCAGTTTTAAATATAATTACAGTTAGAACTTTGTATGTAGAAATCATTCGACAATCCAGTGTCATTGTTTGCTTTAAAATACCTATTTTACTTCTAACAACTAAGTCAATAAAGTTTCCAATTTAATTTTAGTTTTTTTTTTTTTTATATGATATATTGAATTATAATAAATTATTGATACCAAATGTATAAGCGTTGAGATACAAAATTTAAAACGTAGTCTTTCTATTTTCGAAAAAGATTTTCACACTGAATTTGAATTTTTTTTCGTAATGTTTATTGCGTGTCATTACGTCGTTCATACTTTTGGAATAACATGTCTTACATAACATATAAGAATCAAATGGTCGAAATAAGAATAGCTGACAAATCAGCAACAGCTGCCATTCAGAAAGGCGTTAGACAAGGTTGTTCTCTATTGCCAGTATTATTCAATGTTTGTGTTGAACAGCTAATCAGAGAGATAATAGAAAAATTTGAAAATAATAAAAATAATGATCTATGAATAAATAATGATCTGAAGACATATGGTGTATATAAGATGTGATACAAATGTTAAGATTTGCAGACAGTATTGCCTTAAAAACCAACAGAGAAAAATTTGGAGGTTAGGCACTTGAGGAGATAAAAAGAAGTTTTAAAGAATTCGATCTGAATATAAACTGACAAAAAACAAAGCAGATGTGCAGACTCATATGAGCTACACATATGAGCTGGAAACAGCTGATTAGAAGAAAGCATTTATAAATATTTGGGAAGCTTAATCACTCAGGCTCAGGATGGAAAAAGAATTAAAGAAATGAAATCCAGTATTGCATAAGCAAAGAGCTCTTTTATGAATTGGAAGAAATTGTTGTGCTCATAAAATTTGAGAATGCATGATATTATGGAGTGTGGGCTTTTTATGGGTCTGAAAATAAATCGTAGGAAAAATACTTAGAAAGCTTCGGGATGTTAATGCTAGTGTCGAATGCTGCAAACTGGATTGATTTAAGGATAAATGCCATCATATTTAATGAAATGGGGAAATCTAGAGAAATATTGAGATCAAATTAAAGATAACTTTTGAAAAAATAATTAGGTAGTTTTTGGTTAGTTTTCGGTCAATACCCAATCCCTTCAAACAAATGTTAATAAAATTTATTTTTAAAATTTTTTTGTAAAATATTTTAATTTTCAGATGAAAGACTTGAATTACATCCGGTAGGATTATTGTTGATCTTAATAAAAAATCTTATGAAAGGAAATGCTGTTGGCCAAGAACAACTTCTAAGAAAGAATGGTTTACCAATTTTAGGGGAATTGCTCACAAAAGTAAATAAAATTTGTTTGAAACATTGAAATGTATATGTCAATACATTTTTTTTTCATATTCAGGTACCTCCTGATAAGATTGATTTGCAAATGCTAGAAGCGATGCAGTTGTTCATGGAATGTCTACAAGAAATTTCTAATATTCAACTATTAAGGGCGTTTTATCAACACATATTGTTTAATTTTTACATTTGGTCTAGATGCTCATTTAATGTGCAAATTGGTAAAGTTCTTTTATACTACAAAAAAAATGACTCGTTAAAGTGTCATAATCTTATTATTTTTTTTTCTTAGGTGTTGTAAAGATAATATATTTGTTAATAAAAAATGATCGCAAAGCGTTTCGTAAACGATTCGGTGTACAATATTTCCTAGACACGATCAGAACTTATTATACTACATGTGACGTGTTATCAATTAATCATATAACAGTACTTAGAGCGTCCCTTTTGGATATTGTTCGATATTATATTTCGAAAGAAGTTATTATGTCTGATGTAGACGTAATTGTACGGTATCTCATAACATGTAGATCTGAAACGATGGTAATTTCTGTTTTTATTTTTTTGCAAAAATGGACTAGAACATTTAAAAATTGAAAACCATTGATATAATGTTATATTTTAGATAATAGAACTGTTGGATTTATTGATAAAACAGTTAGAAAATGAGTCGTGTAAAGATCAGTTATTTATATTAATGTATGAGCCACAAACTGCTGATATTTTATACAGCATTTTGGTCGAAAAATCCTTTAGCATGTTGGCAAAACAAAAAATTTTAAAGGTATTATTATTATTAATTTGTTTATGATAAAACTCATTCAGATTACAATATTTTGTACTTTTTAGCTGTTGTCAGTATTGCTCAGAACAAAGTATGTGTATGAACGGCAAAAAATAAATTTACGCTTACAAAATTCTAGTTACGGATTGTATCCAGGTCTTATATCATTGTTACCAGACTTTCAAAATTTATCCCTCGAAGTAACTTTGATGATGTTTGATCAGATTTTATTGACGGGTTTGTTAAGTGTTATAAAATTATTTTCTGATTAAATCATTCACTGATATTCTTATTTCTTTTTTTTTTTCTAGATTCCATGTGCACTTACCCAGCAATTTTGTCTATTCTGCATCGTTTGGCTTATGAAGACATCGAAATAAAGATAGAAGTTGCTCGAAAGTTACTAGCAATGATTTATATGAGCCCCAGTGCTGCTAAATCGTTTGCCAAACAGTCCGGTTGGCAGGATTGTGTGACACGACTTTTAGTGTATCGATTGGCGGAAGGGAAAACGTCGCATAACAAAGATCTGATGAGCTTCGAAGATCAGGATATTCGAAAAACCAATAGGAAAATATTGAAATGCATGTCGTATCCCAATGTTGTAAAAGCAAAAAACCATTTGTCTTTAAAGAAATGGAATTCAATGTTTGAGTTTGAAGAAGAATTTTCCGACAATGCCATCAGCAAGAGTTCAATATCAGCAGTAAGAAATTTCACAGATGCAGCTAGTTTCATTGAAAATGAAATAAAAGGTAAACAAATAATAATTTTTTTTTTTTTAAATTTATTTAAAAATAAACATATTTGTTTTTGTTTACAGGTGTGGCCGGATCTGTGTCGGCAGTTGTTGCAGACAATCTTCAGTTTGCTACAGAAAATCTTAGTTCCGCTGTGAACACAGTTGGTTTAGTTGTCAGCGACAACATTCAAATGGCGTCTGACAATTTAGCGATCGCAATGAACACTGTTAGCGGTAATATTCATTCAGCAACTAGTAATTTGTCATTGGCCGTTACATCTGCATATTCAATGTTTAAACAAAAAACTACCGAAATACAAGTAAAATAGTCTGATAATTTTTAATGGACATTATATGATAACGTTTATTATAAATTATTATACTTATCGTGCAAAATCATGTTTCAGGAAATGGGCGAAAGTGCAAAAGAACGAATAAAAAAATATGCAATGTATCCGTCTCAGTCAGACAGAAGTATTATCGATGAAGACAAAGCTCAATTAATGACCAAACAATTATTGGTAGAGTTGGGTCTTGATTTAGATACTTACAGTATAAGTAACAGGTATGTTTGAGAAAAGTGTTATTGAAAATGTATCTCTAAAAATAATACAAAAATTAAAGTTATCATTTTAAGGTGACCGATTAATTTAGAAATTATTTTATATTTGTGTATGTTATTGAAGATATTGATTTTATGTATTGAATATTTTATATCATTATTATAAGACTATAATACTTAGTGTCTTTTTTTTATCCTTAATGCATATTATGTTGATGGTTAAAATATATAAATTATTTTTATTGCACTGTGTAACAGATTAAAGTGTAATATATAGATTCAAAACCAATTTAAAATCGATTTTTAATAATTATTGTTTTGAAATTTATATACATTGTCTTTTCTTTTAGATCTATGTCCAGCAGTCTTGAAGACGTATCATCAATAAAATCTTCAATCGCGCCAGATAACCGTTCGATAAGTTCGGGAATCGCCGCCATGTCTGATAACGCGTCAACAGTGTGCGATGATGTAGAAAGTGGTGATCAAAATGATTTTGATACTATCAAGTAAATCGTTCTTAATTTTTATAACATGTATAACCATTATTTTTCTATATAACTATACGATTATACTATATTTCTATAAGACTAGGACAGGTTAATTTAGCACTCTCAGAAGTCATATATTATTGTTATATATTGTATAGTTAGTACTCTATTAAATGAAAAAAGAAAAAAGGAAAATATGTTAAATATTATATTATATATTTATATTGCTTTGGTTTTATTTTCATGTTCAGTAGTCCATGGCAAGAGTACACTTCTAGCAACAAAATGGAAAATAAAGAAAACGATTTGTGTTCGTTGGTGGAAAATATTCTTTTTGTTGTTATGTGGCGCGGGGTCAATATTCACAATAAGAATTGTTGGAAGGTATTAATGAACAATAATTATTGTAATACGTGTCCATAGAATCTCAATATTTAGTGATATTAGAATCAGGGATGGACAAGATATTTAATAAATTAGTATCCAAAGATACCTTAATTTGTATATCTAATACACTATAAGAAATACATTCAAATTTTAACAAAATATCAGATACTTTCATTTTTTTATCTTTTATTAGATATTATGCCATGTGCCTCTTAAGAAAATGCAAATGGGCTTATAGTATATATACTAATTTGCTCATGTATAATCATAGGCGTGTTAATATAATAATTAACCCAGAAGTTATAGAAAAAAATGTATAATAAATAATTAGAATTGTTAAATGGGGCAAAAAAAGTATAAAAAGACTATTGTTTGTGGACGTAATCCTGTGTCCTTATATAAGAAAAATACAAGTTACAAATATGTTTTAGATACTGCCTGTTTTCAGTTAGAATAAAAATATTGATTTAAAAAAATATTATATTGTCTTATTTTTTTTTTTTCTTTAGGAACGAGGTCAAGTAATGGCATGCATAAACATGTTAAGCTTGAACAATATGTTGTACTGTTCTCATTTGGAGCTCAAACTGCATATTCTAGAAAAAGCCGTTGAAGCTGTACTTAGTGATTTGTACGATTCTGGACCCACAGTGGATTGCGACCATGGAAAAATGGAGAACATTGGTCAACTGATAGGTTTAGTATACGATTTGGTTGTGCTGGATCCAAGTCCGAAATTTGATAAGAAATGTTCGGTGAAATTGCTCGATGGATGCATAAAACTAATTGAACAGTTATCCATATTTGGAGATAATCAAGAACACTACAATAACGATATCGCAATGAAAACATATGGTGAGATTTTTTTTATAATATAATATAATTATGTGCGCAAAATGCAAAATTTCATTAGTTTATTGAAACGTAAATTCATATATTATATTGAATCAAGTGTATGCGTTTTGATTGTAATTTGTTGTGTTGAAGGACTTTTATTGAGCTGCTCTTCAAGCCCCAACATGGAAATTTGTGCCATGGCGACAGTTAAGTTACATACCATATTACAAACAAGTAATAGATGCGACATAGAAGTCGAATGTTACTTACTACGGTCGGCTAATAGTATTCTGCAAAAAGCTCTCAAAGGTAAACTGTGTTACAGGTTTGAGTAAAAAAAAGAATTGATGATTGAATTTTTTATATCTTAGATGATAATATGGAACGTTATTCTTTTATTTTACCATTGATAAAAACTCTCATCACTAAACTGTCTGAACCACTAAATATCTCCAACTCTGAACTTCCGCATTTGATGGAAGTCCTATATAGTGGAAATTTTTATGACAAATTTTTACCATACTGTTCCACTGAAGAATGGATAAATTTTATTGAAATTAAGGTAAGACTCATAACATGTGTTTTTTGTATCTTGGCTAGTTATTTTCTTAAAATCATCCGGCCTAGGAATATGTATACATACATATTTTTAATCAATACAGTCGTTGGTTACAACACTTAGTTTCAGAATAGTAGGTCTAACGCCACAAGTTCTCGAATACATTTTTGTCCAAATCTTATTAGATTCATTTAATATTTTATTAAACTAATTGATATCATAGATTAAATACAATAAAGATACATATGTAATCTATGTGTGTACTGTATACTCTGGATTTTACTATGTAAATTTTACCATGTATAAAGGAATTTGGGTCCAATTTATATTTTTATCATTTCATCGCACATAAAATATGAAATATTTTTGGAAATAATTCAGTCAATTTTGGGTGAAATGTAAGATATTGAAAATTTTAACGATTGAGGATTTTACATTTAATTTAAATTTTAAGACTGAAGACCTGAATTTTTAGCACAAAAGGTGTATCAATATTTTAAAAATATTTCAGCAAATTATAAAAATCAATATTCGCAGATATTTAAGTGTTTAAAGTTTGAATTTTACATATAATGTACAATCATATTTTTTTCTCTCTCATTAAAATGTATGAAATACTCTATAAATCAGACATAAAATTTAATCGAAGAAAAACCGAGGGTTTTATCCAACGTAAATAAATAAATAAAAGACAAAGGATTTTAAAAATCGTCAATTTAAGAAATATAAATGTTATACATTGCAGTCGTGCGAGTATGGTAATACTGTTAACAATCGTGAATTTAAAAATAACGTAGGAAATTGTAAAAAAAATCATGGGATGCAAATGTGCAGAATACACTCCTGATTGAATTAATAAAACAAAAATATAGTTTTTGTTTGTATTTTATTTATTACAATATATCATTTAAATACAAATGGTTAATCATTGTTTAACGCGCGAGTTTATAAAGTTAGGTAGGTTATCTTCCTACTATAAGTAAGTTGCAACTTACGCGGTATTGTTGGGACAAAGCGAGAAAAAAACACACGTTTTTATGTTTGAAAAATGTGTTTTTTTTTATCACAGTCCGTCCGTATTACAAGAATTACTTACACTGGTGCTTTTTAATACTTTAGGTGATGAAAAAAAACAATCGGAATAAAAACGTTTATAATAATATTATACACATTAAACTTATCGGTTTAAACATCTTAATATTAAGTATATTATAAAATATTATTTTATAATTTAAGTGACTCTAAATTTATTGGCAAGAACAAGTGAAAAAGATTTGGTCGACATCATACAATACAAAGAAGTCAAATTGATAAACCAAAAATTTCATACACGTTGAAGTCTTTATAATAATAATAACAAAAAAATTTTATTTCTTATTTCGATCATTCTCGGAGCTCGGCGTTTAGAGGTTTTTAGAACACACTAATGTGTGCATGTCGTCGCCGTCACGAACTCCGCGGATCTCCTAACGTCGACCGGCGGACCCCCGAGGGTCCGCGGACCAACTATTAGGAACCACCGGACTATATCCTCTCGGGTTACAAAATTCGAGAGCTGTGGCCGATAGATAATATTGTAATTTTGATGACGGCTGGTTATATGCAGCGTAGTAGACGCACGTTAAAATAATAATAAGGAAAAGAAAACTACGTAATTTATTGTCGTGATTTTATACATGCAAACGATATCAGAGATTTTCGGTGATTTTCCACTGGTTGTCAGAAAACGAGGAGGCTTGGCCGTTCGAATTCTGTTCGAAATTGGACTCGTTGTTTTTGTGATTAGTCGGAGAAGTTTCGCCGAGCGAAGCGAGACTGTCGTTGACTTGTGCGGGCGATTCTTCGTAGTTGAAACTGTACGTCTTGGTGGGCGCGCGGAAACCCGACAACGACGTGTCTGCAGCGGATACTGCGGCCGGTTTCTGCGCCGCGCTCTTCGCTATGTGCTTCAAATACGCGTTTAGTTTGTCGTTCACGAACGGTTTTTTCGTCTTCGGCCTTTCGTCCGGTGTCGACACGCCGCCGTCCGCGTCTTCCGACGACTCCTTGTGACGTCTTTGCAACGGAATGGATGACGTCGTTTGCGTGTCCGGACTTTGCGTGTTGTATTGTTGGGGTCGGACCACGTGGAACGACGTGTCAGCCACGGGCGATTGCAGGCCGCCATTCACGTCCCGGGCTGGTTCGCCGTACGAGTCAACCACTGTCGATTGCAAATTCGGTCCCGGGAACGATACGGAATTCGATACACTGCTGTACGCGCCTTGGATTTCGCCGTTGTTATTATTGTTCTTAGGAGAACCGTACGTGATCGATGGCACCCTTGATATTTCGTTGTTCGCGTACGACTGTGATGATATAGGCGCGCTGAATTGCATGCGAGAATTGAACAAGCTGCTCACGTCGAATGAGTCTCCACTACCTCCGTAGTTGTTGTTGTTGTGGGGAGAAGACGAACCGAACGAACTAAACGTGCCCGATGTCGGGGAACCGTACGAAGACGAAGGCATCGTAAGCGAAATTGAAGGCGTTATTGAAACGGAATGACTAGATTGGGGTGCGCTGTAACTGTTTGTCGGTACTCCGTAAGACGTTGCTGGAGGTGACGATGGTGCTCCGTACGAAGAAGAAGGCTGTGCCGGCGCTCCGTACGAGGAAGAAGGCTGTGACGGGGCACCGTAAGAGGAAGAAGGTTGTGATGGTGCACCGTAAGAGGGAGAAGGTGGTGACGGAGCACCGTAAGAGGAAGAAGGTTGTGACGGTGCACCGTAAGAGGGAGAAGGTGGTGCTGGTGCACCATAAGAGAAAGAAGGTTGTGCCGGTGTACCGTAAGAGGAAGAAGGTTGTGACGGTGCACCATAGGAGGAAGAAGGTTGTGCCGGTGCACCGTAAGAGGAAGATGGTAGTGACGGTGCACCATAGGAAGAAGAAGGTTGTGCCGGTGCACCGTAAGAGGAAGAAGGTAGTGACGGTGCACCATAGGAGGAAGAAGGTTGTGCCGGTGCACCGTACGAAGAAGAGGGTAGTGCTGGTGCACCATATGAGGAAGAAGGTTTTGTTGGTGCACTGTATGAAGAAGAGGGTAATGCTGGTGCACCGTATGAGGAAGAAGGTTGTGCCGGTGCACCGTACGAAGAAGAGGGTAATGCTGGTGCACCGTATGAGGAAGAAGGTTGTGCCGGTGCACCGTACGAAGAAGAGGGTAATGCTGGTGCACCGTATGAGGAAGACGGTTTCGACGGTGCACCGTATGAAGAAGAGGGCAGTGCTGGTGCACCGTATGAAGAAGAAGGTTTTGATGGTGGACCATCATAAGATAAAGAAGGGTAAGATTTCAAAGAAGATGATCCATACGAAGAGGATTGAGTTTGCGAAGGTGCTCCATAAGAAGATGAAGGTGGTGCTCCGTATGAAATCGATGGTGGTGGTGCTCCGTATGAAATCGATGGAGGTCCGTATTTTGATTTTGGTGGACCGTATTTAGACTTTGGTGGCGGACTGTACATTGGTTGTGGCGGTCCGTAACTGAATTTCGGCGGACCGTATTTCGGTTTCGGCGGACCGTATTTGGGCTTCGGAGGTCCGTATTTAGGTTTTGGCGGTGGGCCATAAACCGGTTTAGGCCGTCTGCTAGATTTCGGTGGCCCGTAACTGTGTCTCGGCCTCGACGGTTTTGGCGGGCCATATCTCGAAGGTGGTTCTCTTTTTATTCTCACGTGCGATTCATTTTCAGCTCCTACTATATCGTAAAAACATATCAAAGTGGTCAGCAACAATATCTGTAACACACACACACACACACACACACAAATTATTAGGTACTTTTTAAAATTTGAAATCTAATACGAAAATAAGAAATCGGCTGTATGTTTTTTATGTGTACACTGTACACTGTATATAAGTAATTGGTAAAATCAATCCAGAATAAATTAAATAAATATTCGTGAAACAAATCTAAACTAATTTATGTGATTTAGTTTTAAATTATATATGTATATAAATATATATAAAATATAATAATGCAAATACAAATAGATTAATAAATGTAATATTACTTATCACCTATATTAATATAATATAAATAATAATAATAATATGATAATGATAATAATAATAATAAAAAATCAATTTTAAAATTAAATTCTGAAAATATTTCCTCTCAAAATGCTGTATTTATTTAAAGTATGAAAAAATGAGAAAAAAGTCAATATAAGGTCAGTATAAGATAATATAAGACAGTAATAAGGTCAAGAGATAATAATTTAGGATTACTATTATCACAATTTTTTTAATGCATTATATATATTATCAGTATAAGGTCCAAACAACATTTTTTGTTGGAAAATTTAGGGACATTATAATAATTATAATATTTCGAGGCAAATTTGAGAATAAATTCAATTCGATCAACCACGTGAAAAACTATAGTTAAAAAAAAAAGACCCAAAATGCATTTTCACGCAGTTGATGAATGATATGGTCCGTGACACGCATTGTCTTCTTGTATTTTAATGGAATACAGTTGGTATTAAAAACTAATTTGAGTAATATCAGATTATATTTTTATTAATATCATTATGAATTTTGCCGATTTTTGTCGAAAAAATTCTTTTTGATTTTTTTGTTTTTGTTTAATACTGTGTTGTTTGTGCCTTAATTTATCACTTTGCCCAAAAATGATATTACGAGTATTTCATTTGTTAGAAACAGTGTTTTTTTTTTTTAACAGATTTGTATAATAAGACATAGTAATATTGTCAATGTATTATAGAAAATATCAAGATTTTCGATAGAAGTGAAAGTATATTATATACTGTTACGAGCAATGTTTTCCGCTGAGAAAATTCGAGTATTGTCGTATTGATGACGATAAAAACGTATCACTTATATAGCTGATGATGACACTTACAGAAAAAAAAACATCAATCTTATTTCATGTTTTGTTTTAACGTTTTTCGAATAAATTTATTGTAAAAAAAAAAAAAATAATAATGTATATGGAGTTTCGTCTTTACGCCTAGCTATATTTACATATAGTTTTAATTTGTTTGGATATTATACTTATTTATCTCGTCGGTCAATTATAGATTATAATAACATTGAATAGTGTTTCGTAACTGTTCGGTGAAACGTCCATTTACCATTGGGGAGGCAACATTGTGTACTAACGAAAACCGTATTTTATAAGGAGGTAGTGGCGAATTTTTTATTTTGTGGTTTCAACTTAAATGCGTCTTTATAAAATAACGTAATCTGTGACTTCGTTGCAGTATCTAACGACAGTAAACTCTCTCGATAATCGTTGTAGTTTTGCAGTCCCGGTCCACTATGTCCATTACACAGAAGTTTCACCGTGTGTATATATATATATATATATATATATTTATTTTGAGTTTTGTAACAGTAGCGAGAATTACAACATTTTATTTTATTTTATTGATTTTAAAATGTGTTTTTTTGTATTTTTTCGTATTAATTCGTGAACGCTTTTTCATGTGGCACAAGTGTGTTGTTTTCCGCAAATTTTACGATGTGTAAGGAAAATAATACCTACCCAAAAATTAATAATAATAATAATAATAATAATAATAAAAAAAAACTGGTAAAATTGTTAGCGTAATTGATTTTTAAACATAATACTGAAATACTGAAATCTGATGTATACGATGCAGACAGGTCCGGATTGACAGAGGAGTATTGGGCTTTAATAGCCTTAAAAATTAAAAGGCCTATTTTAAAAATAAGTATTAACCTCATTTTTCGATGTTCAATAACAAAAACGTACATACAATAGCACATACATATATATATATATATATATATATACCACACAAAATTAAATATTACTCGTAATACCAGACGTTTTTCCATATTTAAATCGTTTGTTGAATGCAAAATAAAAAAAAAATTAATCGAATAAATTAATAATTTTTTCGTTAAAAATAATTGTACAGTTTAATTGAATCGTAATAAAAAAATAATATTTTAAGTTCCAATAAATATGCTTAGGAACTTTTTTTCTTCTTTTGGTACAAAATCATGGACGACTCACAAAAATCTAGTGTTTTGACCACTTCGCTTTCAGTGCTCGGTATGGCTGTAGTTATAAGTAAGATGGTCTTGCGATATATTAGTACCGTTAGGTTAGGTTAGGTTTCGTAATCATTGAAGAAGCTATTTGAATGATCGTTTTCCGCTACAGTTTGTTAAAAAACCGTTTTAACGTTAGGAAAACTTTCTACTGCATTTAATTAAGTCTATACGTATATGTATATAATATACGCCGTACGCGGTGCATTGGAACGAATTTCGGGGCCATGAAAAAATCAAGGCCTTATATTTAATCCATTATATACGGTCCTGCATATGGATAATGAGTAAAGACAAACGGTTTCAGAATTCACATAAATTGTGTGAAAAATGCATTTGTTTGAGTGTCAACGATTTGTTTTTAAAAAAAAAAAAGTCAACTTAGGTTAATGGTATATATTGACCTTATACCGATACGTGTATGTATATTTGAATTTTCAATTAACTCGAAAAAGAAATGTTAAAACTGCGGGACACACGTAATGTAATTGAATTCACCGGCTCGGTGGACCTGGTTGTAACAGCTGTCTGTCCCGTCTTTGTCGTAATGAAAGTAGAATAATGATATCGGGTCATCGCGCGTTATTATATTATATTAAATACGAATTACGCTCGCGAATATCTATCGAATATGTCCGTGTACCTGTATCGTGCCGGATGTTCAGGACAACATTTCTGGACCACTGCTGCTGCAGGTTCTGCGCGCTCGCGCGCGTGTCTACGTTATAGCTATAAAAATATTGACCTTCATCTACTGGCACCGATTCGTTCGACGACGATCCGTGCGGTTTTGTTGTATTCATGACCTCTCGGCGGTGGTTTTTCTTCTTTTTTTTTTTTTCGAAACGGAATTAAGAGACGACGACGCGAGTTTTTGATTTTAATCTCGTTCGGATTATAATTTTTTTCGTATTTACGCACGTTGTACACGGTCCATATTATATTACCGTACGCGACATTCTTATAAAATTCGGCGGGACCGCGAATTTAATGGTTTTTTTTTAAATTTTGTTTGCCAACACTTTTTAGAATACGCGGATGATCCGGACACGCGTTCAGATCGTATTTATATTTGTTTCACGCGCGTTTTTCGATTTTTTTTTTCCATTACAGTTTCCTCGTGAGCCTAGCGAGAAAAACGACCCAACACTTGCAACGATGAATACCGATAAAATTGTCGCGACGTATACAATCGTTCTGGACGCACGGGCAGTTTTTGTAATTTATTTTAAACAGTATTTATCGTATTCATTAATTACACGTAATAATACAAAAATAAAAATAATAATACAATTCTAAAATCACTGTCCAATTATCCTGTTTGAGCGCACGCGGCTCGCTACCTTTTTTTTTTTTTTAAACTTAATGTCGGTTTTTTACGTTTATGTAATTACCATTAAAAAAAAAAAATTAGCCGATAATAATGTATGTTATATTGTGTGTGTCACGAAATTCGTTGTTGTACGTTTAAATGTGACATTATAAAAACAGTATAGGTAGGTATTCGAAAATTATCTACGTTTTGAAAACATGTATTTGATCACAATATTTCTAAACTAAAAATTGACTTAAAATGTTCTTGAATAGTGATATTGCAACGGTTTTGCCGTAGAATCGATTTTTAAGTACACAATTAAACAAAAAAAAAAAAATGTATAAATTACAGTCAATTTGGTATACACGAATTTCTATAATAATCGAATATAAATTGAAATAATCACGTTTAAAAATACTCGAGCGGTTTATGCATTATTATGATCTGTACATCCTGGAAAATAATTTAACATTGTTGTAGAAAAAAAAAATTTATTTGCCGTTTTGATTTTAGACAGTAATATAGTGGTTGTTAAATATTTTATGGTTTTGCGTATTAGAAATAAATCAATACAATAACATGAAAATAAAACAAAATATTAGTTTGCAAAAACACATTATTTTGTAGCTTGGATACCTACGTGTCGATATATCAAGTATTAAAAAAAATAAAAAGATGCAAATACATTGAAATCCGAGCTCTTTATAGTGATAAGTAATAACTAATATGTATTTAGAATATTTTCAGAATGATAGAAAGAACATTTTTGGCAGTCTATATTATTTTTTGGAAAAATATCGTATAATTGTGTTTTTTTTTTTTTTTTACGAATACGTAACCTACTTATTATATACAGGTATTTTTTCGACGTATGGATATATGAAATAATAATAATAATAACTATAAAAATAATAATAATTCGTTTGTTGAAAAAAAAATGTACTCGTAACACGATGTATGCTGGATGTGCGACTACACATTACTGTTTTTTTTTTGGGGGACTTTTGATGTAATTAATATTTATATGTTAAAACGCCTGATATAGATAATAATCGAGGTTCGGAAAAGTTTTAACTCTTTTACATTTATATTTTTGCTACGTATTTTGTCGATTTATATTTGATCACTATTGTTATCAAATGTCATTTAACAAATCTTTGGTTTTTAAAATGAAGTGTTATAATAATGTAATGAAGGGAAGAAGAGTTGCAAGCTGAAATGATTTTGATAAAAGTTCCTATACGACCAAAATAATTTATGTGTCGTTATGAAAATTATTTAAAAGTAACAGTTTTCCTATAATGTATACGAAACATTTTCAAATATTGTGTGTTACTATACGAGTCAGTAGTTGCTCCTATGATCGACATTTTTCCAAATTAAATACAATGAAAACGAAATTGAAGTTTAATACGAAACTAGGTAGACTTGACTGAATTCTTATGATTCTTGTAAAGCAAAATCCTACGTATACAATAAATCATGATGAAGTTACTGATGTGTTTAAGATATTAAAGTCGAAATATTAAATGAGGTTATAAACCGCATTATTGTAATTTTAAGTAATTTATAAATAATAAAGAAAAATTGTTTGCACGTCGAAGTGTTTATTTGATTTATTTTCCAAGTAAGTATTTGGGATAATTTGTAAGAAAAGCGGGCTGAGTGGGAGATAGCTTCTCATGCGAAAAATGTCTGGCCACGCCTATGACTCGCGATATACTCTTACTATATACCTATATAATAATGCACTATACGTATATACAGATTATGTTTTATTAATTGACACGTTACAATAAGATGACGAAAATAAGAAAGAAAAAAAAAACAAGAGTTACACTTTCACAGACGGTGAATCATATTGTCATTTGCGTTTTTTTTTTTTTTTAGAACGGTATTCATATATGTATGTATTATGTATATAATATATAGTGTTGATGACAATATACACTGTACCAGATTCTATTATGTTTGCGTTGAATGAAACGTTTTGGAGTTATAATTTTTTATCTTGTTATTATTATTCTAATAATAATATCATAGTCATAATATTAATAATATTGGTTGAATAAAGGAGTCGAATACGACAAAAGTAAATTGCCCAAGATTGTGCAATTGCGTGTTTAGTGTTGTTTTTTTTTTAATGTATATCGGTTCGAATCTCGACGATCTGTGTAAAAAAAAAAATTCGTAAAATTTAATATTTAAAGCCAAAGTAATACGTAATAATATTTATTTTAAAAATAAATAAAAATGAATTGATTATATTTTGTATATGCCTATGTACTGACGCAAATTCGAAGGTTTATGTCCGATCATTGGATTTATTATAATTTATAAGTGTATTATGTTTTGTCTGATTATAATACTGTCCAGATATTTTTGTATCCATTTGTGACATAGGCGTATATTAGGAAATAGGAGTGCCTAATTTTGTCTTTGACATCGCGATAATTCTAGTATCCATTTTATTTAATAATAGATTTTAATAGATTATTTTTTTTTTATAAAAACTTAATTTGTAAAATAATACGCACAATTAACTATTAAATGTATTTTGAAATAGCGAAAATAAATCTTTATCGATTATATAATAATAATTGTACAGAATATAAATGATTACACCTAAATGCATTTCAGACATAAATTAGTCGGACGGAATTCATTAGATCTGGTGAAACTGTGTTTAGACTTGTAGTATTGATCATACATTAAACCGAAACTATCCCGTTATTTTTTTTTCCTATTTACTATAACATACATATGCTGCGATTCAGAGGCGAAGCTACCGGAGAATGTCTTCCCTTTGAGCCCCACAACTTAGGGCGCCCCCCGAAAAATCGGAGTTATTCTCTGAGAAATCACTACAATATATTTTGATCTCTCTAATGTCAATATTATAATATATTTTCGTCGTGTGCTCACTGAGCAATTAAGAAGTATTTCATTTGTTTAGCAATGGGAGAATTATGATTTTATTGTATTTGTTTTGATAAATAGGCAATATTTTATGTATACAGTTTTTTTCTCTTGAAATCGTATTTTTTTACAAATACTTTGGAATTATTGTCCTTTGGGGTCCCTTTACAAAAGTCAGCCCGGTACCTTTTCTCTCGTAGTCCGCCACTGCACTGATCGTAGATCGTGGTATATTTGTATTATTCAGAAATATTTTACTATATTCATTGTTATTTTAAACAAATTTTTTTTATTAATATTAATAAACAGTTATAAGTGTAGAGGAATATTATTGTTTTCAAAAGTCGCGTGCATTATTTTGCATGTTTTCTACTTTGTTTTTTATTATAATAAAAAATGTTTTTTGTTGATTTCTAATGTTTTAAATCGAAAATACAGCATTCACTTATTAATCTATTTTATTTTTAAATATTTTTGTTTTGTTTTTGGCTATCTTGCTTAAAGATATTTTTTTGTCTGAATATTTCTGTAAGTTACGGTGCATAAATAAATACGTATGTGTAAAATATATTTAATATTTTAACCCGAAGTTCACAGTGTTCATATGAATCTACAACGAAATAACAAAGTGAAAATGATTTTTTTTTTAATAATATTTTTTCGTATTAAATGATTTTTGGCGTTAATTGTATATAATACTATGTGTTGTTATTAAATAAAGCCTGCGGACGTTTTGTATTTGTGTTAAGGACACAATACAATTTTCCGAGCTGGTTCCCCAAAAAATTTGTATACGGTCTATTTACGGCCCGCACAACATAATTATTGACGACTATATTCATACTGTTAGTATTTTTTCGTGTTAAAAATGCGCAGTCTTATGATTTTATAAATGTTCATTAGTTGTTAGTAAAGGTTTATATAAGGACTTACAAAAAAAAAAAAATGTACACAAATTTCTTGTAAAAAAAAAACTAAATGCGAAAAAAATATTATTTGTAATTTGTCGACAAATATTTCATTGTTTTTGAGTCGTCTAAATTCTTCAATATATTCATCGCAAACTTCATAAAAATTATGATGGGAAATAAATTTTGATTTTGAATGGACAAATATTATTATCACTTTTTTATAGCAGAAATAGATATATTTAATTACCTACGAAATTATATTTTTGTGCAATTTGGGACGATAAGATCAAAATTAATTTGTTCATTATAATTATGAAAATTCGTTTGAGGTGGGAACATGAGTGATAAATACATAAATATTTTCAGATTTGTTATAAAAAAACCCACATTATTGTTTCTATTTTTTTGGTGAAAAATTTTGTTTTGATCTTATTATCCATATAAACGTTTTTTATTCGTTAAATCTACTTGTATATTGTCATTTGACTTTATGGCTTATTGTACAGTTTTCGATTTCTTTTTACCAGTTTTGTTTCGGGTTTATTATCGGCGTTTTCTAGTTTGAAAATCTCGAATATTGATGTTACTCAAAACGTTTAAGAACTGAAATTTTTTTAAAAAGTTCTAATAAATTTACATTGAAAAAAAACCGAAATTTTCATTTATCTTTTTATAAAAAACATTATTTGCTCTTGAATCCGTTTTGTTAAGCAAACAAAGTTGTTAACAAATTATGTATAAGTATCGTATAAAAGGATTTTAATTTAGTTATTCGTATAACTCTTATGGTTTTCGAAGAAATTCCTCTTAGAATTTTAGATAGATTTTTTGTTACAATTTGTGTCTTACACGTTCTATATATTCATACTTAAACATTTTTTAATATGACATGTCACAAGACAGTTTACTTTTGAAAACCTATGTTATAAAATACGTATATTATTTCACAAATTGCTCATGTATACACCGCATTTAAACGTCAATAAGGGTTGACGAAGTCAGAAGTCAGTGTAACCAAGTGCCAAGTGGATATTTTATATTTTTAGCAAGTCCAATGATTCTATACATTTTGCGCTTTATATTGCATAAAAATTTCACGTATTTTTATGTTTAAAATGTATACAATTTTGAGTTTTAGAAGTTTTTTCATTAAATAATGATTCAATTTCTATTAAATTTCTCAACAAGAGCAATTTGGGTATTTATGAGAACTGAACTTTTAATATAAAATTAATTAGGTAGGTATATATATATATATATAAAAATATAGTCTCCTACATATATTTCAAAAGCGAGTATTAAAACGTACTCGGAAAAAATGTTGCTATGAGCGTTTTAAAATTTAATTTACAGATACAATTTCATAATTTAACAAAAATTTGCATGTTATTTAAATTTGAAAACCGTTTACAAAATCGACTCAATCGTGTCGTAACGATGTAATTTATACAAATCTAATATTTGTTTGGTTGATTTTATTATATTATAATAAATATTATTTTACAATTTATATTATATTGTAATTCTTATATTGATTGGTTACAATAAACTTCTGTTGCGATTGTCGCTTGAAATCGTTTTTCCGATTACGATTTATTTTTCGTTGGTTTCAAATTAAAAATAATAATACAATTCTAAAATCTCTATCTAAGCCACCTATAGGTATTTGAACCGCGATTATCACTACAGTGTCCGCGGCGTACTGCTACTCTTTTCAATTATATATCTTGAACTAATATGAATAATGTAACATTATAACGAACGATTACTGTGTAGTATTTTAAGAATTCAGAAGAAACCCCGTGAAAGTGTCCATATGTATTTAGAAGACGTATGGCGTTTTATATATTCTCTTTTGTCGTGTATATCTATATAGATTATGAAAAGTGAAAATTAATGATTTGTCATCGTGTGATTTATGTGCTTTTATTTACAGTGAGCATTAGAGATGGATTTTGTTGTCTCTCTTTTTTGAACTGTTGAAATTTCTATTTTGACCGATTTCCGTAATTCTTTTATTTTCGTAGCGTGTTAAATAAATATACATATACCAAATAGTGTTTATTTTTTTAAAATTCGTGTTTAGTCACTCGTGCTATACACTTTTAAAACATGATTTTACACACTGATGTTTATGCTTTTCGTCTTCGAACAAGATCTAAGCTCGGTTTTGATGCATACGCTAGTGAAATATATTTTTTTATCGGGAGGACGAACTGTACGTAGTAATATGTTATAAGAAATAAATCACATTTTAAATAATATATAACGCTTAAAATCGCATTGTTTTCCAAATTCAAAATTTAGTCCACCCCCTGATTCGGAGTAAAAATGTATGTATACAGTATATACGTTATTATTTTCTGGTTATCTTCATGATATATTGCAGCAGTACATAAATTATAGAAGTAAATCGAGATCCTATTGTATTGTACTCGTATATAGATCTATATTTTACATAGTCATGTTTTTCTTTTTTTATATATTATATTCGTATAAAATACATTTCCTTTTTTTTGCAAAATTTTAAAAATATAATAAATACATATACGTATGTATAGGCGAGTGCCATATACGCAATCGACACACATTATAGATTTTAATCAATATTAATGTATCAATAATAGTTAATCGATTAAACCATAAATATAAATTTCCATTTGTGTTATTATTATAATTTTTGTTAATTTTGATTTACCATATGTGTGTATAATAGTGTACCGCGAGTTTTAAAAACTATTTTTCCTATAATTACAACTGTATAATAAATTAAATCCACAAAAAAGTTCGTTCGAAAAAGTTCGATAAAAACATTTTTTTGAAATTCGCAAACGGAATTTGTCTTATTATATATACCTATATAGTTCTATAGCAGTAAATAAATGTGTTTCGTTTTATATAATTTTATGTGTCACGAATTGAATTAGAATAATTTGTTTCTTTCATCAAAACAAGAAACTTACGTTTTACGAACAGAAAACACAATTTGTTAAAAAAAAATTTATCGCGAACTAAATATACGTGGTAAGTTTCGTGAGTCTGATTTTTGTAGAAATTTCCGAAACCTTTTACTGTTTTTTCAATAATTACGAAAAAAGCGTGCTTAATTAATATATAGTGTGGGTGTCGATGGATATAAACGATTTGGAATTTCGGACGCGAGTTCATCAATAACCGACTATTACTTTATTCGTTTATGATATACTGTTCTGTGGCGCGAGGGAGTTATTTTTCCAGTTTATTATTCGATTAAAAAGAAGAAAAAAAAAATGTAAAAGAAAAATGTTTCGCGGTTTTCGGGGGATCATATAGTGTATCGAAATGGTCATCTTATTCACTCTTCTGCGGCGTTTAGTAATATTTTCGTTTGCACTTAAACAGCACACACACACACACGTATTATATCGTTAAATAAAATGTAATTTTCAAGACGTATATTCCCACGAGATTATTGTAAAACTCATTATATCTATGCGACGAGTATACATCTTCTAATATACTTGTGTACATATAATATTGTATAATTATAACGCATTGATCTTATAGTTCGTGTTTTCGTCGGAATACGTGGGGATTTAATAGGAGTTTTTTTTTTTTTTAAAGTATACTCAGGGTCGGACTGATTACAAAAAAAAAGCCTACCGCGCAAATTAGTTTTAAAGACCCACCAAACCAAAAAAAAAATCTGCTCGCTACGCTCGTTCATTATATACTATTGATATAATTTAAAAGACATACGTATAAAACATTATTACCTATTTTATCAAATACATATATAATAAAAACCAAATGAATCTTACTTTTTTTTTAAAAATAAAAAAACTCGTTCAACTAAAGGTACAACTTTTATATCGCATGATTCAAATAAAAAAATGTAATTAATAATATACAGTCGACTCTCGATAATTCGAAGTTGGAGGGACTGTTGAAAAATTTCGAATTACCGAGAATTCGAAATATCGAGAGAGTAAAAAAA
The DNA here is from genome assembly GCA_032441835.1 of Slavum lentiscoides. Lineage (NCBI taxonomy): Eukaryota > Metazoa > Arthropoda > Insecta > Hemiptera > Aphididae > Slavum > Slavum lentiscoides. Next base: position 8,335,858 of record CM063712.1, on the reverse strand, counting down.
AAAAAAAAAAAATTCGAATTACTGAGAATTAAGAAAAAACTTTTGTTTTTTTATTATTTTACATAATTATTAAATATTTCAGCAAAGAATTAAAACGATAAAGTTCTTACGATAATAATTCTATAGTTATTGAAAATAATAAGCTAAATTGCTACACGATTGTGTAGTAAATTATTAACGAAATGATTATAAGAAATACATTGTCACGTGTTAGTGGCTAGTTTTTCCAAAATTTGATTTCGAATTACCGAGTGTACTTTTAAATGCATTGGTTTTATTCGAATTACCGCGTGATTTTCAAGGGACCAAGCATTTACTTCGAATTACCGAAGGTTTCGAATTTTCGAAGGTTTGAATTATCGAGAGTCGACTGTACATTGATGCGTATGATAAAAATTAAATTTCAATATGTTATAGTAAAGTCAAGCAAAAAAGATATTAATTTTAATACGAACAATATTTTTTAATACATTGTTTGGATGAATTAAATTCGCCAAATCATCAATAACAGAGACGTAGTCCCATTCATGAAACAATATCGCAGTTTAGGAGTATTAACGCTTCAAGAAGATCTTGGGCCCGCAAGTGATCTCAAACGACTTTGAATAATATTCAATCAATTAAATTGATATTTAGACGGCCCATTTCGCCGGGGTCCACCGTGCGACCCCGAGTATATTACGGGGGTTATTCGGGAAGATTGTTCTTGGACATGCGTGTCGGTTGTAAAAATTCGGTTTCGTTTTTGGTTGTTCGGGAAAAAATTAAAATAATCGAATTGAAAAATTTGATATTTGTATCAAACGATTTCTCGACGTTCTCCTACGTGTAGTGGCGTATTTCGGGGGGTTCCTACGAATATCGAACACTATACGTGCGCGTATATACTTACAGCTTGAGCGATTCGTTTGGTCATCATTTCGAGCGAAAAATATCCACGAATTTGACGGGGAAAAAAAAAAATGTCACTATTTTAATATATTTTTTTTTTACCGCGTTCGTGTTTTATTGTTAAAAAGAAAAAACACTTTTGGCGCGAGAAATATTTTTGATTTTCACAGTTTATATATGGACACGGACGTGAATATTTGCAAATATCTCGGCGGCGCGATCGCGACTATCACTGTGTACAAATATTATGATGAATACAACTGAGAGCAACGACTACTTCTAAGACGACGACTATACGACTGCTGCTGCCGAGCTGTTGTGCCGGAGACTTGGACGAACGCGTCTTCAATTATTATTTCTCTCGCTAACATTCTGTCTAACAGTACACGTATTCAACACCCGGAACTTGCTTTCCCACTTACGCGCGGCGGTGGCGGCGTCTAGTACAAGATAGTGTATAATAATAATGTGTTTTATATCAAAAATCGTAAAAAATCTCACCACGAACCCGTTGAACATTATTGTTTTTCGTTGATATTTATTATTATTATTTTTTGTTTTTGCTTAATTGATACGTTTGCGGGGCGGTCTGGCCGCGTGAATAACGACAAGAGCGCGCGGCGCCCCGTTTTTCAATTTCTCGCGCCGTACCTATAATAGCCGTAAATCGTATTAAAAAAAAAAAAAACTTTCATCGTCAAAAGAAAGCCACTCGTTAATAAATAATATTTATTGTATTACACTAGCCGAATTGCTACCCGGCTTCGGCCGTTGCGCAATTTTGAACGAAAATTTAATTGTTCGTACATTTTTTTTCTGAATAATTATTGTTTAAAAATGATTCTGTACACACGGATGTTAATGATATGATTACGGCACAAATATTAACAGTATGTACGAATTTTTTATTTTAATATTCGAAAAACTCGTGCGTGATTTTGTCGATACCGCTAATTTTTTTTTGACACGTATATGTCTTATGGCTGGGGTCATTCTGTAAATTTGTGCGACACCGAGAGCGTTACCATGACGTAAGTGTAAGAATTGTAGTTTGAAAACGTAATACAAGATTTTGTACTCAAAACATATATATTAAAATTGTTAGTCATAATTTTCATTTCAAGTACGTAAAGTATTTTTTTAATATTATGTACAATGGAAAATATTCGCGTTTTATGATAAACAATATATATATATATAATGTATATAAATTATTCCCACCCCTCCCCCCATTAAAATGTATAAAATATTACAATATTGAATAATGTAAAATATTATTTTCGACATTTTAATTTTATTTAAACTTTAATACGTAATTCTATTTGAATTAAAAATAGAAATTTCCAAAATGTGCAATTTACGAACTATTAAATACGATACACTGCAGTTGTGCTCGTTACACGTCACAGAACAATAATCAGTCTTAAAAATTACATCACAAGTCGAAAAAAAAAGAAAAGAAAAAAATATGGCATGCAAATACTCGTACTCATCTTGTGTTGGACTCGTTTTTAATTTAAACGTATATAGAAAAAAATCTAATGCGACACCGCGTACACACACGAAATGGAGAAATTAATTTTTTTTTATTAATTTTCCTGTGAATAGACCTATTGTATTTTTTTTTTTTTTAAACGCCTTGCATAACGATATATTATGTGTGTACACTTTCAGTTGTTTATTTCAATTATTATGTTCGAGAATTTCGGTTTGTGACGTTTTTGACATGTTATTCGTTTATTACTTTGTTTTGTGTACTCCTCGAGTTCAAAAGATTCCGGCACGAAAATTCGTTATATATTTTTTTTTTACTCGACGTTTTTACGACAGCCTTCAGATTTTTTTTTTTTTTGTAATCAGACTACTTATTTCCAGTCTGTTAGTTATTGCACGAGCAACGTATAACATTAATGTGAACGCCCGCTCAATTTGAAATTATCAACGGCGCGCCGTGTTATTATTGTCAAACGTTATACTGCATATGACGAGTGCGTTAATCTCCGATTATCGAAAAACAGTTTTGTAACGTTTTCGGTTAAAACAAATTGAATTATTATTATTTTTTTTTTACTGTCAGTTCGTCGAGTCAGGCGCGTCCCTAAGGGGGAGGGGAAGGCGAAGGGGCGTTCGCTCCCTCACACAACAATTTTTAATGCATAAAATTACTTAAAATTTATATTAATAAATTACTTTTTTACGTAAGCTTATTTGTAATGTAGTCGCATTATATAAAAAAAAAATTAATTCAGTAAAATTGACTTAGGTTCGCCCAGACTTTTGAAAAATACCCATCGGGTAATTATTGATTTAAAAAATAAGTTCGCCCGAAAAAACACACAATTTTTAACTCACTGAAACTGTTCATCGTGTTAACGGCCGTTTTTATACATTTTGATCGAATCCTATGATTTATCATTGCTTTACAATTTATAGTATATGTCGAAACTCTAAAATCTTTATCTAAGTAATTCACTTAAGCGACATCCACAACACTCGTCGTAGCTCGCTACTTTTTTTTTTAATAAATAAAAACCAAATATTTACAGTATTAGTGTAACAAACTATTTCACTGATGGTTCTATTCAAATTTCAACGAAAAATGTATTCACCCCAAATATATCTTGCACCAGGCGGGGCGCGTGTGGTTAAAACTTTGAGAGTAAATCTCGCGTTTTCAAAAACGAACGTATAAAAACCGCCGGAGGAGCGGAAAAAAAGAGTTTTACGATATTGTTCGCAACATTATATAATATTTGTAGAAAAACTCAACGAATAAATAGTTTAAAAATATTAAAGTACACACGAAAAGCGCGTATATATATAAATAAAATAGACGCGTTCAATATATAAAGACAGATGTTTTTTTACCTATATCGCATATTAATATACGTTTCGTTGATAAAATAACGACGTTCTCTTCTGTAACGTTCCGTACGAATGTTATATATTTTCGTACGGAGGATTTATTATTATTATTATTATTATTTTTTTTTAATAAGAATATCGTTCCAAATACCATTGTGCGTAGTCGTGCCGGTCGTTTTTCCATACGCGAATAATAATAATAATAATAATAATTCGTTCTTCCTCGCAGGAATGATATTCGTTTCGTTTTACTGGAATCCCTATTGTTCCGGTGTATACATATATATATATATATATATATACGCTAGTACCATACGCGCAATATGTAATTCTAGCGAAAGTGTTCCATACGCGTCCTATAACTAATGCGACAGCAGTGCATATACTTAGGTACGCGGAGTGTATATTCATATATACAGAGTGATATCATATTTATTTACTTATTACAACAAAAAAATAACTAATTTCAATTTTCGATTATATTCTAATGTAACAAAACACGTATGTTTATATATACGTATATATATATATATATATATATATATAATTGTTTATGTAAAAATAATTTCATTTAAGTACATGTTTATGGATTAAAAACAAAAATTATTTCGGACTTCAATTCGTCGTTTATAAACTACTAGCTGACCCTGCAAACGTTGTTTTGCCAAAAAATCAATCATCAAAAAAATTTAGAAAAAAAATTTTAAAAAAAGGGTTTTTCTAAAATTTTTTTCCGTAAAAACTTTCTCCTGGCAATTACGAACAATTAAAAAAAATTTGAGCCAAATCGGCCCAGCCGTTATCAATTGATGAATTGTTATACATTTTTGGCTCCATTTTATATATATAGTCTGAATCATTGGGATGCGCGGTATGAGAACATCTTCTCCTTTATACTTTCCTTTGAGTATAGTTGCTTCTATCACATTGTTTAGTAATTTTTATCGCTAACCGTGTACCGTTGCAAAGACGCGGTTGGTTGATATTTCGCAACATTATAACCACCGATCCAACCTTTAATTGAAGATTGTGAGGTGGCAATCCTGGCAAATCCAGCGAGTTTAAAAATTCCGGTGGATAGTTGACTACATCATCTTGATTAGTAGCCGAATCAACTGATTTATATATCCTCAATTCGCCTGTAATTTGTTCTTGAATTTTGAAATTTAATTCATTTACATCTATGTTTTTGCAGCCAGTATAGCTCGTTCGCTCAACCAATCATGGTTTCTGTAATTTTGAGAAACATCTGGAAACACCTTCTGAATAAGTTCATCTTTTGATCGAGTTAACTGACAAAAACTTTGAGGAAAGTTAATGCAGCCAGTCAACATGTCTATAGGAAATTTGCCATTACCAATGTCAATGAGTTGTTTAGAGAATATGTTTCCAGATTGGTCATTTTGCAACTCGACACGCATATTCTTGCTTAAATGAAGTACTTTGACATGTTTCCACAAACTGGAGGACTTTAGACATGCATTGAGTTCATCAGCTGGCGTTGATCGTGGAATCACCGGCAATGTTTGACGAAAATCTCCTGCTAATAAAATCATTGCACCACCAAATCGGTTATTATTGCTCCGTAGATCTTTTAAGGTTCTGTCCAAAGCCTCCAAAGATTTTTATGTGCCATCGTGCATTCATCCCAAACAATCAATTTACATTGCTGCAAAACCTTTGCCATTGCAGAGTTCTTCGAAACGTTGCAGGTTGGAGTTTCATTGCTTTGCATATTTAATGGCAATTTTAGTGCTGAATGGGCTGTTCGACCACCTTCAAGCAAAGTTGCTGCGATTCCCGACGAAGCGAGTGCAAGTGCAATTTTATTTTGTGAGCGAATTGTTGCTAATATTAATGAAATCAAAAAGTTTTTCCTGTACCACCAGGTGCATCTAAGAAGTAAATCCTCCAGTTTCATCATTTGTTACTTTCATAAGAGTTTCAAATACATACTTCTGTTGTTCATTTAACAGTGGAAGATTTGTTTGAATTAATTCTTTCAAAGCGTTGAGATCATACAGTCTTTCTCGATGCAACTCTTGGTTAAAAGCGTCATGCATTGGACGATTGGGCGCGGTCAGGCCTAATTGAATTAATAGTTTGTTTGACATTATCAAGCACATGTCCTCAATTGAAATCAATGCTTCATTGTAAATTTCTTCACTGATTTGTATATTTGGATTTCCCATTCTATTCTGTATTTGATACAAAATATCATCACAAATATAATCTTTGTACTTGATCCACAAATCAATTGGGTTTGATGGGAAGCATGTAGATATGATTATAGAAAACAATGTTCGTATTTGATGAGCGTGTGATGATATTACAGCATCATTGAGAGTTTGATCCCAATGAGCGTCATTTTCAAGCAATTGCAAACGTTGACAGGCTTCTCTGTAGGATCCACACATTCACCATCAACAGTTCGTAACTGTTGGAATGATGTTGGGCCACGTACATTGACTAATAGCAGTCGTAAGTAAAACATTCATCATTGCTTGGATGTACTGAATAAATCCGGCCAATCGCATCGGTGGAATATACATCTGTATATCCTGGAACTGGTTTTCCTTGTTTCCGTCGTATAAATCTCCTTGAGGATTAATTCCAGGTATAATATTTTGGCATTTCAGAATATAGCAATGTTTGTGCGAAATCATCGTTTTGGCATGTCTCAAAAAACTGGTTAATGTAGTAGATGGTGGCTGAGCAGCTCTTTGTACTGCGTTCTGTGCTGTAAAATACACTCTTTGTCCATTTTCTAAATGCACAGCTAAGTGAACAACAGAAGGGTGTCTCTCATGAATAGGAAAAGAAAATATTCGCCAAACTGCTTCATTACTACTGACATAGCGGCCCATTTGGTATTGGGTAACTTCATCATTGGAATTCTCTGCACCAATTCCAATCACAGCCATATCACTCCCTTTGGTTACATATTTGCAAATGTATTTAATAGATTTCACTGAATGGCAAGATTCAACGTTGATGTGTGCTTTGAATGTCTTTGATAAAATGGGTGAATATGGAACAATCCAACGATTATCTATTTCAATATCTTGTTGATTTAATTTGACAATTGTTGATTTTCCATTGTCTGCTGTCGATCTGCGACGATACAATGGATAACCGTCATTACCAGTAATTGTTTCCGATATTAATGTCCGTGGATATCGTTTTGAACATTTACCATCCATCATACACGGTGAATATTGATTAAGAGTTCCACAGGACCATGTATCATGTTTTGATAACTACCTCATGCAATCCAGGATCTACTTGTACATTAGGGATTTCAGCTGATATCACTGCATCAACTTCATTTGGCCTTATATTTTCAACCAACCAAATCAAAATGTGTGCATGTGGCAATCCTCGTTTCTGCCACTCCACAGAATACATCCAGCAGCGTGTCTCACCAAACACATTATGTTTTACGATGAAATCCATTAAAGATTTCAACTTTTGTCTAAAGACTCTGGCTGTAATATCATGACGATCAATGGGTGATTGCCCAGAGAATAACTCCTGCTTGATTTCTATCCATTGCGGATTGCATGTAAATGTGATGAACAAATCTGCTGTACCATAATGACGAACATACGACATGGCATCTTGAGCATATTCGTGCATATGCCGAGGGCTTCCGATGTATGTTGCTGGAAGAATAGTCATCCGACCGACATTCTGTGCATTTCCATCAGTATTAATCGCATCTCGAAGGTGAATATACTCTTCAGATCGGAGTTTGGTTTGATTCAACCTGATGAATGTTAATCTCCGTTTCAATTTTAACATACATGTCAACAACATATTTGTGATATAATCGCCGACATTTCAATATGTGATTATCTTCATTTTCCCGAATCATTAGGCGGTATGAATAATAGTTCATTGAACTGACTTTTGTTGGTTTCAGAACCTGTAAATAGATTTTGTTTTAATAACATTCAAATATAAAATTAAAATACATAATATAATGACTGAGATATTATCGCCATAGCTAAACTAATATTTTAGTTACCTGTAATGGGATTTATCATTTTATTGAGAAATCGTAGCCATCTTCACCTTGCCAAAATATAATGGGATATTGCAGTGCATCATATGAGCGATGTGTTTCCTTTATACGTTGTAATTGATCATTCCGACGATGTAAAACAATATCACGGGATTCCAAGTTTTCTCCAACTACAACGATAGCAACTTCATCAATAGTTGGTGCATTAAAACGTCTTGTATGTTGACCTGCAGGTGTTTTATCAGCTCTGATTACAATTTTGTGATTATCGGATGGCATCAGATCCAGGGCAGTTTTAAACAATATAATCAATTGATTGTGTTGATGAAATAAAGTTTGTAATTGTTCTACAATAGACCTCTTTACTAAATTGTTATGTGCACAACGCAGATCAATTTCTTGTGGTGAATTGCCCATAAAATAAATTTGCAGGAATTTGTTGTCGCTATCTGACACTGGTAACAGTGAACCTGCTCTGTGATATATTTGCCCTTGTATCTGTAAATAAAAAAATATTATGGTGTGGTATAAATTAATGGATTGTCGGTGATCAAACTTAAATAATATTTGATCTTAAAAAGTATATATTTAGTTTTAACTAATATCTATCAAATATAAAATATAATAAAAGTGTCACTGAAACTGAAACACCATATAATATGATGACTAAGTGATATATTTCGTAATGATTAAGAAATTGAAGATTAGTGACACATCTTAACTTTGGTGACAGAAAATTTTGTTCGCTAAAATAATTATGAGTAACTGCTATAATACATACCTTGAAAGTTGGCATAAAATTTTCCCGAACTACATTTGTTGCCCCAAATGAAGTCATTTGAAAGCAATTGTTATATTGTTGGATATTTGTCAAAAGTGTATAGAATCTTTTCCTATTCCTGAAACCAATGAGTACAGTGGTTCTGGTGGTGGATCCAATGGTATCAATGTCACTTTACCATTTGCGCAACACAATCCATTGGCTTCGTTTTGTATTTTAATGCCTTACAGTGTGAGCAAACCGAGTTCATAGAACCAATAACAACACATTGGTAGTTACTGTAGTCAATTGACACATCGTAACTGAAAGCAGCTCGATTCAAACTTGCGCGATTATTAGTTGAATGTCGCGCTCGCGCTTCACGCGTTTGTGATATCCGAATTCTTTCACGTTCATTTCCGTCGTCACGTTCTTGTGCAGTACGATTAGATCGGTAATTAGCTTGGTTTGTAGCATTTCTGGTTCTTCTACCTAAATTGCTTCGTCTTATAGGAGGCATATCAAATATAAATTATTTTTCACTAATCACGAACTAAACAAACACTAACTAACTAAACACTCTGCACAAAACACGATATACGAATTTGTTTCGTGTAACAGTTGACAAAAACAAACTCAGTAGATTAGGTAACAGACAACTTTTTTTTTTTAAATTTGATATGACTTGAAGTCAAATCCTTTTAAGCCGTACGAATTGTTTTATTTATTTAAAATAATAAAACACTGTTGGTAACGCGATTTTTGTTTGACTGATGTAATGACGTGGAAACTGATGCATTTTATCTCGCGTGCCGAAACTAATACAAAAGAAACGCGAGGTTCGGAACGCGACATTAAACTGCCAATACGTATTGTGCGGCACGGCGGCCCGCAGGTTTCCAGCTACCTGCAACCTATCCTTTTTGTTCGTCGTCGTCGTCGTGTAGATAAGAATAAATCGAAAGTCAAATTAATTCTACAAATAGAATTTGTATGTGTATTGGTTTATGTTATCGGTGTGCATTTTAAAATAAAATAGGAGTATTGGTGTACGCGCGATGCATTATAGATTGTATTTTAAAAATAAAAACGTTTGTAACATTTTTATAAACCTTTGGATTTTTAAAACCGCAGTAAAATAATATTACGCAACACTACTATTTTGTATTTTTCCAATGTTCGAACAACACACACGTTAAATAACATTCGAATACAATTTTAAAATATATACAGAAGAGTGATTAAACACCCCAAATACACTATATTCAGTACGTTTTCGAATTCATTTAAAAAGTAAAAAAAAAAACACGTGTAAATAATTATATTAATTGTGGTGTAAGTACCGGGAGACAGAACATTGCTCACCGTTTTTTTTTTTTTAACTTAAAATAACTAGTTAGCTGAAATCAAGCGTACGGGGATCCGATAAAGTATACTTACCTATAAAAATAGCAAAATATATAAATACCAAAAGACAGAAGGCAAACGACCACTTTATATTGTAAAGAGTGGATATTGTTGTGTGAAGCAATGTTAAAATCTGAGTAGCCTTAAAAACTTTTTGGCGTTTATTCATTCATTTCTATGATTGCGTCATATACCGTAACTATTATACGTAATCGATTTTTGTTTTATTATTATTATTGAAGCCATTTCCTAAATAATATTTCACAAAATTTCGGAACTTAGCCATATCTCTTTCTGGTCTACAAAAAACACACATATTCTATTCATTAATATTTTTTTGCGCAGTTTTCAAGATCAAAAAAGACTATATTATATACGAATGATTTATTTGTTAGTACATTTAATACAAAAAATCTAATTTTTATCATAAAGAATTTTTAGTATTCGTTCTTAAAGTAACCCGAAACAGAATGTTTTTTTAAAATTTATTTTTATTTTATCGATATTGAATGTTGAAAGTTTAAATAACGGTTTACCATTATCTATTAGCATTCAAATTTTGTGAGTGCTGTAATAACGAGCGCAGTAGGGGACCCCCAAGTGTGTAGAACCAATTATGTACCTACTCGTATATCTGGTGATTAAATAAAAATCGTAAACACGTTTGTGTTTAGATTCGTTTTTTTTTCTTGTAAAATTCTATTTTAATATTGTTTCGAATAAAATATTAACATAGAAAAAAATTAGTGTACTAAACACGATAAACGCATCACTCTGTATATACTCGTATATAATTCATTCGTACTCGTACGTATAATATACACGCGTTATACACGCGTGTATGCGATATGGCAAAGTCATGTTTGACGAATTTTCAATAGACAAAAAAGAAAAATAATCATATGCACTTTATTTGCATGAATTTTATTTTTTATTTGTATGAATAATATTATATTTGATATTACGTAAAGCGTGGCACGTAATAGGGGAGAAGGCGATAGGGACAATCGCCGACATTATTTAAGAGCCTACTTTAATTTTTTTACGTTTATGTCATTTTTATTTATAATTATGAATTTTTGAAAAAAATAAATAAATTCAGATATAATTGCGTGAATTTGTATCGGACTCATATTTCTCGTCTCCTATTGTTGGTCGCAAAGAAATATTGCAATATGTAGCTTCCATTAGGTACCCACTCCCAATCATGTTGTATACGATTTTGCGCGCAATTTATTTATTTATTTTTGAATTTGTTTTGTTTTTTGCATAGTTTTTCCTTTTTTATAGTATAACATGACGTACACTTCACAAATCGTAACGATTTGATTAGATTTAGGAAGAAGAATGTTTTAAATAATGAAAATCGGTTCAACATTTTTTTGAAAATTTGTGTATGTAAATCAAAACGTAAATTTTGAAATACCGAATTTTTTCTTATCGTTTTTAGATATACAGTCGTTTTTCTCATTTTTTGCATTTCACATTTTTAGCACTTTTAATTAAGATATAGTATAGATCTTTCTATACTTTATGAATTCCTTACTTATTGAGATAAACTCTTATTTTCGGATCATTTTTAACTGCTTCTGGTAATATTACGAAATAAAAATAAAAATTCACCCAAGATTGGAATACAAACATAATTTTGTACTAATACAACATCAGATAATCTGGTTTTTAAATAAAACGATTTTCAAACTCGTCATGTCTCCCTATAAGCCGATTACATACAACTTCCATGAATTTGTTTTACTATAGTATGTATAACATCGTTTCGGTGGTGCGCTTGGCCGTGCCAGTCGTCAAAATAAAAAAATGTAATTATTAAAAGTGAATATAATTTTTATATACAATTTTTTTAGGACACTTTTAGAGTTTTTGGCCATAAATGCATTTTTTTTTTGAAGGGCATGGGCATTTAAAAAAAAACATTTTAGCGCATTAAAATCCAAGCCCTTAGCGATTATGTATTTATTATATTAACTTTTATGTACAATCGCGATTCGTACTTGAAATACTCGAGAAATTTGGATCGTTTCCCGTCCACGTGGTTCGGTGTGATATATCGAACTTGACGATTTTATTGAAATGTTCAGACGGTATGTTTCCTTTCACTGTGAGAAATTTTTTTTTATATATATATATATATATATATATAGCCACGCCATTAGCGAGCCAATGTCGGCATATAATCATAATAGCAATAATAATAATAATATAACGATGTGTTTCTCACGGTGTCTGACCACCATTATCGACGATGGGGTCACGACGTAGAGATTTCGGAAAGTGAAATCATTTTTTTTTCCTTTTGAAACGGCACGACGACCCGAGTACGATACATTTTTGTTTTTTATTTATTTATTCCGGTGTGCGCGTATAGCAAGTGGACGTCGTCATCGCGTGCAACGCAGCATGTGTACCACTAAAACGTATAAACTGTTACATTATAGAAAGCCACGTACGCATTTACTTAAGTCGCGAACGGGACTTGTGCACAGTTCTCAGATATCCATAACGCGTGTAGTGGAGTTATACGATCACTGAGATTTCAGTTGACATACAATAAAAATAAGTCATATATATACGTATAGTTAAGTCTCAGACAATTTTAATAATTTAATACGATTTCGCTGTATAAAGACCTCCGCGCGTTGTTAGATTCCCCCGAGGCGAAAAGCTATTGTTGGTGGCAGTGGCGGATTTTCAAAATTTTTTTTTTTTTTGGGGGGGTCCTAAAAATAATATGTATTTCAAATGTATTATTTTTATTTTTATAAAAACAAGTGTTTACTGAATTTTAATCTAAGTATTATATTATACCTATTGGGTCAGACCCTGTGTATAGTGCATTATATAAATTACGAATATAATAAATATATATATGTATATATCAGCGTCTGGGGGGAGTCCAGACCCCCTGGACCTCCCCTCCCTCGGTAAATCCGCCACTGGTTGGTGGTGTTACAATGATCTGTGGTGTTCTTTTTTTCGTTTGTCTGCGAACAGATTTTCGTATATAATAATGCTCAGATTTTTGCATATTTTGCACTGTTTTTAAAATTCGATTTAAAATTTTAAAACTTTTTTTTTCGATTTTCTCACTTGAGCTTAAGAATGAACTGCCGAAAAATATTATGTGTTGTAATGTTCGATTTTCATTCAGTTTGTTATTCGGTTAATATTTTAAAAGTTTTTAGAACTTTTTTTTTAATGTGTGTTTTGTATGAATAAAATGTACGTGTAATCGATAAATATATATCCGTGAATATTTTTTTTACCGAACATCTTTTTTTCGACTGATGTATTATATATGTTATTGTCTGAATAATTTTTTTTACAAATAATTTCTACTGGACTTTTTTTATTTTATTAAATCGGCGATCAAAAAAATAAAGTCTGCGTATATTCCTTGATCTTCTTTACGAATAGATGCATTTATATCACCGTCAGTGGCGGCACCCACAGGTTTCCCATAAACCCCGTGCAGTTTTATTTCATAAAACATATCCCACCACTACGCGTTAATAAATATAGTGGAATTTATACTTAAATTTCTGAAACGATAAAATGTTCCAGTATTAATTAGTAATTAAAAAAAAAGTAATGAGTGAAAAGTACTTGAATTTTTAAAGTTTCTTGGTGTTTTAGAAATATTATTTATTATATTATAATATTTCAATATGGTTTTTACACGAATTTGCAGGTATTCTCTGTTTAAAGCATGTAATCGCTAATAGCATTCCCTCTTTTCCCCTTTAATCCATCATTGTGAGATTTACTAGCGCTATATTTTCTATATTAATCTATTTGTTTCAGACTAGTTTCATGTGTTGTAATTTAAAAATAAGTATTAATAGATAAGAAATCTGAAATTTTTACTTAGAAACAAGTTTATTTATTAAAATGTAAAATTATTTAAAAATTTTTTTTTAGCTCAATGAAACACATATAGTTAATTTACCTGAATTATTAACAGATTCGATGCATTTGGTAAAAATTATAAATTACGTCTCAAAATAGTTATAATAATAATTTATTAATATTTTGAGTATATGAGCTGTATAACTCAATGGTTCCCGTTTGGTGGTCCGCGGACCCTCAGGGTTCCGCGTGTTGATGTTAGGGGGTCCGCGGTTTTGTAGTAAAATAAAGTGTTAAATCAAATAAATCTCTTTATATTGTATTTTTTGTGAAATCTGTGTTTATATTATTACGAAAAGGTATGTAAAATTAAAATAAACCATATACAATTTTATTTTTTTTCATTTTAATATTTGAATAAAATTGAAAAGTAAGTTTTTACAAAAAAATGGGGTCCCCGGACCAATATAACTTATAGCTAATAGGGGTCCGTGTCTTCATACTAATATTGGGAACCACTGATAACTCACCCGTCATGTACACTGACTTTTGTAGATTACCGTGTACGTAAACTATGGTATAGAAATCGCAGTAATAAACAATTTTAAACATTTCTAATGCTCGGTGTTTTTTTTTTTCGAGATCTTCGTACTTATTACCATAACATTATCGTATACTGGTAGATACGTGTTTAACGCGCGATTTCGAACGAAAATGGTGCGCGTTTCACCGGTCCCAAAGAATATCGCGTCGTCGTCGTAGTATTATTGTGTTATTATTATCCGTTCACCTACACCACCCCGATTTTTGGGCGGTGGCGTCGTCGTCTCGTAGAGAGAAATTCACAGTTCACGTAACATCACAAGAGTCGTATTATTATTATTATAATTATTGTACGCAAGTTTCTGACGTTGGTCCGCATATACAACACATACCTTCTTAATTGAGCGTTTACCTCTGACCCAACACTCTCCTCCCCCGTGTCAGAAGATGCGTTTTAAATTAGAATCTGCACAATGGGCTGCAATAATTCATTATAATCGTCGTCGTACCGCTATCTCGTCGTCACACCCGTGAAAAATGGAAAGTACGACAATCGTCGGCCGTGCGTGTTGTTTATAATGATGAATGATTGATGTTGCGTGGTTCGTGGTGACGGATCGCTGTAATATATGCGTAAATTATAGTTTTGTTTTCCTTTTTCGCAGGTGTCGGACCTTTGCAAGGAATACCGGCGGTCCATGAACGCGGAGATCACCGAGTCCATGAACACGTTCTGGGCCGAGTGTTACGAATCGTACAAGAACGCCTTGGACACCAGGAGTCGACTGGTCGCGGAGAGTCGAAAAGCTTTTCAGGTATATTGTTCATACGTTTGCACGTGTTTGTATACGTAGTTCGTATAGAAGAAACTTGTTCGATTTACTTGGGGAAAAAAATGTTTGGACAATTCGTCTATTTGGGGGGAGGGGGCCTTCTGGAAAAAAATTTCTGGTTAATACTTTCCTAGGTTTCGAGATCTAGCCGAATCGTTATCGGAGTCCACGAAAATTCGATCCTTATTCGAACTAGTGTTCAATTGAACGTCACAGAAAACATTTATTTTTTAATCAATCAAATAAAAAAAAAACGTACTTGCATAGTTCGGATAGAAGCAACAAGCCTCGTTCGATTTACCTACGTAGCACAAAAAGGAACTTACGAGTTTGGAAAATTCCTCGATTGAGAGGAACCTTCCATAAAGAATCCCGGATTAATACTTCTTCCCTAGGTTTCGAGACTTAGCCGAATCGCTTTCTCGTCCCCGAAAATTCAATTCTTATTCGAATTAGTGTTCAGTTGAACGTCACAGAAAACATTTATTTTTAATTAATCCAAAAAAAAATTTTTTTTTCTACGTTTCCGTTGTTATGCATACTTACAAAAAACACCTTTTTGTCTCATTTTATCCCTTATAGTTACTATATAGTATACATAATATAATTAAATATTGCGAATTTTTTATTTATATTTTTTAGAAAAAGAAAATTGAATAAATCCGGACATATTGTCAAATTCGAATTTTATATTTTAGTCGAAATCTTAATTTGAATACTCGAATCCCATTTTTATCCCAAATGTGATGACTTTTAAATTTATTTTTAATATATTCTTCAAATGCGTATAGTTCACGTACGTGAAGTTAGCCCAAGAGTATCAATTTGAAACATAACAAATAGTTTGCTATCTATTTGAAAACGTATTCAAAAGACTTGCCGAATTTTAGTAGTAATATTATAATGATTTATAATCTTATAGGTATTAGCCAACAGTATTTTATAATTATTGTTCGAAAACGGGTAATTCGCAAATTCTCACGCACCCGCGTTTAGTTCGTTATTGTACTATCATATACATATGTGATTAAAATTGTGCCTAATTTGATTATATAATTTCTTAGTACACTCGGGACTTCCGTGTATAATTCATTGAATTTTTTCTTTTGTAGCGTATAATGTATAGTAATTGACGGGGATAGTGCAGATGACTTGTGTTTTCTGTTCGACTTGGATATATCATTATTATTATGTATAGGAATCATAATGGCCGTTCACTTTCTACTCTCGAGTGTTAATCTAATTAACAGCTTTCAACTTACACACACACGCACACGCACACACGTAATAAATGTTTTCTATTCTGTATTATTACTAATGTAATAATATATTGCGAGTTTCAGTTATATATAAAAAAAAAAAAATTGTATATATTGTCGTATTAATTGATGCGTGTGAGTTAATTTCTGTTGCGGTTATTAAACGCTTTCGTGAAAAAACAATAATAATAATAATAATAATAATAATAATAATAATAATAATAATAATAATATATAAAAAAATAATTAAATATAATCTCGCGTGAAAATCGAAAGAAAAAAAAAGTCGTTTACCGTTATGTTATTATTTTATTCCGTAGACGTCAATATTGGTGCC
Organism: Slavum lentiscoides; assembly: GCA_032441835.1. Taxonomy (NCBI): domain Eukaryota; kingdom Metazoa; phylum Arthropoda; class Insecta; order Hemiptera; family Aphididae; genus Slavum; species Slavum lentiscoides. Next base: position 8,319,069 of record CM063712.1, on the reverse strand, counting down.
GTACAAGATTAAAAAACAGGAAGAAGAGTCGAGAATATATTTATTGGAAAACCAGAAAAAAGCCCAAAGATTATTGGTGCGTGCCAAATGGAGACAGATCAAAGGATACTTGTGCGGGGAACGAGGACCGTGGAAGTCGAGGTTAGTAAGCCATTTTTTTTTTTATTACGTACGAGTCTGTGCCGACAGATTTGTAGGTATCCAAAACGGCTACAGTGTTGTTGTAATCTCAAGAGATTTTCAATTATTGTACGCGGTTTAATTTACAATTTATTAAGTACGCGTTGACGAGTCACTTGGAGATGGAAGCTTTCTAAAGTCAGTCGGTACGCCACGTAAATAACGATCATCGCGAAGAAAACGGCATTAATTAACGCGTGTACTGTGTGTGTAATTGCAGTGCTGCCTATAACAAATTGTGTATTATTCTTTTAGAAAAATTAAAGAGCGTCATTAAAAGTCGAATAGTTCGTCTTGCATTGGATCGTCGTCGTAATTCACATCGTTTTTAATGGTCGAATATCATTCGTCGGATCGTTCTTTTTTTTATTAATTTATATTGTATACTGGTGCGCTTATCTTTGAAAGTCATCTGCTATGCGTCTTGTATATTATATTATGTATTTATTGCCAGGAAATTAATAACCGCTGACATCACCATCTCCGGGCACGATTATATTTTATAATTGTATATCGACTATATATAAATGTTTTCATTTCGTTACAAATTATTCTCATTCAAGCGCCATAAACTGCAGCCGCGTAATTTATGTGCTCACTATCAGTGGCGTACCTAACTACCAAGGTGCGATCTTTTTTTTAACGAAAGTCCACATAAAGCGTTGAGAAATTAAACAAACTGTGTCTACATTGATCTGGTCATTCGTATTATTGTTTCAAGTACGACAGTGTATAGTTAAACGTATTTTATATTGTTTCGATGTCCGTGTATCGGAATATTTTTTTTTTTTTTAGAGTTTTTAGTAAAACGACCTTTCTTATAATATTTACTATCGTCGAGTATTTCGGAAATAGCGACGACTGTTGTAACGTAAATATACATAGCTTTTAACATCGTCAGTGTTCAGTGTATTACGTCGCAACAAATATACAAAAAAAGTACTTTTCGAAATCGGTTAGAATAATGAATTGGGTTTTTTTTTCTTGAATGTTTTGACGTTTTTAGTGTACAAATGCCATAGTTCATAGTCTTATAATGCGTGAAAATCCTAATACTGTATAGTATACAATAATATGATTTTTGTATATTAATAAAAAAAGTAATTTTCTATATAAAAACCAATTAAACAATAAAACGAAGGAATTAATTTTTCTTTACAAAAAAAAACCGGCACGACTGTTGTACTTATTTCACTTTCAGAAAATTGTCGGATACTATTTATTAATACTGCTGCCTCCGGGGAAAAAATACACGATTGGCGGAAATAAAATGTGCAAAAAAATAAAATTGTAGAACAAAAATCTAAGGGAAAATCTTTGGACAGTTTTTTTCATTATTATTATTTATTATTAATATAATTTAAATAATATTCAATTCAACTTTAAATTATTTTGAATTATGCACGTAGTCGCAGCATAAATTAAAAAATTATTTAATTAAATTTTATAAATCAACTTGTATTTAAATAACTATATTTTACGTACGTTTTCAGAAAAATCGACCTCATTCGTTATATGCTAGTATTGTATTCGTTTTTATAACAAGAAAAATCCGAATATAAAAAATAAAAACTGAAACACCTATTGATAATTATTATTATACGACAACACTTGGCTTTTTTTGTTTTTTTTTACACTAGTATGAGCACAACATTGAAAATCGTGTATTGACTACTGAATACCGGTAATTTATAGTCACATACCGCGCGTATACAGAAAGTGAAATATTTTTTATTTTTCGAAATTTTATTTCCCGAGATTCGCAATTTATAATCACTCTACTGGCGGGTTTTTTTTTCTATAAAAGATACTATTTTCTGCGGAAAACAATCGTGGCGCAATCGTTAATAATCGAGTATTCTGTATATTCGTATATTATTATCTGCATAGATAATAAATATATATAGGTGGGTCATTACGTCTTATCTTGCGGTTATTTTAGAAGAATTATATGGGGTAGCTTATTCTTTCTTCTGTTAACAAGTTACTCTTTCTTCCATGCCTAAAATGCCACAATGTGATAATAGCCTATGATAATAAATAATAAATATAAACATAAAAGTAGACAAATAAGCGCTTTTGTATGGTCGGGATTGATCTAATTAAGTAAGTATATAAATAGTGAAGTCAGGTATTCCAGTCACCGGGGAAAACTTCGGCAATATTTTTATATATGTAATATCAATATTTGAAAATAACTGTTATCACCACGTATAATTTCCAAAGATAATAAATATAATAATTTCATTAAAATAAACCCCATGCGAGAAAGAGAACCAGTCTCCTTTGAAATGGACCGCTACCCCGTGCACATTCAATATAGGAGTGGTCTATCCATATATTTATTATCTATGATTATCTGTTTGTTTTGAACAGACGGGGTTTGTTAGTCGGATTACATATATATGTATATATTTAAATACACATTAATTACAGACGCGTTTATAAAGTGATTATAATACAGTAATGTAATATGCATATTACACGATTTCGTTTAGAGATCATTTTGATAAATTGCCGCGGCGATGAATATTATTATACGAACGTAATAATTATAGAAAGTCGAATTATTATAATGACTTCGGGTCGGCCGATTAAGAATAAACATACACGTGTACACACACACACACACACGCGCGCGTACTTACGTAGGATGCGTGTTACTAACTGCAAAACTATTTCGAGCGTGGTGATGAGGTCGAGTTAAGGTTAGGAGGTTCAAGACGTGTTACATTTATGTTTGACTTGTGTAAAATATTAATTTAAAAAAATTTTTTTTTTTTACCGTTGATCGGTGTGGTTTTGAAAAAAAACGCGTTATTTCGTGTTACAAGCTGGAACTGTTTATTAATTTTTTTTTGTGGGCAACGTCTATTTTTTTTTCCTGTTTTCCGCAAGTTGAAAAATCGGCGTTTATATCGATTTTCGGCTGGAGCGTAAAACGCAAGTTGTTATTACCTAGTCAAGTCCTCATTTTATTAACAAATAGAAATTCTCCTGTATGACGAAATCGTCTCTGTTTAGTCGTCTCGACTCGACAAAATTTGCCAACCATAATTTTTTGAAATTACTCGGATTCCTATAAAATTGTCTTCTGATATTACCTGTTTCCGAGCAAAATTTCGGATTCACACTTACCACTTGTTATAAATGCCTTTTGTAAGATCGATTCGTTCCAAAACGTTTCACAGATTTTTATGTATTGTAGGGCGATGATTCACAGCATTTTTTTGGATTTTAAACGTTAAAACTTGCATCTACACTTCTCTTCAGTAGCGTGGCGAATTAAACATTTTTTAATTTGGCAACAAATATCCCAACAGACAACAGTCCACCCATCCGATATATTTGTGCGTATCATCCCTTTTCATATTGTTGACTTACTGCGGTCACAATAATATTAGATATTTGTTGTCGTATTTTTGGCGGGTCCACCCACCCCTATTCACTCAGAGGCAAAATCGCTTCTCTTAATCTATTAAATTAGATAAATCGGTTAGATTTTAAGATTATTTATTTTTTTTTTTTTGAAACGTTTTATACAGATCTGTTGTCGTGTATAGACCCAGAATTTCGGATTTTAAGCGTTTTTCTTTTTAAACATTTGTCACACACACACACACACACACAATACTCATAACGTCTATGTTTGTAAAAACACTGCACGAGCACGCTGTATCTCCGAATCGGTTGGTTGCCGCTCGAAACCGAATTTAGGCAGTTAGTCTCGAAAAAAAGACATAATATCTATACTTAAGTATTTATACACATATATATTTCGTATTTATATTTTTTACAGTTTGCCATTTTTTTTTTGTTTCGTTTTTCAAAGTAATATGTAATTTAATCGTCTTTGTGTACCGCGTATCCAGCTACGACGGAATTTTCAACCGGCGTTCGTGTCAGTAACCGGTTTTGGTTTTAGTTTCGGGCACGGCCAGCGTATTCTTCAACGGTTTCGTGGCCGCGGGCGCGTACCTGACCGGTTCGACTTCGACCGCGTCCACTTTGATGGTCTCCACGTCGTCGTCCGCGCCCGAGACCGCAGACGGCGGCAGCGGCGACTGCGCGAACACCGCGGTGTGACGGGCGTCCGACTTTTGCACGTACGCGTTGAACCCGTGGGCCGGGTCGGCCGTGTAATCCACCGTTCTCCTGGTGCCGTCCGGGTCGATCAGGCTGTACCGTCCCTTCACCACGTCGCCGTGTCGCGTCTCCTCCTGGCTCTTCGAGTCGCCCGTTATCTGGTCCTGGACGTGGTACGCGAACGCGTACGAAGGGTCCGCCGCTGCTTGCACCGGCACCACGTGCACTGCGGCCGGCGGCGCAGGGACCGCGATTTTGGCCGCCGGGACGGTGGCGACCGCGATTTTGGCCGCTGGCGCCGCCGCCGCCGTGTACGCCACCACCGGTGCCGGTTGATAGTAAGTCGGTTGCAGATAAGCCCAAGGGACGGGTCCGTGAGACGTCAGCGAAGAAGTGACGTAAGCGGGCGCCGTGAAAACGATTTCGGCCGCCGAAGCCATAGCCACGACGAACGGTAGGACGACGACGAATACCTGAAAACGCGCCAAAGAGTGTTTTGTTGGTTTCGGTGGGTGAAAAAAAAAATACATATAAAAAATAAATAAATTCTACTCACCTTCATGTCGGATGTGTGTGTGTGTGTGTGTGTGTTGAAGTTCGAAACTCTTCGAATGAGCACTCGGTCGGAGGAGTCGATGGAGACGAGCGCGTTGTTCTCGAATAGCGTTCGACGAAGATGTGATTTAGATGTCCGTCCAGGTCCCGTTTATATATCGCGCTCTCGTTTAAAAGGCCAATACGGTGCCAGTGGCTGGCGCTCCCTCCACCCGCGCCCCGACATATTAGTTATTTATTTCTTTCGTCCTTAGGACACACACACACACATACGGTACGTGTGTACAGACACGGAATGTAATTCGTGTATTATATCGATGTGTATGTAATATGATAATACGCGCGCGATTGTGTTTTTGGCACCGTGTTTAGAATAATACGTCGTGCATTATATCCATAATTCACGACTCGAACGGCCGTGATGCATCTTCACCGTTTTGGATTTTGCAACGAAACAGATCGTATTATCGTGTTATTTTCGTCGTCTTTATAATAATAATATTTATCCGCTCGGTTTCGTTTCCGAGCCAAACGTGTGCAGAGAAATCGTCGACCTTTTTCGGTACACAGGTACTACTCGTATGTTCGTCTTGGATTCTTAATCAAATAATATCATCTATAATGTTTTCTGTATACGTCCAGTGGCTTATTATTTATTATAATAATTATTATTATTATTACTTCTTTTACACGGTAGTTGTTTTTTTTGAATACGAAAACGTAATGTAATTATAGTTACGAGATGACTATATGGTGTTTGGAGGAGAGGACCCTCAAGCATTTTTTTCTCTCTGCTATAATTGTCGAAAACTTTTATTTCGAAACGTAGCAAATTATATTACAACCGTGACGGGTCGACGTTTAATATCGAAATAATTGCTTCACGCGGGAAAGAATTCTGAAGTCATACGTTAAGTCACCAAATTTTTACACGAAATAAATTACCTATACAATAACACGGATATTTTTCAGATGCCTTTAATTCTTAAAAAAACTGTAAGCGTTTTAGAAATATCGTTTTTACTAATTTTTATTTATTTTTGAATCTCATAGCTTCTTAAGAGCTATAGATATTTAAAAACGGTCTCTGTTATTTTATAGATATTTTTGCAGTTTATATTGTGTATAAATTTGGTGTCATTTGATCGGTGTTATTTAATTATTTCCTACATTATTTACAAGACACAATACTATAATTAACTGTCTATATTTTTCTAAATTAAAAAATCAAATCTAAGTTTCTTTTTTCATCGTTACAAATTTGTCAGTTATTTGATTTTACCACAGAATATAAATATTACGTATATATTAACTGTCTCGATAGACGTTGTCCTGTTCAAATTTCGATAAATTTTTTTTTTATCGTTTTGTGAATTTGTGAAAACTATTAGAAATGTGATTTAAATTTTAAACGGATAATGGATCTCAATATGTTTTATTTACATTTTTATTCGGATGTTCAAGTAAACAATCAAAACAATAAGCTAATTAGCCGGCGTCGCTAGCTGAATTACCCGGCTTCGTCCGTGTGCAGTTTTGAAGGAAAACAATATTATACAATTATTGAAATGTTTCGTCGAATAACCGTAACATTTAAATACAATTTATCCCCTCCCCTTCTCAGACAAAAAATGGTAAAAAATAGGCGACTTGCGGACACTCGGGGAAGTATTAGGAACAGCTCTGTCAAAAAAAAAAAATCGTAAAATTATAGAAATTGGTATCATATATAGAAATTTATACCCGCGTGTATATATTTATATAGTTTTATATATATATATATAATTTATTGGAGTTTGGACAGGACAACGTCTGTCGGGATAGCTAGTATATATATATGTTTATAATAGATTATGTTTTAAACTCGATAACAATTTAAATGGTCACCGTGGTAGTTGTTAAACGCCTGGAATCTCAGAGTTTCCTGTATCAGCCACCACCCTCGCTGGACGTTCCGGATCTAATTGTGAATCTAAACCAGGGGTGTCAAACTCAATTTGCGTGAGTGCCATTTTTTTTTCGAAGCATGCTTGGCGGGCCAATTTAAAATAAACTATAAATTTATAATAATACAGAAAAATTTATTGAACGACAAAACTTAACCAACGATTTGAAAGTCATGGAGGATACGAAGAAAAATAAATTTCATGGAGAAATGTAAATTCCATTGTATCCTCCTCGACTTTCATACTTTCGGAATCTATATGGCGACCTAAGATCATATTTTGACTGGTAGACGCTTTCCACGTATTATCACATATTATCAATGTCAGTACCAAAATCGATTATTATTATTTTTTTTAATGAAGTTGGTTGATGAAGACTCGATTGCCGCATGGGCCGAATCCATGTGTCTTGGGGGCCGGTCATGGCCCGCGGGCCGTATCTTTGACACTCCTGATTTTAACCATCCAGGTACTTACTAAAAACGCACGCAAGAAATTCGGTATCAAAATCGGTCCAGCTGTTTAGCAGGCTTTCAGTGAAAAACACACGTACAGAAGAATAATATATGTATATATATATTTTTTTTTTGTGACATTACTGTGTTCCTACCATATGGAAGACATGACCCAAAGAATAAAAATAAAATAACCATTTTTAATGTGGTCTTAATAAATATGTAAATAAGAAATACGCGTACAAAGAAACAAGTCGGTGGGGTGGGGGGTTGCCCATCGTCCTCCTCCCCCTCCCCCTTAAATACCAGTCCGGCGGCCTCTGGCGAAATGTGGTGTTTCGTACGAATGCAATTGGCAAGCATTTAAATTTGTTCTCGCGATGGAGCAACACGTATTATAATATATAGCATAGCGCGTGTGATATTTATATATTTTTTATACATATGAGGTCGCGGTAGTACGCGAAATACGGCTGAGTCCGATGACACGCCGCGCATTTGATCGAGGACGTTTTCGCGGCGCGTACGACGCATACTTGATACATATTATTATTATTATTATTATTATCTATACGTCTAGGCCTAGGCCTCGGGTATAATACGCGTATTGGTATACGATTTATTTGAATTTTTTCCCCCCTCTTCCCTGCGGGATTCGAGTCTGTAAACGCGACGAACACATTTGATTTGGAGGAGGCTTTTTGTGTCGAAAAATCACACGTACAGTTCTCGAAATATCATTGAAAACTCGATATACGGTTTGAATATTATATTTACGGAGCCCGCGGCGGCACAACACCGGGGCTGTAGTAGGTATAGTAACAGTAGTACGCGGAATACAAATAAACCGCACGACGTACACACGAATACACGGTCTTGAATATTGAACCGGAGGAAGAATAACGCGCACGAAATACTGCGCGCTGCTCTGCTATAGACGACTATACGGAATATATTCGTATTTAATATTATGACGTATAAAAAAATAGGTCGATTTCAGCCCCGGGCTCTTGGCCGTTATCCGAGGCGCGCTTTTCTCGACTTTATACGTTTTCCATATTATAAACCTCTCGCCGTTTTAAATACGTTTTGGAAAGTTTGGAAAAAAAAAACAGAAATTATAATATAATACGAAACGCCTCGCAATAACCGCCTGACCGCACGGATCTCGTAATAGTTTTCGTTTATAAACATTATTATTCGCGGTTATGGGCGAACGTGATTAGTTACCATCATCGTTGCGGTATAACAATCGTGGATTGTTAGATCTATGCGCATAGTGTCGGTCGTTACGATCCGTTGTGCAGATGTTTTTAGCTATACGTTTATACCGGATTTAGTATAATTTCGCCGCCGGTACGATCTGCCGTCCAACACAATCGAATTTTTTTCGCGATTAATTTTTTACCGTAAAAAAATCTCAGTTCATACGGTATTCTCGGGAATATTTTTAATTTATTATTTATTATATTTTTTTTTTTTTTGTAAGGCCTTCTTGCCGTAGAACAAATCCTCCCCCATTCTTCTCTATTCTTCGCTACCTCCTTCCAATCCATGCCTTCATAATCCACTCCTCTAGCATTTAGGAAATCTTTTTTGATTCCATCTTCCCAGCGTAGTCTTGGTCTACCCAGTGGTCTTTTGTTCCTTGGGTTTTCTTGAAGCACTCTTTGAACCATATTTATTATATATAAGGAAGAATTATATGGGTGTTCTGTAATATAAAATATACTATGTTCTGTATTGAGCCATGAAAATTAAATAGTGAAATATATATATATATATACAATGTAATAAGTAAAAACGATACTTCCTTCTACATTACATTTTACCGTGAAATATATGTCTTCGTAATCGGGGGCGTAGTTTCAGTACTTTATTAGGGAGGCAAATTTTTTTTTAAAACTTTTTTTTTTATTTGCAAATAGAAATTTTTTTAATACTCTTTCTGCGCCTACCGTCGTCGCGACAGTATCCCAATATACGTAATTGTTAACCGCGGTTGCTTTGCATATAAGATGAATAATTTTTTTTTTTTAGTATTTAACAAAAAAATTTATTAAATTTACCTATAATATTTCTTTCGGTGTTTAAGTCATAAAACTATTTCTTTTTCTTTTTTGCATTTTTCTTGTAATTTTTAAAAGTATCAAATATTTATGTTTAGAATTTATATTTTATTACACATCTACTTAGACATTTTTAATACATGCCATGTCTTATAACAGTTTGTTTTTAAATCATATTGGACAGTGAAAAAAAAGATAATCGATTTAATATTATTTATATTAATAATAGTCAATGGACATTGAAAAATATATACTGATTAATTAATGGATAAGGTGTAGTATTATATTTGTATTGTATTTATACATTGTGTAAGACTACATTTTAATTTATACGTTTATTGTTTTTCGTACATATATTTTATGAATTAAAAAAACAGTCGCGTACAGTGATTAAATGTTTATTTCGGAGTTCGAGTTCAAACAACATCTTGTAGAATAAAATGCGATGAATTGATCGCTGCTTGTATTTGAAAATATTGAAATCAAAATTTAGGCACATACCCATTCTTTTAAATAATCATAATAAAAGCCATTTTGTGTCCACAAAAAAATATCATATTAAAGCAATAAAAAAAAATTGAAATTCAAGAGAAATTCTTTAAAAAATTAAAGAAAAAATTTGTTTATTTTAGTTTTTTTCATTATTTTATTTAATAATCTATTATTTGAATAAATTATTTTTACGTTGATTATCTACATAAATTGTTCAACAATTGTAAAAACGAAATAAAATTCTTTTTTTTTTCTTAGAACATACCATATTACATATATTTTGAAACGCAACCCTCCCCTAAAAAAATGACATATTAATTGTAGTATTGAACACAAAAAGACATAACATATTCGAATAGCCAAATTTTCACTCAAGGTACTCGTAGATGACATCTTTCTATGGGCATATCTTAAAAATATTGTGTATTCTGAAAAAAGTAACTCTGTTATTTGAAATCGTTTATTTTTTACTTTATTTTGAAATAATTTGCTTATAATTTATACAAAGAATATTATCCGAAAATGAACTCTATATTGAACAGATAAATTTGTGATATGTTCAAATGTGAGAATTTAGTGTCTTAAGTACAACTGTAGATTTTTTGGGCTCTTAACCATTTAGTGAAAAAATACCTAAAATAACGAAAATTTATATAATTTATATAACGACATATCTCCAATAAATTAATCGCATTTTGTATAACAGGACTATATTAATATCTCAAGTACAGTTCACAAATAATAATAATAATAATAATAATAATAATAATAATAATAATAATAATAATAATAATAATAATAATAAATCACCTAAAAATTCATTTTTCATTCAAATTTTATTCTATTTCATAATATTAATTTTATACTAAAATAAAAATAAAAACAATGATTTTTTTTTTTTTTTAATGGGTTTCTCTTATTTATGAACGATATCTCGTGTTTATTCCACCATCGTTATTTTATATAGTACATTTTTCGAGCCTGTTTCCATACCATTCATCAGTGACGTTTCCTAGTTTTTGTAATGTTTTTTCAATTCCGTTTTTATTGCATTCGGGTCCGGTCGGACGAGTATCGGTTTTCGTGGCGACATAGTTCCATCCTTCCCGTCTTCTCGAGATTTCCGTCCCTGGGAATTCGTTGCACCGGTTCCTATGGGATTTATGAACGGTATTCTTCGTCCTATGTTTATCACTACCGGCACGAACGCGTCCCTGTATTGAAGTTCTTCCTGCGTGGGTGCCGGATAGTGAAGTGCTTCGTATGAAATTCTTAAAGAAACCGGCGGCGATAACGAAGTCGCAGTGTCGGGGCTTAAGATTGACTTGGCATTGCGTTCCGGTGCGGTTAGTAGTACTCGGCAATAATGCGTCCCGAGTAATGATAAAAACGTGGAGATTATCAACGTCTGTTAAAAATAAAGAAAAAGAATAGTTTATTATCGAATTTTATAATATTGATCTCCTTCAAACCAAGTTTCCCGAGAGTGCACATTCCACACTTTTAGTTCACTTGATGGTCTATTTCAAATGATGTCTTGCGGTAGTACCTTTAGCAAAGGAAGTGACCAAAAGTCCTACTCAGCTGAGACATTCTGAATTGTATTCGAAAAACATTCGTGTTGGTTTTGGTTGTGCGACATTCAGTTCTTCGATAGAAAATGTATAGTGATGTTGGACTGTGGTTAAACTGTTAACAGGAAAACTACCAAAAATCCTTTAAGATCCTTCCGAAATGTTATTCGATGAAAGAGACTAAAAAGTCTTTTTTCGAACTCGAATCAAAATTTCACGGCCAAGTACACTATTTCTGGTTATACAATATCTCCAATACTAATAATACAATCGTAATGCTCCCGTTTTGTAGGGATTAATTCGACGTCTGCTCTAGAGATCATGGGAATATTCGAAGAATAGGAGCAATTTATTGAAGTAAAAAAAATATATATATATATGATGCGTTTTTAAGCTAAAATTTTCGGTACTTGTTTAAATGTCAACTGAACTTTGGATGGTGTGGACGGTACATTTAAAAAAAAACTCGTTTTTTCCAAAAATATTATTCGGAGAACATTTGGCATCCGAAAAACGGTTTAATTCAAATACTATTGCGAAAAAGTATAGTTATTAATTGAAAGTATTTTGACACAATAACACGGTAAACAATAAATATCTGACCAAAAGTCGATTGTCTTTTAGGACATTATTGCCATGATTGGTGTACAGTACTGTTTTTAATGTTTTGGAGACAGGAGGTAACTCCCTAGAAATCGTGACTGATTTATCGACTAATCATCATTTGTAATAATCGGTTCGATCTAAAGGATGGCATTTTTTTTCATATAAAATAGATTTTGGATTTTCGTACCCCGAGGCATTCGCACTAAACTAAACGCTCGAGTTTCAGCCAAAATCGAAAAAGTGTGTCTCTGAATGGATGATGGGGTGGTGAACATAATACATTTTAAATAGTCGCTTTGTCGCTTGAAGGAGACGGAAAAATCGATACGATCGGCTGTGGTGTTTGTTCAGGTTAAGCGCGTAAAAGACGAATTGACAATAATTACAGTAAATCAGTATCTATACTGTATATCGTTATAGTTGAGGTCAACTACGAGTACGCCGATTTATTATTAATAAATGCGACAACCGTCGTCGCTGCTGCAGCAGCAACTTATATGCAGCGCTATACAGACAGCCGTCTCGACCAGAATATACCGTATATTATAATAATAACAATAATAACAACAGCAATAATAATAATAATAATAATAATAATAATAATAATAATAATAATAATAATAATAATAATAATAATAATAATAATAATAATAATAATAATAATTACAGATTCCAGACACGCGGCTTACAAGCGACTTGACGCGTCGATTAAATTAAATGCGTCGATTTTTCACGAAACGGTGGCGAAACACCCACGAATTACTCGATTTCACGTCCGCGCGTTATTATCACATTGTACACCGCGGTATTGTGCAAACAAAAAAAAAAAAGTAAAAAAAAAATGTAATAATAATATAAACAAAACAGAAAACAAATTGGGTATCGCGCGATCGGGTTATTATTTCTATTTACACAATGTACCTATTAGTGTCGCGTAAATCGCCAACATTTCCTACAACAGCCGTTGTATACGCTGGACGCCACGGGGCCGTTTCCAATCGATAATTTTTTTAATTTTTCTTTTTTCGTATCGCGATTTCGTGTTGTTGTTAATTCGAATACGAATTTATTCTATTCCAAGGACGTGTAATAGATACGTGGTTGGCGAAAAATTGTGATTCTAAGACAGTTCTCCCCTCAAAAATAAAAATAAAAACGAACAGAAACGAGTTTTCTTAAAAAAAAACGCGTATTTCCGACTGCGGTGTAGTAGCATACAGGAACGTAGGTATAGATTATTTATGGGAGGCGGTGTTTGACTTTCAATTATTAGTGATAGCGGGCTGACACGAAAAAAAAAAATTGTAATTACGAGTGATTCAGGAGTTGAAAAATAACGTCGTTGAGTAAATAATTGTGCAACACATACAAATGTATTAATTACTTTTGAAGGTAATGGTACGCGACTTTGTGGTTAATATTTTATATTATCGCTCTTTTATTAACGCTTACATGTCATACCGTACGAATATACGACAATAATAATTATCACAATATAATATTAGGTACCGATCTAGAGAATTGTACGTACATCAAACGCGTTTTTGTAATATTGAATCACAAAACATATTCGTCATCAGTCTACAATTAGGAATATGTTTTTTTTTTTGAAAAACCTTTAGCCGAAAAGTCTTTTTTGTACCTTGTAGTGTACCTACCTACATCAAAATTTTAAAAATTACATTTATTATTATTTGTTTACTAGTTGATATTTTTGAAACGAGGGGGGTTTGAACCCCGTAAACCCACTTTTTTTTACCTACGTCTTTGGTAGCTGGTATATATATAAAGTACGCTTTTCGCCGTCGTATATTTCCTCTGATCGCTCGATTTTACAAGTATAATCGGTCTTTCGATAGGAACTCGAATAGTTTACAAATCATGGTATTTGCTGATGTATACTTTTTACTTAATTAAGTCAATCGCGCAGTTAAATTTTTAATAGTAAAATTGTTTGATTTTTTTTCTATAATTTCCGTATAAATAATTTTTGTTTTGCCGTGTATTTCCAGGGCATCCTTCTCCTCTTCTACTGGATATTTTCCGTTCATATTAGTTTTTATGCATTTTTTTTAAAAATTGGAAACATGTTATAATTAAATCATTATACGTATGTTTGTGCTTAATGTTTATGATTTAATACATTTTTTTTTTATATGAAAAATTATACAAACAAAAATTTCGAATTAGACATGAAATAAATCGTATATTCATCTATGTATATTGTAAGAAAGTATATTCTGTTGACTTTTGTTTTATAATTGTTAATACGTTTATCTTACTTACACCGTTCATAATATGTATTGGATTATATTAAGACTATTCTAATGTTAGTTGGTTATAGTATGTCGGTAAAACATTATTTTTAAATGTTCGCACTATTATTGGCCTAACGCCCCAAACGTTGTAGATTAGGTCAGGCATATTGAAAATGTCGTATTATCGAATGTACTGATCATAATGGATTATTATATAGTATTGTTAGGTTTTGTATTTTATTAAAATAAAAATTTGAGAAGTTAAATTAATTTTAATTGAATTATAAACGCCTTACTTGAAAAAATTATTATTATTAATAAGTTACAATGATTATTAACTAACGTTTGGTCCATCGCGTTATTTATGTTATTATAATTTTTTAAAATTATTAATTAAGAAAATGCATTACTTTTAACTTCACTCACATATGTTCATATTTATTTGACTCGTCGAGTTAAAAAAATTATTTAACTTGTCCAGCCTTGTCGGTATGTGTGCATGATTGTATACTGGGCCGGTTATAATATTATTATATACCTACGCACATGATGGAAATAACGAAAATGTTGTCTTTTCCTTTTTGAAATGGAATTTTATGGAATGAAAATTTATGCAAACGTTCATTTTTTTTAACGTTATTGTCTTATGTATATTCAATTATTTTTTTTTTTTATAGAAAAGACACTATTTCTATTTCGTATTATAATATATACGAGTATTTATTGTATATAGAAAAAAAATAGTATAATAAATAATTAATTATATGTACTCGTTCATTTTCTATTTTCTCCTTGTAATTAAAAAAAAAAAAATTAAATTATATATGTTTGATGAACGATAAACAATATGTGTATATACCGTGATGTATTATTTTTTTATGCTTGAGAAAAGGAAAATCATTTATTCAATTATAAGGTCAAAATACGCGTTATTATTCGAATTCACATTATTCATTATACATCAGTCTCGCGTTTATATAAATATATTTCCTTTCTACGCATCTGACAATATCATATGTATTATATACCTACGTCCTGCAATATAATAATATGTTAGTTTGACCGATATTGTTTTGTCAATTTGGAATCCACCTGTACACCTGTACAGTTACTACTAGTTATAAAGTTATGTTATGGAAATGTTTTTTCGTTAGTTTTTAGTTAATTTTGGGCAAAAATAAAGTTAATTTTAAGATAAAAATTATACACCGTCGTCTTTTGTTTCTCAAAATATTTAATTTAATATTTAATTGTATTTTTGCGTGCGAAAACACTAGAATATTAATAAAATACGTTTGAGTCGCAAAATACGTTTAAAAGTTCATTATTTTTTATTTATAACGATTTAAGAAAATGTAGTTTATGTTTATCTGTATACCATCCAAAAATTAGTAAAAATTGACTTCTCGGTTTAACTCGTCAACTGGTCGACAGTATTACAATATACTTCCAATTTACATCAGAATACGATGAGTTTTTTTTTTCCGCGAAAATACATTTTGAATAATATTTATTTATTTTTTCTTTGTAATATGTGCATATACAAATATTAAAGGCGGCCATTCCCTCACAATTTGTTCCTCTAAGACATTTTTTTTCTGCCGTAAACGGTTTTATCCATTTTGTGATGGAAAAAAAATACTTTTGTTCCTTTTAAAATACTTAAATATTTCAAAAAGTATAAAATCCCGAGACGCAACAAATTATCTCATTCTATAATTTTTTGTTCCATTGAGATATTTCATTTAGTTTTTTCAAACAAATTAAAAAAAAATTCTTACTTAACGCTGTTTATTTTAATAGGTGGCAATTTTTAATTTGATGAGAATTTTATATCATTAAAGTTAATTCGCTAGTTGCTCTCCACCAAAATCAAAAATGAGTTACATTGCTACACAACTTTTGTAAACTATTAGCATCAGATAAAAAAATTTCTAATGAGGGAATTCGTTCCGTCTTGGAATTTTATATTCATTTACAGTGTTTTCGAAAGGAAATATAATATCCAATAAAAGAAACCGAAGTTCAAAATATAGGAAACAAAATAACTTACTAAATCGGAAGATCCTTAAGATATAACTTGTTCTCTTTTAGTTGTTTTTGTGCCTTTTTAGACTTTTTTTAAATAAGAATTTTTTTTTAAATATTCTTAAAAAGAACACATTTTGTAGAGAATATTAAAATAAAAATGACCTAAAAACCCCCTCTATAGTACTTGACCTGGTATAACCTGGTTATAAAAAAATAACGTAATTTTAAGTTGCTATTATTATCTTTTTTTTGTGGATCACTCATGCTGCAAATAAATATTAATTAACTTGTCTTTGATTTGACGACCTATATAGAAACGTAAAATATTTAAAATAATAAATTAATATTTTTAATTCGAATATATATAGAAAGAGAGAGGAGGGGGGGGGTGTTAAGAAGAAAGTGATTTCCAGCACATTTTTATATTTCGACATTTTCGAATGTTTTTGAAAAAAAAAATTTCGATGCACCCTTATAGCATAATGCGATTTTATCAAATTCGATGTATATTATCCATGTCAGTCGTATTTATGTACATATAATAAACTGAAATTCCTATTTATATGTATATATTTTTTTCATAATTACTATACTGTGTAATAAATTAAGTTTACACGTATTTATAAGTAATCCGTTGTACCATCAGTTCTAATATATAGATATATTTAAAAATAGTAGTTTTAAAGATGATATTTTTTTTTTTTATGTTTTCAAATTATTAATATTACAAATAATGTCGACTTACGTGCAACGCTTCCATCGCCATGGTGTCTAAGTTTTATTTTTCCGAGAATCTCGTTAGAAAACCATATTTTCCTCACAGAGTTTTGCGAAAAACGAAATTTATACGTGTTTCACTACATACATGTATAGATCCGTGTACGTATATCCGTTCGTTTACGTCTAATGGATATTATATAATAATAATGTGTATTTTATACTATAAGGAGTTTAGGTGTTATATTGTATATTGTGTTCAGTAAGTAAACTGCACACTTATATCAGTAGGGGGGGTTTCCGTAACAAATTAACCGTAGCGATTCGTGTTGTTATATTTTATAAACCAAAAAAAAAAAAAATCTCCATTGCTTACCGTCGACCGAGAGTAAAATGTTTCGGCTGATTTTATAATATGTAAATAAACGAGTAGAATTAATTGTCCTGAAAAATATAATAATAAGTACCTGCAACACGAAAAACCGAGAATTAATTTTTGTATATAATCAATTTATTTTATTCGGACGTTATCGTGGAATAAAGTAATTATTATTACTATATTACGTGACTATTATTATTGTTACATTTCAATTTCACTCGAAATAATTGTCTGATTTTTAAAATTTTTTTTGTTGCGTCTCGTAAAACATATATAATATATGACGCAATAACTCTTGTCATTTTAATAGATACGTATATCGTTTTAACAAATATTTCACGTGATTTTGAATTTCTTTTTGGGGGTTCATTAATCAAAATAAATCGAAATAAACTGAACAGAGCAACAGTCGATTTTGCTTTATAAAATATAATATTTCATAAATTGAAAATATAGTTGAAATGATTTCAAATATGTCCCTACGTTATCGCGAATTTACCAACTATTGAATCAGTTTTCTGATTTACTACAAACGATTCTTATACTATTGTGAACTTACAGACTATATACGAATATCGAAATATGCTATGAGATTTTTCCCTCGATGCTAATTGTAATTGAATAAGAAAAAAGCGTATTTGAATCGTCAATGATTTTCTGATTGTATGTGTATACTTCTTTTTCGGTCTTCCTCTTCCTTTTTTCCTTTTATTTAGAATGTTCATTTTCATAACACCTCTCACTTTCACAGCCTCTGGATCGTCTATCCGCATAAGCATCTCAACCTGATCTCCATCGTTTTCTTGACAATAGGTGCCTTCGAGTATATTTGAATAATTCTATAGAGTGTGGCTATACATATTCGTCCTGTGCAAGTTTCTAGTGAGGTGTTTATTTGACGATTCATTTAAATTTCAATAAAAAGCAATGTATCAAAAATTAAATGAATAATTTATTAACAATTTTTTTATTTATATGAAAATGTTAATGTATACATGTATATAAAAATATAAATAAACAAAGTTCTCTTCTAATATTTTGCATTTAAAAATGTTTTAGCATTTGTTGTCAAGAGTAATTTGAAAATTTTAAAACGTATGCCTTTGTCAAATATTTGAAGACGGAGAAATGTCTTTATTTACGACGTATTAAATTCATAAATTAAAATGATAAAATTAAAAAAAAAAAAACACGAAAAGTATAAGCGTAGTATTATTTGATCGCAATATTTTTAAAAAAATCGTAAATTTCATATATTTTTCATTTATGTAGTAGATGCGGCGTTTTACGTATGCAGTATAAATACACGAAATAATTGTAAATTGTTTAGCGTAGAAAACGCCTGTTATTTTTCAGATACTGCAATTTAATATGTCCGCATGCGTATAAATATCATCGTGTCCTACTCGTTTCAAATATGAGTTGCATTTATTACAGTTTTAAAAATATATTTTAATTAAAAAATTCGTCCAGGTAGTCTAAAATAAATAATGGAAAGATTGAAAAAAAAATCAATAATAAGTTGTAATAAATTCTAAAATTGTATTACGACGGTCTCCAATTAATTTTTATGGAGGCCCGTTTTAAATCTTACAAGTGTGTAATGTGGTAAAATATGTGGTCCAAGACGTTCTATTTTTGATGTCTTTGTTTTTTTATTTTTCGTTCATAATTACAAACGTAAAACAATTTTATTTATTTGTTAAATTTTTCTTAATTTATTAGTATATACGTATTCATGTGTTATTTGATTTTAATAACAAATTAAACTAAGTGGTCTCTCGTACCTTACTGAACCGTAATTGTCACTCGTACACCATTATTTCAAAAGTAGCGGCTATATATGCACGCATGTAGGTCTCATTGGCCAAAATAAAACTTTCTGTTGTCTTTAATTAAAGTCAAAAAGAGATTCAAAATTCAAGACTTGGTTTGGCTCGAAATTTATGCTAGTCATACACGTATGATATGTTCATTAGCAGCTCAACTTAGTGAGAGATAAATACAATGGAGCCGGCTGTTTATGCTCAGAATTGAGACCGTGGTGGATGAAATTTGATTTTAGGTTGTCGAGGTCTTGGCTCGTTCAATGCTCGAAAGTGGTACCACTCGTACAAATTAGATGTCCATCGATAGTACACACATCCATGATACCGACTATGGTTAATTATGTTCTAAATTTCAATTAAGTATACAATCGATATTTATATTTAAGACTAAAACATAAATGGTTTCAGTTTTGTTGGAAACAATCTGTTTATTCAATATATACAGCTAATCATTCTAATTGTACGGAATCTAATTTGAAATAGTGCGCACCCGTGACCAAGCAACGTAGGAAATTTTCGATGCAAATTCAGATGGTCCGATGTCAATCGCAGCTTTTTCTACAGTTAGCTCTTGAGATCTATGAATGCCAGAGATAACGGAAACGGTTTTCTTGTGAAACTGATGAAACTGTGATTGATGTAATTGGAAACGCCAACTTGTGTAGTGTTATCCGAGTATACGTTTTAAATTATGCAAGAATGCAAAATGGCTATTGATGAGGAATAGCGTTTCCAATTTTCACGTTGTTCTATATGACGTCTACAATACGATTGGTATTACCCATTGAAGGGTCTGCAGCAAAAGGAGGTGTCTCCAATCCTGGAGGTTTTTTGAGTTATATGTGCTATCATGTGTTAAAAAAACTATCTTTTGGTGAAAAAAGGAGTTAGCTCCATGCACTAGTTCTCGTGTTATTCAGTAGATGGAGCTACCTACTTCGTTTGTTTGTCAACCATGAAAAGTTCAATTTTTAGACTTTTTGAAATGTTTTTCAGTTGTGTTTTCTTTCTAATAATTATTATTGTTTAGGATTATAAAACAAACGATAAAAAATGGACTGTATAGGACAAAACACAAAGAATTTTCTTAAATAATAACATGAGATATGAATTGGTATTGGTATTAGAATTTTAATAATTACAGAAAATTATATATAAATAAATAATTGTCAAATAAAGTAATTTAAAATGGTATTGTGCTGGCCAACGAACGACAATAAAAAGAAACAATTGGCAATGGTAAAAAAAGGTATTGTAAGAATATATAAATTATTATTACACAGAAAACAAATACAATATAAACAGATAAATACGGCCTTCTCGATACAGAGCAAAGCACGTTATCGTCCCGGCCCCCAGAGCTGTTTCCTTCCGTTTCTGAAAACTAATGGTTTTTGGGTAGACAACGATGACGGTGAAATCGACGGTGATGGTGTAAAAAAATGGTAAACAATGGTGGCGAGCACGAAAAAAGTGTACATGGCAGTGGACGAATCGCGACGACGACAACGACGAAAAACTTATAATATTCGTAATAATGTAAAACAGGTTTGTCTCAGAAGTATAGTGGGAACGGTGACGATTACAATAATAATACTCATATCAATATTACATACATATGAGTATATTGATGGTCATCTAATTATTATTACAACAATAATTTGTGATATATAACATAATAATAATAAAGCAAAAAAAAAAGGATACTAATAATTGGCTAAAATAATAAATAATTAAAAAGAATAGAAATGGATTAAACTATTATGATACTGTAAATTATTTAAAAATGAGTGATACGGATTTTGGTCCTAGCGATTTATATGTGCCTGTTAAAGGACAGGAAATCACTTCTAGTGAGAATGATCGCATTCCCGTCCGAAAAAAGCGTAAAGTTTTCAGTCGAAGTGAATGGAAGCGAAATGTAAGGAAACGACGATTGGCTCAATGCAATTCGTACATTATAAATCGCAACAATTCTTATCACTTAACAATTCGCACTTTCTATTTAAACGAATAATATTAAATAATATATTTTCGTTCTTTTTAACGTTACAAAAAAAAAATGGAATGAAATTCTAAATACATTTACTTACTTTTAAATGAGTTTATTCGTTTTTATCAATGAAAATAAAATGATCAATTATCACTTATCACTTACCGAGTAACCGTATAGTTAAAACCACGAGCAACCACCGTGGTATCTAGCGTTTTCTTCGGTTACACAATACCTCTTGCATTAAGTGTAGGCACGGCCCGTCCTTGTCTTTATTATCTATGCAGAAAATACGCGAGGTCATAGTCACAGTTAAGCAAAGGAAACTCCAGTAACTGGGTCGTGTTACGAGAAATAAATATTGTCGTCTACAATTCACTGTTGAACGCGAGATCCAAGGAAGACGAAGAATATCCTGGCTTCAGGACCTCAAAGACTGGTACGTCGTTGCTTGTCCTTTCGGGAGTTTGCACGTCAGAACGTCTAACGCGGAACAGACGGTGCACCAGGAGGAAGAACATAGGCGCAACTAGAGCCTAATAAATATTGGGAGTGTTAAAATTATGTAACGAAAAATAACCCGTGAGGGCTATGCCATTCTAACCATTCTACGAATGAAACATATCAGTTATATTTATGAATAGTTAAAATATTACATTAAAATATATATAATTACAAAATCTAGTTTTAGAATCTTAATAAGTATAGACATTTGCATTTTAAGTCAACATAATTTTTCCGGGTTTCATGCAATATTTATTCAAAATAGTTTCAGTGTTTAGCTGTTTTAATAAATCTTTTTCAGCGTTTAGCAGAGGTAAATTAGAAAACCTTTGTTGAAGCATGCTTGATCTTGGCCAGTTCTTTATTATTCGTCGCATTGTTGAAAAACTTCGCTAGCAAGTAGCGGAGCTTACAGGAATATTGTAATTGCGACTTGCATAAATTTCCATAAATTTCGATAGGAATTTTTTTGTATTTTTTCTTTCGCGTCTTGTATTGTAAAGTCAGTTGGTAGGCAATTATTAACAACCGTCGTTCAAAAACATATATCGTCATACTCCTAGATCGTATTATATGAAATTTGAACAGAATAGTTCTAAATAAAACTTGAAAACATAAAATCGACGGTATTTCACTGTAATTATTATTATAGTTGGACCTAAAAAAAAAAAACAAGGGTTGTTAAATTTGAACTCAGGACTGCTAAAGACCTCTTGCGCCCCCCAGTCGCGCAACTGAGGAAGAATAAGATTAGGAATAGGACTCGCGTTTACGCGTGTTTCTTCGAATAAAAAAAAAAATCTAAACACGAATTAGAAATATTATACGATTTATATTTAAAAAAAATATAAAACCTATTCCGACTTGTGTACGTATTAAAAATAATTATGAAGTAAAAAAAAAAATAACACACAGAGACTTTACACACGAGAGTACATTATTATGAACGGGTACGTTTGGACGCTAAACGATTGAAAAACTTGAATGCGAGTCACGCGGTTTTGGCGGGAGATCTCAGAAGTACGCCGGGTACGACGAGTGGTGGTGGTGGTACGACGGCGACGGTGCTGCGTACGCGTTGATCGCGGGATAGACGGGCGCCGCATACGCCTTGACCGCCGGACGGTACGCGGCCGGGTGCGCGTTGATCACCGCGGCGACCGGTTCTTTGGTGACTACCGCGTTGAAACCGTTGTGCGGGTCCGCGGTGTAGTCGACGGTGCGTTTCGTGCCGTCCGGGTCGATCAGGCTGTACGAGCCGTGCACCACGTCCCCGTGCCGGCTCTCGTGCTGGCTCTTCGAGTCGCCGGTCAGCTGGTCGTGCACGTCGTACGCGTACGAGTACGACGGGTTGGCGTCGTAGTCGGCGTCCGCGTAGTACGGTTTGCTGTGCGCCGCGACCGCGTACGCCGGCGCGGGCGCGTACAGCGCCGTGGCCGGCACGTACGCGGCCGGCGCGTAGACGGGCGAGCCGCGGACGACGACGACGACGACGGTCGACAGCACCGATGCGAACACGGCGATCTGCGGAACACAGAAAAACGGCGGCGGGTTATTTTATAATAATAAAAGTTAACGAGCCGTGGTGTGTTGTGAACGTCGCTCAAGTGAATCACTTGCCTAACGATTTTAGAGCGTATTGTTACCGCTATAAATTTGAAAGCAACGATAAACCGTTGCACTCGGTACAAATATGCTGATTTCTGAAAACTAATGGTTTTTGGGTAGACAACGATGACGGTGAAATCGACGGTGATGGTGTAAAAAAATGGTAAACAATGGTGGCGAGCACGAAAAAAGTGTACATGGCAGTGGACGAATCGCGACGACGACAACGACGAAAAACTTATAATATTCGTAATAATGTAAAACAGGTTTGTCTCAGAAGTATAGTGGGAACGGTGACGATTACAATAATAATACTCATATCAATATTACATACATATGAGTATATTGATGGTCATCTAATTATTATTACAACAATAATTTGTGATATATAACATAATAATAATAAAGCAAAAAAAAAAAGGATACTAATAATGGACTAAAATAATAAATAATTAAAAAGAATAGAAATGGATTAAACTATTATGATACTGTAAATTATTTAAAAATGAGTGATACGGATTTTGGTCCTAGCGATTTATATGTGCCTGTTAAAGGACAGGAAATCACTTCTAGTGAGAATGATCGCATTCCCGTCCGAAAAAAGCGTAAAGTTTTCAGTCGAAGTGAATGGAAGCGAAATGTAAGGAAACGACGATTGGCTCAATGCAATTCGTACATTATAAATCGCAACAATTCTTATCACTTAACAATTGCACTTTCTATTTAAACGAATAATATTAAATAATATATTTTCGTTCTTTTAACGTTACAAAAAAAATGGAATGAAATTCTAAATACATTTACTTACTTTTAAATGAGTTTATTCGTTTTTATCAATGAAAATAAAATGATCAATTATCACTTATCACTTACCGAGTAACCGTATAGTTAAAACCACGAGCAACCACCGTGGTATCTAGCGTTTTCTTCGGTTACACAATACCTCTTGCATTAAGTGTAGGCACGGCCCGTCCTTGTCTTTATTATCTATGCAGAAAATACGCGAGGTCATAGTCACAGTTAAGCAAAGGAAACTCCAGTAACTGGGTCGTGTTACGAGAAATAAATATTGTCGTCTACAATTCACTGTTGAACGCGAGATCCAAGGAAGACGAAGAATATCCTGGCTTCAGGACCTCAAAGACTGGTACGTCGTTGCTTGTCCTTTCGGGAGTTTGCACGTCAGAACGTCTAACGCGGAACAGACGGTGCACCAGGAGGAAGAACATAGGCGCAACTAGAGCCTAATAAATATTGGGAGTGTTAAAATTATGTAACGAAAAATAACCCGTGAGGGCTATGCCATTCTAACCATTCTACGAATGAAACATATCAGTTATATTTATGAATAGTTAAAATATTACATTAAAATATATATAATTACAAAATCTAGTTTTAGAATCTTAATAAGTATAGACATTTGCATTTTAAGTCAACATAATTTTTCCGGGTTTCATGCAATATTTATTCAAAATAGTTTCAGTGTTTAGCTGTTTTAATAAATCTTTTCAGCGTTTAGCAGAGGTAAATTAGAAAACCTTTGTTGAAGCATGCTTGATCTTGGCCAGTTCTTTATTATTCGTCGCATTGTTGAAAAACTTCGCTAGCAAGTAGCGGAGCTTACAGGAATATTGTAATTGCGACTTGCATAAATTTCCATAAATTTCGATAGGAATTTTTTTGTATTTTTTCTTTCGCGTCTTGTATTGTAAAGTCAGTTGGTAGGCAATTATTAACAACCGTCGTTCAAAAATATATATCGTCATACTCCTAGATCGTATTATATGAAATTTGAACAGAATAGTTCTAAATAAAACTTGAAAACATAAAATCGACGGTATTTCACTGTAATTATTATTATAGTTGGACCTAAAAAAAAAAACAAGGGTTGTTAAATTTGAACTCAGGACTGCTAAAGACCCTCTTGCGCCCCCCAGTCGCGCAACTGAGGAAGAATAAGATTAGGAATAGGACTCGCGTTTACGCGTGTTTCTTCGAATAAAAAAAAAAATCTAAACACGAATTAGAAATATTATACGATTTATATTTAAAAAAAATATAAAACCTATTCCGACTTGTGTACGTATTAAAAATAATTATGAAGTAAAAAAAAAAATAACACACAGTGACTTAACACACGAGAGTACATTATTATGAACGGGTACGTTTGGACGCTAAACGATTGAAAAACTTGAATGCGAGTCACGCGGTTTTGGCGGGAGATCTCAGAAGTACGCCGGGTACGACGAGTGGTGGTGGTGGTACGACGGCGACGGTGCTGCGTACGCGTTGATCGCGGGATAGACGGGCGCCGCATACGCCTTGACCGCCGGACGGTACGCGGCCGGGTGCGCGTTGATCACCGCGGCGACCGGTTCTTTGGTGACTACCGCGTTGAAACCGTTGTGCGGGTCCGCGGTGTAGTCGACGGTGCGTTTCGTGCCGTCCGGGTCGATCAGGCTGTACGAGCCGTGCACCACGTCCCGTGCCGGCTCTCGTGCTGGCTCTTCGAGTCGCCGGTCAGCTGGTCGTGCACGTCGTACGCGTACGAGTACGACGGGTTGGCGTCGTAGTCGGCGTCCGCGTAGTACGGTTTGCTGTGCGCCGCGACCGCGTACGCCGGCGCGGGCGCGTACAGCGCCGTGGCCGGCACGTACGCGGCCGGCGCGTAGACGGGCGAGCCGCGGACGACGACGACGACGACGGTCGACAGCACCGATGCGAACACGGCGATCTGCGGAACACAGAAAAACGGCGGCGGGTTATTTTATAATAATAAAAGTTAACGAGCCGTGGTGTGTTGTGAACGTCGCTCAAGTGAATCACTTGCCTAACGATTTTAGAGCGTATTGTTACCGCTATAAATTTGAAAGCAACGATAAACCGTTGCACTCGGTACAAATATGCTGAGCGGAGCTTCGGTGTAATATTTTAGTGGAAAGCCAACTCTCTTTATGAATTAAATACCTCAAAACCTATAATATTGTTATAAATATAGTCCAAAATCAAAAGAAAGTGTTTTTGAGAATTTTTTTTTTTTCCTTAACATAATAAACAGTTATGTACCTTGTTCGATGAATGTTTCAAATTTCTATACCCAATTAGTTTCAGAATTACGAAGAAATCACGGTAATCGATTTTGAGACGAAAAAGCGTTTTTATCTCGTTTTCGTGTAATTTTCCGGTAGTTTTTGATTTCTATTTTTAGGCGCTTTTGAGAAAATTTAAAAAATGACCTCTCTAAAGTATACCGAGTAGATGCAATTCGCTACCGGAAACAAACCGTGAGTGTTCGGAGATCGGAGCACTCCTTCTGGCGGTAGAATTTTTGGGTTAAAAAAAACACAGCTTTGTAAAACAAATCGATTCCTCGCTCTGCTCAGAATCTAATAGTAATAATCGACGCGGTATCATAGGTGGGCGAATTATTGTGTTTCATTCGTGAACTGAGCAACGATATTAATATTTTTGTATTTATCCCCCATTCGTCGACAATCGGGCCATATTCTAACGGGCAGTAGGACCAAAACTGGGTAATAGGAAATGTCAGATGGGCAGTTGGCTCCACGAATTTCTACACCCTACAATAATACGCGACGTGTAAAGTAGATATAAAATATCTCGTTGGAACAGAAAATGAATATTAATTGTTCGTCCGCTTCAACAGCGTGTGTCACCTTTAAACGTTGTCGAATCCAAGACCTTCGACGGGTATACTCATTAAATCGTCGATTTAAAGAAACTTCTAGAGCACGTGAACGAGATCGGTTTAAAGTAATTTTTTGAGGATCCCATTATATGTCCAAGCCCGAAAAGAGACGCTCTGGAAGAAGGTACTAATCGTTCGGAAAAAAAAGATACTTTTAAGTGTTAACTTATAATCATAAGTAATTAAATAAATAAAATTAAAATCAATAAGTTTTCTCGCACTGTGTTATTAACGTTTTAATTACGTGGCTACTAAATTCATTTTTAAAAGAATAAGTAGAATAAGGAATAAAATGAAAAGATTTTTAAAAAAACATGTGGTTTATACGACATTTTTTTTTGGACAGAGGGGATATTGTGATCCGAATAAATCTGAACAAAATTCACTTGGCTTTTGAGCAGTAGAAGGAAAATCCTTGAAATTAAGCCCTGCCGACAATAATATAATAGGGTCTCGTCGTCGTCACGTTATGCGTTAATACAGAGTATAATTATTTAATAAAAATTAAATACGAAATTATCGAATATTACGTATTTAATAAAAGTTAAATTGTTTTTGATATTAAAACTGTTCTAGATTCGTCGTCCATGTTCACAGAAAAAAAATTATTTTCAAAGTAATCATAGTTTATAATATATAGTTTAGGGCACGGATTTTATAGCATTAAAAAGTATTGAAATATGCACTATATAATATGACCGAAAAAAAAAAGTGTTTTATTGATGAATTGTGAATTATGGTAAAGATCCGCGCGAGCTATCAAGAAATATCGAATGAAATGGGAACGTGGATATTTTTCTTATCTTCTGAAAGTTACGAGATTAATGAAAAACACAAAATAATTTAAATTTAATGTGTATATTAACGAAAAAAAGCACCAAAAACTGGGAAATCGAATATAAAACTCTTAAAATACGCAATATAGAATTTTATACTTGGAATTATTAAAACAAATTTATAACTTACACTGCTATTTGTATTCAGTAATAATTTTGCAAATGATATCGGGCCCCGATCATAATCATAGTTTGGTTGTTGTAAAGTTTAGTTAATCTGATTTTCAAGACAGTTTTGAGATCAGCAATTGTTTTCTATGACTTTTTTTAAAGTTCGCGAAAATTGAAATGTTTTTCTACTCTATAAGTATTTGCCGAAATTATCGCGTTGTCATTATCATCACCGGTATTATCATCTTGCCATTTTACGTGTTACAGTTAAACGTAAAATATTTTACAAAAAACAATTATAATAATATTGTAATTTTTTAAATCAAATCCGGGCAAAAAGTATTAAAAACGTGTTCATTTTATGAACTGAGCAATTTCTAAACTGGGGTGCAAAAAGTTTAAAGTAATGTAAGTTTTCGGTGTAAAACTTCTACGGTTGCTGCGGTAAGAAAAACAAGAGACGTTCGCACACGTTTTTACGTAAAAACAAGGAGCTACACTAATTTTTTTACATGGAAATAAACTTACTAAAAACTACAACTGTCTATTATGAATTTTAATATATATATTTTTTTCAATGTCTTCGGAAATACCGAATCGGTTAACAACGCGTTTCATGTTATTATTACCGTTGTATTACAGAGTTTTCCTCGAGTATGGAACGAAGTGCATTCGTGCACCATATTATAGAAACCATCCGACTTAAGCGAATACTTAATAAATACCAAATGTTGCGTACACGTCTGGTAACGGTCGTGGGAGAATTGAAAAGTTTATGTAATAGCGTTGAAGAGGAAAAAAAGAAATTTGAAAAACTGGAAATTATCCGCCGTCGTCGTCGTAGCTCGTAGAAACGTGAAAGTCGGCAGTTAAAAAAATAAAATATGGTCTCCAAAAACTGTATTCGTATAATTGTTCAGTCAAGACCGTATGTAATTGTAAACTGGAAAAAGAAAAAAAAAGTCCGTGTGTATTACTACTTACCCTCAAAGCCATTATCGATGCGCTTTTGTGTTCGTACGAATAGAAATGTATGAGACCGGTGCAGATGATAACTCGGATTCGATGGGATTTGCGTTCGGGTGGTCCGTAACTGAAACTGATGCTGTATCGGACGTCTGGTGCTCTATTTATACATCAGCGCGCGAGGAGATCGAAGAAAACCTTCTGAGACTGCTCGTCCCGTTCCTTCTCCGTCCTCCTCCCTCCCTCCCCCAAAAAAAATGATATGCCGAAAAAAAAATCGCTTAGCGGGAGGTGACTCTCGAACGTGCCCCGTGCCTGTACCGGCCATCACGCGCACACACGATATTATTATTATTATTATTATTATTATTATTATTATTATTATTATTATTATTACTACACACATTCGCGCTTACACAATGGGGGGAAAATTAGCGCGGGCCCCCGGTGGGACCCTATTGGTACCTATATGAAGTCGATGAGTGCAGTGTATTATATCTGCACAGTACCGTCGTCGTTGTCGCGCCATAACAATGATGGAAAACGGGTGATGACGGACGCCCGCGTTATTATTGTTATTATTCGAGAGGAGATGATGACCTTTCACACCGAGGCGGTGCTCGTGCGACGACCGTGGCCTCTTCTTGTTCTTCGCGCGTGCACTCGCGTCTAATGCGCATCTG
Organism: Slavum lentiscoides; assembly: GCA_032441835.1. Lineage (NCBI taxonomy): Eukaryota > Metazoa > Arthropoda > Insecta > Hemiptera > Aphididae > Slavum > Slavum lentiscoides. The sequence goes on along the minus strand of CM063712.1, from coordinate 8,289,482 downwards.
TCGCCGCATTCGTCCTGTGAGTCCTTTTCGGATAACCATCGTCAAGGGACCGGTAAAAATACGTCGACGTTATGATTACCAGAAGCGGTTACGTATTAAAAAATCGATTACTTTTTCTTTTCAATCGGTGTAAATACTTAGTTATGGAAAAAAAAACTGATTACTATCAGCGCTGCATCATAGGGTCGGGTTTAATATTTTGTTATATACGTATATATTTTTTTTTTAAAGTAAATTTCTGTTCATTTAAATTCAGGACCGTTTCGTCGAGTACATCCTCGAAATGTGTCGGCGGCATATTTTTATGAACTGTGCCAACATAGGCTATCCGTTTAATCGGTTCTAATAAGTACGTACAATTTAGTTAACGCTAAAGGCTCGTCAGCGTCTCCAAAACCGTGTCTTGTTCTCGTAATCGCCGTCTGTTGTCATACAAATGCGAGTACCCGTTTTTTGACCAAATATTTAACGGTGCCTAAACGCTTTTGGTCATCTTATGGAACAGAGTTGGTCAAAAACACTTGTATTTTGTTTTAAAATTCCATCCCACTCAGTGGCGCCCACCCCTAACCTCAAGTGTAGCGACCTCTACACCTAATTTTATATGCAGGGGGGTGTTAAAAATATGAGAGAAAATAAAGTGAATAAAGATATATAAATATCTATATTATGTTGTAATACGAGATAAGTGTAATTACTCAGTTGTACAATCTGTGTCTATGCATATCACCGTGTTATTGTCATGGGTATAACATTACACACACACACACACACACACACACACACATATATATATACTCGTTGTTTCGTAATTGTAAATAATCATCATTGTAGACATTTAAAATCAATTGATCATTAAAATACTAAAAAGGTAGCCGCCACTAGGCACTAGCCGCGATGTGGCTTAAATGAATTACGCAGACAGAGATTTTAGAGTTTTATTCTAACAACATCAATTTGAAAACAACGATAAATCATTACTTTCGAAATTACGAGTATTAGAACGGTATGTGATATTAACGAGGTTTTACCGGGGGTTATGTGACGCATTAAAATACTATTGGAAAAATCGAAAGCATGACGTAACGATTCGAGTCGAAAAGTTTTTACGCAGAAAAGAATATAATAAACATCATCGTAAAAGCTCTCAGAATCTAAAATCATATAGTGATGGAAAAATCTCGCAGGAGTTCAGTGAAAATTTCAATTACGGCGAGTTTTCAAAATAAAAAAATATCCTACGATACTATTTTAATAAATAATTCGTATAGTTTTCGGACGAGTTGCTAATAAAATGTATCGAAAATTTTTATCGTGTGACAAGTATAATATATACGAATGCATTATAACACCATAATAATATACTGTTTCCCGGATCAGAATCGGTTTTCGAACGCTGCGCCGATTTATGTCCATGGTTTACAATATCGTTTTCAAAATTCATAATCGTATATCGTCGATTCCATAATATAATATAATTATTATCCGAGTGCAGATGTGTGATCTGTTTATTTTAAGACGTATTACAGTGGCTGATTTAAGTGTCGATTTCTGGGGGGAGGTGAATTGTTTTGAGGGGAAAAGATAATTAATATTATCAGACTGTATCGATAATTAATTAACGATACGGTGTATAAAGCGCAACTGATAAACTTTTTCCTCGGGAGTTTTTATTGGTATCTCCACAGAGTAATAGCGAAAAAATTGATAAAAAGTACAAGAAATTCCTTCACTAATAAAGGGATGACCTATTTTTTTTTAAATTTTTTGAGGAAAAAAATCGCCAGGTAAATTAATGTCAATCGACCATTCAGTCGTTAGACTTTTAAGGTTTAAAATACAGAAAAAGTCGATAACCTTTTTTTTTTTGGTCTTATTAATTTTTTTTCTACTTTAATTTTTTTTTTGAGGGGAAAATTTCCCTATTTCCCCCGTAGATCCGCCCCTGCATTTTATCATTTTAGTAAATCGTATATTTTTCTCACTGTCTGCGTCGATATAGTAATTTCGCTAAAACCGTTGTGTCCGTGCCGATCAATAATAGTAATAATAATAATAATAATAATAGATTTTCTCGTTTAGAGGACGCGCGCGTTTCCGAACGGATGAAAAGATAACATTGAAAACGGACGCGAGAATTTTTTTCTAATTTTGTTTTTCCTAAGGGTGTCTTTTGTGGCGTGTTATTGTGATGGTGACGTTGACGTGGAAAATACAAAGATACAAACATAATAGCACGTTAAGGTTAACGCGCAGTAAAATGTGTTACATTTTTTTTTTTTTTTTTGTTTTGTCACTCGTTGGTGTGTATACTTCGTGTGTTGATTGGAAATAAAACGCGTAGAACATCCGATAACCTTACCGCACCACCGACATGTCTTTATACGTATTTGATAAGAAGCTATGGGCTAAGGACTTTTCTTAACTGCGCGTTGTTTTTTTTTTTTAGGCTCGTCCATCATTTTTTTTTTTTTTTAATACGTTTTTATAAACATTACTGAACCGTAAAATAATACAATTACCACAATAACGACCGTCGATTAGAAAATTGGTATATATATATATATAAAACTAATTTTAATCTAATGTTTTTACTTTTTGAATGTTTTAAAATTGAATTGTTAATGTGTCAAAAACAAATAAGAATAATTCCCTAGAAATATTACGCCAAATAAATTATGTGTGTATTGAATTCGTTTTTTTTTCTGCACGCGGACTTCGAAATTAAAAACCATAATTCTATTTTGGTTTTTGAAAATTTTATTTTTTCAATCGTATTCTGTGTTGAAACTCATAAAATATAGAAAAATTAGAAAAGTTTTTAAAAGACGCAATACAATTTATTTTTCAATATTATTTATCTTTTTTTTTATTTTGTTTTTTTTTTTTAATGTTTTACACGATGCTTTTCAAGCTAAAAATGTGTAACAAATACCAACACACGTTGTACGAAAACCGTTTAAAAAATATTTATTTTTATTTTTATTGGCTATAAATGCCAATACTAATTGCTATAATTAATTTTTGCATTAAATAATAATAATAATAGTAGTAATTAATTTTTATTTCATAATGTAGGTATTTACAATATTTCATACAGCGCGTAATTATTATATCTACACCGTTTTTATACAGTAATTGATAATAATTAAGATACATTTCAATCCTCATTTATACAATCTTCTCTCAAAATTCCTTCCTATTCACTACAAAGCGTTCTATACTATTAAAAAAATTGTCCAGGCTCCGTATTACTCCTCTCACTTGTTCTAACATTCTCAATCCCACAGCCACTGAATCCGTCGTCTTCGTAATTTCATATTTCCATTCAGCTGGTTCATTTAATTTTACCTTTTTCACGTTTTCTTTTCAATATTTTTATCTTATCTTTTTTTTTTTGTTGCTTGTTTTTACGTTGTAATTGTAACATCACATGTTGTATATTATAGTAACAAGAAAATTAATTGTCCGAGCTATCATAATTTTTTAATTAAAAGCTAGATAATAATAATAAAAAATAATAATAATAATAAGATACACTTTTGAACAAAAAAACATATTATTATTATTGTATCAAATATTTTTATAACAATTTTTATTTCCAACACATATTTGGTGAGTTAACGTCGTCCACTATTATTTATTTATATTACGACGCGTAATCGCAGCGTTTTCGTTTTTCACGTAACAAGCACGCGTGTGCGCAATACAATAATATTGTAATTGCCGTTCCATTGCCGTTTGATTTGTCTGTATCTACATAATACATGCTCGTGAATTTCACGTTTATGTTTATTTTTTTTCTATCTACTTTTCTTCGTTATTGTTCGTATACAGGAGAATGTGAACTATTTAGAATTATGACGGATTTAAATAAAACATGTGTCGTGGTAGTCTTTAAATAGCCACTACTCCGTCGTTTTTCTTTGACATTTTCTCCAAACGATCTGTATCGCGAGTGATGATTCGAACAAAACGCCCGAGAGCTCTTTAATATCCGACACAGTGCCGTATCTATTTATAAATTATATACCGAAGATCCTGATGGTCGGGTATCTACAACTGCGGTTTTCTTCAAAGTGAATGATACTTCTTATGTGTAGTGTACCCTGCTAATCAGAATGTGTCTCCATTATGAGTTGTTATATAATTTTAAATCGGTTACCTGTATCGGCTATATCCAAAGCTAAAAATAAATTCAGATGTGGGAGAAGGCGCGTTGACAATATTTGTCTCGCTTACTGCAGCCACATCAGGAAAAATTTCACCAAATGTTTCTCGCTCGAAATAATAATAGTAAAGACATGTTTTAAAACATTAATTTATGGTAATTTTTATCTCAAAAACTTGTTTTCTACTAACTTAACGATATACGATCTCTTTAGATGACCTGAACTATTGAAATATCTCGGGTTTACAGAATCCTGCCTCTTCTCGTAAATCGTAAATGTGTGTTCGGGTAGATCTTATGTTACTGTGAAGCTCTCGTACTAAAATTGAAACCAATTCCTACGAGCACAGTTTGTCGTGTCTGTTTTATCATAATAATCGCACCGCGATGGTCTATGATAATAATTTAAAATAAAAATAAAAACCTCCGGTTTTTGAAAGGGGTCACAAACCACTGTTCCAAAACGTTTGCAACTGAAAACAGTGGACTTAAATATTTTGATTTACTTCGTTTTTGTCATAACCAATTTCGACAATTTTTTTTTATTTAAAGAACGTGACGAATAAATAATAGTGCGGTAAGGATGTCACGAACATTATAATGAAAAAAGAACACACGGTTTGTACATTATAAATACGTTATTGAATTAAAATCTCTCATTATTCGGAATAATGTTCGCCAATCCAAAAACCGTATGGTCGTTCGACTCGTCAATGATTTCGAGATGACCGCTACAGGAACGTGTTGGAACCGTTTCCTCCTCCGACGACGTGTCGATGATTTTCGATACGCGTGTATTACGCGTATTATAGAGTACGGCGGACTTTTTTTTAATGTTATTTTTTGAAAGTAGACGGAGGTTGAGAAGAAAATAATAATATAACTACGAAATAGGATTTTTTTATTATTTTTTTAACAAGAAACTAAATTAACATTGACGTGCACCGCCTCGTATACACCAGCTCTGCACAATACACACCGTCGACGAACACACGGTACAATCGTCTCTATTATTACGATATTATACACTATATAGTGAATAAATATATACAGCATCGAGGGCGTAATATTGTACATGCATTCGTCGAGGTGTTTTTCTTATAATATATATATATAAGTTGTTTATCGAAAAATATTATTTCGGACACCGGCCTTTCGTGATCATGAGTCGGAAATTATTATTATTATTATTATTTATAAAAGAAAACACGAGAGCAGCAGCCGCGCCACCCGCTGGACCATGGTCTCGCGGTCGACGGAGGAACGCGCCGTAATATAATATTGTTGTATTGCATAACGTATCACACACACACGCACGCCAGCACGCGTGTGACCTTTTCCGCGGTCCGAATCACCAGAATAGAATAAAATTAATAAACGGATAAGTATACGATATTATGATAAAAGTCCAGCGATGTATTGGTAAAAAAAAATTCGAGGGTAGGGTGAAGTTAGGCATATTTAGTGATAAATAAGGCTAGGGACTTATAGGGGTTTGCATGTTTTTCAATAATTATTCAAAATATAGCTTAGTGATATAGAAATCCGTTTCATAGTGTTATTATATTATATTATATTATATTATATTATATTATATTATTATTATTATTATTATTTTTTTTTTTTTTATCATCATTATTAAATAGCATTAAATAACGGGTCTGTGTTCACGATCGACCCTGAACCATTGTGAAATATGATATTCCGATCGGCGAACTCGTCATAATAATTTACTACTATCCCTTTCAACGGCGTCGGTTTATTATAATAATTTTTCTTTCTTTTACGTTCTTCAATATTATGTTTCGCTATTATGTGTTTATCACGTACAATGTGTTTCTGTTATTCGGCCGCCACACTGGGTTTTATTCTCTCTGGATCTAACGTACGTGCGTAAAATAATATTGGTAATTCTCGTGGATATCACATAATCGTTACAGTTTTTTCTACTCTTTAATCAGTGTAAATTTACGATTTTTATATACCGACATTAAAGTTAAAAACCGACTACATAGAATATAGATAATAATAATTAAGCAATGTTTTTATACTCGCGGACACAGAAAACATGGGCTGTAATATTGACTTCGTGTTCCTTAACTATTAAAATTATAATGATTATTCGAAAAAAAATTGGTCGTGTCGTCATTTTTTTCTCTTAATTTCTCTAAATTAAAATTAAAAAATAATAATAATAATAATAATTTCGCACAAAGTCATAGTTTAATGTTTTAAGTAAAAATTAATTTTTTTTTTTGGTTAATAATGACATGGGTTTGTACCTTTTTCTTCTTCTAGTCGATATTGCATTTATTTGATATAAAATTCAGTAAAAAAAAAAAAAACATTTTACTTGTTTTTGCATGTACAAAACAATATATTTTCTAAACAGTTTTGTTCGCAGAGAATTAAATAACCCTTAAGAAGAGATAATAATTCATCATTTAATATATCATACGGCCACCGCCACACTATACGATCAAATGATTTTTTTTCTCCACCGCCATTGGATTTAATAATAAATAGTGAGCTGCAAATCCGTATACATATTATAATGTTTTACTCGGAATTTAACGAAATAATATCGTGACTGCACAGTACATTGTTTTCACTGGACTTTTACGCGAGGTTTATTCGTATTATTTATAGTATAATATACGGTAATTTGTTCGGATTATTATTATATTAAATTTCGTATAATAATCAGAGACGTCCGAGAGGCCGTACAATATTTTCATTTTTTTCGTTCGAAATGCATTTCGTAGTGTTATATATATATATATATATATAGATGGGTGATTTTATATAGCTCGTGTCATATAATAATTATTATTACACGAGTAAGTAATAATTATTCACACTGACGTTTGTTATTATTACGATAATATATGACACAATCTGTTGTTGTCTGTGAATATGATTGTTTTTTTTTATAGTATTTTATACATTGATGGTTAGAAGGCAACTCGTAGTAAACGACATATCTCGGCTAATTTTCAGGAAAACTATAAGTACTCGTATTGTTCTTATTGTAAATTACGTTTTCCAAAATCATCTTTATGATAATAAAGACGATAACATATAAATGTAATCAGAAAATGTTTCGTTACGTGCGTTTATTGTGTAATGTAAAATATTTTAATAAGTTTATATTTTTTGCAAAAGTATATATATATATTTTTTTTTTAAAGGTACTTTCGGCGGAAAGTTGTGTAATAAATAACCGTTTTTAAAACGGTAATAATTTCCGAATATTGTTGTATGCGATACATTTGCTTGATCGCACACGATTGAGATAAATCCGTTAGTTATAGAATATACGTTTAAATATAGTTTTGAATTTCAATACATGACTTCGCGTTTGCAAGCATTATAAAAATATGTTAGATTTAAAATGTTATCTAAAAGGCGAAATGAAATACTGAAAGATGCGTGGTATTTCGTTACTCCGGCGACGTAGGATGCATTAAAAAGTATTTATGTTTAGTCTCGTGGAGCTCTATAAGAATAAAATTGATGTCTCCAAAATTTTGGACTGAAAACTTGGTGTTTAAAATCTATAGAGCGGGAAACAATTGCATTATAAATAACCGAAATTTGAATTATAAAATTTTAAATCTGAATTGACTATTTAAATTTAGTTATGACTAAAAATGTTCGTAGGTGTAAAAACTCATCTGAATACCTGTTAGAAAATTAAAATATGTAATGTGTTATTTAGCAAAAAAATAAAACTCCTTAAGTAGATAACTAACAAGTTGTTATATTTTCTCGCTTAAAAAACTGTGTTTGATATAAGATTAACGAAACGACTCAAAAGCATATCAATATGGATTTGAATGGAGGATTGTGTAATGGAGGAGGGGTCAGAGATGATTTTTTTAAAGAAGCCATTTTTAGCGGAACGGATACTGAAAGCTGATTCGATACTCCATAAATGTATTTCTAGTTACCTACTCTTCTGAGCTCACGTGAGCTATATTATACGATTCAAAGAAATGTCTTCGCATCGTATAATATATCTTTGTGGTACATCCCAGGCTTCGGTTTTTTTTTCACATTTCTCTGTAATTCTATGTGCCTAGTGTTTATATGTTTGTGTTCTCTCGTGTACGCAATTTCAAATCGTAATCTAATAATAATAATGTTTTTTTTTTTTGTTTCAGGTAAGTCGTTGGGAATACATTACGTTATGATGCATGAGTGGAAATATACAAGTACATACGTATAATGTGCCACGCGTATACACACGACCGGGATCGAGTGCAAGTTGCGTAATGCGCACGGTTCATATTTACTCATTACTTTGGGTTTATGGTACGCCTTTGTTATAATTTTATGTGTACACGTATACATAAATACATACGGGAACGATGTCGCAAAAGGCAATCGGAATCCAAGTGAATGTAGTTTGTAGGCGGATAAAAATTTTCTTCTAAAAGTGTTACGTTCAACGGTTCAGTGTAGTTTTTGAAACGTCTTTCAATAATCCGATAAAACACCGTATTTTATGTGTTTAGGTTTTAGGGCACATACAAAAGTAGTTAAAAGAAATATTATTTCGTTTTTTTTTTCTAACGGTTTTTCTAAGCATTTTAGTACAGGTCAAGGAAAAGCGCACGATATTATTGTAAGACTTTTGTTCTTCGGTGTACAATGTGTATAGTACAGAAATCCAGTACGCCGTACATTATTATAATAATAGTAAAAAAATAAAACGTAACAAATCCTCACGCGCTGTGGACCGCAAAGCCACGATTATTATGCTGTATACGAGACGCAATGAAATTATTGTTTTCTCATTTTCTCGCGTGTGTGTACCTACCTACATACGCGATAATATTTGTTATCCCATATTATGGAGTCCAGTACAGTAGTGGTGGTGGTGGCGATTGCGTTAATATAAATCCCACGTAATCACTCGGTTATTACTCGGTTAATTAATATTATATAAATATATATTTTATATACGTACTCGGACGATCGTCCCTAAAATGGAATCGGGGAGAAACCTCGCATGTGTGTATACCCATAACGAGTTCGTCCAGTTCTCCGGTGTACGCGTGTATAGGTACGCGTGTGAAGTACCAACGCACGTCGTCGCCACACCCCGTGAAACACTCGATATTTCTTCATAATCATAATCGTATTCGTAATCCATCGCGAGTTTGTAAATATCCCTCGACCGGAACGGTGTTGAATATTTTGTTAGCGAATATTTGTAATCGCGATTTTTCGGACGTTATGAACCTGTAAACAGATATAATACACTCGAGAAAGTCCGACCGAGTCAAGGGGCCTGCGCCCGACTTGTATGACTGTATTTTAGCTGAAATACATGCGTTACTGGAAAAACTCTCGCATTGGACTTCGGTTCGCAAAATTGTATTTCTAAAAGCTATAATAAGAGTTTGAATACGAACAATTTTTACAATATTTTTAACAAATTTTTTTTTTTTTTTATAATTTTCTAATAAAGCAATCTAAAATCGAAATCCAACGCGCCCAGTGGGAAGTCTTCCTTTTTCCGACAACAACAAAATTAACGAAATCGCACAACTCTTGAAGGGTTTTTTCTGTAAAGCATATAATATCGAGCTTTTTATTTTCTGTCTGTCGGTGCTGTTGACACGTGCAAAACAAAATTTTGAGAATCGAAGTTCAACGCGCCATGCAAAATGTTTTCCTCTTTCCAGCAACAACAAAAAAAAAAAAATCGAAATCGGATCACTCTACAAGGCGTGAGAGTTTTTCCAGTAACGTATGTATTTCAGCTAAAAATACAGCCATACAGGTCGGGCGCAGGCCCCTTAACTAATTTATCGTTTTAACTCGTTAATTAATTTTCAAAAAAAATGTACGTACAACAGTTATTTGTATTTTTTTTTTTTTTTCACTTCAAAAGTGTTAAAAAACAATTTGAATCGTGAAGACTACTCGACGTTGTTGAAAATTCAACGTTTTTAATATTATTATCGATGAAATAAAGAGAAAGAAAACGGCACGAAAGACAATATATATGTCACTGATACACTGAAAAACCAGTTGTTTTAACCGTTATATTATATTCTACACGTGTGCGAAAATCAGAGTCTTCCGTGATATATATTTTTTTTTATTACGTGCCTCTAAAAAACGTTTACACTATACGGAGTGTAACTACATTCCAGAGAATTCGTCTTGTTCTTCACACAAAATTATTTAGATGATTTTTTTTACAAAATTTACTCGAAATCGAACACGTTAAGTTGAAAAGCAAAATGTAACGCATTAATAATAATAGGATAACATTAACTTTTACGCCCGGCCTACTTGGAATTAAATAGCGTTAATAAGCGTACGTATATTGTTGTAAGTGTTACGAAATATTTGCTATAAGATCTACGAACGTATATATATATATTATTTTAAAGGTTCAAGAGTGAAGTAGCATGCATTTCATTGCTGTATGATATTTATTAACAAATCATTATGATGTAGTCTCGTTATCGTAATAAAAAAAATACATATATATTTCATTGAATCGTGATAAGCACTTTGAATCCACGACAATGCACAACCGTCGATAGTACACAATACCTATACGTCATATGATCTAGTCCTCCTTCTGCTCCGTTTATCAGATTGCAGCATTTGTTTCTCAGAATATATATATATATATATATATTATTATAACGTATGTATGTATTATACACTAGTCGTTATGTATGGAAATATTGCACAACAATTTATTATTATTGTATACTTTGATCTGGACAAATATCTAGCACGTACACTTGACCGTATCGTCGTTTGGAATGTCGAGCCTACATAATATATACATTGTGCGCGTAAAATCGGATTTTCTCGTTTTTGAAATATTATCGATATAATAATATTATATAAAAACGAAAGTTTCTATACATTTTTTTCTCTCTGTTAAATATTGTATTTTACCCTAGACCGTTCGAGTAAACTTTGCTCTAAATTCCAATCTCTCCCCACTAAACAATAGTCGTGGTTCGGGGCAGTTTCGTTAAAATATCAAATAAAAATCGGGAATCTTAAATTAATTTTTAATGATGCGAGTTCGGGATTTTCAAACTCGCGTTTTAAGGATTTCGAAAAAAAATCATTTAATGATTTTAATACGAAGAAAATATAAATTCGTACCGTCACCGTTTACCAACTATACTACTTCAAAATTTAAATTTTAATAAAAATTATAATACATACGTGAGTTATATTAGATTTTGAGCGTAGCGAGGAATTTATTTGTTTTACGATGATGTGTTTTTTTTATGTCTGTACCCAAAATATCTACCAGAAGGAGTGCTCCGATCTTTACAGTCACAGTTTCTTATAGGTAGCAAATTGCATCTAGTTGGTACTTTGAAGAGGTCAATTTTCGATTTTCTCAAAAGCGCCTAAAAATATAACTCAGAAACTCAAATAACACAAAAAAATAACGCGAGAACATATATTAAATTACTATTATTAATTATGTGCTCTATACACACTCTATTATTATACATAGTATTAATAATATAACACCGGAGCTCCGCTCATAATCGTTTTATCGAATGCTTTATCATTGGTTTGAAATTTATAGTGATAACTAGGGCAGAGGACTTGTAGCTCTAAAAAAGCACTAAATATGCAAGCAGCTATGCAATTAAAAACCCTATGGTATGCATTAAAAATATATAAAATGAATATTTTTTTCTAAAAATATAAATAATTTTTTAACAAAATTGTTAATAAAATTTAATTTTAAACAATAACTTTTTATTCATTTAATTAGAGAGTAGACATTAATAGGTGTATTATATTGATTATGTCAGATAATAAATAATCCTCAAGCGTTTCTAGGAAAAACACGCGTCCGCGAACAATCAACAACAGTACATTGTAATATGATAAAAATTAAAAATTAATTTAAATTCATCAATTTTGGTCGTAATATTTAATGAAATAAAAACGTCGACGGAGAAAATAATTAATTGTATTAAATATTTTTCAAAAAGTATAAAATAAAAGAAATATGCCCTGAAAACCAATAAAAACTCAAAATATGCGTTTATATACAAAATTAAATTAGAAATCTATCTTTGTTTTAACATAAAACGTATTTGTTTCTTACTCTGCTATTTTTTTGATTGAGTAAAACTAATATGCAAATGCTACAGGTCCTCTGCCCTAGTGATAACCTTATAAATACTAAAATCTTTGTCTAAGTAATTCGTTCATAACAGCCCGCGGTTCGTCACCTCTTTCTATTCAATTATAACGTAAATTATTATTATTATTACAGCGACGATCGTAAAATACACTGGTGACAGATTTCGCACGAAATTGAAATGACGTCACGTGTTTTGATATTGTCATCTTGCTCGGTCTACGAATGAAAAAAAAAAACTACGTATTTTTTTTTTTTTTATACATTAAATAGGCTAACGCGCTAGTGGTTATGTCCGTTTTCGTCTCGTCGTACTACTTCACCGGTTACCGTTGTATATGGACCGAGGCTTACGCCGGCATTTGTCGTAAAACTGGAATTTTCATATATTAACGTGCTTACCTGTTCGCTGAAATCCACGCGAAACTGTCGCAAACTCAATTTTGATTCGGCATCACCCTAAAACGTCCGCGTTAACGTATTCGTATAAAAGCGTACGGCAACCGCGGTCCGTCATATATTCACTCGTCAATCGTCGCACGCTACACACTTCGTCACGTAGTTCATAATATCATCGTTACTTGTATATTTGTACACAGTGTAGTTCGAAGATATTTTTTTCGTCAAGTGCAAAAAAAAAATACCCAAAAGTCCGTCGGTCGCCATCATGTACGCCAAAGTAAGTACGTTTTATGTAATATTTTTCTGCCTTCGAGTGAAAAAAAACCGGCAATATTGTAACGACATTTTAGTAGACACACGTCCGTTTAAAATCGCGTCTCCTCCTAGTAGTCGGTCGCGTTCCTGTGTACGCGAAACAGAAAATAACATCGCGTTTATTTTCCAAAAAAAAAACCGCGCGATTCGAAAACGAATAAAAAGTGTGTGATTGAAAAAAAGTTTAAATAATATTTTTTTTTTTTTTAGAGTAAAAACACAAACGTCCTTTTTTTTGTGTGGAATTTATGGAATTTTTTTCGTATCACGCTTCCGTATTTCGACGGGTACGGCACATTTTAAGTGCTCACGAGAAAATTGATCAATTTTTTTTTTGTTTTTTCAAGTACATACGAGTATAGTAAGAATTCAGAGTGGAAAAAAACGTTGCGCTCGTACGTTTGTTACTCGATTTTTCGTACTTTTATCGCCGCTCAATAACGTAACGGCGGAGGTGGACAAGGAAAACACGGCGTATCGCTAAAATCCTCGGTTTTGTCACCCGTTCTGTTCGACTGATTTTTGAGGCCCCGTTCATTCGAAATGCGCGCTTCGTTTTTTTTTCGCCGTAGATTTTGGAACTAATCGTCGTTCGCGATATTGTTTTTGAGTCTTTTGGTCATACGGGATACGATTTCACTGTAATGCCTGACCGCCGCGGACCGTACCGTCGACAAGAAGACTTCCTGTCAGAACCGAAAACCCCGAACGAACGTTTTACTTCACCAGTCCTAAACCAGACCGCTAGAAAACCGCGCGTTATTACTTGTTCGGTTTTTTTTTTTTAATTGACCGCCAGCCGTAATAACAACTCGGCGGCACTTTGTTCGGAAAACATCTTACCAAACGGCCCGTAAACGATCGATAATACTGAGATCAGTATTCGATATTGACAATAGTGTTGACCGTGTGCGGATCACGTTGAAAACGAGTTCAACGTATTGAAACGATCATAACTGTTTTGATATTTATTTATCGAGTGTCGATAATATAAATTGTAACAATAGCGATAATCGCGTTCTCTTCGCTGGACGTTTTGAACGATAAACCGATGAATGTTATTGATCGTGTGTGTGTGTGTGTGTGTCAAAAAAATCGAAACGTTTATCGATATAAAATACGTTGATCGTGTACGGGCCGCCTTTATGTTCGCATTTTGTATACGCAGGTCACAGCGGTGTGTTTCGTTTGCTTCGCCGTTTTCGCCGCGCGCGCTCAATACTATTCGCCCGTGGCCACCGCGTACCGTCCGGTCGACCCGAACCCGTCGTACGCTTACAAGTACGGCGTGGCCGACCCGTCCACCGGCGACTACAAAACGGCCGAGGAGAGCCTGTCCAACGGCGTGGTCCAGGGACAGTACAGCCTGGCCGAACCGGACGGCACCGTGCGCACCGTGTCGTACACCGCGGACGACGTGAACGGCTTCGTGGCGCAGGTCAGCAAGGGCGCCAAAGTCATCGCCGCGGTCGCCCCGCCGACCCGTGTGTACGCCCCCGCGGCCCCGGTGTACGCTGCCGCGGTCCCGGCCCCGGTATACGCTGCCGCGGCCCCGGCCCCGGTGTACGCTGCCGCGGCAGTGTACCGTCCGGCCGCCGCCGCCGCCGCCGTCTATCACGCTCCCGTTTCGTACGCGTTCCCGTACAAACGTCAAGTATAAGAAAAAAGAAAGAAAATTGTAGAAAAAATTCGTTCTCGTCTTAAGTGCTCGTATTTTTCTTAATCTTTTGTACTTTTTTTTTAGTTTCCTATACGTGTGTATACGATATCGCGTATTTCTTTCCTCCGTCTCTTTTTTTTTTTTTTTTTATACTCATTTATTTAAATACGTATAGACGCATTTCGCCGCGTCTGTGTTCTAAGCATTGCGATTGATTATATTTATTTATACATATATATATATATATATATATAGAATAATTTTTATCTGCGCGTTAAAAACGCAATAAATATATAAATGATGTATTTATCGTACAAAGAGTACAACACGTTTTATTTTGTATTCTCGCCATGTCTTTGAAGTTACAATATTATTTATAACGCGACATTTCGACCGTAGACTTATCGCGCAAAGTGAACGGTAATATATGTATACAGATACACCTCGTGTACACTTTGGAAAAAGTAATCCGGGCGCGGTGGACATGAAATTTCACGTCATTTGACCGCTGACGATGAAAACCGACCGGTCGCCGCGCGGGTCGTTTCTTAAATTGAATAAGGTATACGTATGTACACCGCGCGCTAACCGATGTCGCCGCGACTACACTCTTCCCTTTGAATCGCGTGTTTGTTTAGTACCTACGAATTATGTTCGAAAACCACACGTTTCATTGAATTAAATAATATCTCAAAATGTAATTTTGTGACAGCAGAATATTGTAATTGCCAATAGGCAAAGTAGTAGGCAGCTGTCTAAAGGCGACAAATTTAGTAATGCTTTTTTTTTTTAAATTTCATCATTAATATCTATAAAAAAAAAAAGTCCATAAGAAAATTCGTTGTTTTATACTTAGGAAAAGTAATTGTCTTTTTTTATTTTATTTTTTTTTGTGTCGTACTTGGAATTATCGACTCTCCTACAAATCGCAAAGTGTTTCGTAATTTACGCTTTGTCGGTATACTTTTGTTGACGTATAATACGGATGCGTGTGTAATTTGGGACACTATAAAAAACGAACAAATGAAAATTAATAGAAAGCTATTAAAAAATGTAAAAAGAAATTGATTCTTTTTTTAAGTTATCTAAAGAAAACGACGATAATATAATCAACCAAATACCTAATTGTGAATTCTAATTCAAATTTAATCGAAAATATTAAAACAATTGATAATGAGTAAACAATAAACTTTACATTTTACTTTTAAGTTAAACGTCTTGTTGAATTTTCTTTCTGCAATGTTCTTTTTTGCGAATAGTTTTTTTTTTTTTTTTCATAAAATTATCTACAAATATTTGCCAAAAACAAACTAAATAATTTATTATGAAACATTAATATGTATGCCGTATAAACGGCCTTAACTTGATTTTATAAAGGCCTCGAATGTGCAAATTATTTTTATTTTTATTCACATAGTTATAAAGTGTATTTTTTGTTCATAATATATAATAGAGCTGTAAATAGAACCGATAAGTCTACTAGAAAAATATGAATGTACGAAAAAAACTGAATTCTATATTCTTGTATTTAATAATAATAATAAACCAAGTATGAAAATATAAATTATAGATATTTTAAGATTTGCCAAAATGATGACTTAATGATTCTCTTAGGATATGGAAGTGTCGCTCTGGACTGTGCAAAATTCGAAAAATGTCGTTGTGTCGTGTATACACATACCTATAATTTCGTTAGTTTAAAATTGATGTGCGTATCAGAGGTCGATATTTAGCATATATTATGCTAAATATTAAAATATCATTAGAATATTATAAGATAACGACTACGCGTATAACGCGTATAATGTGCGGCTTACGCTGTAGACATATGTCATGTCAAGTCAAGTTTGCGGATATAGCATAACACGACTTCCTATTTTTATATTAATTGTTATTGCCTATATTATACATCATTCTTTCGGTGAAAACATACCGTTACAGTTACATCGCTGAGGGTCTAAGATGTACATCATCCACGATAATAGTAATAGTAATATCCGTACTATCCATGATATTTTCCATTTTATACATATGTAAGAATGCGGATGACAGTTTTAATGTTCAAACTTACGTAGGTGTTAAGTAAATTATATTGTAAGTACGTTTATATTTATTTAAAATACTTACTAGCATCCGTGATTATAAAATATATAAATTATGATGTACACATTTAAAAACTAAAAAATACATGTTCAATTTTTATTATAACATATCATGCTTAACTTAACTTAGCTTTGAACTGTTCTAAATACCCTGCAATAATATAGCAATCCAAACGACCTATAACGATTTGGTTTCTTTTATGATATTAATATTGCTCGAGTCATTAGTCAATTAATCATTAGTCAATGTCAGTATTACTTAGGTACAACGCATTATTCTGACGGTAGGGCCGTAGGAGATGGGTAATCGTCGACTATGATTATTGTCAAGCTAGTTTTCCCGTGCATTGGATATTATTCGTAACGTGTGTTATATAGACACGCCGTACTTTTTGTATATCTATTGCCGCTGTACATATTGCCAATATTGTCATTTGACCGTGATGAATCGTCCATTATGAAGAAAAAAATAAAATAATAATGTCTCGTTATTCATATGTAATATATATATATATATATATATTGTCTCAATCGCGTGCGAACCGTTACAAAATTATTATTTTTTAATGTAACATTAAAATATAAGTACAAGCTATTGTTTGCCGTTTTAGGACGCGCAGAAGAGACACACGATATATCATCTATGTTTTTCGCCGTAGTGAAGTCTATATTGTGATACGAAATATTATATTATATTTGATTTGATTTGAAACGTCGATTCCTATCATATCGTATAGGTGAGACCAAAAGAAGCAAGACAACTCGGGTCGAATGTCAAGACGATGATGATTTGTTTTTGTTTTTTATGTTCGAAGAATTCTTCCCACTACTCATATTGCTGTACAACCAATAAACCGGCATATTCCTTATTATATTACAATTTTTTTTTTTTTTGCTTTTTAATGGCAATTGACCGAGGATTTGTGACTGGGTTTTGACTGTTCGGAAGTTTTTGACTAACACGATTCTCGTGTCAACTCGTGTTACTACTCATAATTCTACAAAGTAAAAGTAACGTTGACTGTTTTTTTCGACTGCAGTGGAATTGTGCACTATGACTATGACGCACAAATAGATGCAAATGTGAACAAGAATTACAGACTAAAAGTTCTGTAAGTTAACAAAGTATAAAAAAGAATTCGTCATAAAGGACTTTAAAAATTTTTTCTTTAAATGAAAAAAAATAGACTCTGGTGCATGAACTCGCGAGGAGTCCATTTTGAAGGAGATTATTTGAAAATGAAAAGTTTTATTTTTATTTTTAATTGAAAACTATAATATTTGAACGTGCTTCGTAAATCTTAAATATTATGTACACATAAAATAACTATTATTACATATTTTTCATAGAATGGAAGTTGATTGAAATGCAGCATTAAAATATCGAACGATAGAAAAAATTAGATTAAAGAAAATCCGAAAATTTGGGGAAAAAATAAGGAATAAATTCGAGTTTACGATTCGCACTGTAATGTATGAATAAAACGGAATACATACAATGACCAAAAAATAAACTTGCGCTACAAAATATTCGTAGTTCTGATGATTATACACAATGAACACGAACCTTACAGACTACAGTTATATTGTTGGAAACGAGCTTTTTATTTATAACATTCGTTTTTTATTTTGTATTTACGCTTATATTATTATCATTGATGAATCAATGCGGTATATTATATAAGTATTGCTAAACGTAAATCATTATGGCGGAGCATCCACGAACGTGTTCTTATAACCAGCCATATAATTCGACCGGAAAAATTAGTATAGAAAATTGATTATTATTTTTTTTACTTATTTATTGAATCGCCGTGTCCTTGCAATCATACATTGTACAGACACTGTACACTCCGAGGCGTGGTCTTCGCGTTCTCGTCACTTGTGCACTCCGATGACCCAGTTTTTTTTTAGAAATACAATAGTTCTCGCAATGTGAATTATAATATATAATACGTGTTTAGCATTCGAACATATGTACGGACGATTAACCCAGGTGCAGCACTTTCCTTTTTATATTTTTATATTTAACCGACAAATTCGATAAAATTTATATTTTCGTTTACAAATCAAGGTAATATTATAGTGTATGTAATGATACGTCCGCGGTTTTACGAAATAAGTGCCACGTTAATTGTAGTAATTTTATTACGACTACTTGAATATTGTACGACCGTCGTCGTCCGTATCCAATCCTAGCAGTATAATCAAATTTAAATCGTAACCAAGGTCCGGTAAAGTGTTGTATTATATTACGCTATACAGCTGGGGATAATACAAAATGTCGAAAATTTTAAATATCCGTAGGTACACAATAATTGATCCGTGGCTCAGTGGTGTATGTTTTCGGTAAAAGTATGGACACATTATAATATCGATATCGGTATACTGTAATATAAATTATTTATATAATTGGTGTTTAGATTCTGATTGAAACAAAGAATATTGTATATTGGTTTTACAACGATTATGTTCTTTTTTATTACGTTTATGAAAAATTTTTCGTGTAAAATCGGGTGATATTGACGTAAATTGACAAATTGCAGAATTTGTAGTTGTAACTTTATTCGACGCGTTTTTCGACTTTCCCAGTATTTTCCTTGAGCGTAATTATTAAAAATAACCCAAAAATCGTGAAAACAAATTCGATCGAATTATCGGCATATTCGTTTTGGACATACGAGTAGACAATTTTTATATTTTTTAAGTGCATACGTGATGTAATTCAAATTTAGACATATATACTAGTTTGATATTTTAATCGTCGTTTTTATACAATTTATGTAATCTCTACATTTTTTTTCCGATTTATGTATTGTGTATCTCACTGGAAAAATATAATTTCTAATATTAATATTATACTGTATAGTATGTGTACTGTCATATACCTTAATATACGTATTTTATACAGGGCGTGTTTATAATTACACGTAAAAGCAGTTTGAAAAATAGAGATAACTATTTCGTTTTAAAATGTTCTTATAAACGCGAAAAACGAGTATAATAAAGGGACGTTATCGGCAATATTATTATACGCATTACGGTTTTACATAATTCGTTGGTGTTAAATAAAATTCCAAATGCGTTTACGGTAAAGTAAATAGTCGAATTATTGCTTTGTACTAAAATAATAATTATATTTGTATTACTACTGTTCACGTGTAGAAAACGTATCATATAATTTACCATAAACCATTTACTCGACACAAACTTTCTCATATACGAGTATCATCACTATTATACTCGTATTATTTGTCACAGAAAATTACTTTACAATGAAGCAATAAAAAGATAGTCAATTCACTTGATCCAAAAATTAGAAAAATTAATCTACATCGATATTGGTAGTTAAACCAATATTATTACAAACATACGTACTTGAACAGAATGTTATTAATTATATTATTTTCTAAAACTATTGTAATAATCTTAACACTACGAGTATAGCTGGACTTGTACAAGATTTATATCATAAACGGTACATATAATATTATAATTCAAATTACTACTACCTACCTATTTTGTTAAAGTGTTAAATAAAATAAAATAAAAACGTTTAGAAGTAACGTTTATCAAGTGCTATATGGATACGCGCATAACCACAGTTACCATAGTTGTTAATATCACGCGTTCTCTACGTCTCGTCTTTGTTAAATGTTTCTGCATTTAAGCACTAAATTTGTTAATATTCGAATTTCAAACACATCGTTTTTTGTTTTGGATCTGCAATATGTTACTACGAATTAATCTGTTGAGGAATACCGTCGCAGCCGTCACGAATAAACGTCGATTTTGGCAATGGCTCGACGACTCGTTTAACCGGTAAGTAATTCCCCTCCACGAATTAAATAACATATTGTAACAGACGAACTCATTAACTGCTATAAAATCGAGCATAATCAGTGGCGTATTTGGGAAGGCGTCGATGAATAGTACGTAGACAAATCAACAATTTAGCAACTGTTTTTGGATTGTGTATAAAAACAAAATCGTCGTACTCATTATTATAGTATTTCCAATAATAATCGCAGTGGCGGTTATAAGGGGAGGGGTGATAGGTGAATCGCCCCTCCCATGGGATTTGATATTTTAAAATTTAGTATATCTTTGACCTAACAGCACTACTGACTTGTGTCATGTAAGTTGGTCCAATTATGTTATGGTTATGCTCTATTTTCACCCCCTCCCACTTTGAATATTAAGTATAAGGCTGGAATTAGTGCTCGACCAACGATCAGCGCGAACGGTACGCGCTGATAGTGCGCGCTAACCATCAGTCGTGATCGAGCGTTTAGTGCTTAGCTGATGACAATCTCGATCGGTCGTGTACAGTGTAAACGTGTAAATGTGAGTAAACGAGTTAACGTTAAATAAATAGTAAACTTGTAAAATAAACGAGTAAAAGTGTAAACGAGTGTACAACGAGGAAAGATAAATCCTTACGTTCATTTCATTGAAATACGCGAAATAATATTATTATTAATAATAATAAAAATAATAAAGATTTGCATACGCGCATACGGACGGTCGCTCCTTCAGCGTCAAACTAAACACCCGCATATACCGACATAGCACGTCAGCCGACCGTAATAAAACGAGAAAAGAAAGTAGTTACCAGATAGCGCTACGACACAATATAGTGGGCGTGGCAGAAAGGCGCTTATAAATAGCGGTCCGACACCATCGGATCGCTCATTGTAGCCACGGCGCTCAGGCGTGAATAACATAGTTCGAGACTAAAGTACGTGAACAAGTATTTCGTGTCTGACTGCGGTGTGTGTGTGTGTGTGTGTGTGTGTGTGTCGAGACTGACCGTTATTTACATATATGCGCCTCTCTGCCATGCCCTCGATGTTGTGTCGTAGCCGCTATCTGATGACTACTTTCTTTTCCCGTTTTATTGTTATTTCGTTTACGTTATTTCCTTTTTCTACATCTGCATTTCGCGCGGTATATTAATAGACCTTACTTCTTGGTTATTACTCGTCGATGTGGATATTTCATTGGCAGATGGGGTCGGCTCCATTTTTGCCCCCCCCCTTGAATATCATGTTTAACCGCCCCTGATTCGGTCAAAGCCTCGATTAATACATCTAATGGCATTTCTGTATAAAGGATGGACGACGATCGCATCAAGGCAGTCGGTCCTAACGTGGCGTGTGCGGAATGGCTGATGAAAAACGGCGCGCAAGTCCGATGGAAAGGCTGTAAAGAATTCGTGAACCACTACGATTACCTGCCGAAAAACATATCGTGTGATTCTCTGAAACAATTTCAAATCGAACAAGTTTTCGCCGGCAGAGAAGCGTCTATATCACACATAGGGTTTCGTCATTTCAGTACGTGAATATTAATATACGATACGGGTATACGCATATTTTAGAAAGTCAAGCTTTAAAATGTCAGTTTTATAGAAAACATTTAGAAAACGTTTTAAAAAGTAGTTTCTTTAAAACAAGAATAATTATTTGTGCTGCGTGTATACAAATATTGTATAGGAATTGTATGTTTTTTTGCGCCCAATGCGATTTAATAACGTCTTTGGCGATACCTATATGGAACATCTCCCCCCTCGGATTGTATTAACTTAGCTCTGATTGCATTTATATGATTATTATCGTAACGATTATGTGTTGGCTTCGCAGAAGACTGTAAGAACATCTCTGACATAGCTTTCGTCGAATGTCCGTCGATCAACGACAAAGCGTTGGATGAACTTAAGATCATAAAAGATAATCTGTCGCGTTTGAAAATTTACGGCTGCGTCAACATTTCGGACACAGGAATTCTGAATGCATTAAGACACTTTCAGTGAGAATTTATTCTGATAATATTCATAAGTATTCGCGACGAAATCGACAACTGATCGATAAATATTGATGAATTTCGCAGGGCGTTGAAACGTTTAGATTT
Source organism: Slavum lentiscoides (assembly GCA_032441835.1). NCBI lineage: Eukaryota > Metazoa > Arthropoda > Insecta > Hemiptera > Aphididae > Slavum > Slavum lentiscoides. The sequence goes on along the minus strand of CM063712.1, from coordinate 8,266,761 downwards.
GAACAATTTACCTTTTAAAAACGAAACGGAAACGATCCATCGTCTTAAGACCATATTACCAAAATGCGACATTAAATACGGTGCAGACAACCAGTAATGGCGAATATTTATCACAAAAATGGATATTCTATTGTTCCTATATATGTTTTTTTTTTTGATACTATTAATTATAATTGAGAATTTACGAAAACGACTATTATTTTTATAAAAGGTATAATTTAATATATTATTGACTATTGTTCAATAAATACGTTTTTTGATTTTTTCAGTAATTTTCTTGAGCGTATCGATAGGAAAAAAAGACGAAAAATCTATAAAAAAAAAGAAATCTTACAATTTTCACTCCTTACATACTTAAATATTATCTATGAAAATTTAGCACAATATTTGTCTTGCCTACACATTAATGGATGTTATAGTTTGGTAATGACCATTTTTTTTCTTCATATTTTAGACTTCTAATTAAAAATTAAACGTAATATTTTTGGCTATATGACACAAGCGCCAAAGGTACAAAAATGACATATTAAATAAATACAAATAAATATAAATTTAATAAATCGGTTGATTTTATAAAAAAAATGTCAATAATAAATTAAAATACGCATACAAATAAATATAAATTTAATAAACGGACATTTTTCTATTAACCCGTGGAACACAGATACTTAGGATTTTGGCGTTTTCGTACGATACGACTTTTTTTTTGGCGCTTATGTCTTCCACCGATATTTTTCTAAATAAATTCTGAAATTCATTAAAAATATTATGTTTTATAAAATGTTTAGTGTTTGGAATTTTGGTCATATGGGTTCGATTATTTCTGTGTATAAAGTTCAGTACCCATAACGACGATTTGCTTCTTAATTTGTAATATATTAATAATTTAAAATACAGCTAAAGCTATACTTTTTTGAATTTTTCAAAGTTAATAAAAATTTACTCTGAGAAATATCAGTATATATGAAATGAAATTGATAAATAATAATAATAATAATAATAATAATAATATGATTAAGACATTTAAAAATAACAAATAAAATATTGGGAATTATATGTAGGCTTAGAAACGTTACAAATTTGGTGATTTTCGTTTGATTAATTTTTGTATGATATATTGACGTGATTTTTGACGGTATGGCCATTTTTATGTGGTTGTTTATTTATGTATTTATTTATTTTTTTTAGAAGTCGACGAATTTATAAAAAGGTATAAATTATAAACGAAATTACAACGATATAATTATTAATATATACAGGTATATATTTGACAAATGTACCGTCTAGCTATTTGCGTAAATTTTTAATACTGAAAATTTGGACACATTTCTATAATAAAGGTATCACAATACTTGTAAACTAGGTATTATCAAGTTATATTAATTATACGTAAATGGATTGTTTTAGTGACGCAGACGTTCAAAATCGAATTATTTTCAATTTTTATAACCCGCTATAAGTCATAAGTTAACATTTTTAATTCGTTTACAAAATTATGTTCATTTTTACTTTGAAGCGTAATATTTACCTACTTAGTGTTTTACATATTCGATGTCGCCGTTAAGAAGTAGAGTATTGCACAAATGTATATTATTCCGTCTTCACGTGCATGTATATTAAGAGGTCTATAGAAATTATTTAAGGAGTCGAATATGTTTTAGAATATTGTTTTTGAAAAATACATATATAAGGTAGAATAATATTTAATTGGCCACACCTATTTTTCTCATTATAATTTTTAGGAAACCATACATGATTAATGAACAATTTAAAAAATAAAATATAAAATATAAAAATTTTGGATTTTATAATATGTTTTACGAATCATAAATGCTGTAAATCGTAGAGTAAAATTTTAAATTAAGAAAAAAAATGAAATAAAATATATTCCTTTTACTAACTTGTCCATAAAAATATTTTCTAAAAATAAAATTGGTTTGTAAACACATATTTTGTAAACGATTGTTTTAATAATGTTAATGCAATATTTATTTAATAGCAAACATTGTGGATCAATGGATCTTGTTTAATTGTAATATTGTTTTCGTATGTCGTGTGTGATTTAATTTTTTTTTTTCATAAATACGTTACTGTATATTTCTTAAAATTATTTTTATGTCGTGTGAATTCGACATTTTACATTCTGAATGAAGCGAGAAAGTTTTGCATTGTGGTCTTTCAACAAAGTATGCTTGTATGTTTTATAAACTTGGATAAGTCAGAAGTAAAACACATTTATCATTATAATTAAATTATTATAATATATATATATATATAACTCAAATCTTTTATTTTTATAGCTTTAGTTTTATTCTAGAAAATTATAAATCATGTCATGATTTGTATTTCTACGTTTTCGGTCAAAATGTGTAAATACTACGTCGCATCTTATGAAATTAGAGTAGAATTTTACACACGTTTACTAGATGCTTTAAGTTCTTTGTAGTACATTCAACGTGTATCCTGAAAACACTTTAAAAACTACAATTTAAGAAAATAAAAATCTGAGGCATATATTTTCATACTGTACATACAACGATCTTATACATAAACCAATTGCATATTTTATTTATTTTAAATAAATACCTTGTATTCGGTGATATATATATTATTTAACCTTAACACCGATTTCGTATTATTATAATGTAGTCACGCAGCATCGTTTTTCGACCATTTAAAATGATTACAATATGTATTGCTTATTTAATATACAAAACTGTGGTGCACCATTCTTGTCCCATCCTCGTGGCCTCGGGTTTCCAATGTCTAAAACGCGAACGAAATAATGTCATCTTATTTTTATATTACTAGCTCTGCAGTGTTTTATAATATATTATTTTGCAGTTTTGGGCAAATCACTTACATATAAAATTAAGGAAGTTACTTTTTTCGTTCTCAAAAAAAAAAAAACAGCTGCAGTGTTTTACATTCCCATATTGTATTTCCAAAATTGATAAATTTTGTTTTCATAAAAGAAAAATAGTTGGCAATAAATATTTGTTCTATAGAATTATTTCTGAATCAAAAGTGAAATTCGCAACACACTGGCAAAACATAATAGTAGAAATACCTGATTTTCTCAAAATCGAATTCTTTATTTTGTTGTAATCCATAAAGAAAATAACAGTTCTTAATGCGAACGATTAGAAATTTATATTTTAAAAAAGATGTTTATTATTAAATATATATATATTTTTTTTACATAAAAAAATGTTGCCATAATTCGACCAATTTCGGTCTTTGGAAGATGCTACTATTACCGTATTCTAATTATTATTGCATTTTATTTATAATATAAACTATACTGGCTAGTGACTTGGCTCAGAATCGTTTTCGAATATAGTGATTAATCATTTCTTTTGAATTTGAAAAAAAAAACTTTGCGACGCGTTTTTATAACAAAATTATATACTTGCAAAAAGCTAATTGAAATTATTGATTTCCGTTACATTTTCATCGTGTCACACAATGATCAAGTCTGTTGTTTTGTCTCAAATCCTTACGATACCCATATACGTATATGTATTCATATGTATCGTCTTTATATTATTTTGTCGATAAAAATAACATTAGACCGCATTCCTTTTTAAAAACCTCGCCAAGGACAATCATTATGGTTTGACGGTATGTATGTATAAGGAATGCGAGACATTATTACTCCTTTATCACGTTTAAAGTGAAATTATTATCCCGATAGGCTTAAACAATTATCGAGAAATTCAACAACCGTTTATTTATTTTTTCGTATTCGGAGAATGTTATAGCATTTCTTCAAAAACAATTAACTTACTGTAAAAATGGAGTTACTTATTCCGCCGTATATACACAATACCGAGTAGACCGATTTTTACTATAATTATTGTTATTATTTCAGATTCTATTCTACGTCATATTATATTATACATATATATATATATATATTTTTTTTTTATATATATATATATTATCGTTATTGTTGTATTATTTTTTCGAATGTCATATAAATTATTGCGATTTTAAAATACATTTGTGTTTAAATTTGTATAAATTATTCGTGTGTATCATATTTTTATAATATAATTATTAGTAAAGCGAAATCGATAAAGAATATATTATCGTTTGATACGTATAGTAGTAACTCATATATAGTAACTATAAAACCGATAAGTATAGACAATTTCTAAATATTATTTATGAATCGTCTTTTACGAGTACGAATCATTCACAATCGTAAAATTCTCGTTAAAATATATGTATATATTTAAGTGGTTATATTCATTAATTAATAATTAGTATTATGTTGATATTATTATAATTATTAGAGATTCGACGTTTATTTCTGTTTATTATTATTATTATTATTATTATTATTATTATTATTATTATTATTATTTTATTCCAGACAAAGCAAAGAACGCATTAGTATCTAATCTTAAAATGACGGATATTTTTGTGTTTCTATATACGTGTATAGATTTTCCGTTATCAATTCGTACACAGATGATACTTAAATTGACATGTTTATTGTTTGTCGACACTCACGATGGTTTTCTCAAGCGTAGGGAAATACAGTTCCGAAAATGATTTAAAAACTTGTAAAATTGTCTGTATACCCGTATTGTATTGGGTAATTTTTTCGTTTAAAATTTAGAACAACTACAACTAATTAACTGAATTTCGTTCAGAATCGTTTTTTCCTATACAATCGTTTATTATATTGCTTACGCATTTAAGAAGAATAATAATACAATTCAAAAACACTCTCGTATCAATATCCACAGGTATCCACAATTCTATTTCTTTTGTAATATATGTTAAATATAACTTTTTACATAATATACATAAATTTGTAAGTAATGGATGCCATCGGAATTTTAAGCGCAGATCATTTTTGGGTTTTACCTGCGGGAATATTTATGATTATATCAATTTGATTTATCAGACGCTGATCAATATTTTAAAAGCGATTAATTAAAATATTTTTTGTGATTTTTGAAAATTTAATACTTAAAGGTATGTTTAACTTCATTAATTTTTCTGTAATTTTTTTAGTTCTACTTTATAATGTTAAAACTGTACTTTATATATTATGATATAGTTTTAAGACCATTACTTGTATGTTATATACATATATACTCATATATATATATATATATATATATATATATTATTATGAATTTAATTTGTAGTACTTGTAAATTAGTATTAGTTAAGGTTGTGGTCATTTCATATGTAATTGTTGAAGTTTAATGTACACACACCACAAAAGGTCTTTTTATAATAAAAAAAAAAATTACTTAAAGGTAGGTACTCATAGAGTTTTAGATATTTACACAATTTTAGCATTTAAATGGGATTTATAAGAATAATTTAAAAAAAAAAATTGCGAGTATATGACGTATTCTATGTCGTAAGAGCGTAATTTAATAATAATTAATATTATTTGTTAATTAAATGACGTTTAGCGAGTAACTGCGGTTTCGAAAAAATGTTAAGTAAACGAAAACACTCGCCGCTTTCACTCGATTACTCTTGGAATGAAGTTTTTTCGATAATATGGATTTTAAGCCGTAAAAGAAAATCCCAGATTTCTAGAATATTCCTTTAATATTTTATGCAGACATGAAACAAAAAGCAAAAATTTACATTTAAAAAAAACTCTTTTTTGGAATTCAAACACATAAATTGTATTATCTGTTTTAAACACGTTTCAAAAGACCTTTCCAGAACTTGAACAGGTTTAATATGAAACTATTAAAAAGGGCTTCGTTTTAATAACTTTAAGATATTTAATTTAAGGACGTTTAATATGTCAGTTAATTTAAAAAATTCTTCCTGTACAGGTTAATACCCTTTTTATATTGCTACCTAATATTTACATATATTGTATGTATATTTATAAATTTAATTTATACGAAAAATGTGCATCTTACAAAATATTAAATGTTTATAATAATCTGAGTTAATGTCTTGTGTATCATATATATATATATACATATATACATAACGAAGGACAGTATGTTTAATACAAGTTTGACAGTATTTTTAAAACAAGGGCGTTTTTTTCGTAAATTATAATATTGAGCAATTTTACAACGTCTTATGTTTAAGTATTATAAGAATAATCCACACAATTTTTATACTTGAATTTAAATAAAAATTAATAATTAATTTTTATAACGTATTCTAATTCGTATTATAGATACTATTTTAATACACGAGTTACATATATATGTGTGTTTGTATTAGGCGGGCAGCTGAGTAGTGTATTATATAATATAGTTTAGATACCTATTTTAAAATATTATAAATAATGTATATTGCCTACTGTTATTTATTATAATCCCAAATCACGAAAATAATACTCTTTTAACTGCGTGTTTTAACAACTATGCTGTCATCTCCTTATTGTATATAATACGATTTACGACGTTAGTTCACTGTGATATATATACTCGTATATATAAGGACTTTATATCTGTCAGATGTATCGAATTTCGAGGAGATCAACTTTTTTTTTTGATATATTTTTTTTAAATATTATATCGTGCATATGCATATTGGCGTTTATTTCTGGAATATATTGTAAATGTATTTTTTGACGACCCACGACCCACTTCTATACGCGTGCGCGTAACGCGTATTGTATTATATTCTGTATTATTATTACTGTTCATTATGAATATTATGACAGTATCAAAGACATGCTTTTTTTCTTCTGAACTCATGTATTATATAATATTTTTTTAAAGTTCGGGTTACGTATACTTATTTAAGAGTTGTTGAGCAAGTTATTCATTTCTTTCAACTCGTTAAATCAATTTAATAAAAAGAATAAAAATCGTAAGAAAATAAGACCTTTACGATTATTAAAACTGAGAAGTTGCAGAGTTAAAAATTTACCGAATAAAATAATTGGTTATTGAAAATCACTAACTTAACAAGATACGTGTTTCCCGACCAACTTATAGTAACTCGACTCATTAATGCTGTGGTTTGAAAAATTAAAATTCCTATCTGGTACAGGATAATTGCAACAATAATAGTTGAAATTTGGAAACATAAAAAAAAAATGTATTTTTAACTCAATATGTCGTTAAAATTAAATATTAGTTTCAAAATGTGCTGATTATATATATTCGAAGAAGTAATTTAAATAAGTTACCTAACTTAGTTCTCTTTTTACGAGTAACCGAACTCACGTTAGTGTTAGTGTTACTCGAGTGACTTGTCTAGTTTTGATGTTATTATGTTACCGATATTATACGTTTGTGATGTTTGATGGCGTGTATATCGTTACTGTGATAAACGTTAATATTATAATAGATAACTTTGCATAGAGTTAACCTGAAGCTAACGTGCTTAGTTTAAAGAAAATTATTTAAGTAATTCGAAATATTAATTATATGTTTACTTGGACAATCGCGACACGTGGTTTAATAAGATCTAATCATTATATCAGGTATATGATTTTTTTTTTTGTTTTCAGAAATAAATGTTGGAATACAACGTCGTAGAATTGACTTTTTTTTTCAATGACGAAATGTTACTTAATCGTATAAGAATATAATTTGAACGGAATGATTTGTCCTGGTGTATAAACTATAGTTTTTTAAAATTCTTTCATAAAATAAATTCCGAGTCATTTTAAGTTATAAAATTCACGCTTATAATTTATATACTCGTATATATATATATATTTTAATTTTTTTCCGTCAACGTTCTGTTAATTAATTATAGTTTAGTTGATTTTTCATGAGATTATGTACCATATTTTTTAGTATATAGCTAAAAAAAAATATTCACGATCGAATACAATTTGATAATCTCGTAGAAGTGAGTTCGACGTGACTTGAAATTTTCTACACAGAATTGACGTATAAACCAAAATCTTACTTTAAAAAAAAAATATATATATATTTAATGTACAGTTTTTTTTTGTCGAGTTTGTTGGTAGCGAAATAATTAAGTTCAAAAAAGTTTTAAAATATACAAAATGTATATGCGCATACTTCTATAAAATGTGTCGTGCGTGTTTATTTCCGTTTGATATTTTACTGCGGTCTTATTATTTTTATTATAAGCGCGATTGTCGAAAAAAACTACTGACATTTTGTGACGTACGCGTGACTGACATTTAATAATCGTTTTTAAGATTAGTATTTTATTTAATTAATTATTGATTTTCTGAGAAACGTCTAAAAGACATTGTTTAGGATTTATATTTATTTAAATTAATATTAAATATTTATATTTATGTTCAAAACGACAATTTTTGTTTTTCCGAGTAACTAATGAAACGTGGACAATAATTTACTACGTAGTAAAACAATGTGAATCGACGAATCGAAATATAATAATAAAATACGCTCTACTATGCTCTGTGCATTCTTAGTCTCGTAACGACGAATTTTGAAAATAACATTAATAGGGGATTGAAAGCGGGTATTTTCTCTCTTTGTCTTACACACATGAAACGTAGCAAAATAGACGTTTCGTACTTCCGACGTACCGATATGATCTATTGGTGCGATAAGAAATTTGAAAACAGATTTGAATTCCTCGTGAATTTTACTGCAAAACGATTTTCCCACTTTTTTCATTTTTTTTTTTTTCATAAACCCTTAAAAAAATTAACCGAACAAATTAAAAAAAAAAAAAAATTGTTAATAATTCATTTTTGAAGGTCTTAAAAAAAAAAGAAATAAAAAAAGTGGGAAAGTCGTTTTGTAGTAAAATTCACGAGGAATTCAAATCTGTTTTCAAATTTCTTATCGCACCAATAGATCATATCGGTACGTCGGGAAGTACGAAACGTCTATTTTGCTATGTTTCATCATGTGTGTAAGACAAAGAGAGCAAATACCCGCTTTCAATCCCCTTTTAAATTCATGGACGTAATTTGTTTCATTGGTTCGTGACATTTTCAGTTTTCGAAGTCTCCTGTTATTATAGCAGTTTTATTGTTTTAATCGGAACACGAGAATCGTATTCTTCACGACGTGAATATAATCGTCACTCTGAAACTATTTTACACGACACGCGTGTACGATTTGTGACGATTTACAAAAAAAAAAAAAAAAAAACTAAAATTATATTTATTCTCGAAAAACGAATATGTATTCGATAAACGCAATTAGAACGGTAATCTAAGTATAATGTTAAATCGTTGTATACCCGTGCATTACGATGGCCATTAAAAATCGTAATTTAGTAAAAAAAAAAAAAAATGAAGTAATTTTTATTTTTTATTTTTTTTTTTTATTTCTGAATCGATTAAAATTCCGAACCTATAAAATTTGAATAATGCCACTATTAGTCTAGACTCTATATCAAAAACAATTAGTCCGGAGACACTATAATCACGGTTCTGAGACGGGCGTTAACGGAAGAATGTACCTAATCGTTTTTATTTTATTTTTTCCTATTTAAAGGGCTGTACAAGTAAGTCGCCTTCAGTATTGTGTCCGTATTTCTCTTAGCTCGTACCCACCCAATTGTTCAGTCGGTTGACAACAACACCGTATCAACCGTAACCATGCTGTGTTTCAAAGTAAGTGCAACATCATTAATGTAATATGTATTACGATCGTTACGTAGACGAAATAGATATTAATTTATTCGATTCGATCGTGATATTAGTAATATAATTTTTCTGTTTAACAATACGGAGCTATTATTATTATTATTTTTACAATATTTTAATTGCTTTTTTTTTTTCTACAAAAAAAATCGTAGACTCGAAACGTATTTAAGCACACGGCGAGAATCACTAAACTTATTGACGTGGAAGTTTTGAAAATGTAGTCGTTTTTTAGATTCTGAGCGAAGCGAGGAGGCTATTAGCTTTACAACGATGATTTAAAATTTGTTTTCTGCGTACACATTTTCGACTAGAAAGAATGCTGGAATGATTTCGTCGTGTGTTACGTTCCGGTAGCAAATTGTCGGCACTTTATTTGAAACGTTTTTCGATTTTCTCAGTAGTTTCCTTATGCGTGATTCGAAACGACTCAAAATTGGAAAACTCGTCACGAGAAATTAATAAAATAATGGTCCTGTATCGTCTTGAAATTTACACCGAATATTGTGTCTTTGCACTGTATAAACGCAAAAAAAAATTTCTTCTAATTTTTATGTTATTTATAGCAGTTATTAGATTTTGAGCTATTTCAGTTATAAAAAAATTAATTTTTGGTTTTAAGGGTTGAACATTTTGTACATCGTAGGTCGTATGTTACTTCAACTGTATTAAAAAAAAACAATACTGACAGTCTTAAGTCACAATTTTTTTTTTTTTTATTAACAAGTTTTACGACAAAGTGTATATATACCGAAGCTTCGCTCAGAATCGTTTTATTGAATGCAATACAATAATAATCCGTCATTGCTTTCGAATTTATATTACTAAGACATTATCTAAGTAAATCATTTAAGCGACGTCCACAACACCCGCGGTTCGCTGTCTTTTATTTATTTACTTTGTTCTTTTTACTGTGTTTTTCTAGGAAGTCTTGGTGTTATCCGCGGTCGCGTGTTTTGTCTCGCCCAAAGCCGTACCGCTGGGAGCACACGGTATTTTCAAACTCTGTAAAAAACCTCATTTCATAAACTTTTTGCATTCGACGACCACGTTCCCGCCACCGGTCGACTATTCGGTTACTTCCAAGTACACTTCCATCACTACTCCCACGACTACTGAGGTGTATGCGACTCCGGAGCCGGTGTCGTCTCCACATGTTGTCCCACAGCAACAAATTCTGTATCCGCCGCAACACAGTGTACAGCCCCCGTCTCAGCAACAAGTGCCGTATCCGCCGCAACCCGAATTACAAGATCCGTCTCAACAACAAGTATTTTATCCGCCACAACAGTACGCGGTGCCGTATCCACAACAACAACAAGTTCTCTATCCGCCGCAACACGAAGGACAAGATCTGACTGAACAACCGCAGGTGTCTTATCCGCCGCAACAAGACGTTGTACCGTATCCGCCGCAAGAATACGTGGCACCGAATCCACCGAAACAAGAAGTGGTGCAGAATCCGCCTCCACAACAACAACAACAACAAGTGCAGTACACGCCTCAACAACAACAAGACGTGCAGTATCCGCCCCAACAGCAACAAGACGTGCAGAATCCGCCACCACAACAAGAAGCGCAGTATCCACCCCAACAGCAACAAGAAGTGCAGTATCCACCTCAACAACAACAACAACAACAACAAGCACAGACTCCTCCGCAACAACAAGTGCAGAATTCGCCACCGTACTATCAGGGTGTTCCGTTCAGTAACGTTTATGGCCCGCCCGAATACTACTATCAGCAACAACAGGTGACAAATCCGTTTAAGAAATCCCTGGGACATTTGATTAATCACAAATTCTCAAACGGCCAGCTTCCGTATACCGCCGTGTACGTTCAGCAACCATATCCATACGATTATTACCCGACCCCGTTGTATTATCAACTGTCGCAAGCCCATAAAAAACCTCAAATTTCACATCCTGTCATCAAATCGAAACCGTAATATATGAGAATTGAATTTTTGCGTATTACTTCTGTAATATGATATATAATCCGTTCGATTTATTTTTAGTTTTTTTTTTAAAAATTAATATTTATATTCCAACTTTTATTACAAACGTTACAAATCATCATCGACGATTAAAATTTTAAACCGCGTATTCATTCTCTACTCGTAATTTCAAATATATTTATGTAATATACAAGCGACTTTAATTTATGAAAGAATATTTTTAATTAATCTTTCATTTTATGACCGTGGCCCGGGTGTATTTATCTTTTATAAATTTTGTAAAAACATGAATGTTTTTTTTTTATCGTGACGGTTTCTGTAGTCATTGAGAGATCTGCCGCAATATATGGCAGCTATTCTGTAATGTATTGGATAATAATTTATTTTAACTATTATAATATAAAATAAAAATGATAGTACGCAAATATGTTCTAATATTGTTTAGCCTGTTGTATATTTATGTAATTTTTGCCGATTTTTCTTTAAAATATAAAAACAGTTTTGAAAATTATTTTTAAAAAAAAACACACGTTTATTGTTGTTTTTTTTTTATTACGTTTATTTATAATACTGAATTCAGTAACAAAGCAGACTTGGAAATGAACGATATCTTAAAATAAGACGCCAAGGTTGTTATGTAATTGGATCACCACCTGTCGATAAACTGGATTTATATATTTCTTCAAATTCAGATGACACCTCCGAGGAAGTATTAAAAAAAATGTTTAAACTTGTTTCTTTATTATATTTACAGGCGAAATTTAAACATTAAATCGGTCCTCGCGAATGTATTTTATTACCAAATATAAAACCAAAAAATACATTGGTAAATTAAAAATTTAAATGAAATCATAAATGCATAGTGAATACTTCGAAATTAGAATTATTGTAAAAAAAAAAAATCGTATTCGTATTCGTATATTTTCAAGCATGCTTTTTATTTTTTAAAAAGTATATTATTATTATTTTTACTGAATTTATATTGTTGAAAATAAGTTATCTCGGATAGAGAAGTAATTTTACAAGTGCTGTGAATATCGACTCAGTTGAATTCTAAGTAAATTATATATTTAATAATAAAATTAATAAATATTTTAAATACAATTAAAATAATTTATGTGCCCGAACTTTTGTATTGCATTTGAAGTTTTTAAAAATTACAGAATTTATCCACTTCGACAATTTTACCAGGTTTTTGGATTTTTTTTTTGTTACGCTTATGGAAATTAATGGGAAAATTGTAAAACGTATCAAATAAAATATCATCTAGATTCGCTACCCAAACATAACACATGGTGAGATCATGCGTACATTTTTCTACAGGAAAAAGTGTTCACAGACCTAAAAAAAAATAAAATATATTTTATTTTATTTGTTACACATCATTGTAGTAAAACCAATACATTCATCGCTCCACTCGGAATGCGAAAAGTACCCCGTATACGAGTAAGTGTCGATTTTACTGGGTTGTACTCGAACAGAGATATTTTTGTATTATTATATATGTATTGGAGTAGAAAACAGTAATAAGACATTGTTGTATTCGAATAACGATTCCGAGTAACCCTAAGTACTCGAATTTAACAAATTTTATGGGTTTAAGGAAAGAAGAAAAAAACTACAGTTTTTCTTCGACCTATGCGTTTTACTTTGCATGCGTTTAAAAGTAAACGGAGTTATTGCGTACACCCCCGTGTAATTATCGCGCCTTATATATTAACGTGTAATAATTGGAAATAAGATATTTAGAATAATAATAATTCGCCACATATCATAAAAATAGTAATATTACCAAGGTCGTCGGGATTCTTCGCGTTTTCGCGTCTTCTTATATTTATTTATAAGGACGTGGGGGTAAATTTGACTATAAATACTGCGATTACTTAAATCGTCGCATATTCGCCGCGGTCACATTAAGTGTTTTTGGTCGTCTTTTTTCCAATCAAATTATAATATTTTATACTGAAATAAAATAAAAAATGCTGGGCATTAAGGTAAGTACGTTTTACTTCTATAATATTATACATTCCTACTAATATATACTTGATATCGTCGTCGTTCGATTATTTCACGGATATTCCCTCTCTGGTATTATAGTTTTAAATTTTAAAATGTTCTCGTATAAAATTATGATTTGGTTTTTTTTTATACGACCGTGTGTTTTTACTTATAATTTCGACGCCCAATGTGACACGTGTTTTGTGGAACTCGAATGTTTCAGTTTTGTTGTCCGTGTCCATTTTGATAAAAATTTCGAACGAGTTACAACTACAAATCAAAACGATCAATTAGATTGACGACTTTATTTGATCGTTATAGTGTGTAAAGCATTGGGCACTTTCAGAACTTAAAAAAAAATCTTCGAATTTGACGACGTTTATTCATATAAACACGATAATTTCTATGAAAATAGAAATTTTTTTTGTTTTTTTTTTTTGATTATATAATTATGTTCTTTATATTTTAATGAGTGCCACTCTATATGTGTGATAACGTGTTTATTGTAGAATTTTATTATTTTTAAAAATATTATAAATATCTCAAATTTAATTTTGTTAACATTTCCGATATGTACCTGTTTTAAAATATCGCTAAATCATTGGAATCACGTACAGTTGTCATAATAATAATTCGATAATAATGTACCGACTCTAATTACAAATTGAGTTTTATGGAAAAAAAAAAAGAAAACTGGCGTGTATAATTTAAAATTTGAGCCACGTATGTATCAATAAACATTATACTAGTTTTGAAATTTAAAATATTCATAAATTAGTGTTTCGGAAGGTTTTTATTTAAAGGAGATCGCTCTAAAAAAAAAGAAAAAAATTCCAAACAATAGTTAAGTGTAAAACTAAAAACGGTTGGTCCTTTTAGGTAATTGAATTTCGATATAATTCGATTTTATCGTTTCTCTACGTAAATCTATTTTTTGATAAACATATTTATTACATATATATATATATATATATATATATACAGGGTCCGATAATCAAAATTGTGAAATTAAAAAAAAAACCAATAATTGAAAAATCAATTTTTTATTTTTTCAATGTAAAGTGGACATTACTGTTAGACATAGAAAATATTCATTTTCTAAAAAAAAAAAAATGCTAATAAAATGGCGTCTTTGTAAAAACGCACACATCCCTGGAGTCTGGAAACGAAGCTACACCGCATAGCATTTTGACCGAAATATTGTGTACCTTTTCCCGAATTCGTTCCTTTATATAGCGTTTTTGGTTCTTAATGAATTGTTTTAACAAATCTGGGATTTAAGATACCTCCAAAATAAAATAAAAAAATAAAAATAGGAACTGTTAGGTCCAGATAACCTGCGTGGGATGGCCACGGAAAATCGCCATTCCTGTATGATAGGCGCTCCATAGTAAATTCATCGCTACTCTAGCTAGTTCGACATTCAGTGTCTATTAAATTGCGATTGGTTTAGAAGGCCAAGAAGCCACCGTCTACACCAACGACACTATAGGCCCACACCAAATCTCGCAGTTTGACTGCCGGACTCTGTATGTCGTATAATAGATACGGGAAAAAATATAAAGAAATTCGGGAAAAAAAAATCGAACACTTACCGATTTCCAAATTGATCATAAACCGTGTATCGATACGAGTTTATATTATAATATATTAAACACTATTTTTTTTTTAGGACTCCGACTTTTTTTTTTATAAAATTCGATTTTATAGGAAATCATATTATGTACCTACTTGTATTTCTGCAGGCTGTCGGCGCGCTATGCTTGGCTTTCGCTTGTTTGACGTACGCGGCCGAAGAACAACCGGCGCGCTACGACTTTGCGTACGCGGTGAACGAACCCGCGACCGGCGACCAGAAGGACCAGCATGAGACGAGAGACGGTGACCAGGTTACCGGTTATTACCGCACGTTGGACTCGGACGGTTACGTGCGGACGGTCAATTACAAGTCGGACGCGGTGAACGGATTCACCGCGGAAGTGGTCCGCGTACCGGCGAACGGCGGTGCCACGGTCCCGGCGAAGGTCGTCCCGGTCCCGGCGAAGGTCGTCCCGGTCCCGGCGAAGGTCGTCCCGATCAAGATCGCGCCCCTGCCGTACGCCGTCACTCCTGCTGTCGCGCCATTGCCGTCCTACTTGTCCCCGGCACCTCAATACTACGGACCGTCCGCTTACCCTTACAGCTATGAACCTTCTTACTCGTACGGCTACCGACCGTCCTACTCGTACGGCTACCAACCGTACGCGTATTCGCCTTACTCACCGTACACGTTTAACGGCCAATACGCATCTCCGGCCGTACTGCGCAAACGATGAAACGCTCTCGCCCGAAAGTCGCGTCTCTCTTTCGCCACGAAACCAAAATATGTTCCGTTATATATTTTCGTAACGTATCTAATCAATATGTGTGTATAGAATATTTGAACATTACTATGTGTATTGGCTTCAAAAATTAATACTGACGGAAAACGGTCGTGATCTCGGATTTCTTCCAGAACTTGTACTTGTAATTTAACATATTTCAATATAAATCTTGTGTTTCATTGTACGATTAATAAAAAACATAATTATTGTAAACAACGTATTATTAAGTAAAAATATACGTTTATTTCTTTACGCGTGTGCGTTTATTAATTAAAAAAATCTTGCCCACATTCCTGCATAAAATGACATGATGTACGTGTAAAACACGCCCGATAGTTATGGACATTTCGTGTGTGAATACGTGTGGAAATAATGAAGTAAATATGTATCTCAGAAGTTACACAGATAATGTTCAACGTGATTGATAATCGCGGAATAATAGAGTATTAATTCTAGAATTTAATACCATAAAAAAAAAAAAAAAATGAACAAAACATGTATCTAATTAATCGAACTGGAAAAATATGGTGAAATTAATTACGAAAATACCGATCAAATACTGTGTTTACCCATACGACGTTGAAAATAGTGTGTATGTATCTGTTTTTTTATAACTGCTATTGTAATACTCGAATACTCAAGTAAATCGTTTTTATTTCCGATACGTGTTAGGAATAAATTTCGCTTTGTACGAGTATATAAAATTCGATTCAATACTTCTGTATTGGAAACTCAAATGAAACCTGTACTTTGTTGGAAGCCCCTTGTTTGGAAATCATATTATTGTTTATAAAAGGTTGTATATACGAGTACATACAATTCGTAGGTACTACCTACAATGGAGCATTCCAGTGAACTTCTTCGCTATTAAGGCATAGAACAGGGGTCCGCAGTAGTTGGCCAACGGAGGGGAAACAACTGGACCGCCTAAAATATTTTTCTTTATTGCTAGTTATCGCCGCACATAATAGAATAATATGTATTTGATTTATTCTTCTAACGTATGAAAATAAATACATTTATTAACTAATAATTAAGTTTTTTCTGGCCCTCGAAATTTTTTTTCCAAATTATCTGGACCTCCATAGAAACTAATTGCCGACCCCTGGTTTAGAATATTACTTATTTAGTATCAATAGCAACAACAAGAGCCTTATTAATAACGTACTACACGAATTTTACTGAACCTGACAAAAAAGTCTTACGTCGTCTATTATTTTGGTCGCTTTGTTTGAAAATTATAGTTTATACTAACTACTAAGAATATACTAAAATAATAATGCTAAACAGTTGGTTTGTTTTTTGTTTGAATGCGCTACTCTTCGGCAGGAAATACCAGTCGAATTAAAAAAATTATTTTTGCATTTGATAGCCTAATTCTCGAGGAAGGTTATATTGGCTAATTAACATCATGTTACGACTCTTAGGAGCCGAGCAAGAAGAAAAAAAGAGTCAGAAAGAACGCTAAGCGAAAACGAAGTAATAGTCGCGGGTGGGCGATGCGACGTGGTGGGTCGGGGGCCGACAATGTCCACAATGTCAGTTAATAATGAAATAAGTTTTAAAAAGTAGATGACATTTCATTCGTCAGTCATAGATCGACATATTACCTTAGCTGAGCTAAAAAGATTATTGTTATTGTATTTTCGCATAGGCGTTTTGTAATGTAAATGAATAAAAACTTTAATGTGAGTTAAACGCAATAAGTGTGATAAAATGAGCAAAATATAATTATTGTGTTGAAAATAAAAATCAAGCTTAAACTTAAATGTTTAATGTTTTTTTTTTTAATTTGAATATCTTTACACCAAGTATTGAATAACGAATTGAACAAAATTTGAAGTGATTCAAATTTATGAGTGGGAATTGAATATATGATATAATGAATATATGAATAGGAAGTGGCATTTTTTACGGGTAAAGGAATGCACGGGGACAGGTAATGATTTAATATAATAAGGTTTTACACGAATTTAAGTGTCCAGTCACCGCATTACATATTCTTTACATTTCAATAATTACCGTATTCTTTTTACCCTTAAGTTAGCAAACTTTGAATGGTGTAATTAAAAATATAAATTTGAGGTCCTTAGGACTTTTGGTGTGCCCTAATTGACATTTCACATAAAAATTGCAAATACAAATTTGAGTCACGTGTTATATCTTAAAAGATACATTGCCAAAAGTACTACACTATACTATATTTGTATTTCTAAAGATACTAAGAAATCATTTAACTCTTTTGTAAGAATAAATCAAAATTTCCAGTGTTTCATTTCAATTTAAATATTAAAAATGAATGTATAATATTATTTTTGTCTTACCTTGACTAAATAAAAATAAATAAATATATTGTGTGTAAAATAGAAAAATTATATGAGTTATCGCTAAATATCACAAATTAATAATATGAAAAATATTATGTATTGTTAAAAATATACATTACTAAGTTGAAGGTTAAGGGGCCGCAATACTACTTATACATGCATTTTACACCCTCCGCACTTCCATGTTTTGAAGGTCATAATTAGGTTCGATTTGGATGCTTGAAACATAAATGAATTCGTTGATAAGTCTACTTTGCATCTATCGGATGATTTTCTGAAATATTAACTTCTACGCTTTAATTTTTGTTCTGAAGTATTTTTCACCGAAATTATTCTAAGCAGCATACTGAAGGAAATACGGATATAATATGTTCTTTCACAAAATTGAAAAACATTGGCTATATGCTGTTCTCTATCACTAAAAATAATAATAAAGTAATAACATAGACTCCTACCACTATCTACAACCCGCCAGTCGCAATTATATTAGGACTATTTATAAACTGCTTATCTGGTTTTACCGCTTTGAATACGTTTTACTTTTGGTGTGGCGGCCCCTTAAAAGGATTTTTTATTCGATTAAGAGAGAATTTTTATATTTTAATATTTTCATTACCAGGCACGTAGCTAAGGGGAGTGCCCAAGGAACTAAAGCCCCCCTCCAAATTTCACAAATTTTAGCAAATTTGTACTTTCCTATGAGAAATTCTTTTTAAATACATTTTAATTATACGAAACGTAATTTTTTATTGTCAGAAAACTGATCATTCTTTAGTTATATATACTTATTTACCAAAAACATGTTTAATGTGCCGCCGCTATCAGATAACAGTCGAAAAACCTTGAGGGATTGAACCCTGTAATTTACATATTATGTTAAAAAAACAGCCCTAATTTGGAATAATTATACATTTATACATGAATAAACATACATGATTTTCATTTTTCATTCATACTTCAAATTTTAAAGGAATCTGGAATTGTACTTTGGCTTATATATGTATATAGGCATTGATTTTATAATACTCGTATATTATGATACCAATGATTGAAGTGACCTCTTTAAAATATCATTTATGACCATTATTTTTCATGCAACGAATGTGATAATGAAGTCGCTTAAAGTTTGTGAGAGACTTTATTTATTTTTGACTTTAAGCTCCTCTGAAAAAAATTCCTGGCTACGGACCTGCTCATTACATATCGTATTTGTAATGAAAAAATTTTAGTCTCAGATCACTTTTAATTGTAACAACTAATAAAAATATATTTTATATCATCATTACGCGCATCTCCGACCTTAAACGATTAGGTCCACTATTACACCTACTTATAGGTGATCTCTTGTTCTAATCGGATTTTACTTCTAATTCTGTTAAACTTAAATTATTTAAATTCTGTTTTATTTTTTAATACTCTAAAGAAAATCTCATTGTAAGTAAAATAAAACGATAAAAATGTACAGACGAATTACATAATTACAGTTATTTCGGTCCTTATCTTTTAACAAAATAGGTTTTTTGTTACTCATATATTTAGAATTTTATCGAGAATATAAAACATTTATAGATCGTTACTTTTTTTCAAATACAAAAAAATTGTTGATTTAAGATTTTAAAACGATTTGTTATATATCCAAAAATATGTTTCAAAAGTCAATAATATATAGTCCCGTATAAAAATAATAGACAAATTATGACAGAGCAATTTTCACCAATTCAGTCCATTTATTTCGCTATGCAAGTAGTATAAAGAAAAAGAAAGACTATTTTCCTAAAGACTTCAAATTTTTGATGTGACATACGAGTAATTTAAATATTTTATAAATGTTGACCTATTATGAGCTAATACACAATATTATAATAATATACAATTTTACTTTTGTTGACTCGTTTAAAATGAAAGTTTGTATTTGTCGGAAACTTGAAAATTCAATTTAACTCCGACTGTGTGTTGCGCTTACGCCGAAAAATTGAAAATTCAGTAAAAACAAAATGTTTTCAGATTTTGAGCGAAGCACGGAAGATATTGGTTTTACAATTTATTATGTTTATTTATTTTTTCTGTGTAGAACTTTTCGACTAGTAGGAATGCTCCCTTTCGTTACATATGTGCCTACCCATTTTCCGGTAGCGAATTTTGTTGGGGTGGTACTTCAGAAAGGTAATTTTACGATTTTCTAAATAGTTTCTGAACACGAGCCAAAAAACTACCGAATAATTGTATTATAAACAGCAAAAAGACGATTTTATCAGAATTCATTATTGGTTATTAATAATAAATAATATTATAACGATACTCCGTTCAGAATCGTTTTACTGAATACAATAATTTATCGTTACCTTCAGATTTATAGTAATAACAAAACTCTAAAATCTAAGTAATTTATTTAAACGACATGTACAACATCCGCGGCTCTCTACCCTTTTGAATTTCGATTTTTGTTGATGAAATTGATGCGTTAGGAAATATACACAGCATTTTTTCTGAATAACATTAATACATTCAGCACTATTTTAAGTCGAGATGAAGTGCTTGATCTTTATTTTCTACTGAACCAAACAAAACAAATTATTTAAAATATTCGAATTATATATATAAATATTTATATTGAATTAATAACTTTTTTATAACTATGATATTATTGAAACAAATTGAATAGGTTATATGTTGACATTTCTGCGGGATAATACATAAAAAATTATAAATAAATAATTATTTACTTGATTAAATAGGTATTATAAATATACGCGCGAACAACACTTGTGTAGAATGTCAGCACGCAATTGTTTTTCATTTAAATCTATATATATATATATATATATATATATATATATATTAAATTATTATTATCCTCAAGTTTTTTTGATTTTATTTTAAATTCCATTTTATGTTGTGCAATATTATTCAGGGTAACTACGTCAATGAATATATAATATAATACGTTGGACGTATAAAAAAAACTAACCAATGAATGTTGTTAAAATAAAAAAAAAATAAAAAAATCAGCTCGGGTTTTTTATACAGTATAAATTTAAAACATATTGAAATAAAGAGGACGCAGGAATTCGTTATACTGTATAATAATATAAGTAATTCACTTATATGGACTGTATGAGATTCACCCAGTATCTTCCATTATCCGACAATGTATATAAATTCGAGGCCGTCCGGATTGGGCTCATCGCGTATTTGATTCACTCGTGGGGGGTAAACCTGACTATATATAATCCCGAGATCGCTTACTATTTTCGTATTCGCATTCGATTGTCTTATACATCATCATCTACAGCACACGACGTGTATTCAAACCCTGCACATCATGTACGGACTTAAGGTAAGTGCTCGTTTCGAGAGACTTATAAAATAATTTAATATTTTAATCATTTTTCAATAAGTAGTGCACGTAGTGTTCATTCGAAAAATCTACACTCGCCTCTAACGTATGACGAAAAATTCGCTTGCATTCAATGCTGTTGCATAGAGTGTTTCTTTTATTTATAAAATATTACAAAATATTACAGTACAACGATTAAACAAATTAAATTAGTAAATAAATTAAATAAAGGTAAAAATGGGTATGAATTATATTAAATCAAGAATTCGGGGCCTCGGAATATAGAATGTAAGATATTAAGAGATAAATGATTGGGAATGGGACTTAAGAAGTAAATCGATTTAGGAGATGTGTATATATGGGAAAGAAGGTTTAATCTAGGAGAGGATCTAGTCGAAGAGGAGAGAGGCAATCGAAGAGAATACGGCCGACATCATATACAACATCGTTGGTATATAAAGTAAACAAAGTAGAAGAATAATGAAAATGATGGTAGGAATGACTGGGAAAGGTATTACGGCCAAGACGAAAACGGAAAAATTTAACTATTAGAGACCTGGAGTGGTCAAGATCCGAGAACCATGGACGAAAAAAAAATCAAGGGGGAACGTTGCGACGCCAAGAGTTGCAGGATGGAAGAAGGGAAGACCACTCGTGTTGCCAGGCATTTCAAGATGAGCTTGTGGTGAATTACAATTATAATAAAAATTGGAGAGCACTGATTGTCGCGTGAAATTCAGCAAAGATGGATAACGCGATGAGACGTGTAATTTGTCAAAGAGAAAAAAAATATGATATCCGAGGATGTAGAACGAGAAACCTGTAGAACTAGGAAAGAGAGAACTATCAGTGTACCTGCACAAACATTGATTGTGGTGTTTTATGTTGAGTAAAAAATTATTAAAAAGTGAGTTGAAATTTAAGTGGCGGACGCGTATGATGAATGGTTATTTGGAGAATGACTTAGGAAACTGGTTGAGATAATAACATTAAATGTGTGTGCGCGTGTGTGTGACAGCTAAAAAGGGAGTGACATATGCGTGTTTCATTACAATTTTGGCGATTTTTATTGTCGCATTCTGTATGATGCACTATTAAATATAATCTTCGCGTGCCTGGGGATTGAAATAAAAAATAATAATTCGTTTTTTGAAAATCTCCAATTAGTAGTTTCCTCGTATTTGTCACGTATTTATTTTGAAAATGACCGTTATAGACTGTAAGCGCGCTGTGCTTGGTTTTCGCTTGTTTGGCGTACGCGGCCGAAGAACCGGAGGCGCCGGCGCACTACGACTTTGCGTACGCGGTGAACGAGCCCGCGACCGGCGACCAGAAGGACCAACACGAGACGAGAAACGGTGACCAGGTCGACGGTTATTACCGCACGTTGGACTCGGACGGTTACTTGCGGACGGTCAAGTACAAGTCGGACGCGGTGAACGGATTCACCGCGGAAGTGGTCCGCGAACCGGTGAGTGGCGGTGCCGCGGTGGTGCCCGTTCCGGCCGCGAAGGTCGTCCCGAAGGTGCCCGCGGTCCGACCGGTGGCCCCCGTCGTCTCGCCACTACCAGTCGCTCCGTTCGTGGCTCCTTCTGCGCCCCTACCGTACGCGTCCCCGGCGCCATACTACTACGCCTCCGGGCCGTCCGCTTATCCGTACTACGGCTATCAACCGTACCCGTACGCTTACTCGCCTTACCCGTACGGCGGCCAGTACGCGTCGTACAACGGACAGTACCCGTCGTACAACGGACAGTACCCGTTCGTCGGCCAGTACCCGGCATCGACCTCAGCCGCCTTTCTCAAGTGAAAACGTCCACTCAACCGCATAAAGATAACAAACGCAGTCTAATATGAACTGTCTCGTTGTCATGATGGATTGTGATGATCTCGGTTTTCATCCGGAACGAGTTTAATTTTTTTTTTATATATATATATTTTTTTTCTCTGCTAAATTGTAATAGATATGTGTGTTTTTATTCGTCTGCACTTAACAAATAAATATATGTATATACGTATTTATGTATAGACCATTGTGAACGACAAAACAGTATAAAATATACTTTTATTTCTTTTACGCGCGTTTGTTTTTTTTTTCTTCTATTTGTACATTGTGTAACATATAACGTATTTTATACGTTACCCGAACTCCTACATTTAAGTATAAAACACGCTTGTGTTGGATGTATTGAGTTGTACCCTTATGTATACATACTAGAATGTCACTCCTACGATTTAATAGCGAATTGTTGTAGGCGACACTTTTTTTGAAATTTACAATTTTTTTTTTTTTTTTATGTCGTGTTGTTTAACAGCACGATATATTTACTGTCGGCGAATCGCGATGATTTTAAATATATCTAAAATAACTGGTTTATTGTAATTATCATATTATCGTTTTAGAAAAATATATTAATTCGTAACCATCAATGAATATTTTTTTTTTGTTATTTCCGGATACGTCACAAAATGTGGTATATCATCGTTTTGAAAACGGCTGTCGGCTTATTTATCACAATTTTTTCGTTGTAATAAATGCCGGTTTTTGAACAATTTAATTTTTTTCGCACTACAGACTTGTTAATATATTATTATATTAAGAAGAACCGTTTTCTAAATGTAAATATGATATCGTTTAAACATATACGATTATAGAATTTATTTTGAAACATGTATTTTTGAACATAGATAAATGTTCTTTTGATTTTCGTATAGGTTTTGTGAATAATCACATACACAGCGATTTGCTTTTTAAGTATCGATTTGCAAAATTTATATTTATAAAACTAAATTATTACTGACAATCTATAAATATCGATAACAAAAAAATAAAACCTCAGTCTTATATAGAGATTTATAATATAATAGTTACAAACTATATTATGTTCATAAATATTAAACTGTTTCAATTTTTTTGAATTTTATCCATTTGAAAATTATCTGTCATACTGTTTTTTTTTTCTTCAAATAATTAAGTTTTAGTTATGAGAGTCGACATACCACGTTATTTGATATTATTTATTTGTGTGACGAAACTTCTTAAATTCACGTATTCATACGGGAATTACTAGATTTTTTTTTTGTCCTTAAATGTTGTACGGTATATATTTTTCTGTTAATTCCAGTAACACAACCATTATTAGTTATTATTTGTCATTTATACACAAAAATGTGTTAAAATTAGTTAACAAATAATAAACAGTGCGATAATAAATAACGTTTGTTTTATTTAGCCACGATTCCTATATCAATTGTCATTATCGAATTATGTTTTGCAATTTTATATGTACCTACGCACATGAATTTAAAATAATTCACCACATTTTGTAAGAAAATATCTTTATAGCCGTTTTTGAAATGAAAAATATAATTATTGCTGTTGCATATTGTATCATAAAACGGTGTAGGACAGACCCTTGATCAAATAAAAGTTGTTGAATCGATAATTTCCTATTTTCTGTATGGTCCTTTGTATAAAACGAAAACTTGTACAGGTCGAAAAAAACCGAAGTTTTCCAAATATATTAACAAAAAATTATTATTTTAGAATATTTGCTGTTCTTCTAATAATATAAATTATAATAAATAAAAAAAGTCAAAAAAAGAGAAGTAATGAAATGTTTATTCAAAACGATAATTTGACAAAGCGTATTGTGCACTTTTTTTCATATAATATGGAATTTATCTTACATAAGGTAAACGAATTATGTAAAAAAAAAAACGTAATAATACATGTATTACATATATATGTATAAGTAATTTAACATTAAATCTATAGTATTATACATTTGACATTTAAATACGCTTAATAGTTTATGTAAAATTTACTATTTATAACCAAATACATAGGTGTATAATATATATATTATAATCAGTTCGTGCCCACGATTTTTTTTAATCTAGTAATTTAAACAAGAATTATACGTTTGAAATTCAGCCAAATATTTTTTTTTACTGAAATACCAGTTTTATAGATTTGTGTACGAAAAATCATCTAAAGTAAAGAACCTATATAATCTATTATACATTTTATAATGTCGTCCTTGAATATTAATAATGTTTATTTACATGACATACAACTAAAAGTTTTCCCCCGCAATAATCATCAAATGCCAAACTGCATTTTAAATTAATTAGTTTTTGTTTTTTTTTTTTTGGTTTTACACGATTTTTTCTACGAATTCTTTTTCGTATATATCACCATTTCCTGGTAACAAATTTTGTTTTGTTGGTTTTTTTTATTTGACACGTTTAACACTAGTTTTTTTTTTTTAGGCGAAAAGAACAATTACCTAAAAATTAGGAACACAGAAAAAATTGTTAACACGCCAAAAACCAAATTTCTTTTTGTTTCATATTAATAGTGGAAAAGTTTAAAAATTAAAGATTTTAGAGTGAAACACCGAGTATCTAAAACTTAATAATAGGTACAACGCTTATCGTATGATATTCTAACAATATTTAAAGCACTTAAAAAACCGCTAATTACAATTTTATAATTTTTAATTGCTCGCATTGAACATCAAGTTTCTGAAATAATATATAAAAAATACATAAAACAGCTTTTAACAAATCATTGATATTTAAAAGTTGAAAAAATAATACAAGTTTAAGAATATCTACGTCCCTACGTACTCAAAATTCCTTGTAATCGACTTTGAAAAATATTTTTTCTAAGATTTTACAATTTTGTTTGCGGTAAAATGCATTTGTTTTACGTGTTACATCGGTATTATAATAAAATGTCTTTCTTTATGTTAATTTAACTAAAAAGAACTAGAAAATTGTATACAAAATTGATACTATTGTTTCGTAATGTTTATAAATATATAATTATGTTGACCAAAATAAAAAACAGATGGTTAAAGTAATAATAGGTAGCCCATTATTGACGTACGGCCAGTTACCTTAGAGTCTAAGGCTTAAACAGTTAAATTAGGTAAACACGGTAAAAATCGTAAATCAGTTAATTAATACTCGATTATCACTTCGAATAATTAACGCAGTGTGATTTAACTTCGGTTTTTTGACATTTTCGATTCAAAATAAATATTTCAATAATTAATTGTAGGTATAATAATAAACGCAACGATTGGTGAATATACATTGAAACGTAGCCCGTAATGCGTATTATAATACAATTTATTGTATAACCTTATATAGCGATACCATATTGTTAATCTATTTTTTTTAACTGGAATCCCAGTCGTTTTGATCGAGTTCTATTATTCTAATATACCGAGCCATTTCGACTTGGGTTCAATAACTTATTTATAAAATACGCATTTACGTATGTCTGTATTCGTTTATATATATTACTGAGTGTTCTGTTATGTTATATTTGTCAACACATTCTCTTGCTATTGTCGTCCAAGCTTTCTTTTCTGTATGTTCATTAATTCTGCATCTTATTTTATTGACTATTGTTTGGTTTAATCTTTCGTTTAGGCCATTTGAAAAAGGTGCATTTAAGGCTGTATAAATAAGTCTGATATTTTGTCCTTCCAAAAAATTTTTGAATTCCTTAGAGTTGAGTCCTGGATATTGGTCTGTTAATATTGTATCTATCTTGTTTATTTCTAGTGTGTTTTGAACTACTTTTATAAAATCGTTTGCAGCTTGGGTTTTTGAAGTACGTATGAATGCGTATCTTGTATAGTGATCAACTAGAAGATGGAGGTATCTTTTCGTTGATCTTTGACCACCAAACCCACCGATTGTATCAATTGACACTATCTCAAATGGTTTTGTTGCTGGTCCTAATTGTGACATCAATCCATATTTTGCTTGACCTCTAGATTTATTTCTCTTACAAATGTCGCATGTTTTGCATATTTTTTGTATGTTTTCTATTAATCTTTTTGAAGAGTAGTATGGGCATATTCTGTTTTTCAATTGGTTTGTGCCAATATGACACCAATTTATATGTGTATTTCTTATTAATTCAATACTCAACTTCTCTGATAATACTATCTTCTTTTTATTCTTACTTTGTTTATAAATTATACCATGTTCATCTATTATTTTTTTCTTAAGTTCTTTTAATGCAATATTTTCATCTTGATCTTTTTTTATTTCTTGAATTTTGATTGTATTTACTATCCTTAATGTTTCTTCAGTATTATCTACTGATTCCAATACTGGGTTCCTACTAAGACAGTCTGCTTCAGTATTGAGTTTACCTGGTATGTATTTAATATTGAAATCAAATTGGGATAGGTAATATGTTAGATCTCCTAACTCTTCGTCTGTTCTAGCTTTTATGTTTAGGTTTTCTAAAGGTTTATGGTCTGAATACACCTCAAATTTTCTTCCAATTAACCAGTGTTCCCAATATTTTACCGCTTCTTTTATGGCTAAACATTCTAAATATATAGCTTTTTTCCTTTTTTGCGTCTCATTTAATTTTCTTGAGAAATAGGCCACTGGTTTTTCCTCTCCATTTTGTTGTATTTGTTTTAATATTGCACCCATACCTTCTATTGAAGCATCTGTAAATATCTTAATTGGTAAATCTTTATCAAATATTTCTAGCACTGGTTGAGAACATAATAATTTTTTTATTTCTGTAAATGATTTTTCACAATCCACAGACCAATTAAATTTTACATCTTTTCTCAACAGTTTATGTAATGGTTCTAGTATTGTTGAGATTTTTGGAATGTATTCGTGATAAAAGTTTATTTTACCTAGAAACTGTCTGATATTCTTCTGTGTTTTTGGAGTAGGAAAATTATGTATTGATACCAAGTTGTCCTTGATTGGTCTTACTGTATTATTTTCTATTATATGTCCGAGATATTTGATTGACTCGGATGCGAACATACATTTTTTTAATTTCAATCTAAAACCTTCATTTATTATGGCTTCTAAAACTTGTTTTATATGAATGATATGATCTTCAAAAGTTTCTGAAAATATTAAAATGTCATCTATATAATTTTCCGTGAAGTTCTTGAGATTATTTTTTCTTAGTATACTAGATAAAATTCTTTGGAAAATTGCTGGTGCTGTTTTTAGGCCGAACGGTAGGCAAGTCCATTGGTAATGTCCTTCTTGAGTTATAAAGCCTGTTTTATTTCTATCTTCTATCCTTAATGGTATTGACCAAAATGCTGAATTTATGTCCAGTGATGTGAAATATTTACAGTTTCTAGCTTTAATTATTAGGTCATCAATTAGCGGAAAAGGTTGAGCTTGGGGTGTTACAATTTTATTTAAATCTCTAAAATCAATGCATAATCTAGTCTTTCCTTCACCTTTTTTTAATGCTAGAGTCACTGGTGCAGCGAATGGGCTATATGACTCCTCAATTAAATTTTTCTCTAATAGTTTTGCCACTTGCTGTTCTATTTCTTTCCTGTTCTCGATTGTACATCTATAAGGTCTCTTACTACAAAACTTATCCACTAAGAGATCTATTCTTGCTTCATAGTCTTTTAGAGTTCCTACATCATATTTATCTTTGGCAAATATTGTTTTATACTCTTCTATAAGTTGTTCTATTTTAATTTTTTTCTTATAATCTAAATGGTTTAAATCTATGTTAAAATCTTTTTCTGTAATATGTTCATTAAAATTTATTTCTATCATATCTTCCTTTTGCAATTGTTTTTGGCTTATAATTAGATTTTCATCTTGTCTTAATTTAAATTCTTTATTACATCTAAGCTTCTATCAAAAAATCATGAAAGTCTTCATTTTCTACAATAAACACATCTACTTTTTTTTCAATATTGAAAATTTTTAATTTTATCCTTGTTAATCCTTTTGTGACTGACACACCACTAATTGTTTTTAATTGTATTTTGTTCTTATCTTTATTATTATTTATAGTTTTATTAATTTTTATTAATCAATGAAACTTGAGATCCTGAGTCATAAATCCCTTCTATTTTTATTTTATCTTCTAATACAATGTTTAATTTAATTAGTGGTGTGTTTATTCGTTTTTTGTTTTATCATAAACTTCTACATCTAGGATAGAATTGTTATTTACCTTTTTTGTTGTAATGTTTTTTTCTCTATTTTCTTCATTTCTCTTAAACCAACATTTTTCATTAGGGTGGTATCTCACACCTTTACCCAAATCTTCACATGTCTTACAAGGTTTCTTTTCCTCATATTTGATATTTTTTTGAAAGTCTAATGTGAATTTTTTTTGAAGATTTTTTTTTACTTGACATTCGAGCTGCCTCAAATTATTAAATAAGTCTGTTGTTTCTTTTAATTCTGATTTATCAATTTTGTTCAATATAAATTCTGGTAGCCCTACTGCTATCAACGCTATAAGTGATTTAATATCCATATCTTTATTAAAATCTATTAGAAGTTTTTCTCATATATATTTATTATTATTATTGATTATAAAATAATTATTAGTTCAAGGTTAATACTTAAGGTTATGTTTAGTTTTTTCTTTTGTTATGTTACTAAACGACTATTATTTGCTTTAATTGAAGAGATGATTTGCTAATTTTGGCGAAAATGTGTAATACACATTGTGTAGGTACTTATATATAGTTATACTACTTATATATAGTTGTATCTACTATAATATACTGAACTCAGAATGCGCGTGGTGTGCAATATAATAATTGGACCAAAGAAACCCATTTTTTTTCACCATAATTTTTAATTAAAATAAATCGTTTTGCAAGTAAAAAAAAAAAAAAAAACGCTTCTTTAACTGCCTACAAAACTTAAGTTCAAATACGCGTGACTCGTAGAAAAAAATGTATTTATGTTAGACATATAATGACTTTATCAGTCAGTAGCGTAATTGTCTTAAATTTTTTTTAATATTGTCATTTTATGTGGGATACAGGTTTTCGTAAAAAAAAAAAAAAAACGTAAATCAAAAATATTCTGCTATGCAAACGACTCATATTACGCTATAATATTATACGAGTTGTTGGAAATATGTTTCAAATATTGACATTTTTTTTTATTTAATACGTATGCATGTTTATTTTTCAATATTTTGTCAAAATCATGCGTACTTGTGCATTATTTTAGACGAAATTCGCGTGCGTATTATATATTTAAATGATTTGTATTTATTTACGTTTCATGCAATCAGTGGCGCCGAACCTGTACATGAACTGAAAAGCGATCGCTTCGGGTAGGTGGTCTTATTGGTACACGTGTTTTTTTTTTCTACATCACATAATATACTAAATAATTAATAAGTTTGATATTATAAATAATAAAAGTTCATTTAACAATTGAATACGTTCGTTTAAAAAAAAATAATAATTGAATCTATGCGTTGCGTTTAAAAAAAATGTAACTCACGGGTGTCAAAATTGACGTTCATTTCATAAATGTGCGGGAAGTCGAACAATTTATAAAACAGTCGTCAAAATGCTGTTAACCACTTTGAAAACCTACGTCCCATGTTCTGAACCCAAGTGAATTGATAGGTGTAAATAATTCGATTTCGCTTCACTTGATGAATTTATACGACTTGGCGCCACTGTAATGCATTTAAAATGTTCTTATTAAAACGTATTCAGAACTCGTTATAAATTCGTTCTATAAATCCGTTCGGAAATCTGATGGGAAAACGTTTAGAAAAATCATAAGCTCGATTTTGTAACTATATTATTTAAGTCCATCTACCCGCAACCGTATAGATACATATTCTCACTATATATTTATAAATTTGAATCAATGTAATACTTCGTTAATATTTGATATTAAATACCAAATAACTTCTAATAAAAAAGAAAATTATAGTTTAGGAATAAAAATAAATAATAAGTCATTACTCCGTAGAAAATTACGTTCATAACGTAATATAAAATAGGTGAACGTATATTGTGTTAAGACTTTCAAAAAAAGGAAAAATTTTGCTTCTATAAAAATATCGCAAGTTTTTTTACAATTTTCTTCTTGTTTATAATTATTTAACTGTTACAAGTTGGCAATTTTTTTACGCGTTTTTTTTTTTTTGTATTCTTTATAAACCGATAAGTGATCTTTCTTTCTTCTCAGTATTTTTAGTACACACGTGATCGACAAATGTCTTACGATAAATACAAATTCATTTTTACGCGCGTTTATTACTATTGAAAAATTAAATTTGGCCCGTAGTCCGGCGGTTCGGTGGTGGTACATAAAACGATACACAGTTCGTTTCAATTATTATTATTATTATTATTATTATTATTATTATTATTATTATTATTATTATTATTATTATTATTATTATTAGACTTATCTGATTGGCAATTCGTCAAAATTTTCGTTTTCGTATAAACGATTTCCGGTCGCGTATAATCGCGTCCAAGCGACGACTTTCGATTGACCCAACTGCATTTGTATTTATTTATTATTTTATTTAACACATACGCGTTGCATATGACAATATTGTGTTGAATTACTGCCAGTCCAGTGGACATTCAACAACGGTATAGGTACCGCGAGATATTTCAATGGTGACGTGTGTAACGACCGCGTGTTTTAAATTGCTTTTTTCCCCCCAAACGGTTCGCTTTAATATTTAATCAGTACAATTCATTCAGTCCGTACTGACCGTCGTATTATTTAGTTAGTACAAAGTTTCTGTACAATGGTTCGTCCCACTTTTTTTTTGAAATTGACAAAATCACGCGTAAAAAAAAGAAATGTTTATATAGTAGCGCGTTCGGTTGACTTCACTGCAGATTATACGATAAAAAAAACAATATCAGTTAAACGTTGTGTAAAGCGCTCGGTAAAAATTCGGTAACAAACGTATCGAGACAAAAAACAATGAATTCATTCTCGACAAATTTATTGGATTTTGCGAATTTCAATAACCAAAACGGAAAATTCATTATCGTTTCGGGAAATAGAATATAAAAAATGGTATAAAATATAAAAGAATTACTCGAATAAACTTTTACAGTTCCGTTATTATACTGTACATTAGAATGCAACGATTCTGAGCGGAGGCTTCGGTGTAATATTATTTATTAATAGTATATAATATTTAATTTCGACAAAATCGCGCTTTTGTTTGTACTTTTTTTTGGATAGCATTTAAAAACTATTGAGAAAATCGAAAAATGACATCCTTAAAGTAGCGTCGCGGCGATATGTGCTACCAGAAAATCGGTACGAGCGTAATGATCGCACAACTGCTTCTATAGTCGAAAAATTGTACAAAAAGATAAAAATAAAATAAACATTATTTGTAAAACCAAACTCGCTTCACTCTGAATCTAAAATTATTTCTCATTACGCTTTTAGTAGTGTTATTAAATTTCTAAAACGATAAAAAAAATCGGCGTACAATTTCGAATTTCTTATTTATTCTCTGTAAAGTCATTTATTGAGCAGTTGACGAGTTTGACTTAAAGATATGCGTATTTAAGAGAGACTTGTTTGTGTGTTTTTGCGTTAAACAATATAATATACGTATAATATTGCTTTTCAGTACGCTTGCTTCTTCTGCAACTACTATCCTCTGAAATAAAACTGAAAATGGTTTAATAGACTTATAATACACAAATACTAATCACTTATCGAGTGTAATAAGTCTATTAAACCGTTTTCAATTTTATTTCATTATTTTACATACGCGTATTTATGTTGAAAATTGGTTTTCTTTTTGGTTTTTTTCTGTTTTTACAATGCGCGTTTCTAAATTGGCGGGGTCTACCACGTAATAATCCAGTAGAATTTTTTTTTCAGTAATTTTTTTTTTTGATATATATATACTGTCTTTTATATAGTCTTCCATTGCTCTCAGTGTGTTGGACTTGTTTTTTCGAATTCATTAAACGAAATTATTTTTTATTGCCGAAACAGTACGAGATAAATGATAACCGCCGAAGCAGAGTTAATATCGTATGAAATTAAAACGTACTTTTAGACTTGTTACGACTCGACTGCAGTGGCGTCGGAGAAGGAGAGGGGGTCAGAGGGGGTAGTTGCCTTCCAGGTATAATTATGAGGGGGCAAAATTATACTTTTGCCCCCTCGGATAAAATAAATTTGAATGTTTTTACTTACTCGTATAACATTTTTTTTTGTATAATTAATAATAATTTATTACCCTGACTTTGTATACCTAACAGTTTTTGAGTTTAATTTCTAGAAATTTGTTTTTATTAAAATTTTCACACTATTTTTTATTTAGGCTTTGGCATTGTTTTAAAAAAAATGTTTTTGGTTTAATTATGTTTTCGCATATTTTTATTATATACCCACTTAATTTATTTTTATGCGGTTCAAAAAAAAAAAAAAATTTGATAAATATGACAAACAAGACTATTATATTAAATAATTTATTTCTTTAAAAGATTAAATAAATTCGTACTTTATTAACAATATTATGTTGTTCCAAAGACCGTAGGTACCAACATCAAGTTTAGTTATTACTTGTACGTATGTCAATCATCAAGTATACAAATTTTTGTTTACATATGCGATGAGTATATATTATGTCCTATACAAGCTTATAAAGAAAAACAATTTATTTTTCAGATATACTTTAACTGGTTTCACACTTTCTTAGACATACAATTATTATACTTTTATATTTAAACTCATTGGTGAATTTTTATGCATTACATACTAAAAAAATATATATATATATATAAAAGCCCTAAATGCTTCCCCGGCCCCCTTTTAAGTGAAAAACAGTTCCTGCGCAACTGCTCGACTGTATAAAATGAAATTGTAATAATAAATTCATCTCCTAGTATTTTCATGATCGCGTTAATTTTTATGTAATATGTCACACGGAGTCGATAAAAGTATGTTCGTTGAAGAATCGGTTACGCAGCGTTTAACGTTATCTAATCGTTCCGCGTATATAAAAGAAATTTCTGTAGACGAGTGGAAATGGAAATGTAAAAATTAAAGTACATACTTTAATTACTGCACGTGCGCGCGCGTTACGAATCCCTAATGAACGGCGGCGGTGACGGTGTTGTGTACCTACCGGATGTGCTTTATTTGTATCGTTTTGTCGACGGCGAGTTGCATTTGGGCACGAATCAATCGATCTACTTATTATTAATCCGTTTACACAGCTATAATCAATCAATGGTTCCCAAACATTTTCCACACCCGATCCACATAAAGATTTATGTTCATCTACATAAATGGAGGCAGACATAACACGTCTATCGGTATTTATATATATATATATATATATATATATATATATATACATAGACTTGCGTATGTAGACTATGAAGACTTGAAAACCAAATGTTTTACTACCGATTTTTCACAAGCACAATAGCAGCATCAGCGTTCGTCTCTCGCCCACTCGGGACCGGATTTAGGTATGCGGAGTGGGTGGAAAATCAGGATAGGGCCTCACATAAATAAGCAATATATATATATTTTTTTTTTTACTCAAAAAGGAAAATTTTTTGTTGTTTTGTCTTTTAATTTAATTACCAAAATTAAGTATTATAAATAACTTGAAATGAAAATAATTTTAAAAACGATAGTTATAAACCTGTGGAAATTTTCTTGAAACTTCAAACTCCGGGCTCATTCTAGCAAGACGGTATTGTACCATTGAAGTAAGTAATCTATTTTTTATGTGCTTTATAAATTAAAGAATAATCTTTCACTGCTACAATATTTTCGGTGTTGACCGTTAAATAATTAAAAAAAAAATGGAAGTCCCTGGGCTGTAGCCCATACTCAGTTCCCTCGTAGATTCCCGGCGCTGCACCACGTCAACGGAGTACCCGTACTTGATAAACTGTCTGGATGCCACCGTAGCCAATAATTAATAAATACCACACTTAGATAGAAATCAATTTAAGTGAATCTAAAAAGTCTAATATGTTATATATATATATATATATATTCATAGTTCGTTTACTCGAGTTCAAATTAATATTTTGTAGAAAGAATGTGATTATTACGATTTCCGTCAGGAATTTTGACGCGCTTTCATTTTTTACTCTAGCTGTAGATAAATTTAGCGACTGTATTATGGGCGCGTAATGGTATTTACGAAGAATGTTGGTAGAAAAATGTTTTTATTATTTACAAAAAATCAAACAAAAATACAAAAACATTAACATATTAATACATATTATAATAATACCAATAATGTAGATAGGTAATTGATGACAGCAGCATAGTTTTTAACTGCGAGTGGTCCGTGGCCCTAAAAGGAGGGGAGGGCATCGTAGTTTTACTTAAATAAACATGTTCTCTACGGGGTAAGATCCGTGAATTGGTTTGGTAATATTTCTCTATTACATGACTTTGAACTACAGTACAAGTATAATTTGTAATTATTTTTTTTTTAAATAAATGTTGCGTTATCTTATATAATTTAATAACGTAATTTATATAATACTCGTTTTAAATTAAAAATTACAGTCAAATTATACGACTGGAGTTTCGTGGCTTTTTTCTACATATTTCTAAAGGAGTCCACGACATGAAAAAAAGATTGAGAATATTTATAATTAAGGATCGAATTTATGTACGTTGTATAAAATACTGAATCTGTACGCCGCAAATTCTCGAATATTCCCGAGGAATAATGCACTAAAAGTTACCGTTTCGTATGCAAATTTGAAGTGAAAAATTGTACACAGTGTATGTTTCGGGAATTAAATTTGCTCTCGAAATCTATTGAAACGCAAATACGTTTTATTACGAAACGTCTGCAGCAATTGCCACAAACAATGGTGGAATGCGGCGTGAAAACTGAGCAGTGTCGAGCAGACATTTTTTACTTAATTTTTGTTTGAAAATTCATTCAAATCCAAAGCCTATCTACAGTTATGAGTTATATTTATTTATAATGATACCGTGCCGTTAAATTCGCACGACTTCCTATGCCGACGGCCACCGTCATCAATAGCTCTGGAGCTGTTGTCCGGCGTCAAAACCAGCCGGCTTCTTTCGGTCGACAACCGCGTTGAAACCGCTGTGCTTGTCCGCCTTGTACTTGACCGTCCGCACGGTGCCGTCCGGTTCCACCAGCGAGTAGTAACCAGTTACCACGTCTCCGGTCCTCGTCTCGTGCTGACTCTTCACGTCACCTGTGTGCGGGTCGTGCACGTCGTAGTGGAACGAATAGTGCACCGGCTGGTCCTGGACGTAGTGTTCGTCCGCCAAATCGCCACCGCCACCCTGGTGGTGGTACGATGACAACTGCTCCGTCGGAATATTGTAGGCGCCGGTATACGATTGGTAATCGTTGACTTTGTACGGCAGACATTGCGACCATGCGACCATACCGAGCAAGAAGACGCACAGCTGCAAATGCAATGTCGTTTATGATTAACAACAGTAAGGATTGTTACAAATAATATTCCATTTTTGTATTGTAATTGATGAATATTGAAAAATTGTATCGACCGAGCAAAATACCAGTCTCCGTAGACGGTAGTGCATCGAAGAGTGGAGTGGTCGAACGCGGGCATTAGAGCGTCATTTGCCTCGTCGAAATTGTTCGAAATAAAGCCACCGGTGTTGTCCAAAAATAACAAGAAGATCTGTGTGTGTGTGTGTGTGTGTGTGTGTGTGTGTGTCAAAACGTAAACGATATCGAGTACCGTTAAGAAAGAAGATTTGAAATGGGTTGGTTCTTGACGATAAGACAGAAGTGTAGAAAAGAAAATTCGTCGAGGAATTACAACGGCACCTACTGCGTGACTGCAGATTTTACGAGAAATCCAACGTATTCAATGGTAGTGGTATTTTGTGACACGGTAAAATAAAGATCAAAAGAGTGATTTTTGTGATATCAAAAATATCACAAAAAAAGATCTAGGTC
The DNA here is from genome assembly GCA_032441835.1 of Slavum lentiscoides. Classification (NCBI taxonomy): domain Eukaryota; kingdom Metazoa; phylum Arthropoda; class Insecta; order Hemiptera; family Aphididae; genus Slavum; species Slavum lentiscoides. Next base: position 8,229,460 of record CM063712.1, on the reverse strand, counting down.
TGGTGAAATGAAAATGGCGCGAAACACTTAGGAATAGGTTAATATTAAAAAAACCAGTGCAACCCTGAAATATTTAAGGGCGGCGGCGTGACGTGGTGTGGTGGACAAATGCGTTTTGAGACGTTAACGGGCCCGGGCGAAGAATTTCCTGCTCTCTTCCTTGTGCTCCGCCTAATGTTTTTAAATGTAAAAAAAAAATCTGGTTTCGATATAGCAACGAGCCGCGGGGTGTTGTGAGTGTCGCTTAAGTGAATTACTCAGATAAAGATTTTAGAGCTTATGAGGTTATCAAATTTAAAAGCAATGATAAATCGGTGCATTCGATAAAACGATTTTGAGCGGAGCTTCGGTGTTATATTATTTACGATTAATACTGTATAATAATTGAGTGTGTGTAGAGCATATCATTATTAATAGTAATTTAATACAATTTCTTGCAATAAACTTAAGTGTCTAAAAGTGTACAATTAATAACACCGTCATGGCGATCCTTCTGATAGAATTTTCGGGTACAGACGTAAGAAAAAAAAATTTATTTTTTCTCGGTAGTTTTCGAGTTATATTTTTAGGAGAAAATCGGAAAATTACCTCTTTAATAAAGTAGTACCGACTAGATGCGATTCGCTACCTGTAAAAAACTGTGACCGTAAAGATCGGAGCACTGCTTCTGGTAGATTTTTTTGGGTACAGACACAAAAAAAAAAAAATACACATCTCTGTAAAACCAATAGATTCCTCGCTACGCTCAAAATCTAAAATAAGGAATTATCAATAAAAAATCGCTTACCGCGTAACCCTTCATCGTGCGTGGATCGGTCGCGTGCACTGACGACTGCGGAACACCGGACGACGGTCTGGTCTATTTAAACCAGGACTGGCACCGGAAACTTTTGCGGTGAAAACTCCTCGTTATGTCGACATGACAACACGCTATACCGACGTGTACGTTACACGAACGGACACGGTACGATGAGCCCTTGCTGGATCTGTACTTGTGTTCGGTGCGTGTGTGTAATTAACCGTTTTCGTGCGTGTGTGTCGTCGTATTTACATGCGCGTAACGTTTTTCATCTCCTCCGCGCGAGTCGAGGCCGACACGCGTCGTCTTTGTTATACATTATACGGTATATAACAACACACACACACACACACATCAGTTGATTTTGTATCGTTTTCGTAACGTATTTTCGTATCATTATCATCATCATCATCATCATCATCATCGTCATATAATCATTGTGGTGTGGGGGAGTAGAGGGAGGGGGGCACGGGACGGACTCTGTATTTTAGAAACTCTTAAACGCCCACCGCGACGTCTCGGCGATTTTATCGCGCTTTTCCACTGTCCCGTTTCCTCGTTCCGTCGGTTTTCATCGTTTCAAGTGAAAATATTTCTGTAGCCTTTCTCAACATATTTTATCACGATTTGACACCGCGACAAAACAGTAATTTTTATTTTAATGCGAAGTAACAGAAAAGAATAAAAAAGTGTGCACACACGGGGGGGGGTGTTCAAAATACAGCGGACTAAAACTAAAACTCGTGTGTTTTCTATTATAATATGTACCTACTGCTAGTCATACTAATTAATATGACTCGTCAGCAGATATCGTTTGGAAATAATAAATTCTTAATTTAATAAACGGTGTGTATTGTATCTTTTATAAAATAATATCTAATAAATTTGTATATATATATATATATATAAAATCTGCAAGCCAAAAAGTATTATGAAAAATAAAGAAACGCGGGAGTTGTTATATTAAATTTGTTTATCTAATATCAGTTTCGATAAAAATTCATCGTATCAAGCAAAAAATAAAACTACAGAACAAAAAATAAAATTGAACGAAAAAAAAACCGGCAAATTTAGTGTTATTTACATTATTTTAAGATAATGTCGATTAATTTATAAAACTAATGTATATTAGATGATAGGATCTATTCGACCGATGTAGAGAAACGTCGAGTTCAGCCATGGTGGTAGTGATAATTAACGTAGTAATAATGTACGGTATATATATAAAACTATTATGAAACTCTAGTATAATAACGATAAGCTCTTAGCAAATTATAAAATATTATATTATTTTCTGTCATAACGAGATTGAAGCCATCACAATAAAAAAGATATAGCGATTTTTTTTTTTGAAGAATTTGGGTTTGCTAAATATTGAAAAGCTCACGGATATATACAATTGATATATACGACGTCTATGATTTTGCAATGGTTCAAACAGATGAATTGTTTTAACGTTAACATTTGAAAATTCAAATACGTAATATCGTCGTAGTTTTGGTACCTAATTCCAAAATCGAAATTATTTTTATGTGACCTAAAATATATTTATCATAGGCTAAAGAAAAGTCCACTTTAGACAATATTGTATTCAACAAATATATTATATTAATGTATCACTCGATATTATTACTTTCTTATTCGTCTTATTTTAAAATAATGTATATTATAATTATTATTATTATTATTGTATAATTATTTATGCGATCAATCGATGAGTTAAATACTTATAATAGGATATTACGTCTTTAAAAAATTGTAATAAAAATAATAATAATATACTTATATTAATAGATTATAACACTTGTAAAATTAACAACGTCTTTTAATAGCGTATTCCCTGCAACGATGGTGATTATAATAAAAGACTTCAGCGTCCGGTAAAGATTAGAAAATCAACATAGACATAATAAATATTATAATATTGTACGTAACTATATCGATAAAAAAAAAACACGGAAACTTATTTTATTTTCATTGCCTGAAAGCAGTGCGATTAATTATGTTTTATTCCTCTCACTTTTCGTTTGAGTGCGCGCACTTGTGTGTACCTATAACACGTGCCTAACTACTTATACATTTACGTACATGTATTGTATAGTGTGCGCTTTTATATGCGAGTATATATATATTTTATATATATATATATATATATATAAATTAATAAATGAAATAATAATTACTAGGAAAGTATAAACTGAAACCGGAACATTTAAATGTTTTAAAAAGTAAACAACACGCAGTTTTATCGTACCTATAATTCCTACTGAAATTATCTCGGACTGTCGTTCCGCATCGACTCGGAGCTTCGTTATAAATATCAATATGTACCTAGGTACATTTCGACTCGTGCCGTTCTGTTTTTGTCCGACTAATACAATTAACCGGTTTTATAGCCGTTACAATTAAACAAATATTTCATAAAGACGTGTGTAAGTTGTGTAACATTATGGTTGATCTACTTTATACCCTCCTAATTTATTGATCGATTCCACTAATTAGTTATTATAACCTATTATTGGTTGTAATTTCAGCTTTAAAAAACTGCAACGGTATTGAGTATAATAATCTGATATCTAATCGGCTATATTTGCCTGTGCGAATGTCGGTAAAAATAATGTCGATTGCTTAAAATGTTAATTTAGAAAAGTGTAGTTAGGTTGTTGACTTTCTTTTTTGCGTATATAATTTCTGTAATATGACGAAGCAGTGGTGGGTACCTCGTAGTATACTAATCACACTTTCATAAACTCAAAAACATCGTAGAAAATAGAAAAATTAAATATTAAGAAAGTTTCATAAGTTTTATGCATTACCGACGTTTTTTAAATCATCAAATTAACAAAATATATTTTTTTTTTAATTGTATGAAAAAAAATTATTTTAAATGTATCCTCTTAAATAAAAACAAAAGTGAACTAGTATAATTGTAGTACATATGTAATGAAATTATGCTTATTAACAATTAAATATATAGTCTAGAACTAATATTGTTATAACATTTGTCTGTCGTTTTGTCTCGTTACGTCCTGTATTAAATAATGGTACATTTTTGGTTCCTGTTACTGTATTGTATCGTTCTGGACAACGACAGCGAACGTTATTATTATCATTCGTATTTCTTCTTATCTCGAACTTTTTTGAAGATTCTTTTTAGTTTTACAGTGCAAGTCGTATTTTGATATTGGATATCTTTATATATATATATATATACATAAATACAAATGTACCTTTTAGTATTACGATTTTAAAAGGATTAATATTAATGTATGAACTACGAATATGGCGCGATATGAAGTACATTTGTATATTCAGATATAGTTTATACATTTAAAAAAAAAAAAACAAAATATAATAACACAACGAACTACTTAAAATAAATATAATATATCCCGCTTTTGTACTCGTCTGCCGCGATGCGATATTTGGAGGATATCAACTTTTAAATTATACTGTAGCGCGTGTTGTTAAATATTCGTGTTCTATATTCTGTATATACATATATAAAAGTGCATAAAAATTAATGGATTTGTATTATACTATGTCATATGAACCATTTTTTTTTTTTTTAAATATTGTTATTATTCAGTATTCACATTGTAGTAAAGTACTCACGAAAGGACGTTTCGAAACCAAAGGTAGTTTTTCTGGTTTTAATTTTTTGTTTATTGTAATATTGTACATTTAGAGTCAATTTTTTTCTTTTTTTTTTTACTTTATTATTATTTAACTCAATTTCAACGTAATTATCTCAAGGAAGTGCAGTTTGAACCAGGTGTGTACGAAATTAAACGAATACATCGTATCACTTTGCTATTACACTAAAATATTTTATACAACACTGCTGCGTCGACAATAACGAGACTTAACGCGTGAATTTTAACGGTGTGCGATTCAAAGCAATACATTTCTATGATTTGATAATGATTTTAGTACCGGTTGTGCAATTTAAACAATGCGATATATGACAAACGCGTAATACAACAAAAGTATTGTTATCATTTCGGTGTATACTTATACGCAGCCTTTGGCGATATTCATAGCTTTTCGTCACGGCGATCTACTACGTAGAAAGGCGTAAAAATAGCATATGATTATATATTATCATTGTCACACCCATACAGAGATATATCAACGCATCTGTTGTCTTGTAGTCGAATTCCATTTAAAAATGTAATAATACTTCGTACTAGTGTACAGTATACTTATCCCGATGGCCTACGGCGCAAAAAATATTACGTATAACTATCATCGTATCGGACACGTATTATTTATTTATTTTTTTTTTTTATTCGCTTTTGTATATAAACATCACAGCAAGGCAGTTAGTAAAAATTAGAAGAAAAAAAAGGAGCAATGAATAACATTTATAATATAGACAATAAACTAAATTAAGAAGCCAGAGTTATGAATTAAATTAATAATTAGGTAAATAACAATAGGTGAGCGGGAGTTAAGAAGGAGATATGGATCTGGAGAAGGGTAACCTAGAGAAGATAAACGAGAAAAAAGACGGAATCTGTCAGAAATGAGAGAAGGACAGTTAAATAGAATGTGATTGAAGTCTCTTCTTGGTGTAAGGGACATAGAGGAGACGAGTTTAAAAAAAAGATGGAAGTAGTGATTGGGAATCAGGTTACATACGTATTATTATATTTTAAAAAGTAGTAGCTGAAAATCAAAAAGTTGTTAAAAAATAATAAATTAAATATTCCGACAGACATTTTCTGTTAAGATGGAAAAAAACTTAAATAGTTAAATCCAGTAAAATAATATTGTAAACAACGGTTTTTTTCTGTATGTGGATAATTTATTGCGTTGAACCGTCTGTGCAATTTTTTAAAATTATTAACTTCAAAACCGCGTCAGTTTTATAAAGAATCCGCAAAAACTTCTTCTGTTGTAGTAAATCGTAAATTTTAATAGTCAGTTGCTGTTTTAATGGTTTTAGTTAACTCAGTATTTAATTTCACCTTCCCCCGCCCCTCTTTTTCGATACAAGTAATGCTATCGTTATTTCAAAAAATATATATATAATTTTCCTCGATTTTCATCTATATAATACAAATAATATAAATCTGTATAATATGTGTGTTAATAATTTTTAATTTAAAAGTTTGACCAAAATGTTGCATATAATTAAACCGTGGTTGTGCTATCGGAAGTTTCTCTCAACGAAATGGTTTTCCAAGCTAAAAAAGCTATAACGCCCTCCCTTCCATTAACTGTGTTTTTTTCTTTTTAGATATTTATACTATATTTATTGTAGTTATTCAGTTATAGTTTTGTTATATTCCGTGGTTGTAATTGTTATATGCCATCGTCAGTTTAATCTACATCATTACCTTAATGGGCTTAATGTATCAGGTTGTCAATTTCTATTACTTTATTTTATATAATTGTAAATATTTTTAATTTCGGTTTTATTCCATAAAATATGTTTTGACTTCTAATTCATCTGTGTCTGTAGTGTATCCAGATTCCAAGTACGCGCTTGAAGGAATAAGAAGCGTTTTGCGACTTTCCACGTCTTTTTTGTACGATTTTTCTTTTGTATCTCCGTTTTCATCTGAAATTTGTATATTATATAAATCCGAATTTACACACTCGCCGTTTTTAACGTATTTGTCTGTATTTGACATATGACGCGAAGAACTCGTTATGTCGTCATTTTTAATTATTCTTTCAAATAGGCAGTTCGAATTTAGCTCCTTGGCATTATTTAAATTGTTTTCGGTAGATGTCTGTTGAACTATTATTTTACATTCTTGAGCTACATCTTCAAATTTATTCATCAAATGCTGTATGCGTCTTTTCCAGTCTTCAATGTGATCATATACATCGAAATGGGTGTGATCATTTGTAGAATCGTCTACAACCGTTTCGTCAACTGATTCGTGTACTTTTCCTACCAGTAATTTTTTGAAATCTTCTTCGTTGGAAAACTCCCCGGATAATAATTTATCCATACAGTCTTTGTCCGTACAGACTTTATCAATAATTTCGTCTACATTCGGATCCGAACTAGTAATTAATTTATAGACATTTAAAAACCGGTCTAAATCATTAATAGTCATATTATTCAGTGATTTCTGTATATCTAAATTGTTATCATTTTCGGCATTTCCCACACTTTTTGAAGACATTTTTTTCCTTTTTATTATGATAAATAATTTAAATTATTCGAAAAGACAATACTTAATAAACTAATTCGTAACAATAGTTACCACTTTACTAACCAATACATTGATTTCAAACAATGTCCATTAATATGTGAATTACACAATATGTGTATAATAAGTGATGATAGTAGCGTAAGTTGCATAAGACGCACATTGCACAGACGCCATTAGGAACGGGACTAAAGCATCCTAGTTATTAAAAAGCACCAGCTACTACTTTTTCCTAAAATAACTTCAAATCAAAGATAATCAAACCACTTTACCTATTTCAATAGGCTTCACGACGTATTATTTTGAACGATTATTTTCTTGTAAGTGACGTACTTACACTTGGTTAAAGACTTTTGTAATCTAAAGTTTGATTTATATATTTATAAATTATTATTTGTGATGAATGGGACATTTTTAATCTTGCAAATATACACATGCTTTAAAACGACGTATAAAGCGTTTAATAATAATAATAATAATGAGTGAATGAGTTTAATATAAATAAATAAATTATAACACGTAGAACAATTATATTATTACAAATTGTTTTATCTTATGACTATTAATTAAATCTGTATAACATTTAAAAACCATTTTCATTTTGTATTATTAGATCAAACAAATTTCGGTTGCAAAATTTTACATTGGAAACCCGATGATATGAATATTTTTTATATAATATATTATAATATAATTAAACGAGTCAATTTCATAAATCCGGTACTGGGCAAAACATTAAATTTTATTTTTAATTTTCACATTCAATTACCAGTCAAAACCAAACGTTTGTCAGTCGTGAAAATTATAGTGTAAATAAAAAAAATATAGTGAAAATTCTAGTATTATTCTTTCAAACGTATGATACAAAGGTACTTTAAATACCTTATTTTCTCTTGCTATTATCAATATATTGCAATAAATATATAATATATATTTTATATTTCATATATATAATAAATTTATATATACATTGTAAATGTGTTAAATATTATTAAATTGATTCTTACAATCCATAATAAACTAATGATAAACGAGGGACGACATTCCAAAATTATAAATTAAAATCAAATATTATTAAATAAATTATAATTAAATATTATAGGTGTGAACAAATTATTATAAACGAAAAATCGAATTAATTGTTGAATGTACCTATTTCTCGTGGTACAACGAAGTTTAATATTTTCGAAAATAAGGCGAAAGGCGCCATTTTCAATCATGACAATAATTTGCATCTAAAAAAAGATTTTTGAGAATTCCACCCTTAAATGGGTTAATTAAATAGGAGTTTGACATTTGTAAGATACATGGTTTTACGGGAAAATTACCGTCAATCGTAATACTATTAATTATAGCATTGATTATAGTAATCATAGTCCGTTGTAACGCAACAATAGTCGTAAACAAGAAGTAAATCGGTAACTCGCCGCTTTCCCCGATCATTTTGTATTGACAATAATTAATGGTCGAAAATTGTTGGTTGCGGTTCCGTTAGATATAAACTGTTTTCTAAGAGCGCCGTGGCCGTAAAAGAATTTGGGAACCGCTGATTTTTAAGAAATTAAAATTCCGAGGGGTGGAGGGCTAAAAATCACAGCAGGGAGTAGTTTGGCTCCCTAAGCCCCCTCCCCGTCCTAAAATACACCTATGGTCGCGCGTTATAAGACTTGTGACCTATGCAATTATTATTATATATTTAAGTACAAAGAGAGAGATACGCGCATAGTAGGCGTGAATGCGCGTTTCTAAACCTTCTGGACAAAATCCACTTTGGCAAACGTTATAATAATATAACACTGATATTATAACGATGAAAATAATTCGTTTTCGTCGTCCATCGGATTCTCACACGGCCGCATCTTAGTACGATTATATAGGCATAATATTGTTGTAACAGCATGCACCAAGACGTCGCGACGGCGTCTTAAATATAATATTATGTATATATTATATAATACAATAATATATTGTAAGACGAGCCGTATACAGACGACACATGACGTATTTGTATTATTATTATTATTATTATTATCAGTCGTAGACGAAATATACGCGTTGCAGCCGTGTGCTGTTCGTGTACGGTAAATTATTGAGACGTGATACACATAAAACCCGAGGGCGCGTTTTCTCTATTTCGGAGTTTCGCAACGTACGCGTCGCGTGATCTTGAACCACTTAAACGCGCCGCGGAAGACCCATGATGCGAAGACCAGCTCCTTCCACACGGTGGTTTATCGTTCCCGGGTCTCGCGGATAAAAATGTCAAAAAAAAAAACACCAAACGTGTTACGCAACCGAGTGAAAATGAATATGAGTACAGCTCGTTTATAAGTGGAAGTGCATAGAAATTTTAGGAGGGCACTAATTTTCTTTTTAAATGTGAATAACTGCGAATCGTGTCGCAAAGCTGGTTCAAATCGAATTATTATATGTACCGAATATACAAATAAAATACTATGAAGTTGGTTAAGAATTTTACGTATTTTTATATGAAAATTTATAACGTTATTTATAATAATTATTACTTAGTGTGGTTTTTTTTTAAAAAACGTTTACGAGTGACCGAATTCGCTGAAATCGCCATTGCTCGTCGTAAAATAGTTTATGTATAATCGAATATACAGTTTTAAATGCATATTTTTATATTTATTTATTTTTTTGAGTTTACAATAAGGTCGCTGTATGCTCCCATCAAATATGTACGCGCAAAATAATGAAAGTGTGTAAATACCGAGCAAAACTATTTGAAGCTGAGCCTAACAAATAGGGAAAATAAACAAACTAAAATTTTGAGTGAGTCGTTGAAATATTTGATCTTTCTTAGTCCTCCTCCCCGTGTACCCCATTGATTTCCGTCTTTATAGCAAACACGTTTCGCGCAAATACTGCAATGAAAGTCCCAAACGCAAAGTAAACGTGAATAGATCAAGGTGATATGGGGGCGTATTGTGAAAATAGGACGGCTGAAACGAGACGTTGCGGTAGCAGTGTGTAATAAGGGATGATTTTGAAGGTTAGGAAAAGGAGTGTAGAATCGTAAATGAACGAAATACGGTCAAACAGGTGATTGAGACTGATACTATAATAGGTGTGTGGGTGAAACACGTGTAGAAAACCGATATGAAGTGGGAGGATTCGACTGGATGAGAACTGCGGACTGATGCTCGATTGCCTGAGGAAAAAAGACGGAGTCAGAGAAGAGGACGGAAAATTATTAAGATGAACGATAACACCTTTTGAAACCTTTGCAGCTAATTTGTCAAATTTTTTTATTATTATTATTATTATTTATTAAAACGTAATATTTATATCGTCGCGGATTTACAAATATTTATTCCGGTCGATTTGCAAATCGTTATTCATTGTTATTTTACGAATAATAAGAATAACTTTGTTAGAACATGAAATTTTAGATTCTGAGCAAAACGAAGAAGCTATCTATTGGTTTTACAATGATGTTTATTTTGTTTGTTTTCTGTGTACAACTCGGACAGTTCGACTAGAAAGAGTGCACAGATCACTCGTACCACGTTTTACTTGATTAAGGGAGGCCATTTGATAATGATTATAATAAATAATAATATACCGAAACTCCGCTCAGAATCGTTTTATTGAAAGCAATGATTTATCATTTATCATATTTAACTAAGTAATTCATCCAGAACCCTCGAGTTACCACCTCAGTTTACCTTTTTAACGGTTTATATTTTACGATTTACTTTGAACCCAGTTCTTTAAAAATATTTGCCGAAAATATTATTTAAAAACATTCGGTGTAATATCACGTTTTTTTACCGACCCGTAAATCGGCGTACGCGTTCCCCTCAGCCAACTGTTGTTTTTTTCAAGCGTTTATGGGTGCTCTCAGCCCGTCTCGAGTTCTTTTCCACCGCTTAAACCGCAATAATTTCCTTTTTGTTTTTTCGTTCGAGTAAGTCGGATTCCTTCCAATACCAGTCCAATTACGTCCGTTTAAATTTCCCGTTGAAATTTTTTTTTTTTCTGAAACCCATTAAAATTGCGTTAAGTAAGTGTATTTTTTTAATCTCGTCGCGTCGGACGTGGTCGCGAGCAGAAGACGGTTTTTCCTCGTTGTCGCGCGTCCTTCCAAGGACACTTTCGCCGCGCGCGCGTTTTAACGGCCAGCTCGCCTGCACAGTGCAGGTCGTAGATTGGACTGGACGATTGGATTGGACTCGGACCAACAACACGTGACCCGTATACGGCGGACGCACGCGTACCGGCTAATATCGCATTCGTGTCGCGCGACCATACGTCCGTGGTGTTACGACACGCCACTGCCCCTGCCCACTGTCCCTAACCGTCCGTGGTGGACGGAAACGCCGGGTGGTCCGCCGCCGGACGTCGTCGTGGGGGCGTTCGGCCCGACCGTATATAACCGCGGCCCGGTGTCCGGTATCAATCACATCCAAATCGTCCGTCGAGTCCGTCACAGCAGACCAGATTTAATAATATAACCGAACACGAGAAACAATGGCATTCGTCAAGGTAAGTACGACTCGTACTTTTTTTTGTACACTATTTTTTTTTTTTTATCAGATTTTCGCGGTTCACCGCGTTTCTCTGAGACGCGACGCGCTTTGGAATTCGTTTTTCGGCGCCGTTTTCAAAACTTAATTTATTTACGCGGTCGTTACGCGCCCAAAACTAAGAAAAACTAAGAAAAAACAGCACCGATCGAAAAGTGCGTTTGTTCTAAACACAATTTTTTTTTTTTTTTAATGCGTCTCCGCAGTCTACACTGGTCTTTGCCGTGGTGGCCGCCGTCGGCCGTTGCCAGCCCAACGGTCTGGTGCCGGCCCCGTACGCCGCCTACCCGGGACTGTTGCCGTACTCGGCCGCGCCCGCCGCTTACCCGTACGCCGCGTACCCGTTCAGGGCCGGCCCGTTGTTGCCGGCCGCTTCCAGAGCCGTGCAGGCCGCCGCTCCCCTGGCGTACCCGCCGGCCGCCCGCATCGCAGCCGCCGCCCCGTTACCGGCCGCCCCGCTGTTCCGCGCCGCACCCGCCGTAGCCGCGCCGGCCGTGCCCGTGGCCGCCGTCGCGGCCGCACCCGTGGCCGCCAAGTTGGACTTTACCGACGCGTACCCGCAGTACCAGTTCGCGTACACCGTCCGGGACTCGTTGACCGGTGACGCGAAGGACCAGGAAGAGGTCCGCGACGGCGGCGTGGTCAAGGGCCGGTACAGCCTGATCGAGCCGGACGGCAGCCGCAGGACGGTCAACTATTACGCGGACGACGTGAACGGTTTCAACGCGGTCGTGCAGAAGGACGTGCCCATAGTGGCCGCGCCCGCCGCCGCGCCCGCAGCCGTAATCGTCTAACGTGCGCCGTATGGTATCGTCGTTTGTACGCGCGATGACGCAATCGGAGGACAAAATTAATACGACTACAGACGCGCCGCCGGACAAAATCCATACGTGTATTTGTTTATTTTTTTTAAGTGTGTAAACCGTTTTGTAAATAACCTTTTCTTATCGCTGTTATATTATATTTTGTATTTCTCTTCCGTTCCAACGTATGCAATAAATAAAACAAGTTTCTCGCTCTTTTACATAATTATTATATTGTTTAAATGATGTTTTGCATATAACAATAACCCTTGGCGTCCCGAAGTCGTACCGCAGAACAGACGAAAGCTGTAGCAGCAAACCACGACGGCGCGTGTATTACGTATACGCACTCACACTTGTGGATAGTATTCCGAATACTTTATAAAGCTTCGATCTTATTTTTAAATAGTACATACACGGAATATTACTTGAATGTAAAGAGTAATTGTTTCGGAAAAAATATAAGTAACGGCTAACATCAGTAGATATTATTTAAAACAACATCAATTGATTTATTAATAATCTCGTTGCATTTGGTGTAATATTGTACCCAGCTTTATTCACATAATCATGTGTATTTGATTACACTACTATAATAATAGTATTTTATTTTACAGCTAATTGGTATTATTGATGTTGGGTATTGTGTTAATTTATGAGCACAGAATTTAAAAATATATATATATATTTTTATTAAACCTCCCAAATACATACTGATGACTGTTTGTATTAAATAATATAATTACTATATTCGATATTAGTATAAAAAAAATATATTCTAAAAGATTTGGAATGCTTTTTGTGAATTATTCGAATATACGTATTCCGAATACTCTTTTTCTGAACTGTTCGGAATATATTGTATTCCGTATATTTTTAAAAAGTATTTTACCCTACAAGTCTATGCGCAAGCGCCTGTTCGGTTTCGATTTTTCATTCGATTAAAATTCATTTACGTTACCCATGCTATTTTAATGGCTCAGTATTATTGTAATATGAGATTTTTTTTTCTTCCAATTGTAACAATTTTCCGAACTGTAGAAAACGTTGAAAATCGTACGCGATACGATTTTATTGAGTTTAATCTGCGATAAGCTTTCGATAAACATCGAAAATATCACGAGAAATAAGACCCTGTTGTGTTCCTAACCTAACCTACCGAAGCGCACGACCAGCTCAGAAAGCTCAGAATCTGCGGTCGACACCGGTCCAGGTGTTCTCTGACAACGCGTACACGTGTTTAAACGTCCTTGTTTCCGTTTTCGAAGCTTACTGCTAAAGATCATTAATTGTCTAGAGAAAAGGTTTTTTTTTTTTTAAATTGTTATATGTAGTGCACTGTTTAGCAGTTTTAATATAGTAAATTTCAATCAAAAAGCATAATAATAATAATAATAATAATAATCTAAAAATCGAGAATATCAAAAATAAGCAATTACTTATGATTGTTGTTCTTGATATTTAATAAATATTAATTCGTTATAAATCAATTATGTAAATCCTGTGTAAGTGCGATAATTCCTTTAAAATATGTAGATATTTGTACACGTTAACGTTATCGAAAAAATTGCTAACCCATAAACTGCAACTATTGCCTACATCTTATCTCAAAAAATAAAAATCGAATTCCGACGAAATATTATCATTTTAAATAATTGGTGGAAAACGAAATTACTTCGGCCAGATGTGGAGTACATCTTAATATTTTTAATTTATTTTACAAACATTGCAGATAATTAAAAGCAATATTATGTTAATCTTTACATCACTTTTCAAAATGTTAGGTTTTCAGGTTCCTTTTCTTGTGTGTACATCCCCGTTATATCCGTCCAATCGATATTCATTGATGTGGTATCAACATCAGTTATAAAATTGAAATAATTATTTATTTATATATTGTTTAAAATTACCACGACGTAGACGGAAATCCGATGACAACGTTTGGATTACAGATTGAAGATATATTAGCGCAGAATTAACAAAATTATAACAGACACGCCTATATTGTGACTCTTATAGATTTATGGCTTTACTGTGTAGTGTAAAACAAATATTATAATAATATTATTTTCGGCCATCGCGGACAATATGCGAGACAACATTAATCTAAAATCTTCAATTCTACATAATAATATGAAGTCGCAATATAGGCGTACCGTGTTGTAGTACATTACCATAATATAATATATTTATCACATTGTCCCGGGACAGTTTCACCACGTACGAGTATAGTTATTGCCAATAAGAAATTTGTATTTTATATATTATGTTCAAATTTATAGTCGGGACAAACTCCGCATATAACCGTAATATCGGTATGGGATATACATATATTTTTTAATGTCTCATTTGAACGGTTGTTCAATTTAACAAAAAAAGTAATCAATAATCTTGTACCTTTTATCGATTTCGGGCCATCTGCCGAAAAAATTTAGTTTTTTGACACTTCTGTACACAAGCTTTGAACCGGTACACACACCGATTTGTTCTCTTCTCTATAGTTTACGTCTCTTTTGGTTAGGTGGAGCTGTGTGCTGTTGTTTTATTTTCGGAACGTATATGTCGTGTCCAAGATAACGAAGTTAATAGATAATTTGTATTTCGTAAATTGTATATTGTCTTATACACATGTGATTTCGGTACGGTTTTCTACACTTCTGTGTAGGAAATATGAAAAAGATTTTTTGTTTGGCAATATTTTCGAAGTGTTCTTCATTTACCACGAGACATATAGTGAATAGAAAACGGAATTCCTTCGATATTAAAAAAACAGCAGTTTTCCCCGACACTTGTATCGAACTGGAGTATAACAGGCGACTTGTATAGTCATTTTGTCTCCACTCAATTGTAATAAATTGTCACCTGAAAGTACAATTTTCACTTCACCCGTAGTCTTTATTCGATTTGTATACGTTTATTTTGTATAAATTTCACGTGGATATCCACGCGATCTACCGTAGATGAAGTTTTCGAGCTTTTAGTCACAAATCATAGTCGTGATTCTGCATTTCTCGAGTAAAAATATAATATTTTAATTACGTTTTTGATGTACACTACACAGTTACGGACTATGTATAAATTTTACACAATACAGTCGACCGTAGAAGATTTTTAGTAAAAAAAAAAAAAAAAAAAACGTGCAAGTATTTTATTGTGTTTTTTTTTTTGTTCTTTCATCTAATATACTAATTGGAATTATTTTTACTTAAATTATTGTTTTTTTTTTTTTTTTTTTTTTGGAGATTCACTTTTTAAATTTATAATTTATAATATACATGAAATGTGTCACAATTTTATTTCATCAATAAATTATCCAATTTGCGTTTATATTGTCTCTGTTCGTCTACAAAATAAACAGGGAATATATGTGTATTTTTAATCTGTTTTTAAACGTCAATTTAAAAAGCGCACTAAAAACGTTCCTTTCAATTTACATATATACATATTATTATGCGTTTGAATCTACACGAAATTTTCGACATTTATGTTTGGAATGAAGTAAATTTTTTTTAATACCTTATACCTATATGTGTGTTACCGTTAACCGTATTATTCTTGGTATTACGTTTTCAGTTTAATACGTGTATAAAATGAATTGTTTTAGTGGTATATTTTATGTGTCGCGTTTACTTGGTGATATTTTATTTATTTTTTATTTTTTAAGTATTCGTTTTCTTTTTATAATGTGTTAGAAATTCGAAATCTAGATTAATTATATATATATATATAAAATATATAAATAAGCGATAATATGTTTTATGTTATCGGATATTTGTTCGTATTTGACATAAATAAAATTAAAAAAGTGTAGAATATAAATGGGTTTTTCGAAAGTACCATTTCGTGACACAGAAATCACGACACTGCAAGTCCTGTGCGAAGCCTGGTGAATCGAACGGTTTTGTGCGTCTATATATATGTATATATATATATATATTGTAGACTTAAAAGGCGCACTATTCGTGTGCGTTTTCCACTTTGTTCCCTATACAGTCGTCTTCAGTCGGTCGCATTTTCGTTTTGAGGCATGAGAAACGTTTTCAAGTCCCGATAACGTTTCGACCTGGTCTGCCGAGCGAATCACTCGTGAAACGATACTATATTGATCTTTTTTTAATTTAATTTTTAATTTTTCCGTTTACAAAAAATAAAAAGGAATGCTTTACGTACGACGAGTTCGTAGTGCAATATGCGCATTATTCTTGTACGGAGCGTTCGATCGCCTCGTCGATAATGACAACAACGATAACATAACGGACGTCGTTGACTTAAACGCAAATTTCACTGGGACGGTAAAAATTACGTGGTCGCGTTCGTGTCGGGAATAATAATAAATTACAATGCCGTAACGCCGCCGTGTGTGTTCACATATTGAATTGCTGCATCGCGAGCGAAATTCGCCTCTCTCGAATATAATATTAAGCCAGATAATGTGTGCGGACACGGTAATTAAAATCATACGGTCCTCGCGACCGTCAGTGTAACGAGAAATCATTTTTTTCTGCAGGAGGGACAGTCGATTAAGTTGTCGTTGTTGATTTCTTTTCCATGTACCGTTGTACCATGCAGTTGAATAAAAGCAAAAAATAAAAATAAAATGAAAACGTTCGACTGTCCGTGTGTATGTCACTGGACTCCTCCTAAACGGCTAGACCGATTTCGATGAAATTTTTCGTATGCATTTGAGTGGGTCTCTGGATGGTTTAGATTCACAATTGGACTCTGTAGGTCCAATGAGCGTGGTAGCTAAAACGGGAAATTTTGGGATTCTAGGCGTTAAACAGTTACAATTGAGTTTACAATAACAATAAGCTGCATTACATACGTTATTTGATCAAAACAATAAATTAATTCGACTGTTCAGAATTTATCTAGAACGAATGCCAGAAGATGACTAAAAAATTGTAGTTAGAACTGACAAAACACCTATCGGCCAACACGTAAGACAATATAATGCACCGACAATAGATGAAGTGGCGGTCGTTATAGTTGGTGAAGAATCTGACTTGCGTGACATAATTCTTCATCGCAGAAATGGTGATGTTCATCGAGTCTCGGAAACTCATCGGTCATAGGTGGTTTACCATATCCGATTTTATTTTGCAGAGGAGAATGCGGATATCATTTCAACATCAAATACTTCTCCGAATGTCCCCACGTCACCGATTTTTTCATTTTTTGCCCTAGGAGGAGAGAGGATATATTATTGTATTTAAATGTTACGGTTTTTCGGCGAGGCATTTCGATAATTGTATCTTTTTTTTTTCCTTAATATTTTAAAAATTCTTTCATTCAAAACTGTGAAGAAAACCGCACATTTTTTTCGCTTTTGATCGTGTATCATACTACGAGTATAATGTTTTAAAATATTTTCCCGAAATCACAACGATTCGTATGTATTTGTGGCTGTAATATTTTGGATTGTCTTATTATATCGTAGTACAGTAATCTAGAAAGAAAAGTACTTAAAAAAATCATTACTCTTGAAACGATTAGAGAGAAATCAGGACGCAATTCGAATAACTTTAGATGTATTATATTATGTTTGTACATGCGTATGGATTACAATATTTACATTACATTAACATTAAGCTGAAACACAATTATAAATATTGCACTACCGGGCCTGAGTGGTATTGAGTTTTTTATTTTTTTTCAACTTACAATATTTTTGTGTATGAAATTTTCAAAACATTAGAGTCTGTATGATGTTTTTTTTTCACTAATAAGACACGATATCTTAGAATATATACAATATTCTATAATATTAATATTTTATAATATATTATTATTATTTTAATAATGTACATATTATATTATACTATTCGTCGGATTCGTGTTTGTCCCGTACACCAGGCATGTTATAATATATTATATTGTTATCGCGTCCACGCATGTAATATATAATAATAAAATATTATTATTATTATACACGTGTGTGACGTGTGCGCACGATTATATGTCTTTATTTCAGCGAAGTTGTGTAACCTCCTACCGTGTTGTAGTCTTCTTGATAATTGCATCATTTTTTTTTTTTCAAAATGCGCTGATACCTACTTATATATATATATATATATATATATGCTAAGAGATATAAATAAAGTAGTCTAAAGTGAAGACTTAGTACAATTAAGTAATAATACTAGCTAAATTACCCGGCTTCGCCCGTGAACAGTTAAAATTGTATTGCTTCCCTTCCAACAGAAATTCGTTGCCCGTTATAAATCCCGTTAAAACTACTCTATATGATTCAAACTTTGTTCAATTCGTTATTTAATATTCGGTGTAAAGGTGTTCAGAACTTAAAAATTTGGCCATCTTGAATCTCAAAATACTTGTGAACCACTCAAAAATGCGAAATTTGAAAAATAATTTCTTATTGCACACTTACATGGTGGTACGAAGGTACCGTGAAAAATTTTTTTTTTTTTTTAACTTCTTTTAAATTTATTTCTTTGTTTTTTGTTCCTTATTTTGCTTTTCATATTAACCTAATTGAAAAATCTCTTTATACACAATGTTCAGTGTACAACGCTTGTGGCATCACACGCACGTAAACATGCCACATATACATAGTTATATTAATTACATACTAATTTTGCAAATAATACAAATACAAACTAACTGCAAACTGCTGTGATTTAATGGAAATTTATTTTAACACATTTTTATAAACTACGTTTTTTTGTTTTTCTATCCTTCGCTTATAGTATATACTTATTACTACCGAAGCTCCGCTCAGAATCGTTTTATCGAACGCAATGATTTATCATTTCTTTCCAATTTAGAATAATAACAGAACTCTAAAATATTTATCTAAGTAAATTTATTCATTTGAGCGTCATCCACAAAACCCCGCGACTCGCTACCTTTTTTTTTCTAATAATTAAAGTATTAAATATTTAATGTCATATAATTAAAATATTATGGTCGTCGATAGTTATGGTATCCATAGATACATGTTATATATTGTAGTGTCCTTGATTTTTCTGCCACAAAAGTTTTCTGAAAATTTTCAATTTTCTGCGCAATTTTCTTAATTTTTCTTTCCGTAAGAACCTTCTACAAAGTATTAGAAAACTTAAACAAAAAAAATGAATGAAATCGGTAAAGGCATTCTTGACCAAGGGAAATAGGGATTCATTTTTATATATTGATATAATATAAGTCATAGGGAATGAGAAAGGACGGGAACTGTGAATGTGACAAGGAGCAAAATGTAGACCATCCGTTTACATGTTCTCTGTTACCGGTAAAGTGCAGGAAAGAAGAATTTATGATGCCAAATGATATCACAGACAGGGTAATTAATACAAATCATTAATTATTGGGAAGGGAAGGGAATATAAAGCTGAAAACCGACACGAAAAGAAGAAGAAGAAGAAGAATATATAATATTATAATAATAAAATAAAATAAAAACAAAACTGTTACGCGCATTATATATAATGTAATAACGTGTGGAACCTACTAATTGTGTAAGTCCAGTCTTCCACTTTGATGCGCATCGAAAATCGCATTGTACTAATATCACGCTATAATAACATAATATATATGACGTCATTTCGGCTCGTTTTTTTTCATACAAATTTCGCGTTATGTCTAATGTACTGAATGCTTATTTTTAAAAACATGATAATAAAACAAAAACGAAAACGTATTTAATGTACACTCTTAATATTGACAATCGCAATAATTACTATTGAAATGAAAACTGGTGTTCTTTTTAAACCGTAATACTACTGTCTTCAATGGATGTGTGTCTAAATTCTTCGTAAACGTAAATAAAAACGTAAAATATTGTGTTTAATTGTAACTAATTTGAGTTTGTAGAACAAAATAGTAATATAATATATACTTATATAGGAGTAGGTGATTTTTCTTTTTTCATTTAAGTGCATTCTAAAAAAATATCTACACATTGGATTTTTAAACAGTACTAGATGCGGTAATAATAAACAGATGAAAATTTGTTGCATTTAACGTGAATTTATACCATTTAATTTCTGGGTTATTTCGATTCGACTGAATCGATTAGGTACTTTTCCTTTGTACTTTAATTTTTTTAATCGCCTGTAAACTGTGATTATAGCCGTTATTCAGTAAATATTTTATCGTATTTCTATAAATATTAACACACTATTTTGTAAATGTTTTTGAAAAATCATAACATTTTATAACGTATTAAAAGATTATTAGTTATTAATAATAATATTACAAAATAAATGATTCGGCGTAGTATCACAGAAACTTTAACGTTTATCATTTGTTTATTTAAATTTACAAAAAAGCTATTTATTTAAAGAAAGGAAATTTTATACGTTACCCCAATATAATAAAAGTATACATATTATCGCTCTATGAATAACGTATTAAAATGCGTTGACAATTTTGTAACTTAATGTTTTTTAATATTTTTATTTATTGTTCTAACCGTGCTCGTAGTATGAACGAAAGATATGTGAAAAACTTACTCTTTCATTTGTCAAAATAGCAATTACTATTAGATACTAAAAATTCCTGACTTACTGATATTCACCAGAGATTATGTCGACGAAGACGGTTAATTATACAAATACGTAATTAACGATAATGATATCGTCTTCAATATAAAATTATGTAGTACGTTTGTAATATGAAGAAAATAATCCCTTAGACTACGATGTGTTACCGGTTGACTCCTAACTGAATTCTACAACTGAATTTCAAAAATCTCTAAAATAACTCGCTAAGTGCTGACTGACATTATTTTTGAGTAATTAACTGAATACGCTGTATTTAATACTGTGTTAATTGTACGAAAACCGTACAAAATTTTGAAATTGACTGGTAACTCACTTGGTTACGTGTATACGCGCGTGTGTGTAGATTATTTGTCTACTTACTATTTACCTACTCAGCGATTCGAATATTATTTCCTGTGGCTAAAAACGAGTTTTCGTGTATATTTCAGGTCGACCGCGGAACGACACTGGATCTTGTCTCAACACGAGAACTATTCGCGAATGCGGCTTAAACTTTGTCCGAACTATCATTTCGACGATCATCAAAACGCCAGTAATTTGCGAGACAACGCCGGTAAGTAAAATGTTGACCTTTCTATTTTTCAAAAACAAATTTTCCGTCGTACAAAATGCAAAAAAAAAAAATCCCACTGCGTCTTAGACACGCGTTGTTTACAAACTTTTTCCGGTTTTAATTTGTAACGTCAACGTGTGTACCACAGGTGGTAGTATAAAATGTATGATGGACTGCCCAGAAATACCTCCTTGCATGCCACAAGTGGCCGTCAGAAGTTTGGTGGAAGAAGACGGGGAAATGTTACCGGACGAAGACATAGCTTCGTACAAAATGAATTATCCGGAGTGAGTATCCGAGTGTTTCGAGAAGTTTTGCAAGTTTCATGGATTATAAATAAAAATTGCGTATCTCTTTTTACCAGTCACGGTGCGTCCGCGGTTTTAAATGCGTTTTGTTTAATATAGGAATTACTTACAATATGGTCGGTTTTTTCTAACGAGTCTTTTACAAGAACTTTTCAAAAATAATTTCATCGCATATTTCTTTATTTTCCTCGAAATACAGTGTATTAAATCGTTGCAATTGTTTTTTTTTTTCAGTAAATATTAAGTGGGTGTATTTTTTCGCAGTTAATTGTATTATTGTTAAAATTGCGTATTAAACTTTCAGGGAAGATAACGAACGAAAGGAGAAGTTAGTTTTATCGGTTGACTGTCAATTAGTGACATTGATGAGCGTGATCAAAGGGCGCTTAGTCATATCGACCACGCACGCGTATTTCCACGATTTAACGCCGATCACGGAGGATTGCGATAGACACGACTTTAAGGTAGGACATTAATCGATTGTAAACAGTGTTATTGACACGATTGTAATTTTGGCTACACGACACGATAATATTTAGGACACAATAGAAAAAAAAAAATTTTAAATCGCTTTAAATTGTTATTATGCTCGCCAAGTGAGCAAAACCTCTGCGTGCTTACCAGTAAAAAAAAAAAATGTCCATTCTATTATAATATTATAAATGAAAATTATTTTAAAATATTACTTTCAGTTTGAAATAAAAATGTTTTCAAGAAAAAAAATTAATATTTATAATATTAAACATTGTATAATCCTACTCTTGCCAAGTCTAAAGTTAAATGAAATTAACCCATTAAATAGTATTTACTCGTATACATAATTATAAAGCTAATGTACTTGATTTTGATACTTTTTTAATAATAATAATCTTAATTTACGGAAAAATTACAGTTTACAAGTTTTCAGTAAATAGTGATAATTATAATAATAATATGTGCGTTATGATTAATGTTATTATAACAACTATATTAAGTGTAAAATATTTAAAATTATCTATAATATTAAAAATTGTGTTACTTATCGAGATAAAACATGTATACAAAAATGTAAAGAATATACATATGTATATATTAAACTATCTCTTTTATGTTATATATAATTCTTTATTAACTACTATCACACACTTTTATGTTACACACACACACACACACACACACACACACACACACACACACACACACACACACACACACACACACACACACACACACACACACACACACACACACACACACACACACACACACACACACACACACACACACACACACACACACACACACACACACACACACACACACACACACACACACACACACACACACACACACACACACACACACACACACACACACACACACACACACACACACACACACACACACACACACACACACACACACACACACACACACACACACACACACACACACACACACACACACACACACACACACACACACACACACACACACACACACACACACACACACACACACACACACACACACACACACACACACACACACACACACACACACACACACACACACACACACACACACACACACACACACACACACACACACACACACACACACACACACACACACACACACACACACACACACACACACACACACACACACACACACACACACACACACACACACACACACACACACACACACACACACACACACACACACACACACACACACACACACACACACACACACACACACACACACACACACACACACACACACACACACACACACACACACACACACACACACACACACACACACACACACACACACACACACACACACACACACACACACACACACACACACACACACACACACACACACACACACACACACACACACACACACACACACACACACACACACACACACACACACACACACACACACACACACACACACACACACACACACACACACACACACACACACATATATATATAGAAGTTCTTGTATTGACATGAAGCACTTCGAATTTTAAACGTTCCTTTTATATATATATATATATATTTTTTTTAAAGGAGTCTAAATTAAATTATATCTGAAATAACGTTCTGTTTCAACTCAACATCTAAAGTATAAGTATCTAAGGATATTATTATAAATTGCCTCTATATCATGACCCTGATTAATACATATAGAGGCATTATACCAAATAAATGAATCGTGTTATTAAACAAAAACTTTTCAATAAAAAGTAATCTCATTTAAGAGAATTAGAGAGCAGAAAACTCGTAACAGTAATTAATTTTTAACAAATTTAAGTTACGCATGACTTTAATTTTTTTATTCTACTTATGTACCATGAAGGTAAGTTTGATATAAAAACTACCAGCTAAATCTTTGGGCACATTATAAAGTCTACAAAGAGAACTATTATTTATCAATATTGAAAATTAGGTTCGTCAAAATAGAATTAAATACGTATAATTAATAATATAACTATAAGGAGTATGAATTCCTTAAAAAAAGTAAAAAATAAAAAAAATGGTTCTTTCTTGGCTCTAAAATTTTAATGTGAGGTGTCTGAAAATGAATTATTTTACACGTATATTAATCGTAATCTTGGACTCGAAAAAATTTTTGTTTTTAGTAATATGTATTTTGGCTAAAATACATAGTTTTCCGTAAATATTTTAGCCGTAAAGTACTTTTAAAAATTATATTTCGATTTTAAATAAAAATAATAATATTCAATTATTACCTTTTTAAATTAAACAGTTTCTTTCTTTTTTTAATTAAGACCTAATATGCATTGAACACAGGCTTTCAAAAAGAAAATCATCTTATACAGTACAATTACCAAAATTTCTTTTTTTAATAGAAGTGCGCACTATTACACTTTTTGCAACTAGTGAAATGTTTGACAACCGGACATCATTTATTCATCATTGTAGGTATTAATTATTGGCAACAGTATATTGTATGTCATGTCCTTGTCCAGTGAAAGTAATTCGTATCAAATTATACAACTCAAATTAACAAAATTGGATCGTAAATGGAGTTATTCATTTTTTTTTAACTACCTACACTGCAGATACATAATTCACTAGATGAGTATAAGATATTATGCTCAGATATAACGAAGTCCTGTAACCAATTTCAAAGAACACCTTTGTCATTTTATCAAATAACAATAATAATAATTGTTTCAATCCATGTGTATATTCCGCTGTTTCTTGGCGATGTGTATAATCGAATTCCGCGAATTTTGCAATTATCAAAATATTTAATAATATGAATCTTAGTGTGACACGCAGCGATGTGTTATCGAATATTAATAAAATATTTCGAAATAAATGTAATGATATAGAATAATTTAATTTAACTTGAATTGAAGTTTAGATTGGCATCGGATTTTACATTTTTTCTCCGAAACCTACAAGACAAAGAGCAGTTATAGATTTCCGCAAATGATTTATCTTTGAATTATATAACTGATTTAATTCGGCGACATTGTCACATATTATTTAAATGTGTGATTTCGGACATAATCTATTCGTTCTTTCGTTAAATAATGTATTTCACCGTCACTTTAAACCTTTAAACGTATATTTTACTCGAAACGTTGTAATACTTATAAATACTATATACATATCTGTATTTATTTACTTATACTATTCAAAAAATAATATTTATAAAATTAACATATTCAATATAAAATATTAAGTGATAAATAACAATTTTTTTCCCCCAGTGGTCCATGACGAAACTAAGAGATGTGTACTTACGACGATACAATTTACGTAGAAGCGCTTTGGAATTTTTTTTGATGGATCAATCAAATTATTTCCTGAACTTCACGACTAAAGTAATACCTCATTCGGTCATTTCTGTAAACTACAAGTTTAGTAGAATAATATTAAACGTACATTATGATTTTTCCTGTTTTCAGATTCGTTTGAAAGTTTTAACCGCAATCTATAGCGTTCACCCGCCCAATTTTTCATTTAACAGCAGTCGGCATCCGAAAGACCTTTTGCGAAAATCAGGATGTACTCAAAAATGGGTGAATAGGGAAATATCGAATTTCGAGTATTTAATGCAAGTAAGTGTTTTTAGTTTTTGCTTGAGTTTAATGTACTGTTCGATATTATTTTATAAATATATTTTTTTTATGTTAGCTGAACACTATTGCTGGTCGTACATACAACGATCTTTCGCAATATCCGGTGTTCCCGTGGGTGCTAGCCGATTATAAATCTGAAAAATTAGATCTGAACGATCCAAAAACGTTCAGAGATCTGTCACGGCCTGTAGGTGTAGTGAACCCTAACAACGAGGCTGACGTGCGGGCTAAGTACAAAAACTTCGAAGATCCAAACGGAATCATCGGGAAATTTCATTACGGCACGCACTATTCGAATTCTGCCGGCGTGCTGCACTATCTGGTCAGGGTCGAGCCGTTTACTTCTCTACACATCGATCTCCAAAGTGGAAGGTTTATTTTATTTGCATCATTTTACAAAATTAATACATTATGCTATACATGAAAGTTTAATGTAATTTCTGCATTATTTTTTTATATTTAGATTCGACGTAGCAGATCGTCAATTTCATTCGATCGCACAAACTTGGAAACTTCTAATGGACACACCGAACGATGTCAAAGAACTGATACCGGAATTTTTCTATTTTCCGGAATTCTTAAAAAATATGAACAAGTAAATTTCTTTTTTTATCTTTAAATATTGATATTGCAAATGAAAAACTTCTCTGTTTTTATCAGATTTGATTTGGGTCGTTTACAATCGTCCAAAGAACGTATAGGTGACGTCATTCTTCCTCCGTGGGCGGACAGCCCCGAAGATTTCATATATCAACACCGAAAGGCTTTGGAATCGGAATACGTGTCCAGTCATCTACACGAGTGGATCGATTTGATTTTCGGTTACAAACAAAAAGGTCAGGCTGCGGTGGATGCCATGAACGTATTCTATTATTGCAGGTGATTTGAACAATGTCCATAAATATAAACGCTTTGAACTAAACCTATGCATGTCAAACATTTTTCATTTTCGCTTCTCGTACTTATTCAAATGAATTGTTATTAGCCGTACATAATACAAGACCGCCATAACATGTATACGTGCTTTTCGTTTGTTCACCAAAAATTTCATCTGTTGTGAATAGTATAGGTTATACATCTTAAGATATTTATGGCACTCGTAGTATTCTTTTACTAGCTTAAAAAAGACACATTGAAATTGGGCATTCGAATATTCAAAATATGATTTTCAAAAGTTCTGAGTGGAAAACCTTTACGAAATGTATAAAAGCTTTGAAATCTTTAAATCTTGGTCGTTTCATTTTAAATGTGTGATTAGAATCGTTTTGAATCCATTTTGACCAACGCTTAACACATCTACCCGTCTGTATTTTAGTTACGAGGGAGCAGTGGACCTAGACGCAATTGTCGATCCGATAGAAAGAGAAGCCGTGGAAGGTATGATTAACAATTTCGGACAAACCCCAAGTCAACTGTTAAAAGAACCTCATCCGCAACGATTACCATTAGACAAAGCGTTGGAGAAAATGATGAAATCAGACCACAAGAAGCCAGATCTCACGATGATGCTGACGGAATTATTTACATTTTACGTCGAAGTACGATAATTATATTATTAATATTTCAATACAATTACAGCCGTTTTGAAAAGGATGTGGTTATACGTGCTTACAATGTAATCGACAACTGTCTGTGTTTGTATGACAATGTAGATAACGGACAGCAAACATCCAATGGTATTTTTGAGTCCTCCACGGTCGGGGTCAAAAGGATTGGGATTATTGCAAACTTTCATGACCGACGATACGTTAGTAACGGTATGTGATAATTCGTTGATTGGCCGACACTCGTGGTTGCCGTACGACAGACACTCCAACAAGGGGTTCACGCTTGAAGTTGACCAGTCGCATCTATTACTCAAGTAAGATCTTGTTTCAATATCTTTTTTTCAAAAACATTAAATTGGTTTTACGTTGATTTTTTCGTTTATGTGATTTCGTTACGACTTTCAGAGGTAAAAAAGATCCAAACGCGTATCCGATGAGATCGTCCTCTTACCATCCGTCCGTTGTGATGAACAGCCACCTGTTCGCCGTATCACACGATGCTAAATATCTGTTCACGGCCGGCCATTGGGACTATAGCGTGAAAACGTTTAGTTTCTCAAAAAACAAATACGTATCATCTGTAATAAGACACTTTGGTAAGTAGATTTTTAACAGACTACCGACCTTCCTATCCCCGAATCACCTGAATCAAGAATATCCCTACTTCGTAGACCCATTTGTCGATAAGTGGATGACCACGTTAACAGTTTTGTTATAACTCATTAGTATAAATAATTGATCACAATTATATAATTCTAACAAGGATCTATTATTAATAACAACCTACTTGATCACAGAGAACAATATTTTAGGCACTACACTTTAAAAGTTTTTAAATTTTACATAATTTTCCCGCATTTTCCCCATTTATTATTAGTGATCAATTATGAATACACTTTTATTAACCGAAACATTTTTCTAGGTTAAGTCAAGTTAGTTTATACTATGAAGGTCGCATAGTTAGAATTTTGTCTTGAATTTTTATTCGGATTCAATTCATACCACTTAAATTGAATTCAAACGTCACATTTTTGAATTTTTCAGACATTGTCACATGCTTGGCTTTAGACTCGTGTGGATGGTACATGATAAGCGGCTCGAGAGATTGCACTTCTGTCGTGTGGGACGTGTCCAATTCGAACAACACAAACCCAAAACCATTCCAGACGCTCCTCGGCCACGATCTGCCGGTCACCTGCGTGGCGATCGCCACTGAACTGGACATGGCCGTTTCTGGTTCACAAGACGGCACCGTTAACGTGTACAGCATTCACCAAGGACTGTTGGTTCACTGTCTTACACCGCTGGGTTGTGTTTGTCCACCGTCCACCATATCCTTCGTTACCATTTCATTTCAAGGACATATCGCTTTCTCAGCCAAAGACAAAGTACATAACATATAATATGTCAATATTACATATAAAGTTATTTATTCTAAATACATTTTTGAATAATATTTTATAGAATTAAGTATTTATATACTATATCTCGAATATTTATTGAAATAGTATTTATATGAATTCTAAAAAACTGTTCTAACGCTCCAGCCAATTTATATATATATATATATATATATACACACACACACACACACACACACACACACACACATACATACTTTAATAACCGTCAATAATAACTCACCAAAAGATATGATTTAAATTAAATTATTACGAATTATTAATGTTATTATTATTACTATTACTATTTCATATATATATATATATATATATATATATATATATATATATATATATATATATATACACATATATTAATTTAAATATTCTTAGACATTTAAGGAATATGAAAATAAATTATTTTTACAAGTACTTGTCATGACTTGGGTCCATTTACCTGGACCCATTTCAGTGTGACATAATTTCAAATTTTATTTTATTACATCCATGTTTGAAGACGTGAAATTTAGACAATTGCTAATAGGTTAATATTATTTAAATCTATACCCAATTTCATATATCACATTGTTTTCATTAATTTTATCAGAAATGTCAAAATTAAAAACGTAAAATGCACCACATAAAATTAGGGCGAAATTGTCTTTAGTTTTTTAGCGCATAACCTAACTTATTGTAAGCGTGTTATTTCAAAACCATTTTTAACATAAAAATCCAAAATTTTAAATGAGACATTTCATTGGGTGATGAATATTAGGTGTAATAGTTTTACCTTTTTTTTTTCTGAAACTTCCTGTATACTAAGTATGATGCGCCCATATTATTGATGGGTTTCCTACCGTTTTCAGAAAAGTCATTCCGTCCACGTGTCCAGCTGTAACGGCGACAACTTAGGCTCAAAATACGTCGCGGCTCAAGTGACCGGCATCACGACTATTGGAGACTGTTTGGTCGTGGTTGACGACGCAGGAGATCTCACGCTGAGCAGACTGTTAGGGTGAGTTGGAGATAACTTTTTGAAAAACAGTTTTTCGCATACTCGAAATCGAAATTTTACAAAATGCTCGTATTTGCAGCATAAAATTTTGTTACAATGTATATACAGTGTGTGTTGTTTTCGAAATAAAATGAGCAAATATTAAACGATGATTTAACCGGTTACGAGTATGATTAATTGACAATATTCATTAAAAAAAATTTTTTAAAGACTACAACCATTCGTTCTTCGTCGATTAAAAGGTACAAATTTAAATGATCACCAAGTTATCATCGATAGCCTATTATAATTATATAAATATACTTTTTCAGAGCGATTCAATAATAACAACTAAATAGTTTAAATACCATTAAACGGAATATTATAAAAATTATTAAATTATTCATAATTTTTTTATGTTATAGTCCGTTTAATAATATCATATGATTGTGTATATTTGAATGTTTATGCTCTAGTAGTCAGTAAAATCTATATGCATAAATAACGTTCAAAACTACTGAATCGGTTGAACTGCCGGTTTTTTTTTTAATCTTATATAGAGTTTTCCCGACGTTGATCTAAGTTGTATTTTATTTTAGATTTTGGATTATAAACAGTAATTTTCTTTTCTATATATGTGTGTGCGTGTATCTGACTTCTTTCTAATCATTTCTAGGACTTCCATGTGTGTCGAGGCAATTTTCATTAGATAAAAACTATATAAGTCATAGACAGATCAAAGGTTTTTTTTAAAGAAAAGAGGCAATTAGAACAGTTCTGTACAGCTATTTTGACAAATTAAAAACTGTATGCATATGTATTGGTTTATTCAAATTCGCAAAGATTAATATTTGTCAATAAATAGATAGAATTCGATAATAGTTTTGTTAAAAAATATTAACTAATTTTATAATAAATTTAAGACCAAAACGAATAAAATGATAGAGTTTTTAAATTTTTTTCCCGATTGAGTTTAAAGTAATCTTAAATATATTTTTTTATATTGAATAATTCGTTAAAGAATATATTTAGTAATTTGAAATATATTTATAGTGTAAATAGTAAAATAGTAGTAAAAAAAATTTTAAAACATCATCGTCAATAATAATACCCTTACAGAACTCCATATTTTTGGAAATAATTAATTTTTCATTTTATCACTTAGTTTACATTTCTTTTTTTTCGTTACAAGGGGAGCAGTGGTATTCTTACCCTGTATCTACTCTTAATTCGATGGAGATCTTATATGATATGTGACTTCTTAAAAAAAGCTTTGAATAGAATTGAACCACTATTAAACGCACGACGTGTATAAGTAAATACGTAGAATGTATGTATAAAATTGCTGACAATACTGGGTTACTAAAGCAACTAGTATAATGTAGTAAAATGCATATAATACAAATTTATTTGAAATATAACTTTAACGATTAGATATAAATAATTATAAACAAAAAAAACCAAAAATATATTATTTAATTAAGCCAGGATAAGACAGAAGAAAGAATAACAGATAAGACAAGTGTTTTTATGAAAGGATGTAAACCCCTATTTTACGAAACTAAACTCTAAATATATCTCATTTCCAAAAATGACAATATTTTACTCTCTTCCGCTCACTCTTAACATTTTATTATTATATAATAATATAAATACATTAAATTTAACGTATTAAATAAAATAAATTATTAATTAATTAATTACATAATATTATGTTATACGAGTATTAAAATATACTTCATAAAAAATGTGCATTATATTTATTTAAAATATAATTGTATCAATTGATCATATATAAAAGTGATATGATTTTCAAAACTAATTTCTTATACCTAACTTAACTTATGTATAAAATAAAATATAAAATACGTAATTTTTTTTTTTTTTTTTAGAAGAAAATAAAACGTATTTTTTGGCTGATTGAGGTAGTTTAGCATATAATATATGAAATAATATATTATGTATGAGACATAAATGTCTCTGATGTGGAAATAAAGAGAGGTGACACAGTTGTAAGCAAGTGTCAGACAGCAAAAAAAGAAAAATTATTAGTTTGAAATTATAGAAATTTGTTTTGATTTGGAATGAAGAAGTGGAAAGTGTAGGTACACAGATTAGAGGAGTTAAAAGGCTGTTTGTATGAGTCTAAATGAAGAAGCTTGCTGCAGGCTCTAAGGGGAAAACGTAATTGTACTATAACGAAGTTAATCACACGTAGAAATTAAACAGAATAAGACAATTGGTACTAAGGTTAAATCATTTAAACATATTATATAATACTTTTAATCATTTTCGTACCGAATAAAACTATTATAAATTTATATTTTTATATTCTATAAGCGAACGCAATAAATGTGATTTCTAACCGCCTATAGTCATACATTTTAGTTATATAATGTAGAGTGTTTTGGGAAGGGAAATGAATAGTAGTCGCTAGTTCGCCTTTTTATTACAGAGAACAACTATGATACTATCCATGGTGGCAATACAGTTAGTTGGATATTTTTGTTTCGAAAACGTTTCTAAATGTTAGTGTCTAGAAGTAGACATAAACGATGTGACCAATAGTCACCATGAAATAGGACAAATGCTCTCCCTCTTTTTCCTTCTACATTAATTTCCATAACAGCTCTCACAACCTTTGAAGCATCTCTCTACATAAAATCTCCGAACCATTTCGACCTTTTCCCCTCATTTTCTCCACAATAAATACCACTTCTACACTACCCCCTATTACTACGTATTCATTTCTTATTTTATTCTTATTAGTTACTCCACATATCCATCTTAGCATTCTCATCTCCATTACACCCATCCTCTATTCGGTTTTCCTGCCCAACATTCCGAGTCATACAACATTGCTGGCCTCACTACTAATTTATGAAATCTACCAATTAATCTAACTGATATATCATCTTGACACATAAAACATCTGACATTTCTCCTCTCAATCCACTTTATCTTAATTTTCATGTGTTCTTCGGAAACACCATTATTTTGTACTACTGATCCTAGAAGTAGTTGAACCTTTTAACCTAACGTACTGCATCCTCACTAATCTCCATTACTTGATGCCTTGTCCTATGGATTGTCTGATAATTAGTAATTAGTAATTACGTCCAAAATCATACACAATTTTCACCTTTCCCTTTAATCTCCACTCTTCAAGGCTCTTATTCATTTCTTCTGGATTTTCTTTCACTAACACTACACCATACACAATACACCACTACACCTCCCTTTGTATATCTTTCTTAACCTCGTCCATTATTAAAGAGAACGGGTAAGCGCTTAAAGCCGAACCTTGGTACACATCTATTCTTACTAGTGATGTTACAAATCCAGATTTTTGAGGTCAAACCGAACCCGAACCGAACTTGTTCAAATTCTAACAAACCAAAACCGAACCAAAGTATTCAATTTAAATATCGAACCCGAATCGAACTTCAAAAAAAAAGTTAAAGGGATTTAAATTTTAAATTAATTTTTAAAATATTTAAAAAAATAAGTACTATTAGTATTAAGTAATTGGAGTCTATTATATTGCATTATATACTTGTATATAACGAAATTTTATCTCATACCTTATTTACATATTATATTTTGAAATTTTACTCTTCTATTAAATAATAATAATATTACAAACGTATAACTGATAAGTGTAATAACGAATGACAAATATTTGAAAATAAAATGTTTACTATAATTTCTAAAACAAACATTAAATGTTGTCACGGTAAAGATACAAATTGTTCCATTGAATGTGGAGACAGTCTTCTGGGTGTTACCACTTGCCCAGCTTCAGAAAACATTCTTTCGAAAAGTGGCGGGTGGCCATCACCGTCGTACCCCGGACCTCGCCCAGCCAGCAGAGTACAATTTATTTACCACTGAATATATTGTCAATAAAACGACAAAATAATCTATTTTCGGATTCTAATGCTACGAATATTGGCCTACGAATGACGTACATTTTAAATTTCCGAGTAACTCAATTTTACTGCGGATTGGGAGAAAAATTACTTCTCATCCTAAAAACAGAACAAACTATTTTCTTCGTTTAAACCTTTATTGATTCATTCGACAAATTCAGTTTGCATTTCGTTTTCTAAGGTTCGATATTCGAACCGAACAGTTCGTAACATCACTGATTCTTACATGAAAACACGTTAGTTATTACGTGATATACATAATAACGTTGTTCGCGTTTAAAACTTTCTTAGAAACCATAGGTTTTCAATGCGGCGCAGATTTAAAATATTTTACACAATATTCGTATGGTAATCGTTTGTAATAAATTCGTAACGGTCTGTTGTATGTTACAGTTTACATCCGGTCTACGACGTCCCTTTGCACGTGCCGATCCAAACGGTGGTCGCCACGCCGGGCAACACACACCTGTTGGTGCCGCTGAGAGATGGGAAGATCGTCGTCATCGGCTTACCCAACTCTAACAATTGATCGAAGGAATTTTTTTTCTCTTCTCTTAATATTAATAATATTATTAAATATAACTTTATATTAGAATATTATATTATATATATAGTATAAATATTGACATATTCGTCGTCGTACACTATGTACCTACTCGCGGTTACGTTTTAGTTCAAATACCTAATAATTACGACGTAAATTATTTTATACGTCACGTTGTTTTATTATTTTACTATTTATATATATATATATATATTAGATTTAGATTATTATATTTATCGTAAATTTCAATTATAATTAATAATAAGACGACATACGAATCGATTTGCCAAATATTAATATTATTATTTTATCGATTGCGACGTATTTTCTCGATTGTATTTGCTCACATATTATTATTATTATTATTATTATATTATGTCCGACGACTTTATTATAATAAACGTATAAATACCAA
The DNA here is from genome assembly GCA_032441835.1 of Slavum lentiscoides. Lineage (NCBI taxonomy): Eukaryota > Metazoa > Arthropoda > Insecta > Hemiptera > Aphididae > Slavum > Slavum lentiscoides. The sequence goes on along the minus strand of CM063712.1, from coordinate 8,194,794 downwards.
TTTTTTTAGGTGCTAATCACTTGTACTATTCATCATCAATTATATGTAACGTCCATTTCTATTACTGTCATATATTATTATAAACGCGTAAATATATTATTAATGGTTTTCGGGTATATATTGGTTTAACATTATAAATATATATATATTATAATTATACAGAGTAACAATATTGATTATTAGTGAATTCCGTAAATTGTTATTAATATTATGATTATTGTTGTCTTGGTTTTATTATTGTGATTTAGTTTTACGATTTATATATTATATGTATTTGGATCATCTTTATTGAAAATATAATTTCTTCGATTTAACATTGTGTTTGTCCACTCGTATTTATTCCAATCGTTTTATTTTCCCGTTTTCCGATTTGATTCGTCCATCGGTATATATATATATACATAGGCTCGTTAAAAAGTTAAACGTATCCGAGACATTAGCAGTTTGCTGTGACCCTTCGTCCTGACAAAATTGTCATTATATATTATAAGGTTCTATAGAGTGCGACTGGCGGCAGGAGGCACGCCGCGTGGCCTTGATTATCAATTGAAATAGAATTTCGTGCCCAATCGCTATTTTCCGGTCGGACTTGACCATTTTCATGTACCGACAAACGAGCGCGTCATAATATTTACTATAGGTATAACTCATCGCACCTAACGGGACGCGTAACGATGACAATAACTATTTTTGATTTCCGGTTCGATACCTACCCGCGGTCGTTGTTCAATCGTTATTAATTTATTCGACAAAAAAAAAACAAAAAATACTATTCCGCCAATATCGTCGTTACGTAGTGTGTTCTCGTCAACGACGGACCGCGTGCAATTTTTATAATATTCTGCGTTAATAACAGCAAGACCGTACGGCGTGTAACGACGAGCGGTTCTTTGCGAGCTTTATCGCAAAGACGGAAATTCTAAACATTCAAATAGCCAACAGTAAAACGTGATCGTTTTTTTTTTTTCTCTCTCGAAACATTATTCGTCAAGCGTGAAAACGAATTGAAATAAAAAATACCATTGCTCGCACGCGCGCGGTCCACGAAATCATATTATATACCGTCGTCGTACTGTAATCAATTTTGCTCGTAAATACACGAATTTCGTCTCGCGGTGCGGCGAACGTGTGCGACGTTCCGCTACTGTAAAAAATTATAATATTTAATATTAGGTACAATCATAGGCGTGTCTACGGGGGAGGCAGGGTGGGCACCGGCCTCCCCAGCTACTTAATTCTTGGCCTCTTGGCTTATAATCTACCGTGGTTGGAAGTATTAATATAAAATGTTTTTAAAAAAAACGACAAAGTAGCACATTAGTTGATTGGCCTTATTTATTAGTTGTAATAGCATAGGAAACCAATTTTAAGATCAAGATAATCTTTAATTTTGTGGGGTGAATAAAATTCCAGGTGCTATATAATATTGCCATACAACAAAAAAAAGTCACAAATATACATATTATAGAATATAGATCGCTGTAGTAAGTGAAAAATTTAAATTTTATAACTGGCCTCCCCAGCCACGGAGGTCTGGACACGCCTATGGGTACAATAAACCTATTCCGGTCTGGTCGTGAACTCGTCACGTTCGGAACGGAAAATCGTCTGGTCTATCCCCGTAAGTGTATAATATATATATATATACGTATGCACCAGTGGCGTATTTGAGACTTCACCTCAGGGGGGGGGGCGATGGTAAAAGAACTCCCCCCCTTCTCACCAATAAAAAAAATTATATGTAGGAATATAATTATTGAAAAAAACACATTTTATTTATTATCATTTTATTTATTTAATTTACAAAACTAAGTCTATATTTCTTTTTTTACTATTAGAAAATGTATCAATTACATCATCTACATTTAATGTTATAGTATGGTGAATATTAAGCAATGCCAAACCCGTTAGGCGATCTTGCCCCATTTTTGATCTCAGCCAATATAATATAAAATAATATAATTTTTTTAAATCTCTCGGAGGGGGCGATTGCCCCTATCGCCCCCCTCAAATACGCCACTGGTATGCACAGAGGTATATAGGTACGTGTTAATATGTTATTGTTTACAAGGTTATGCCTACATTCCGTGTACGACCTTTACACAAATGGCGAACGTTATAAAATTATAAACGATATACGATATTTGCCGTTATAATGTGTTAGATAATAATATTGTACCTAAAATACGGTAATAAAAAAATCGTATATTCCATACCGTTTTTTTTTTTTTTTTTTTTAATCAGTTGATTAATTTACATAATTTATATAGCGTTTCGCGAATTTGAAACACAGGTTTATATTATTGAAATAATAATAGTAATCAATAATATCGATTATTGGCGAGTCTTTCGATCCGTAATCCAGGAATCGAATGGAAAGTTATCACGTCGTGCAGTTATCACAACGCAGTAATAATAATAATAATAATAATAAACGATTATCGTACGAAAATTATTGCGCGTGTGTTCCGATATTTTACGCGCGAACGGAGAGACAGTGTGGTGGGGAGATCCTTTGGGATGAATGGAGGAAAGCAGCACACGCACCACGCAACACACGCTATTATTTACAACAACTAGTGTACGTCGTAAATCCCGTAAGCGTGTAGGTACGTCGCGAAAATTTCCCGTTAAATTTTTATTTTTTTGTCATTATACAGTAGTGATTCGACTGTATTGAAACGAAAATCGAGAAGAAAAAAAATCAAAAAAAAAAAAATGGTAAAATATTTCGATGTCGTTTTAATCGTAACGTTATCTTTGCCGTCCACCGAATAGCAGTCGACTGGTCGAATACAACGCGCTAATATAACCGAAGAATTTGTCGTTATACCGACGAGAAAACACGGACGACGACCAAAATTAAAAAATTTTTAAAATGACCAAAAAGTACGTTAAAATCTCATTTAGTCACACACACACACACACACACACACACACACACACATGAATATTATAATAGAAAAACGTCTACGCTTTTTAACACTTAAAAATATATTAATCGCTTGTATTATATACGTATATACAATTGGCAAATCTCGCAAAGGTATTTGTATATTTTTTTTTTTTATATTTAAGGTAGTAAAAGTTAACTCATATCAGTTAATTGAATAACGCGCGGTATTCTACCGGTTTATTATTATTATTATTTTTTTTTTTTTTTTTGTAATATACTTACACCAATTCCTATATTTTGTAGCGATTTCTTTAAAAACTTTTTTTTTTGGTGGGGGGGGGCATTTTTTATAAAAATAACAATAATAATAATATCGTGAATTTATATTTCGTATTAATATTATCAAACGAAAATATCCTCGGACAATCAATATTCATTATTATTACCGTCTCGTCGAACGCAATGTGTGTGCAGTTCAAATCGATATAAATTTCATCATTTTATGTAATACATACATATATATATATATATATGATCTAAATCATCAGAATAATTTTAAAATTACAAAAGCGACAGGTATTTTATAATAGTAAATATTTTCGAGTTGTAGTTTAAAATACAAAAAAAAAATTAAATATTATCAGAAAAGATGCACGTGAAAACTGAAGACTGAACTTGGAATTAAAAAACTGTAGACGACAAATAAGATGCTTAAATATTATAATATTGATATGGGCGGGGGATGAGGCGTATTTTTATTTAGCCCAAGCTCCGTGACGTATGAAAATACTTGCGCTACACGAAAAAGTGTGTACAGACAAAATAAATAATAATTATTAAAACAAATCACTGTACTCAGTTCAGAATTTAAAAAAATAATAATAATAATAATAATAGTTTTCGGAGGATGATTTGAATCGTGGTTTTTTATCGTAGTGTCTACTCTGTGATTATATAATTATTCTAAATGATTCGAATGAAAATCTCAATCAAGCCATTAAATAATGATAACAATAATCGCGTTGTTTGAGAAGTATGTTGTTCGGTACACTTTACGTGATTTACATACAAAAAAGATGTATCACAATCGGTAGAATTTACGTGCGCCCTATGGTTTGACGGAACTAACGGTTTTGTGTTTATGTGACTTGTATCAAAAATTTACTAACGTGTGTGTACATATATATATATATATATAAATAAATAACTCGAACTTCTACAGTATTATATGGAATTTACAAAAAAAAAAATCGTATGTTGTATTATAATATACTAAACCGTGGCCCTATTTCCTTCGGTAGGTATAATTTTATTTTTTTTTTAATAAATCAGAAGACAAGTCTTGTTTCGCGTCTCGATTACCGAGTAACCTGAAATATTTAATACGAAAAGGGTAGATGAAAACATCACACGGGTCTATTATATTATTATACCTAATGACATTTTTTTCTTTTTTTTTTTTGGTATAAATAGTAATATGAAAGTAATATATTTTGCGACAGTGTTTTTAAAAATAAAAAAACTGGCAAATATGAGTTTTGCCTCTGTCAGAATATCGTCTGTGCCTGCCCTGGGCCCAAATATCGCTATTTAAACTATTTATACATATTTTTTATATTTATCGTTTTCTCCATTAAAGGAAAATTTTGTCAAATATTACGGCCCTGCAGGTACACACGCAAAGAATTATAAACGAGCAAAATAATCTGCACAGCATTACGACGTTAACACACGACCGTTGACTTTGCCGTCAAATGCAGCTTCCAATATTCTATACCTCTGCGTAATTTTTTCAACTATATTAAAATATTATAATGTTTTGAGACGATTTATAAATATTTGTTTGCCTATATGTTTATTTATTATGTTTTTATCATCGCGCAGTGGAAAACAATCAGTTTATAACAGGACAATAACATTTCTAACGTTTCATTCTGTTATTTTTAACGAAGAATACGTTTTATGGCGGTGGCCAAAATGAAAAAAAAAATCGTCAAGCACAAACCCTGTTATTACGGAAAAATATTATATAAAACTAATGATGTCCAATTGCGTATTTGAGGAGTAGATTAGGGAGATACATCTCTCTCCTTGACCTTCAATTCTACTTTTCTTCTTTCAATACCTCGTGTATATTATAGGTACTTCCAAAACGTATCTAACGAACGCCGTAAACGGGCCTAAATTAATACACAAATAATCTATTAATTAATTTACTCAAATTCTAATTTTCGGGCAGGCTGAATGAACTAGCAATGTTTTCAATTCACAAAACAATAAAAATGTATGCTGAAAATTGAAGAAATATAATGGATGAACTAGCAAAAAAAAAAACAGAAAATCGCAATTGTTATTATAAATAACAATAAATTAATTTGAAACTAAAACAAAATATACGATAAGACGTATATGTAGTAAAATAATATATACGTTTTCTATCGCGGCAAGTGCAATTTATTCAATAAATGACAAATATATATACACGAGAATAGTGTTTTGTGTGCATTGCACCAGAGCAATTTTTCAAAATCAATGTCTCCAGCCTTGATAAAATCTTAAATACGCCACTAATAATATCTATTATAATACGTGTTTAATATAATCATTATTTTTAAATTGTAATTTATTTTATTAATATATACTTACATCAGACTTAATAGTAATGTAAACCTACTTAATTATTAATAAAATTAAACCATAAAACGCATGATGTTCAACGCGTATTCATTTGGAAATAATTTACTTATACTTTTCAATGCCCACTGAGTATCATTTATTTCTCATGCTTCGATGTTACATTGGTAAATTGTTTTTGTATTGATGACTATTTTTGTTTTGTTTTTCATATTGTGTTACATTCGCTGCCGTCATTTTGCTTTTCGCCTTCATCGGATTAACCCGCAAAATCGGTAAAAATATTATATTTTAACTTTTAACTGTGCTCATTATAATGTTTTTAATTTATTATAAACGCGAATCCAAATCTCTGGAAATATTAAAAATAATGAAAAAAAACTGCATTTTCCGTTAAAATTTTTCTATTTAAAAGCGAAAATATAGAAATTAAACATCCTGGGCCACCTTGCGATATTTTTAATATCTAAAATAAAGACGAAAACGACAAGAAAAACGTATAACAATCCTGCAGTTAAAAATGTTTTCGATCCCGATTTAATATTGAATATAAAATATTCACGATAACTTACGTTAACAATTTTTATAAAAGCAAATTCTTCCGATTTTAATAACATAGAAAAAATTCAAAAAAAATTTTAAAAAACACAATTAATGATTACTACAGTATCTTAAAAACAATAGTTTGTATCTAACATAAACACATTTATATGTACCTATCATATTTTCAGTAGACAGTAAATCGTATACCTAATAATTTTGTCTAGTACACGATATTTGAAGCAATAACAATTTTTTAGCTAATATTTTTATGTTAGAAATATAGTAAGAAAAAAATTTAAATGCGAGGGAAGCCTGCACACGTAATGAAATATATCAATAGACCGGCGGCTATACAACTATAGGCGTACATATATTATTCATTTACGTGGCATTCAAAATATGATAAAATAATGTTATATTCGTGTTTACTAAATGTAAAAGATAAAAATCTTGTTATGGATACAAAATATTTTCCCGTTTCGATAAAATATAATATATAAATTTGATTTTGAATTTATTAATAATTATTATTAATTAGAAATAAATAAATAATAATAATAAATTTATATCAATAATAATTAATAATTATAATAATCAAATTTATATAATTATATGAACTAACACATGTAAATGTTGTAAGATATAAAGTTTATCTGTTATTGAAAGGATCATTAAAGTTAAATCGAGTCTGTGTCTCTGAAGGGAATTCTACCTTTTTTAGATTTTAAAGAGCATTTAGTGGAATTTAAGGAAAGATTTCAACCGTTTTTCGAGTAATTTCCAAAAGAAAAAACAATACTTACCTGATCGTTATACAATGTAATGCTGATACAATGATTATTAAAATTATTATTATTATTATTATTATTATTATTATTATTTTCAATGAATTTTATTGCATTTGAGTATCAGGTTAATCAATATTTCAACACCAAATTGTAGTATCCGTTAAGGAAATAGTTAATTTTATAGCATAAATGCGTATTTCTTAAAAATATTACTTATTCGATAATATTTGTATACTTATTAACAACACGAACAACATTTAAGAACCAATAAAACCCTATTATTTAATATATTATAAAAGTAAAGTTTAATTTGTACCATCATATAAAATCGTTAAAAGTTTAAATACTGATGTAACAATTACATATTGTTTTATTCTTTGCATATAGACAATACTTTAGTACGTATATATATAATTCTATTCTAAATCAAATTATCTTTTGGTAAGGTGTAGTTCTAAAATATTCAATTCATTTACATTAATTAATATCACGTGTGTACGGTTCATTCTTTTTTCATTTTAATGATAACCTCCAAATTTTTGCATTTTACAACTATTTGTTCTCTGGTAACTTCTTTCAATTTTTTAAAATTAAAATTTGTTAATTGTACGTACCGAGTTTAAATGTATAAATTATTCATGATTATGAATAAAATGTTTAACATTTTATTATGATTATTATTGATTTCAGTCGAAACGCGTATTTAATATAATATGTATTGTTTACTAATTATTACATAATATATAATCTATACAGTATACTTGGAAACTATAATCTCTGATGTATCAATATGGTTTGTTTGCGAAAAAAAACTGGCGTTTCGTCGATTTCCACTGCGCATGACGCACGTACTTACATACTTTCAACGAAAATAATTCAAGTTGCGCTCGGAAATACTATTACGTTTCCGATTAATAATATTATTTAAACAATTCAAAATTAAACGTAATTAGATTAATTATACATTGGATTCGATTTTTTACATTTAATTATATTTTATACCGTCGTACTACTATTCGCAGTTGTAACAATAAGAGTTAATAATAATCATTACAAGTCGTCGAAAATTAGATACATACTTTTTAATTTTTCATGTTTGAAAAATATGAGTAATTCTTAATTTGAATGTCTATAATTAACAAATACTACATACTGTGCTTACAAAATAATTATGAAAAATTTTGCCTCTTTTCTCAAAAAAAAAAAAAAAAAAATGAATCTTAGATCCGCCACTGGAGATGGTATACCTATTCGTATCGATCTTGCATAGGAATATAATATTGCTGTTCAATTATTAGTTATTACAGTAGTCTGTAGTCGATCAAATGTTACCGACCGCTACATATTACATAGTATAATAAATACAATTGAAAATAGCATTTTATCGAATTTTTTTTTTCTTTTTATCAAATATTTGCTCGAATACGCATGTAAATTTTTTTTAATTAAAAGAAATATGCAGAAAAGAAATATACACACATACGCGTTTAATATAATATATAGCGAAGTATTGAACTCGACTATTTCCTGTCTCGAACACTATACATATATAAATTATAATTTATATGTATGTGCTAGAATTATAGGTGAAAAGATAACGCGTTTACTGACGAGATATCAATATAACGGCGTGTTTGTCTGTGTGTAAATATATATGTATATTATTTCGGTAAATACCTATTAAATATTATTACGATACGACAGATTACTTTTTTCAATCGGCCGGTCGTTTATTACTTACAAATACTTATTAATCGATAATATTCGGTATAATGATATTGTGTAGGTATATACGGTCTCGCGCGAATAATTAATATATTTCCACCGGAATCGATGAAAAACAGACATTTTATTCAAAACATTTATACGCTATTATAATGAATATAAAAAAATATGATTAGAAACGACTGCATATTTCACCGACTTTGGCCGATTCTTACGGCGAATTAAAACAGTGGTGGAACTACAGGGAGTGGCTTCTCCTGGATCTCACAACTGAGGCCCCTCCCCAAAAAAAAAATCGAATTTCTGTGCTGAAAAAAATTTTCATAAAAAAAATGTATCTCTCTAATACCAATGTTATCGCTTATTATATTTTCGTCGTTTGCTAACCAATGCGACACTGGTACCTAATACTCTGCAGTATAGAATAAACTCGAAATAACTCGACGCGTTAATTTACATGTTTGCTGAAGCAAAAATTCGACGTGAAGTGTTTTGAAACATAACAAGTTTATTTTAAAGTAATTCGTCATAATTAAGTTTGAAACGGGAAAAGTACGATTTTTATTATATTTGTTTTAAAAAATATTACGTACTTATTATGTATACAATTTTTCTCCACGAAATCGAGTTAAAAAAAAAGATACTTTGGAATTATTGTCCTTTGAGGCCCTTTACAAAAGTCAACCCTGGGAAATAGTTTTGTACTTATATAATACTAGTGCATACTATATTTTCCTCGTAGTACCGCCACTGAATTAAAAATATATTATATACATATCAGTAAATTGTTCGTCAATCGGATTCTGCCCTCTTCCTCCTCCTTTATTATTTAATAAACAAAAAATAATCGAGTGTAAAATGTAAATAATCGACTAAACTTTATACTTCTTCTGACACACGCGTCTCTAACAGCCACCTAATATGTAGATAATTATAATTTATAATGTATAAAGTGATCGATATCACGTCATAAAAATAAACCTTAACAGTTGGCTAGGTCAACTCGCACTATATTTGTTATGATTATAATAATAATAGTAGTAATAATAATAATAATTGTTTTTATATTGTGATAATTGGTTTCATTTGTATTGTGATTACACTCAGAGTACATACGAACCGAGTCCCGTATTTAATGTAGAGACAATTTAATGTAATACTAACCAAATCCCAAGTTCAGTCATATGATAATGTGTATAACCATTGATTAAATATACGAAATATTAAAGTATATATTTTAATCAATGGTATAAAGTATAGGAATTGAGTGCGGAATATTACATTTATACAGAAAAAGTTCATTGATATTCGTAAATAACGATTAAATAATTATTAGTATAAATTATTTCAACGGTGACGCGGCAAAATGAATTTATATATATTTACATATATATATATATGTATACATATTTCATAATTACACAAATAAATATTTTTTCATTTTACAAAATTAAAGTTCTACCACTATATTTTAAATATTAGTTAAACGTGTAGCCCAATGTGACCTCCGCTACTATATAAGAGTAAAATTAAAATAAGAGCGTACAGAAAAAAAAAACAATTTTAACTATACCCACAAAAACGTTTTATTGCAGACAGTCTTAAGTCCATAAAAATAAGGAGAAAAATATTAGTAATGTTATTAATTTGTATATTTGTTTGACTTAAATCATAACTGTTTAGTTTTAGTTCTGATTGGTAACGTTAAGAGTTTTATGTTCATATATGTTCAGATGCGTATTATTTTTCGAAATATTCTGATGTACAAATATCGAAAATTTGACCAACAGTGTTTATTATTTATTACAAAAATATAGCGTTAGAAGTTTAGATAGAAGTTGGTGTGAATAGGCACAGGGGAAACAGTCTTTTTTCAGTCACCCGCGCTATCGCGTTTTTTTTATTTACATTTTCTACGTCGAAGTTATAAATATAATATACCATGAATGTTGATACTGAAAAAAATTTTAAGACTAAAAAATAATAATAATACATTTTATGCTATGTATATGCGTGTTATATTTTTTTTCTCACAAATTTGTTATTAATTTTTGAATAACTGTTTTACGATTTTAATATATTATACATTCATAAACACAAAAGTCGTCCGAGGAGATGAACATTCGGGATTAATCATCATTTACACTGTTTATAACTATTTACATGCGTTCAATTAGGTCGTGTTAAACGTATTATCAATACCTACGGTGTTATTGTTTAAGCAGTAGGCTATTCGATAATTAGGTGTGATACGTTATATTAATTATTAATCTGTTTATTATTATTATTATTACTAAAGTTTAAAGTACAGAAAGGGCCTCGCCATTGATAAAAATAAATATCAAATTCCTTTGAGTTCATTACATGACCACGATGTCTATGATGACTGATGATGGTACTATCAACAATTCTTTTTTACAGTTTACAATATCTCGGTTGAGCATTTCTAGTAAAATATTATAATAACTAATAGCGGCATAACAGCATAACAGCGGCAGTACTTCATAGTTCATAGCACGATTGAAGAATATAATTTATAATGGTGCTTTACGGTATTTAACACGTTGTCGATAGACAGTATAACAAACTTGTTACATATGTTTATCGGTAATTTTTATTATCAAAATTTGATGTGTATTGTGTAGCATGAATAATATTGAAAACATTGAAAATTTTGTTGTTTATATTCCATTAATCTGAAGTCGCCAATCAGCACTCGCCGTCTCACCTGTCGCCAGTAGGTAACCTTTACGATTTTAGTGCCGTATAAAATAAAAACTATTGTAAAATATTTATGTCTAATATACCATGGTTTACGATCTATATATTATGTCTTTTTTCTTTTTTTTTTTGGCAACGTCGAAACTTGAGAATTGCAGTGGAATAATTGATTCGTGCCATTTAACAAACTACAAAGTAAATAAATATCACTGGACGGCAAAAAAATTTTTGTTTCGAGCCCCGACACCATTCCTGCGGATTTTTATGTAAAATTACCTCCTGAATCTAAATATGACCTCCGTTTTCCCCTATCACCCACCATTTTCGGAGGAGCCCTCCTCCCCACCTAATTTTATCACTCTTTGAACATTTGGAGGGTTAAAAAGGGTTATTTTAGCTGTTACATTTCTTTTGGGAGTTTAGAGAGGTGAAAAAGACTAAAAGATGAATAAGTGTACTATTCTGGTAGATTTGGGGGGGGGCATTTGTCCCTTAAATTGTAAAAAAAATAATTAAAAATGATCATGTATGATGATGTATAAATGATGTATGTCAGCATACAAGGCCATGGGGTGTAACATGTCACTTAAAGTGCATTTCCTTCACTCACACCTGGACTTCTTCCCTGAAAATTTAGGAGCAGTTTCGGATGAACACGGGGAACGCTTCCACCAAGATATTACTAAGTTTGAGAGAAGATTTTCAGGGAAGTGAAATGTGAGCATGTTAGCAGAATACTGCTGGTTTTTGGTACGAGAAACCTCTACCTCTGGGTATAAAAGACAGACAAAGACCAAATGAAGATACTAATCTTATTTATTCTTTTTTCTTTACATATATATTTCTTTATATTATATTATATTATTATACATATATATTTACTTATTTATTTCAAAGTGAATAAAAGTAAAATACAGTGAATCTTTTTTTTTATTATTGTTTATCTTTTTATAATTGTAACCATATATTTTTATTATTGTTGCTATATATTTTTATTATTTTGGAGTGTTGGAGGAGGTTGAGGGGCTGAAAGCTAGAATATGTAGAAAATAAGTAAAAAAAAACTGAGAAAAAAACGGAAAAAATCGATCATTTTTAATGATTTTTTTTTTTTACAATTTAAGAGGGCAAATCCCCCTAAATCTATCTCATTGATGCACATACTTATCTTTTAGTATTTTTCACCTCTCTAATACCTCAGAAGAAATGTAAAGGGTAAAATAATCCTTTTCAACTCTCCAAATGATCAAAAATTATACAATTTGTATTTTAGCTTTTTTTAAATTTATTATATACTTACTATATTAAAATTAATTTAATACTGTTGTAAGTAAATAATTCTTAATAATTACATTTAAATATTATAATTTATACAAATTGAAAAGATGTAAGAAAGTTATTAGATCAAATGTAATTATATTAAAATTTAAACAGTGGTTATTGTTTTTACTTTTCAGTTTCAATTTAGATCATAATAAAAAAATTTTAAACAGGTTTAAAATGCTACACCCTCAAACTGAAAAGTGCTCTTGTGGACTTTAGAAAAAAAAATGAATGCAGTAAATTGGCAGCGACACATTTTCGATTTTCAATTACGAATTTTTCTACGATGTCCTGTTTATTATACGACACAAAACGGACGGGTAAATCATTTTTGGCTTCTTAAACAATTACGTCAAACGAATTATTTTATAAGGGTCAGTTGAAAATAAATACATAAAAATTGTATTTTAGAGACGACGATATTATCGAACTCGTCGAATTTGTTTCGAATCATATTTTTACCATTATTAGCAAAATCGATGCATTCTTTTTTCAATGGAAACTTTAATTCAATGCATTTTTCCGAATTTGTCAATGTCATCAACCTCGCACTCGTTTTTATCTATATTACAGACATACTAACCTTTTAACGAATTCTCCAGTTCTTTTTCTTCCTCCAATTCCTGTTCTACTTTCTTCCTTTACATTATATCACCGACTTTGGCTCATACTAAAGTCTATTAAGGTTTTTAAAAAATGTTTAATGATCTTACGTATGCTTTCTGGACATGATCAATCTTTCTTCATCGTTTACAAAATCTCTAACACCCATTGCAGTTGATTTATACTTATATTTTACATAGTCGCCGTTAAGTCATATTTAGAGATTTTCTTATGATATTATAACAATTTATAAATACGTTCTTAAATTTAATACAATATCAGAATTAGTACAATAAAAATTACGTTATATTTCGATCTGCAGTTTAAAAATGTCATAGAAAATCGAAAATTGTAAAAAAAATTATATGAAAAAAATAACAATACGTATTAGTTAAACATATTTATTTTTAGACGATAAAAAAATTACAGGTAACTGTAGGATTTACCGCACATAATTTTCGGATTTTTTCCATACACTGCCAATAACACTGTGATGACGTTGTTAAATAACACTGCGAATGGCAGTTGAAGCGCGTATTTCGAAATCAATTGATTTTATTCGAGTCGCATTCACGCATGTAACTTATGCACTTAATATTTTATTTTATTTATTATTATTATTATTATTATTATTATTATTATTATTATTATTATTATTATTATTATTATTATTATTATTATTGTGATTGTGACTGTGACTGTGATTGTGATTGTGATCAGGTTCGGACTGGGAATTCGGTCCGGCCCGAGGTAATAAAATAAATTCGGCCTAAAATAAATAAAATTTATAATATAGGTATTATATTAAATCGGCTTATAAATCAATTATTTTGAACGGCTCACCGAGTTTTGCTCGGTACCTCGCCGGCCCATTCCGACCCCGACTGTGATTGTGATTGTTGTTGTTATAGATTGATCGACATCGACGCTTTGCTAACAGAGGTGGGCGAATTCGGAAGATACCAAAAATGTTATATTTTTTTACTCGGATTAGCGTTACTATTCACGGCGTCATCTACACTGTCGTTCGTGTTCACCACTGGAGATATGAATTATAGGTATTTCGATCTTTATAACCGCGTATTATTATTATCACCGGACACATTATAATATTGTGTTTCAGACCATCTATTTAATTTAATGGTGTTATTGGAGAGTATACACGAAAATACGCTGTACGTTCTTTTAAAAAATCCCTCTCCTCTCCTCACTCTCATAAAAAAACAACCCTTATTATATATATATATATATATATATATATATATAAATGTATATAATTTTATTGCACAATCTGTATCTCGATCCGATATAATAGACCCGTAAATCGTCATCCGTGGCGCGCGACGACAGAATATTATAATATCGTTTTCCGCAGGTGTCTGATACCCGAATGCGATCTCACAGCGAACGATCAAGTCACTTACATGCCGATCTGGATCAACCGGTCGGTACCGTTCGACGAGGACGGAGTTCCGGAAAAATGCTCGCGATACGCAATGTCCCGGTCGTACTACAACGTGTTCAACAATACCAACAACACTAAACACCAGTGTCAGTACTATAACTTCAACAGGACGTTGAGTGTAGAATGCGACGAATTCGTATTCAAATCCGACGGAGAGACGACGATCGTTTCTGCGGTAAGTGAATGGTCCGGCGGCGTCGTCGTTCCAATTTTGATATTTTATATATTTTTTTTTTTCTTTTGTAGACAGGCCCAACAATTTTAACCGGCCTTTAACACAATATAATCTTACCACACGTCATTATTTTGGGTACCGAAAATACGGTTATTATTCTTTGTGGTACGCCACTAAGTATAGAAGTATAAAATAATCATACCTTGTAATTATCGACCAAACAGTAAATGTAGGTAAAATAATGAAAAAATATTATGACACATAATTAATGTTATCAAACTGTAAGTGCGTACCTTCTGTTTTTCATCTTGACGTAATATTAAAAACAAACATGAAACGAACCGGTGGCGCGTCTTCTGACATCACGTTTTCGGTGGCCCACTCCTAAACAAATCATTCAGAACAGTACGTAACGCATTTGTTTTTTCGCTCTCCTACTGAAAATACGGATTAAGAAAAGTGCAATATCTACGAGTAATTTTTGATCGCTTTCATAATTTCGTAAAAACTGTTAAGATAAAACACGGCGGAATTTATCGTAGTACCTATTATTTTCAAAAATATTCTTTAACTTTCTTCGATCAATTTTTAAATTCAATATCAGTCATTAAAAAAAGTGGCAAAAATTACAATTAGAATCAACTGTTTGTGTATATTGTTTTGTTAGAAACAATTTTAGACTTAATATAATGTACTCGTCGTGATTTGTATCCATTACCTACACTCCATTTCTTTCGCGTGTGCGTATTTTGTTACTCATAATATTGTTTTATTATTACTACAATTTTTAATTAAATTCCATAACGCTCAATTATCGTTTTTGTCGATTTAGAGACGATATTATTAATTATCTATATTAACTACTACTAACTTACAAAAACTATGATGGATTTTATAAAAATAACAATTATATTAGGGTGATGCTGTTTATGACGTCTACGTACGTAACAGGGATGAGCGATTGCAGGCTGCTCGCGGGTCTCGTCCGGTCCTCGTACTGTTTACATTTGGTCGATGTCGCCTTTTAAATCTTTTAAAACTCTAAATTACAATGAGTCTAATGAAAGAAAAAAATATTTAATACAAATTACCTTTCAATTAGATTACGCGAATCGCAAAGAATTCCGTTTTTATTAAGAGACGATACCTATATATATATATTGTTTTTGAAAAACGTATATTTGTCGACGAATGTATGCAATTTTACGAGATTAAAAATTTTACCTATATGTTTGGAATGTAAACATTTGTGAATGTAAATTTTCTAATATGATGCAAATTAAATACAAAGAAAGAAATCGTCTTGTACTGATGATATATTCGTACATATATTAGGTACCCACCTATCGTATAAATTTAACAAAAAAAAAATAAGTAAAATATAGTGGAGAAATATGTCGGAGATCGGGAAATGTCCGTATATACAGGATAGAGTGAAGAAGAGTTTAAGCTCTGAAATTCGAGACGAAAAAGAAAAGATCGCGTGTGAAACGGTAAATTTTTTTCTGGAACGAGCGGTTAAAATATTTCCCCTGTGTAATGAGGGAAAGACGACGCCACTGGTCATGGTCGTATTTTATTATTACGTAGGTATTCGATTCGGTAATTCGTTAGTGTTTCGGGATTTCGACGACGCGGTATAATAATATTTAATATATATTTATATTTATATATATATATATATATATGTTACGGGCAAAAGCCGAAATCGGGCAAACCTCAGAAATGCCCGGGCAAAACACGAATTGCCCACGGTGCTTGGGCAAAACGTCATATTTCGGTTATTGCCCGGGCAAACCTAGTTGTGACCAGCAACGTTTGGGCAAATTTGTATACATTTGAATATTTCACAGTACAAACGTTGATTTTAATATTAAATATAAATAACGATAAATCTCTATTGTTTATTTAAATAATCAATAATGGTGAAAATTCGTACAAATATTATTGATAAAAATATAATAATATTAAAATGTTAATTTAAAAAAAAAAATAAAAAGAATCATAAATTAAATTATTTATATTTTAAAACACTATAATTTTACAATAAAATACGATAAAATAAATACTATTGTACAAATATAATTAAATAATGTGTTTATTTATTAATATTGAAATGTATAGAAGCTATACAGTTTTGCCCAAATGTTGCTGGTCACAACTAGGTTTGCCCGGGCAAAAGTCGAAATACGATGTTTTGCCCAAGCACCGTGGACAATTCGTGTTTTGCCCGGGCATTTCTGAGGTTTGCCCGATTTTGGCTTTTGCCCATAACACATATATTATTTATATGCGTTTGTAAAATATTTTGTGATGGATTGTTACGAACAGTTCAACATATTTTGCAAAAACAACAAGTGGAAACTCACGATCGTGGGAACGCTGAACAACATCGGTCAGTTCGTCTCGTTACCAGTATCCGGTTTTTTATCAGACAAGTAAGCGATTTAATGCGATATTTCATTGATATTATAATTTCATTATCAAAATTAATAAACTTCCCCTGTGTGTGTGTGTGTGTGTGTGTGTGTGTGTGTGATGTTATAACGTAAAAGGTACGGCAGGAAAAACATCATTATAATCGGAAGCGTATTGGCGGCTACATGCGGCATTTTACGTGGGTTGTCAATAAATTACACCATGTTCTTGGTGTTGGAATTTTTCGACGCAATGTTTTCCGGCGGAGTTTATAGCGCTACTTTTATAATGGGTGAGTAGGTAATATACCGATATTTACGATTTATATATTATACTTAAAATATTTCCGAATGCTAAAATAAAAGTCGTGTTATTAATAATATTATGAAAATTTGATTTTTGAACGTCCGCAACGATCGATAAAATGTTTTACCAATAATTGTGAGTTTTTGTACGTTTTTAAAATGACAATTATTGTAGGTATGTATTAGGTTTGGAAAAATGTCATTAGAAATAAATTCGTTAATTCGAACGAAGTTTGAAAAAAGTTTTAAATTTTAAAAAATTACATACTTACGCTTATTCGCATTCACACTCATGTATTTGCTAAAACAGTTCAAAGTACCTAATCCGTTAATGAATGAATATTAGGATAAAATCGGAATGACGCGTTCAAAGCAAAGCTCATCTCTTTCCGAATGCAAGCAACGCATTGCCATTGTTCCGATAAAATACTGTTTTTTTCTTTTCAAAAAAGGTCTAGGATTGGTCGGCGGCAAAAACAGAGTATTCGCAAGTACGGTTTTGAGCGGTTTCTACCCGATCGGCGAGGCGCTAGTCGGTCTGTTATTTTGGTACATTCGAGAATGGAGGAAATTCTTAATATTCATGAATTTGCCAGGACTGTGTTTCGCATTGGCCTACACGTAAGTGTGTACATGTTTTGACTTTCAGCACGTTTACTGTATATCTTATAATACAAAATGACACAAACAAAACGCTAACAACGTTATTCTGTTACCGATGACGCGTCTGGGCGCAGAATCATTCCAGAGTCTGTGAGGTGGATGATCACTGCGGGAAAGATAGACGAAGCCACCGAGGAGTTGAAATGCATCGCGAAACACAACGGGAAAAAATTGTCGGACGAAAGTCTGAAAATGCTCGAAACGTTTAAAAATGCCAACGAGAAACCGGGGATCGAAATAGTAAATATACAATCGTTGTTTGCTGACAATGTGGTCATAACAATTGGTGTATTGGAGGATATACGCTGGTGTACTACGTATAACTCGGATCTTTATTTCCGAATTATTACTTACACTCAGAACAAAATTCGAATACTATGGCCTATGGGAGTCAGAAGTGGTTTGAATATTTACAATTTACCGGGACAGATTAAATGAATCCACCCCCCAACACAAGTGTCTCACTTCACTCTAATTACTTTATTTTTATGTTTTAAACATTAAAATGATCAAGATTAATCATTAAATATATTAATAAATTATAACTCGTATACCAAATAGTTGAGTTAGACTTATTTTTGTAAAACATTATTGTTAAAACTCCAAATAAGTAACATTCCTATAGCTCAATCCTTCAATTATTTGCATAAAAACACTACTTTTATATTTTTTTAAATAATATAGATATAAGAATTTAAATTCCGCTTAAATTTTAATATTTAAAACTCTCACAGTGTCTGTAAACATAATATGTATTTGAAAATCCCAAGTAGGACACTATAGATAATGTTCATAAATTATTTTTCATAATTAATTTCTATTTAAACATTTTATTGTCAAAGATTTTTATATTTAACGTTTACTTAGACATTAAAAATAATAATGAAATTATAGCCATAAACAAATCCTTGTAGTTTGGCAAACAAATTTTTTTATATTTTACTTAATATGCACATGAATTTAGGAAAAAATAAAATCTGGCGGCTGACTTGGGTATGAAAATGCCATTTCAAATTTTCAAGTAATTTTTTTAGAGTGATTTGACCAGTTCAGTCCCGGTTTACCCCCCAATTATTAATCTCCTGTTATTTAAAGTTGCTATAAAATTATTCACCAACGCACCATAGATAATAACATTACATTATAATGTTAAAAAATGTGTGTGGGGTTAAATTATTAATATTCCTATTTATCTATTTTTTTAATTGTTATTTAGGACCGAACCTCGGCGAATACAATCAATAGTTGTTCTAGATCGCAAGCGTTCAAACGCGCCCTGTCATCGAAACGCATCATGTTCCGAATGCTGAACTGCTCGTTTTGTTGGTAAATATAATATGCTTGGTACATTAGACAGAATCGGCGGTAGCCGTATAAATTCAATTCAAAGTGTTGACATTTTGAACGAGACGTAAATATTTATAATATGTTTATATGTTTAGGAGTTTAAAAATTATATTGGCATTTTCTTTGTCACGAAGACAAAACGACACTGTACATATGTTGTTTTCTAGTGGAAAAAGATAAATATATAGGAATCACTAACTATTGTCACCAAGGCTTTACACTCATATTAACCCAACCTCGTAAGTCGTAACACCCCTAAAAACCCTTAAAAAATCTTCTCTATAACTCTTTTCTGTAACATAAGAAATATTGATTTTAACCCGAATACATTTTTATATTAATTTAAAAAATGATTAAATTATTTTAGTTACACATTTGACAAGGTTCATTTCTCTGCTAGGAATACCTACAATAACGCATTGCTGCGAACAAGGCCCGTGCGCAGGATTTTACATAGGGAAGAGGTCACAGGATTAAAAAATATTTTTAAAATTATAATTCTTTCTTATAAAAATTTAATTATATAATTTATAGTTGTTAATTTAATTAACAATTTTGATCAATTCCAACATTTTTACTGCAAATATTGAAGTTTTTAATTAAATTAACATTTTTATCGTGTGTTTAATTAAAATTTGAAAATATGTTGATTGCAATCACAATTACATAACATATTTAAATTATTATTAATATTGTTATTATTTGATTTTTAATATTCTTTTTTTTTCTTTTTTATAATGAAAATATATTTTATTAGTGTACCTGCCTAATTATTGAACACCTATTTAACTTACACAAAATGTCAATAAATAACAATTACAATTTTATTTTAATATCATTAAGTTACCCGAATTAACCAGAATAATAATAATTTTAAAAATCAATTTTTTATTTGAATAACGGTTTTCAAACACCCGAAATATATAAAACATCTGAAAATCGAAACCCGAATAAAACATACGGATACAAATCCCTGATTTTTCATTTCACGGCATAAAATAATTTTCGAAAAGTAACTTGTATTTGTTTACATTAGGAACTCGTAAGAGCATGGTCACGGGTTAAACATATTTTGACGACAATAGGATATAACTTGTTATAGAACATAGTGGTTAAAAAAAATATTTCTCCAAAACATTTGGTACATTTATAGGTGGTTGTTTTTCACAAGAAATCTAAGGATATTTTCGATTTGCGAAGCATATAACTATGGTTACGACTCGACTGACCACGCAGAGTATACCAACTTATTACATCCAACCAAAATACGTTTTCATATTTATGAGTCATAAATTATGACAATAGGGTCAGTAATCTAATTGTCTCGTTATCAAAAATAAAATTAATTCGAGAACATAATACATACGAACTCAATGGCATCAATGTTTTGGAGGACAATTTGGTTTTGCTTTGGGACGGATTTACTCGTATATTATACATCGCTTTTGTACTGTAAAATAAACAATTAGTAAGAACTTAGTATAGTATTAATATAAAAAAAATATACAGTTAACTTATAGACTATAGTAAGTACCGCAAACATTAAAATATTTTGTCCACAGCAAAAAGATATCTATTTTTTTACTAAGGTTTTATTCATAATTATTCATCTTCAAAAATCCTTTAAAATACTATAATTTGCTAAATTATAAAAATAAACTCCCTAGACAATAATAATTTATTTTGACTATTTTACCTCAGAAATTAAAAATAAATGTATGCGCAGTAAAATTAAATGTGCAATAAATTTCTTCATAAACAGATGGTAAACATTTATACTTATTAAAAATGTAGTACTCGAAAAAAATATTGTAATAAACTACAGGATTTACCTGTTGCTCAAAATCTCAATGTGTTTCCTAACTTTATTATAACCGTAAGTAACTCACAAAATAAGAGCCTTATTTCTGTATATTTTTTTCTACTTTACTCAGAATGTGACAATAGGTGATTTTTACCTCTGGCGATTTTTACCCCCCTCACAACCGGTAAATCTTTTTTTTTTTGAGGAGAGGGGTAAAAATTTCCTGTGACATGGTAACATCAGAATTTTTATCAGTGTTAATGTCGTGCGAATTTAAGTTATGTGTTTCGGAATTAATTACTTTATATGACAATTACTCGAGCATCCGATCATTTTTACACTAATTTGATCGGAGCTCTAAGTAAAATATTTCACAGCAGTGAACATTATATAAATAATTATTGTTTGTGTTTAATTGCCCGAAGGATGATCAACACTCTAGTGTACTATGGGTTGTCAATGAGCGCGGGGTCTATAGTGGGAAATCGATACGGTAACTTCATCCTTTGCAGTCTGGTCGAAATCCCCGCACTGATACTGGTGATTAAGATTCTGAACAATTATGGCCGGAGAGAGTCACAATGTGTCACGCTGTTACTGTGCAGCAGTCTGTGTTTCTCTATTGCATTCATTCCAAACCGTAAGTATACATCATCTTCATTAGAATAATAATAATAATAATAATAATAATAATAATGATAAAAGGTAGCGATCCACGGGGTGTTGTGATTATCGCTTAAGTGAATTACTTGGATAAAAATTTTAGAGTGTATTTTTATCACTATACATTTAAAAGCAATGCTAAACTATTGCATTCAATAAAACGATTCTGAGTGGACCTTCGGTGTAATATTTTGAGTATATAACAAGAACTAACCTTTTTTATGAATTAAACACCTCAAAACCTACAACTGCTTTATAAATAGTCCAAATTTAACAGAAAGTTTTTGAAAATTTTTTTTCTTTATTTGATGAATATTTCAAGTTCCTACCTATACCCATTAATTTCAAAATTACGAAGAAATAATGATAATCGATTTCGACGGAATCGCATTTTTACCGTTTTTATGTAATTTTTCGGTAGTTTTGAGTTACATTTTTAGGCGCTTTTGAGAAAATCGAAAAATTACATCTCTAAAGTACCAACTAGATGCAATTTGCTACTAGAAACAAACTGTGTCTATAAAGATCGAAGCACTCCTTCTGACAGAATTTTTGAATACAGACATAAAAAAACACATCATTTTAAAACCAACTACGTTCAGAATCTAAAATGTATTATTTTTATAAAATAATATTATAAAAATATTCTGTATGTAGACACATTTACTTATTTTAGAAATTTTAAGCAAGACACATTTGCTGCGTTATATCTCTAAATATGCAGAGAAAGATAGACAACCTTTATGAACCGCGGCCCCCTAGTTTGTATAAATTTAAAAAATGACTCCCACTGAAATGTATAATACGTATATATATAATAGGTATAAATGTATAATAGGTATATATATAAATATACGAGTATATATGACATAGTTTAAACAAGTACATAAATGTTCACTATTTGTGTACTATTATAATTGACTGAAAAAATATGAATGACTGGTTAAGTAATAAAAAAATAAATAAATATATATATATATATATATATATATATCAAATTAATAATTAAAAATGTAATTAAACACTTCGAGGTTAATTTAATGAAAACCTTAAGCTTGAATTTTGGTTGCTTTAACTATTCAATTCGACTTAAAATGTGATACTGTATAACTCTTAAATCTGCTTCTACATTCAATTTGACCGTAATAAATGCAAAACATGAAAACGTATCGACGCGTTTATACGAACATTCGATAAACCGTATTAAGCTTATAAAAGGGTTTTAACATACCAAGAGCGAGTGTTTTAACTTTTAAAACAAGTTAACTTTTTTGAATCGCTTTAATGTGTTCACATGACAAGAATGCGTATTAACTTCAAACCGTTTTAACACCATCATAGAAATGTAATAATTAATATTATTATTACATATTTTTTTCTGTTTTTATTTTTAGACGCGGTCATCTTGAACGTGGTCGTGTACCTGGTCGGAAAGTTCTCCATAACCGTTTCTTTCGTGATACTGTACATGTACACCGCGGAAATGTTCCCGACGGAAATCAGACATTCGCTGCTCGGCATATGCTCCATGTTCGGTCGCATTGGTTCGATGGTGGCACCGCAGACGCCTCTGTTGGTAAGTACATTATTATAATACCTAAGTATTCCAATTCCTAATATTCATGGGCTGATGGGCGGCACTTGGAAATAATTTAAAAATGTAATACGGATCAACATCACCGAACCGTGACCTGGAGGCTTCGCCTCTCACACCCTCTTTTTATAATCCCGTTATCTAATTAAATTTAATGAAAAAAGAAATAAAATACGAATACATTACATATAACAAAGAAATGTACAACATAATAATATAATATAGAAAATTATTAAAATTACTAATATTCATTTTAACATTTATTTTATAATAAAGTAGTTTTAAATACACATTTAAAAGAGTATACAATTTATTTTTAATTAATATGAACCCCTTTTTTGCATATATTTTTAAAAAAAAATAGATATATTTAATACATTTTAAAGCATACAATTGCATATTTTGGTATTTTTAAATGCATATTTTAATGAATTTTTGGTCATTAACATCCGAGCTCTAGTGATAAGTAATAACTGATAATTATTTATGTAAATCGTAACCAGCTGCTCCCCGTCACTCAGCTCACTTAAAAGAATTAAATCATATTTGAGATCATCTATGAATGATACTCGTCTCAACTATTTTGCACTCCTAAATATTGAGTCTGCGTTAACAGCATCACTTAATTATGATGAAATTATTGAAGAATTTTCTAAACATGAAGCTCATTGCAAAATATAAATATATTACACTTTTCACCTAATTAATTTTTTAATTTTAAATATTTCTGAAATGAATGAGGCCACTAATACAAACGTACTCAATAGGATAACCTTATAACGAAACATTTTCAAATTTTGTCCTGTCTCCAAGACCTAAGGTTTAGCAATGTATTCTAGAATATTATCTTAAATCTAGAAATAAATACTCAAATAATATTTCTTGCAAAATTCTCATATGAATCGATATGCGACATCGTTTTTTACACTTGTCATCCGCTTACGCTTGGTGTCGCCAGAGTAAGAAAAAGTGATGTGATATATCGGTTTAGATGAGAATTTTGCAAGAAATAATATTTGAGTATTTATTTTTAAATTTAAGATAATATTCTAAGAAAATATGGCTAAACCCCCGGTTTTGGAGGTAGAAAAAAAAATCAAATGTTTGATTATTAGGTATCCTAATGAGTACATTTGTAAAGGTGACCTCATTCATTTCAGAAACATCCTGTATATTAGTATATACTTTATAATAAATTATGTTATTATTTTATAATTATATACAATGTAAACATTAAAAATAAACATTTATAAACATTAACATAATATTGATTTATATTATTTATTTATTATTACTTTTACATAAAATATTAATATATGTCTTAAAAGGGAAGGGGTTGTGTATGTCTCAGAAAATTGCTTTGTAAAACATTTTTTTTTTTTTGCATACAGTACGGAGGTCAGAGGAGAGCAACAAATAAATGTGTACCTAGAGCAATAAAATTCTAAATACGCCACTGAATATAGATGAAGTAGACCTATTAAGAATATTATTGATGTGTAAATCTCGGGAAATGGGACAGAAATGTGTAAGCTGCTGTCATGGCAACTAATAATAATATTTATTATCGAAATTACTTTGAATAAAGATACCAATATTCACAAATCCCAATCACTCGTTTTTATCATATATTACTTAACGTTACGTTCGGTCATTATGGCGTCTCCGACCTAGTTATTATTAAATAACATTATGTAATAAATTTATTTAACACTTGATTTATCTCAAGAGTAGAGAGAAAAAATTTGGTCAGTAAATTATCATCATAAGTACGTATCACCTATGATAGGTAACCTACTTACCTATCACCTACAACATTTTGAACCCAAGTGATTCGGTAACGCGTCTGAACTACAGCACGCGATGATTTTAAGCTATGACATGTGTAAGACAGCTGGGCGAGTTATTTCTTTTTCCTAGCTAGACATTTTCTTATCGAATTGAGCTATTTTTAACGCATTTTATAAATGAACCCAGTTAAGTTTGGGATAAGTAGTTAGGTACTTATTAATTTCAATATATAAAAATTGTAATTTAAAATGATCAAGCTAGTGGAAACTATACGTAGTTATAATATTACATTTTTATTTATTATTTATTTATTATATTATTTTATTAATAACAATAAAATTTTACATTGATAGATTTTTATTAAGATTCAGACGATTTAAGTGAACCTGCAGATATTGTAGTAGGTAGCAGAAATTATGACATGGAAAAATGTTTTGAAAAGCACTGAAGTAGATTAGAAATAAAAATTGTAATTCAATTCTTTCAATATTGTGATGAAGACTTGTTCAGTTGTTTCCAAATGTACACAACTTTTAAAACTATTATGTATCTTACCTGTCACAACATGTACTTCTGACAGAAGTTTTTCTTCATTAAGAAGACTTAAAACATATCTCAGAAGTACTATATCGGAAGACAGACTAAACAGGCTTGCGATGCTTAATTAATATTCATCGAAATGAAAACTTAACACCAGATGATATAATTAAGGAACTTATAAAAAAAGGAGATTAAAAGTTTTAAAATATAGTTATTTTAAAACTTTAATCTTCTGCTTTTTTTTTAATATTATTTATTATTGTTAATTAAATAATGTATTTTTTATAAAATTTAATTACCAAATTGTAATACCAGCTATCTATTTTAGTAAACCCTTCGGTATATGTCTATAGGTGTGTATGTGTGTATAACTGTTACGACCATTATTATTTATTAGTACTATTAACAGTAATGTTAGTTATGAATTAAACTATAATTATAATTAGAGAATAAATAAAATAAAAAAGTTGGACCCAATCCATAAAAAATTCCTATATACGCCTCTGATGTGGAGTACCTATCTATATTTTATACTTATCTTCATCAATAACATAATAACATAATCAATGTGTGTTATAATAACTAAATAAATACTACTATATTACACTATTTGAAAGTATGTATTTCAAAATGATTTAAAAGCACCCTACAGGCTACTATTATTACTTATGACAACCACCCATTTATTTTGTCTATGACATTTGTCACAAAAAAAACTATAGATTTATCGCCACTGTATGCAGACTACTGCTGAGACATAATTCTCGATTCGTTGCACGCTCTCGAATTATTTAATGGGACCTATCGCTGCCCAAATTTATTTAGAAGTTGGGTAGGAGCAATAAATTAGATTTTTTTTAGCTAAAGTTTTTCATCAGCTCCTAAACATTTTAGAACAACTCCATTCAAAAATCATTTTACTATCGATAAATCATTTTAGAACAATTTAAATAAATAAACTTAAGAACCTGAGTGAAGTGAGTATAAAACATCAAATAAAAAGGAAATTAGTACAATAGTAGATATTTAAGGGGTAGCATAGGCTTCAATAGTTGATAAAATCTGAGAGAATAGATTGAAATGGTTGAGACATGTTTTAAGGATAGAATTTAAATGGAAACAGTGATATGGAATAGGATAGGAAGAAAAAGTCCGAAAGAGGTGATATGATGTAGTATCTTTGAATAATATACAATGTACATAGTATTTGATTGTAAGGCCGGTAAAGAAACAAAAAAAAAAAATGGAAATATTGTTTTTAGACAGACAGATTTTTTTAGAACAGATAAGTTAATGACATTGTCAACTCACATTTTTTAAAGTAAATTCAAAGTAAAGTTTTGTTTAAATTTACTGCTTAAAAACACATAGTATGAAAATCCTTTGACTGAATTTATGCTGATTTTCTCAAGAAATTCACGTAATTGCTGCATGAAAAACGTTTTAGACTAAATATTTCAATGTTTACAGACAATATATTTTGTATAACTACCTATTTTTTTTAATGCGTTGTTTACAACTTTCAGGTCACTTATTTTGGTGAATCAGCGCCGTTGCTACTGTTTGGTGGGACTGCTTTCCTGTCCGGTTTCTTGGCACTCTTATTCCCAGAAACATTTAACAAAAAAATGCCAGATACGGTTTTAGAAGCCGAAGCTATCGGCAAAACTACCAGTTGATGTTACACTTCTTTTGTTTTAAAAATCTACAAATTTAATTTAATTTATTAACATAACAATGTTATTATTATGTGACATACCTATATAATATATACGAAATGATAAGTATGATACATCAGCTACTACGTAAATGTAAATTTTGTTTTAAGTTAAGTAAGTAATGATAAAGTTTCTAGTTAGTATTATAGCGTGAAGTCATGTTCTTTTGGTCAACGACTGAAATACAATATTTTTGTATTTAAAATATTTAAAACTGAATACATAATTTTATTACTTATTACTTACTGTGGCATAAAATATACGAGTAATAATAATGATATTATAAACGAAAAGAATATTCCTATTGTGCAATACATTATATTATACTACTCTTGTATACTTGTATATGTACAAACTATAAACGAAATATATAATATTATTTAATGTTAATGTTTTTTTTTTTTACAATTATTTCACTTTTTCCAAGTATAAATTATTTAAAAATTAAAGTTAGATTAATTTTAATTAAGTTACTTGACATTATTAACTTCAAGTTAATTTTAATTAAGTTAAATTAGTGATAATCTAAAGAACAAAAATACTTTAGTATTATTTATATAAAAATAGTGTTTGGTAACATTAATATAATAATAACAAATACTAGTAAATATAAAATATATATAATGCTGTGAGGTCTTATTACTTTTTTATATTAACTTGACATGCAAGTTAAAAAAAAAAGTACCTAGGTATATAACTTGTCTAGTCTTGTACTTTACTATCTTGGCGGAGTATACAAGAAAATTCCAATCGTGTAAGTACATTAAAATTATTACATACTTGGTGTATAATGAAAACGATGAGAATTACTCAATTTTAAAAAAATATTTAAATAAATATATATATATATATATATATATATATATATATATATATATATATATATAGGGTCTATATTATATTTTAACAATAATTAAACAAAATAAGAATCATGATTTTTAATGAGTACAAATCTTAAAAAAATGCTCGCTGTCGTCTCTGGTTTTTAAATAACAAACCGCAGCACAATACATGTCATACAAAACACTGCAGTGATATTACAAACTAACAGTTACAAATTAAATTCAAAAGTCAGTAAGTTTCCTTAAAATAAAGTTTTAATACGCATATTTATTTTTTAACATACCTATATAAACACTTAGCAATGTCAAAAAGTATTATAAAATTGATATTTTTATAAGAATTTAGAAAAAACAGTATTCATACATAAAAGTAACAGTCAGGAAACATAGGAAAACAATTTACAATAAAATTAGCTGGTGATAAAGAAATCATTAATTGGCAATACTTCAAAAAAAATAATAATAATAATAATAACAATTAAAATTTTTCACAACTAAAAAAAAGAAAAAATTGATAACATTTCTATATTCTATAACTCACTAAAATTATTGGGTAGCAATTTTACTTTGATTATTTTCAAAACATGATTGCTCAGTAATGAAGGAAGGTAATTCACGCATATTCCTATAAGAAGAATTGCATTCTCTTATGTTATCTAACACAAACTGAAGATTCCAATGTTTCATCAAAAGTGCTTGCTCGATGGTAAACGACGAATATCTTATACAACGTATAGCAGTACACGTGGCCGAACATCTTAATTTTAGTCCGATTTCATGAACTAATGACAATAGATAGTCTTCATATTCGTTAATGATATTGACTTCTAAAATATTGTAAAACAAATTTTCAATATTATTCACATACATACATATCTTGAAAAATGTTTTATAAAAAAAATTTTAAAAAATTATAACTAGGAATTTTATTTCACGCAAAATTATTAAAATAAGTATAGTATTTATATATAAAGATACAATTTATTATTTTATTATTATACATAATGATAAAGTTTAAAAAAATTAAGCGTACTAACCAATTATAAAATTTGGTAATTCTAGACTGATGCATTTAATTCCGTAAATTAAAGGTTCTTTATTAGATGCAGGTCTGATTAGACCTTTAGTGGCCAAATCATATGCTGTTTGGGTTTGCATATCTACCTTGGCCAGTCTAAAATGATTAACAATGTTAAGACACAAAAAATATTGTATTTATATAAAGGGTTTGTGATATAGCATGGAATTTAAGAACTTATTGTAATATAAAACAATTTTATTAAATACTTAATAACCATAATAATATTAAATAAATACTCGTATATAGTAAATTAAAAATAATAATTTTTACAAAACGAAAATAAAAATATTCAGCCTACCACAGCTCTGCTAAAATATTTTATTAAGTATTTAATCATTTCTAAAAAAAAAATTGTCTTTTTTTAAATATTAAAATAATATTTAAATTTAAAATGCTATTTAACTGTAATTTTATCAGCTTGAAATATAATATGTTTATTTAAAATAATATAGATAATCACATGTATTTTTAAATGATATTTGGTGATCACGCACTGCATTTGAAATCAACTAACAGTAGGTTGCATGCCATATCATGGTTTAGAAATTGTAATGTATAATATAAAAATGATTTACTCAAACATATTTTTTTGATTAGACGCCTGTATTGTGGACATGAGTTTATCGGCATTCTCACGTTTCACAAAATCATAACGTCCTTTCTCAACTACCTTGCCATCTATATACATGTTATTGGTCATCATTCCCAATTTTCCATGCAAATGATATGTTCGCATTGGATAGTTGACTTGGAGGTTTCTCACCATTTTAGTACCTCTATTCAATCCTAGAACTGATGGAAAAAAAAATGTACAAATTAACAGTTTGAAAATCGTTTTGAAATAATACAACCACATTCAGAGCCATAATATCGTACCACAAACACCTGACACGCGCTTTCCTAAATGAGTGGTCCATATGCACTTTATGTCTTCACTCTGGTACCTGGGACCGACAACCAGCACATTGTCTGCATAACTGGGCTCCATTTTTACACATAATTCCCTTGTCGTGTCTCCAGAAATGACAACACGGCTTTCCGGAGGTCTCACGTCCAACGAATTCAAATCTGCAACATAACATGCAAGCATTGATATTTATTAGAATATTAATTGTGATTATGATGAGTTATATAAATGTTAATTTAGCTATTGTAACAATGCACTTACACGAATATCATTAGTGGTTTTATGGAGGAATGCAACGATAATGTTACCGCTACAACTGTGGCAATTTATACAATTCTTAGACATGAGATTTTATTCTTCTATACACTTTCGTATTTATTTATTTATCTATTTTAGTTACAAATAGTTTTAAAATAAACTTAGATTTGATATGCCTAAGAACTATTTTAAAATAAATTGTAAAACTTTAGAATTTCCTGAACTAGTCCTAATGTAATCAATTCTAATAAGGCACGCTTTATATGACTGTAAATTTAGGATTAAAACTTATTTAATTAAACACCTGTTAATAAAGAAAAACTTAATATCTGTAATAGAATAATAGTATAGTTTAATTTATAATTATTTAAATATAATATAAATAGAATTTTTTTTCACGCATCACAAAAATTTCATACTTTAAAAATATTATAAATGAGTGTGTCTAAACGTTTGTATCTAATGAAATAGCATTTTTAAGAAATAACATGGATAAATATTTCTTTGCAAACTTTGATTATCTATAAGAATTTTAAAGTAGGAATTTATATGTGCACCGATAATATAATATTTAACATAATATCACGTTCAATGCTCATAAACCGCCATAATACTATTGTATTTAATCAGTAAACAGATGGGTGATGGGCATCATTCACACCATTTTAACGAATATTATACATATCGTTTTGGGCAAAAGTAGTAACTGGTCTGACGAGTTGGTAAATGTTTTAATACATTTGAAAATGGTGATTAAAAATGCTGTGCCATTTTCGAAATAAATAATAAGTCATAAACGCTACCGACGGCACTTACCCTGGCACAATTTTAACAGCAACGAATGACGACAACCCCTCAAAGACGTTCCGGCAGGCTTGTATAGACACACCACGCCGTTTAACAGTTTGAACGCCCTCTCACCGGTAGACAGGCTCTTATTCATCTTTACGGCAGCAACTGATCATTAGCAGCTTTACAGACGAACGAGACGTATTTAAGAAACAAAACTTAAATCACGAGTATTTACTGCAAACTCTCCACGAATTCCTATACACCACCCACGTTCGCCGTTCGTAGCTTAAACGAAATCTCTTATCGTCGTTTGCAGTGTTATCAATGTCATCACAAATTAAATGAAATCTAATCTGTGATAATATTGTTATTCTGTGATAACACATTTATGTTTTATACTAGCGCGTTACCAGTCGCTGCAAGTGTACAATGCACTACACTACTACAGTCTCTTTAAATCGCGCAGTTTTTTAAGCGTGTGGTCATAAATATTAGTGGGTTTTACGCCTTCAACGCATAATGAATAATGGGCGTTTTGACGAAATCGTTTAGGAGTCTCTCACTGCCCTTTCTTTCGTTTAACTATTGAATAATAATAAGTTATATTATTATATACAACTATACAAGACTGAATTTACTCATAATATGTATACTACATTTAAAATTAAGTGTTTACAAGATTCGAACATTTTTTCTTTTTATTCTGATTTCATCACAAGTGTATTGTCGCATTCTCATTATAATATAATCGGGCAAAATAAATGTCAATACGTCACTTTTATGGTCTGGACATGGGAATTTAATTGGACCATACTCTTGGAAAGTTTTCCAGAGTGAGTTCGAACAACATCATATTCACAAAATTTTTCAAAAGAATTTTCAACAGTTAACAAAATTTTAAAAATAAATTCATTTAGCTTAACACCTCTTGATTTTATGTTCACCAGTGTAGCTTCTGGAATATCTGAATAAGATGTTTTACCTAAAGAAATAATGAAGTTAAATTAAAATTATTGATTTTAGGTGATTATATTTACCTACTAATACAGTCTTGCAGACATCACAAATCATGTATTTTATGAAATGCTTGATTATATGTATATCCACAAATATAATAAATGACAATCCTTAGTTTCGGCTTTATGATAATTATGTACATATACTTTCATCAATTACCCAATTAAGTATTTAGGATCTATGTTACAAAAGAGTGGTGGCTTTGAGGAAGATGTAAAACACAGAATTAAATGTGGATGGATGAAGTTTAGTGAAGCATCAGGTGTTTTGTGTGACAAGAGAGTTCCAATAAGGTTAAAAGGTAAATTTTATAAGGCAGTTGTTAGGCCGGCAATGATGTATGGATTAGAATGTTGGGCAATAGATGGAAAAATGGAGCAAAAAATGAGTGTTGCAGAGATGAGAATGTTGAGGTGGATGAGTGGAGTAACTCCAGTAACTCTAGTAACTAGAGAAGACAGAATAAGAAATGAATATATAAGAGGTAGTATAGGAGTGGCTTCAATAGTGGACAAACTGCGGGAGAATAGATTGAGATGGTTAGGGCATGCTTTAAGAAGAGAGGGGGATGAGGCAGTTAAAATAGTTAAGAACATGAATGTGGAGGGTAAGAGAGGGAAAGGGCGACCGAAAAA
The DNA here is from genome assembly GCA_032441835.1 of Slavum lentiscoides. NCBI lineage: Eukaryota > Metazoa > Arthropoda > Insecta > Hemiptera > Aphididae > Slavum > Slavum lentiscoides. The sequence continues at coordinate 8,161,546 of CM063712.1, read as the reverse complement.
GAGGTGGTTTGATGTGGTTGAGAGAGATATGGAAATCGCTAGTGTGTATGAAAAGGATGCAAGAGATAGAGTCAAATGGAAGCTGAGGACCAGGGTGGCCGACCCCAAATAGTTGGGAGAAAGGGCGAAGGAGAAGAAGAAGAAGACTTTCATCAATTACCCTATCTGCTCCTTACATAGCTAATAAATCCGATTTGTTTTTTAAGCATTAAAGTTTCTCAATGCCTTCTGTTTTATTGTTGTTAAAAACAGTTTTAATATCTTCAATCAGGGCCGGCGGAAAGGGGGGTTTAGACGGTAATATCGTTTGTTTTTGTTATCAAACTTTGTCAGTTTACGACTATTATTATATTATTATTGTATACAACGAATGGATCGTTGTAGGAACGATTGAAATGATCCATGACGTCATTATTTGTTGTTATCAAATTTACTTATTTATGCGCATGCGTGTACAAAAAAAAACCATATTAATATAGATATTTATAAATTTATATTTTTATGTGTATTTGCGAGTTTTGTGATTTAACTTAATATGCTTATACGTACACGTGGATTCAATAAACAAGTGTACGAAACATAGTCCTATACGTATATATTTTTATATGTTTTTTTTTATCATGATTAATAATTGGCTTATTGTCGTATAAAAATTTTGAATTTCAAAATGGTCCTATTTAATTAAATCAAAATCCTAGTAATATGTTCATATTAGTAACTAGTTCACTCTGTTTAAATTGAATATATTGTCTGTTTTGGTCATATGTTGCGGTTTATAATTTTGAATTTAAATTGATTTAAAAACGGTTACCAAGCAACAAATCGTAGCGATTTATAAAATATTAAAGGAAATGTCAATTTTTCGGCGATTATGTAATAATTTTAAGCGAGTAATATATTCAGCCATTCAAATACAAATTAAACAGGAACGGTTGATAACCGCGCTTTTTGATAACGACCAAATTTGATAACAACAAATAATGACGTCACGGATCATTTCAATCGTTCCTACAACGATCCATTCGTTGTATACACCGTGACAGTGGCGTAACTATAAATTTGGGTCCCCGGGGCAGTATCAAGTGTTGGCTTATACAGTGGCGTACATTCAAATTTGTTCTGGGGGTTTAAAAAATAACCAACACTAAAACCATCCCTTTAAACGGCGCATGAAGGAATTTATGAGTAGGAGCCGATAGTGCACACAATACCTGTGCACCGTTGTAGAGTGTAAAAATTAAAACATGTTATAACGCGCAACGGGCCTTATAATAATATCACAATTTTTTTTTTTTTTTTTGGTCCTGGGGGGGTTTGAACCCGAAACCCCCCCGTATGTACGCCACTGGGCTTATATATATAAGATAACAGCATCCAAATTAAATTTGTATTGCTTTCAATGCGAACGTCAACCACGTGGCCACACGAGCGCACTTCACACGGACGCATTATCCGGACGGCATATTATTTTTTTCGTGTTTATTAGATGTACAGTAAAAGTTCGTCAAATGATGTTATTGACATGCGAAAGTAGTTAAAAAAATTTTCGGGATCTTCTCGAAGTTTATTGTACAACTTCACGTAATGCCCATTTGTATACCGTTCGCAATTTATTGGATGAACCCAATATTTCCTTTTAACCCGTTTTTGTTTCATATATAAATATGTTAGAGAACCAAAGAAAACAAATTCATCTGAATCCATATTTTAAAAGCTTAAAAAAAAGCCGTGAATGTACTACGCACTATACGTCTTCAATACTAACTACTACTACTAACTCGATGAAAAAATTTTAACGGACGTCATATCGATGTTCGTGTGTCCACTCTATACGCGCGTTAAAAAGTACGTACGTCGTAACCACGGTTATCTACTAGTAGATAACCGTGGTCGTAACGCGCGCATTTTGTACGCTCGTGTGGCCCCAGCCTAATAGTTATTATTAAATGCTTTTTAAAACTGTTTTGAAACTAAAATTATAAATAGTTGGTGTATTTTCCGCGGAAATAGAATTGTGTAACGAGTACCCGCAACTAATTATTGTTTGTGACAAGCATTCAAACATGTCATATTATAAATTCTAAAAATAATTAGACCTAATAATATATGTATTTCTATACGACCACCATACTGAAAATATACAGCTGTCTCTAAATATCAATTATTTTTATAATATTTCCGAACAATAATTGGAAGTGAATTACGTATTTTCATAAAACAACTAATATTATTTTATTGATATGCCGATTGATTTTTTTTTTTTTTTTAGTATTAGTATAAGTATGTAATTTTTTTTTATGCACCTATTTACGATGGTCGAGGGCCCCTTCATCCTGTAGTTACGCCACTACACCGTGATTATAATAAACTGAATCCTTTATCGCGTTCGGTTGTGTTTCCGTGACGGTTATCGTTGTATGACCGTTGTCGACTGTCGTAGTGTTCGAAATAAGTATTTGAGACGTTTTTTGTTTTTTTTTTGTCATACGAACGCTCGCGGCGGCGCGGTGTCCCCGACGAAGCGACGGCCCATCGCTCGGTGGTGGGAGATGCGCGAAATACGACGCGTTTTGATCGCCGCCGACTTGCGCTCTCTTAGCGCGCGGAGTATAGTTTAGCCCATAGTTTTCGATTACTCGTAGCGCCATCTGACACTACAAAATCTACTTTTGCACCTGCATTTTCTAGTAGACAAATGGCATTAATAACTAACTGTGCCAAAACCTGACCTATAATGTTATTAAAACGATTGTTTTTAATATTTGCCTCATAAAATTTTTTTTAATGTTTAATAATACTTTGATAACTCGCCTCTAACTAAAATTGATTATTAGGTAATAAGTAGGGTTAGGATGTTTATGAATTTGCATATTTTTTTTTAGGTTGTCCAATAGCTTGCATTCTTATATAGAAATGTGTTTCATGATATCTATATTCAAAATACCAAAATTTTATTTTGCATATATTTGCATATTTTACCATTTTTATTTATAAGTGAATAGTTTGTGTTTTTTAAGCGCATATTTGACGGTTTTCGATTCAAAATGCTGAAAAATACCGTAATTTTACATTTTATTAACTGAATCTAATCCAAGTTTGATTATCTGTATTTTATATCTCAGGTTCTGTGCTAAATGATGGCCTGACGTCACGAGCGCAGCGCAAGGGTCAAGACTGGAGCCAGCAAACATTTTTGGGTGGGGCTGAGAGTATAAATGTAAACTAAAATAAAAATAATATAGGTACTAATAATTGAATATATATCATTAATTTTTATTTTAAGAAAAAATGTCCCGGGGGAGGGGGGGGGTTGAGCCCTTAACCTCCCCCCTGGCTACGGTCTTGGCAAGGGTCGAGCGAGATTACTGTACAGCGATTTCGTGGTTTTCTCTCTCACTCTCATGTTATTCACGTGGGCACGAGTGGAGTTTCACAGTTTTACCGAAAACACGTTGTCTCACCATTTTTATTTCTACAATATGCGCATGCGCGACTGCGGTTGCTGGCCGGCCATTATTGCGCGTTGCTGCGGCGCTTTATTGTGTTGTCAGTAGTCAGTGCGGCGCTGGCGTGTAGTCGTTACGTATTTATTAATAATATTATTTTTTTTTTTTTTTAGTCATTGTACACCTTTAACAACTTAGGTTATTACCTTAAATTATCATTATTCTTTAATATATACTCGTATCGTACTTTATACGTATACATAGCCATACGGCAACGACGGCGATTTAATAATTTATTACGTTGAAAGGAATTATTATATAATCTTAGTCACACGGCTGCAACGGAATATATGATATATCAACGTTTCTGGGGGTGTACATAAAAATCTGTGTCGTTTCCCATAACAAGTCAATAGAGGAATTCAGATCAAATTTATTAAGTCTAATTCTAAAAAATGATGGTAAAATTACATATAACTTGAACGACCTATGGATTTTCAGCAGTCGGTTCATAAATCGCATGTTGTATGTCGTAGTTGTAAAGCGACAACATACAGTTCAAAATGATATTCAGGCAACAAATAAGATTTTAATTATAAAACTAGACTTGGATAACTCTCTTAATCCTAACCACAAAACATCAATATTCTCAAATCGTAAAATAAAATCTATACCCACGACCCTAATCAAAATTAATAATTGTACGAATACAATATAAATGGTTCGAGATAACAAAAGCAGTTGGAGATATATTAAAAATGAATTTGTCAAAAAACGAAAATGGCCGACCAATTTTTGAAGACAAATGAGATCTGGAACATGCTTATCGTTCGTAGACTCGTAGTAATTAAATGCTTTGGAGAAATAAGTAAAATCCGCAAAAAAATACTTTTAAAAAGTAAAAAACTCGGTTCTGTGCTAAATATTAAGCGATTGGGTTGTTGTTTTGAATTTTGAGGTAAATAAATGATTGAAATCAGCCTCAAAATTCTGTGCCTAAAAGACTGAACGAAAGATTATGAAAAAGTTAAATTACGAATTTCGAGGTAAATAAATTGGTGAAATCAAACCTCAAAATCCTGTGCTGAAACTTGCGGAATTAAATTTTTTATTAAAAATTCAGATCGTTAAAAAACAATCAATTTCTCGGCAAAAGAAAAAATATACAGAACGCAGTATATTTTCAGCGGACAAATAATAATTTCTTTGAATTCTAATGGTCATTCAGACTGCAATCTCAATAAATAGGTTGTCCCGGTTTGGCCGGGACATTACGGGTTTTGAACACACCGTCCCGTTTTATTTAAAATCCCGGCCGGGACGTGTAAAACTATCGAGTTCATAGAATTGGTTCGTTTTCTAATATGGTGTATTCTTATGGATAAAAATTAATATTCATAATAAATAATATTTAAATAATAGGTACCATGAAAGCTGGGCGAAAAACGGTCGTCTGTTTCCGTACTTGTACAGAAAAAATAATAAATCATTATAACAGGTAATAAAAATATATATATTATACTATAATATATATATATATATATATATATATATATATATTATAGTAATATATATAAATTTTTTTTTTATAGTGTATGTACGTTTAGATACGGGTATTTTGCTTTATATTATATGGAATAGCCGGAGTGTACAAGAAATAATCACAGATTGTATGAATTCATAAATATTGTGTAATAACTTTAAACTACTGGCACACTGAAGGCGATTTGCGATATAATAGCGATTTCCGCGTTTTCGCGATTTTATCAAAACAATATAAATAGATACGCGTGACCCCATAGAACGCGTGGTGTTGTGTTTTGTTTTTCGGGCGGAACGAGCGAGAAACGTATCGCGAAACAATTTCCGTCGTTTAACTTTTATTTATTTACATACTTTTATTTAATATATCTACTTATTGTGTAAAAGTACTTTGTACATTAATTGATTATTCCTGTCATATAGTACCTATATTATGGATTTATTATGGATTTACAATTACAATTATTATGGATTTACCCAGTGGCGCCCATTGAGCTAACCATGTAATGCAACTGCATGTCCTCTCAGTAGTGGGTGGGTGTGGCCGTGGGGGTATGTCATACCTATCATATATTGTTATACTGTCATCTAGTGTCTATAAAAGTATTGTAGGAAATAGTATGTACAATAAAATACAATGCAATAAACATTATGCATATTTAGGTATTAGGTACTTCAAGTAAAATATTATCTGTTCGGCTATGCGTTCGGCTGGCGGTGCCGAAACAGTGTGACCTCCCGTCCGACGCCGCAGAAGTTTTGTGTTGGTATCCCACCACACTATCATGTATCATATATCTACCGAGTAGTCCGAGCATCCTGTTTGACGTGTGTACAATATTCTATTTTTAACAATGTTTATTATGAACAAATTGACAAAGTAATGGAATTGCGAGTTGTGCTTCGTTTAATCTGGCATTTACGTCTTATTTTATTTAATTAAAATTTAGTTAATTAAAATGAAATGTGTGTATTGTAATCGCGAACGTGATTTAAAAAAACACAATAGTACTAATTGGAATCGTCATGTTAATTCATGTAAATCAAAATATAAAGGATGCAGCAAAATTTCAGACAAGTTTTTTACTAAGAAAAAATGGAATACATCAGGTAATTTTATCTCACTTTAATATGGTATTTAAGTAATTAAATAACAATTTTTCAATGGTATTTATATTAATATGTTTGGAATAGGGATATAACTATATAAGTATTAAGTAGTAAGCACTTGTAGATTGTAATATCTAGTTAAAACAACATATTCTGTAGGTAAATTTAATAGATATCAAATACATTTCATAATAATTAATATTTAAGCCATATAAATAAAGAAATAAGTATTTATAATTAAAATATATAAATTGAAAATGAGTTAAAAGACAAGATAGAGTGCAAGACTAAAATATAATACAGTGGAACCTCGATAACTCGAATCGGTTGGGAGCGAAAACAAAATTTGTGTTATCGAAAATTCGACTTACGGAAAACCTCGATAACTCGAATCGGTAAAAAAAATTCGAGTTATCGAAAATATTTTTTCGTTTTTCCATCTTGACTTCACAAAATCACAAAATAAACTGAACATTTGCTGTGTCAGCATTATATTAAATATCGACATATACATTTTGTATTTCAATCGACGTATAATTTTACCAAATACCAATAATAAATATGTATGTAAAAGATAAACGTAACTTATCGGAGTTATAGATATATTATATCGTTGGATTTTTTCACTTACCTACCTTTAAAGCATTAGATAAAGATTAGATTGATAATATTAATCGGTTTTCGATTACGATTATCGTTATTTATAATAATACACTTGGAGTTATCGAGGTATGTACGTATTTTATTATTCGTGTTGTATATTATTATATAAATTCGAGTTATAAGCCAAAATTCAACTAAAATTGCTTCGACTTATCGAGAAAATTTAGCACACATATCATATACTGTATGGCAGGGGCCCAGGACCGGATTAAGAGTTTACCGGGCCTGGAGCCTAGTAGTCCAAAGGGCCCTTAGTCCTTACAATACTTATAACTAGGGTTCGGGACTTGTAGCACTTAAAAACATGAAAATAAGCGTCAAATTAATTGATTGTATACAGAAATATCTTTAAAAATCTTTAATATTAGTCAATTTTCAATTTCATATATCATTACGTATATTATAAGCAGAATGATTTTTTAAGCATGCTCACCCTACTTTTAACCCTGAAAAATTAACAAATTTGAAATATATTTCATGTAAAATTTATAGCATTAGTTTATATAACACTTTTATAAAATGTAATAATTTGAAAGAGAATATTTTTTCATAATATAAAGCTATAAGCAATGGTTTCCATTTAAGAAAACTAAAGACTAAAAACCTTTCGGATAAAAAAATAGTATAAAAATTAATTATTTCATAAAAATGAAGCTTGTAATTAGTGCTTTAAATTGAATAAGAAAAAATTCAAATTTACATAAAAGTGCTATTTTTAAAATAAAACAATTATTATAAAGTACTAAAATTGTATTTTTTTAGTATATTATGTTCTCTTTAACATTAAATCACAGAAATTCATACGAATCATCAGTTATACTGAATATTTATTAATCACAGTGTAGGAGCAATCAGCTGCAACGCTGAATAATCACGCGCATTATCACATATCTGTTAGATTTACTCTAACTTAACGGACTAAACAGGATTTTTTTAAATACCACGTTGTTATCAATAAAATATGCTTGTAGCCTGTAAGTACAATGCAGGGCCTACGCACTTAACGATAACATTTATGGTATTATAATATAGTATTCAAGAATACCACCGGTAGCGCTAAAGGTTGAATTTTAAGGTTATGTAAAAAACAAATATTTTGAAAATGTGAAAACGTGAACGATGAAGTTTTGAACACCTTCAAAAGCGTTTTATGTAAATTATTTAATTTTCTGTAAAATATAATATATTTAAAGCATAGTAACTTATTATAGTTGTTTATACTACCTACCTATATTATATTTTTGATATTTGCATGCGAAATACGAATAAAATTCAAGTAAGTAATACCTATTATATAATATTAGGTACACTGCATAGATATGTTTTTATTCTTTACATTTATTTCTCAGTATGGTGTCAAACAAATGCTCAGTGGTAGGATGTAAAGACTCAGAGAAAAGAAAGTATATTTTTCCAAACAGTGTTGAAGATTTTAATATTTGGGTAGAAAGAACTAACAATCCAGTATTAAAAACATTAGAAAAAGATTTAGTACGAAAGACTTATCAAATTTGTAGGAAACATTTTGATAAACGTTGCGATTCACCGGGTACAAATCAAAAGTTGAAAAAACATTCACTTCCAACATTGAATCTTCCACGTAACATTTTGTCCTACATGTTTGTGTGCATGTTTATGTTATTGTGAATTTGTAATTGTGAAAAGACACTGCACTACATAAAAATAAAAGTAATTTGTTACGTTTAATTAAAGTTTATTTCACAAAAATAATAATTTTTAATTTTTACAATTTTCTTTTATCATTTATGTATATTACTGGTGAATATAATATTTAGTTAATATTATATAATTTATTTGATATAGTCTATATAATATTTACAGTTTTTTTTACACTATTAATGCATTTTTAGCACAGTATTTTCTGGACCACTTAATGATTTCTTCAAATATAAGAGATTTTAAAATATCTTTGTTTAAATTCTTTTTGTGGATATATAAAACAATATACTGAATTAATGTATAATGTTCTAACTTATGGTTGTATTGTATTTTTATGTTAATTAATTTATTTTTGTATATTTACAACTAAAAATGTTTTATTTAATATATTATAGTTGAGTAGAAGAATTTCTAAACTGGTCAAACAGAACTGTATATCACTTAAGTCAAAATAATGGTCAGTTGGTGTAAATTAAATTCCTACATAAATAATTATTAAATGTAATGTTTTACAATTACAGATATTACTAATGAATGTATAGTAAAAATAGAGACTTTGAATAACAGTGAAAAAAATAGTGATAAGTCTTATTCACTTCAAGCCAATTCTTCCACAGACGACCCACTGGAAATTAGTGAAGTTTCTTTTTCGCCACTTCCATCTCAAATATCAACACCGAAAAAAATTAAAAGTAAATTAATATTTTTGATACATTACATTTTTATATTATTTGCAGTTGTTTCATATTATATTATTAAAAATAAAATATGATTATATTATATTCTTATATAAATAGTTACAAAATATGTTTTTCAATTACAGATATTACTAATGAATGTGCAGTGCAAAGATTTAAACCGAACAAAATGACCCCAAACTGTAAACGACTGTACTTAGCAAGTATCAAAATAAAAAATCAGCTGTCAAAAAGTAAATCAAAAATTAACAGTTTTAAGCACAGAATTAAATTAGCTGATAAATTTATGAAAGGAGATGACTTTAGCCAGATAATTGACAAAGTTAACTCTACTACTTATAACTTCATTTTGTGTCAACTAAAAAATCAGAAAAAAAAGGTGCATGGTCGACGATATTCTAATGACGACAAAATTCTCGCCTTGTCAATTTATAAACAAAGCCCTAAGGGGTACAAATATTTATCGTCATTATTTGCACTGCCTTCTGTCAAAACAATAATGAGTTTGCTACAAAAAATTCCATTTGGACCTGGAATAAATGACCATATCATTGAACATCTTAAACAAATTGTTGAACATTTAAATCCTATGGATCGTTACTGTACTATTTTATTTGATGAAATGTCCTTAGAAGCTGGTTTACATTACGATAAACATAAAGATTGTGTTTTTGGTTTGGAAGATTTTGGAAGTGATCGACGACAACCTTCATTTGCAGATCACGTACTTACTTTTATGATAAGGGGTATTCGAAAAAAGTACAAACAGCCAGTATGTTTTTATTTTGTAAAAGGAACAACAAAAACTCAAGATCTCAAAAGTGCATAATCGAAGTTGTTTGTAATGTTCTTAGTACTGGTTTGAATGTTGTGGCTACTGTATCGGATCAAGGAGTAACGAATGTTGCAGCTATTAACCTTTTAATTCAGGAAACTCGTCAAAAGCGTTTGAGAAATAATGATGACCGGTGTGAAGGTTATTTAATTGATGATCATGAAATATACCATGTCTACGATCCTCCTCATTTATTGAAATCCATTCGTAACAATTTATTGACTAAAAATCTTTCATTTACTTGGCGTGGAGAACGACAAATGGCTGTGTGGATTATTTAATAAATGTATATGAAATTGACAAAACCTATGAAAATTTAGAAATGCGAAATTTGCCAAAAATCACAGAAGCTCATGTTTATCGTGATAAAATCAAAAATGAAAGTTTCTTTGGCAGGTCAAGTTTTAGTCACAATGTTGCAGCAACTATGAGATTAATGTGTGACATGGGTAATTAAGTTTTGTTTATTTTTAAATTATTTTATTTCTAAATGTATGTATAATCTGTTATAGCGCCGGATAATATCAAACTAGGTCGGAATGCTACTGGTACTGCAAATTTTTGTTTATTTATGGATATGGTTTTCGACTCTGTCAATGGTAATTCTGTTCGTCCAATGAAAGGGAAATTATTACGTTCAGCAGTCACATTCAATTCAAATCATATTTCATTTTGGAACGAGGCAATCAAAGTATTTAAATCAATGGAATTTGTAGATAAAAAAGGAAAACTTCTAAACCACCATGTGTCAATAACTGGATAGTTAGTTTAAATGCACTAAAGTTTTTATGGACTAGGTTAAGTAAAAACAATTTTAAGTACCTCATACCGCGTAATATAAATCAAGACCCCCTTGAATGTTTGTTCGGTCAATTTAGACAACTGTCTGGGCGGAACACTAATCTTGATTGCTATCATTTTGTTAATTCTTTCAAAACTTTATTACTTAATAATTTTCTTCTATTAAATCTAATGAAACTAATTGTCAGCAAAATAAAATTGATACATTAAGTAATTTAAAGTACTTTCTTACTTGTCAAATTAATAATGTTGAAATACCTGTAAATATAAATTTCTGTGATTTGAGCACTATGGTAGATATTCATATGAATAATGATATTAACGATATGACCGTTAGTTATATAGCAGGATTTTGATGAAAAATAAATTAACGGAAATACTTAAGTGCAATAATTGTACAAGAGACTTAAGAAGTAATGTTATAACGAATCCCTTAATTAAAATTAGGCAGTATGATAATGTTAAACATGGATTGTAATCCTTCAACAAAATTGTTTAAATTCGTGAAACAAATTCTTATAATCTGTTCAAATTGCATTGATGATATTTTCATAAATATAATATTGCACAACAATTAACATTAACTATAAAATGAATACAGAACTAACTTTCACATGTCCATATCATGATACCAAAGAAATGCTTATTGAAAAAACTGTTAATATGTACCTTTTACTTATTTTAAAAATATAAATAGAATTTTAAGAGGATTAGATACAAAAATTATAATAGCAATAATAAAATTAAAATATGGCTTCTATATATTATATTACACACTCAAAAAAATTTAAATCTAAAACAACTATAATTAAATAAATTATTAATCATTAATCATCTGGTGCATATCTTCTGTTAAGGTGTTCTTATATTTTATTAAAATGCATTATATTGTACTTCATTATAATTTTATTATAGTACATTTTATATATATATAAATAAAAGATCATTGCCATTGGTTTTATTTGATTGTCTTAATAGTAGTAAAAAAATTTTTTAATATTTCTATATTAAATAGCATATTTAAATATATTATGTGATTTTCTCATACCTAAATCTTTCAAATTGAATATTATTAAATTTAAAAAAAATGAAAATGTTTTTTCAACATATATATATATTTTTTTTTATTGTACTATATATCGTAGATCTTAATTATAGCCTTAAGTTTAAATTTTATTTTGTAATAAAACATTTTTTTTTACCAAATGTATACTGTTTTGTAAAATATAATTTTCTTAATCATTGAAATAATCAAATATTTATTTCATATTTTCAACCTTGGACAAAATACATAATGTATATACCTATATATAATTTGTAAATTAGTTATTGATGTATTATAAGTTATAAACAAAAAATTAATTTTCAGTTTTGTTATAAATGTGTAAATTATTATGTATATTAGTAAACAATTGTAATTAAATGGATAACAAAATAAATTTTTTAAGTTATTGCTTAATTTTGTATTATTATCACATAGTGATAACAGATGCTGCAGCCTACACCACTAGCCGAGAATTAGTTCTAAAGAATACCACCGAGAGCGCTATTTTTCATGCCAGGTTTATCGGTCTAGTCGTCTATCTATACTTTCCTTAATCTATGGTACAATGTGTCGTTAATCGTATGAAATATAAATTCTTTTGCCCAAGTGCACGATGTTCTGTTGTTTTGTGTCGTAATATATTTTATGTATTATTATTATTATTAATATCAATATTTTGCATATATGTACATTGTACACGAGTTAAAATTATATATATGCATCACAAATTCACAACAGCACCTGCAAGTAAGTTATTCACTTAAAATATAAAATTATTATTAATATTATTTTTTAATATTTACTATACCTCTTTTAATTTGGTAAACTATCAAAATTGATTATTATTATATGTTGTTGAATTTCATTTTTTCGATATTTAGGTAAATAATAAAATATTAAATAAATAAAATATTAATTCAATAGGCATTAAATGTGATATGTTATATACCTATATATAATTTTTTTTCAGAAAAATTTTATTATTTTAAAAGTTAGTACTTTATCTTTAAGTGCAGCAGTTCGGAAATCGATTGATATATGTTTCTTTTCACATGTTTTGGCAAAATTTAGCTACAAAAACAAAACAAAAAGAAACTTTACAAAACTCAATTTGTATGGATTAATTTATGGTAAATATATTATTTTAATATGATATAAAAATATAAAAATATGTAATTAATTATTTATTTATAGAGATATTGTCTGGATTCATTCAAAGTCCAAATGAAGAAACAGCTTTTCATAAAATTTGTGACAATTATATAAGACACGCATCAAAAAGAAGACAATCTTAATTTTATATTTTTAATGTTTTTAACCCTGAAAAATTAACAAATTTGAAATATATTTCATGTAAAATTTATAGCATTAGTTTAAATAACACTTTTATAAAAATGTAATAATTTGAAAGAGAATATTTTTTTCATAATATAAAGCTATAAGCAATGGTTTCCATTTAAGAAAACTAAAGACTAAAAACCTTTCGGATAAAAAAAATAGTATAAAAATTAATTATTTCATAAAATGAAGCTTGTAATTAGTGCTTTAAATTGAATAAGAAAAATTCAAATTTACATAAAAGTGCTATTTTTAAAATAAAACAATTATTATAAAGTACTAAAATTGTATTTTTTTTAGTATATTATGTTCTCTTTAACATTAAATCACAGAAATTCATACGAATCATCAGTTATACTGAATATTTATTAATCACAGTGTAGGTAGCACTATTTACTACAATAAAACTAAAATAATATTTGATAAAAATTAATGTAAAAAAATAATATTGATTTTTATTTGGATATAACTTGAGCGTTCCGGCGTACCTTACAGAGAAATTGTTAAAGGGGACGCTTTTTAAGCACCATCAGAGGTAAGGGGACTGAGTCCCCCTCACTTTAACCCCTGCTTGTAGGTACCAATGTACCATAATATAAGGAAGTACCTATGTATTTGCGAATAACTTATAAATATTTCAATATAAAATTTACTGACTAAATTTTATAATTTTTCTTACGCCGGGATATATGGGATGATAATTATATTTTAAATAGCCAGTAGCCTTACCTTATTAAGCAATATTTTCATATTTTCTTCCTTGTCTTTTTTAAGCTTTCGCTTAGCGGCTCCACTAACACATTTTTGAGACATTGTCGTAACTCGTAATAATATTATATTATGTATTCACTATTATTATTATTATTATTATTATTATTCACTATTCGGGCAAAAAGAAAAATATTTAATGAACAAATATTAAATAATGTGTACGTGTCAACGGTTAAATCGTGAAGACCAAATGATGGTCGGCAACCGACGCTCGGAGACGCGTAAAATGTCTGAAAATATTTTTTCCGAACAGTATTTTGGACGAAAAATATTTTATCCGAAAAATATAACAACAGAAAAGTATTTTTTCCGAACCGTATTTAAGCCGAAAAATATTTTGTCCGACCCGTATTTGAGACGAAATTATTTACGCCGAAAATAAAACTGTGGAAAACATTTTATCAGAAAAATATTTCATCCGAAAATTTATAAACATAAGTGTGACAAGTATAATCCACCTTGGTGGTATCACAGAATATTGGTGGTACGATGTTGTTATTAATTAATTATAAAGAAATTGTAATTTTATTTTATTTTTATGTACAAATTAAGAAAAACGCCAAAAAAGGATTTTTTTTATATAAATTACTTTTTTGATACCCGCCACCTCCACCCCCCTCCCCACAAATATTTCTTAGCTCTGGCCTTGGGACCGGTCAAAATTTTGCCTCCTTCTAATAAAACCCGAAATGACGCCACTGTTCTGAATAAAGGGGTTTTTGGAATAAAAAGTAAAATTCAGATTAAGAGCTTTTGGACCATATATATTTTGAAACAACAATTTTGTGGTGCAAGTAGTAGTGATCCATTCTTATTAACGCTATCTGAATAGTTGGTCACACTTATGTTCATAAATTTTTGGATGAAATACGGTTCGGATGAAATATTTTTCTACTAAAATACGTCTCGGAAAAAATATTTTCTACAGTAATGCTTTGGGTGTATATATTTTTCGACCTAAATATTGTTCGGATAAAATATTTTTCGGCTTAATTATGGTTGGGACAAAATATTTTCGGATAAACTATTGTCGGCTATAATATTTTCGGATACTTTATAGCCCCTCCCGACGTTCGTATGTTATAAATGAATCCAAATCAAATCTACAGATAACAAAATATTATCGGAAATAAGATAAGTAACGTAATGTCCTAGCTGGTGTGGCGAATGCTAGTACACCGCGTAATACAAATAATAATACGAAAATGCCAAAATAAAATCTAAACTTAAATATTTTGAACTTGGTCTGAGATAAAAGGCCCCTTCGGGGCCTTCAATGTTTCAGGGCCTGAAGCCCGGGCTCCTAGGCTCCGTGCTTAATCCGGCCCTGCAGGGGCCAAGGCATTCCTTCGAGTTATCGAAAATTCGACTTATAGAGGTTCAAGTTATCGAGGTTCCACTGTATTTTCTTATAAGTGTGTGAAATAACCAAAAGACAAGATAAATGATTAATAGATAATTTTAACAGTGGTTAGGACCATGTAGAGTAATAGTACAGATGGAAATGCAGTTTTCAACATATTATTTGTTGTTCATTTTTAAAAGTATGGAATTTACTATTACAAGAAACCAAATAAATTTGAAATATACCTATATAATATAATTATTAACTGAGTTACATAGTTTTAATAAATTTATTTAAATTGAAATATACATAAATATGTGATGTTTTGACACATAATGATTGAAAATGATGACAATTTTAGATTTTATAAAATAAAACTTATGCCATTTAATTAAGTATACCATGACTATAAACAAGTTTTATAATGTTCCTTGAACCTGTTTTACAATATTTATTATACATAAGTTTGTTATTTTAAATATGTAAATAACCAATTTTAATATATATATTTTTTTTTATATTAGAAACTATACTTGTTATTTACAAAAAAAAAAATTATGAAAGAAAAGTTATTGTGTTATTGTATATTTGTTCCAAGTAAATGATAAATAGGTGTACCTATTCTGAATAAAGTACCACATTCAGAATTCAAAATTTTAAACCAATATGTATTATAATCACTACTTGAATTGGGAAAATTAAAGAAGAGGAACTACCCATGTTGGGTGGGTAGGAACTAGGAATGAAAAATTATTTTGCTCCCACTTTATTCAAAATTGCTTGCGCCACTGATATAGAATACCTGAAATTATGAACACTTATAGATTAAGATTATATTATATTTATATCATATCAAATTTGTTTATTAAAATAATTTTTTTAGCAACAAATATTGAAATTAGAGAAAATAAAGTTGCAATAGATACGCCAATTAAATCTAATAATGTTGAAAGTACAATTGAGAATAAAACAATAAGTAAATATTAATAAAATCATTTACCTACGTGATTAAACATATAAATTAAAATCTATAGTAGTGTTGTCGTTGTGTACTGTGTAGGCGTACACTAGAGTAAGGCCGAACGCCATGGGCGTAACTAGGATTAGGAACTTGGGGGGGGGGCTCGAGTCCCAGAGCCGTCCCGAATAAATATTAATGGGAGGGGGGGGGTTAATTAAGTTGTAAAAGAAAAGGCCTTCACTACCGATATTGTTGTGCTAACCCTTTGCAAAAATGCTAACTGAAAAATTTATGAGAGAGTGAAACACCCCCTCCATCAAGACGGACCTGTTGAGTCCTATTATACAAAAATAATAAACCTCCCCTCCATTTACCTTAATAAAATTGTTAATTCAATTAATTAGTTACTAAAAAAATATTAAAACAAATCATTATGTAGTCATTTAATTTATTTTTAATAATATAATAATATGTTAGGAGCATTAAGAGTTATGAGGACGTTACATCTGCATTTGCTGTCTCCGTCTAACCAATTGATAATATATGAAATTTACATTCGACATTCTCATCACTACTTCGTAATTTCTAATATTATGATAAATTGACCTATTACGAAATTTAAAGACAGATCATTATCTACATTATCTCATTATGGCTACAGAGCTTTTTTTTCGATATTTTTATTTTGAAAAGAAATATAGCTATTTATAAATACCAATAATTTAAATAGACATACAGTAGAACCCCAGTAATCCGGACTAATTGGGGCTCTAGGTTGTCCGAATTAATGAAAGTCCGGATTAAACAAAATAACCAAAAATCGTAAATTTATAATACACATACGAAAGGCACGAAACACTCCGAAGCGTGTCAAGCAACCGACTGACGTACTGTATTGTACGTACGTATACTGTATATACATAATATTAAGGTACATATGTATATGTAAATGGATTACAATTGGATAACTTTAATGACAATTGGTATTGATAAATATGTTATCGCAATAACCCGCATTTATAGGAAATTTGTAGAACTCGTTTTCATGTTTATTTTAATCTACGGTGAAAACTAGCGTAATTTTCGTACGACTGGTTTATTTACGTATTATAAACGGCTGTCCGGATTAAGCGAAATTCGGACTAATGAGGTCCGAATTACTGGGGTTCTACTGTATTTTTGTTTAAAATTAAAATTTCGAAAAAAAGCTACTATAGCAGCATAGATAATGTTTTGACTTATACATTTTGTAGTAGGTCAATTTATCATAATATCAGAAATTACGAAGTTGTGATGAGAATGGCGAATATAAATTTCGTATATTATTAATTGGTTAGACGGAGACAGCAAATGCGCGTGCAACGTCCTCTTAAGACATACATTAGATCAATATACTCGTATAATGTTATTTACTATAGATGAATACGTCTACTACAGTGGCGTCATTTCAGTTTTTGAAAGGGGGAGGCAAAAGATTTAATCGGC
Organism: Slavum lentiscoides; assembly: GCA_032441835.1. Lineage (NCBI taxonomy): Eukaryota > Metazoa > Arthropoda > Insecta > Hemiptera > Aphididae > Slavum > Slavum lentiscoides. The sequence continues at coordinate 8,143,826 of CM063712.1, read as the reverse complement.
CCCATTTAACTATTTCCCATATTTACATTTAGCTCAATACAATTTCTATTTTACTACTTTAGCTTTTTTCTTTTTTCTTTTTTACACTTGCCACTCACAAATTTATATATATTCATAAAACATACGTTTGAAGCGTTAAACAACGGCTAAAAAAATTCGTTTGTGCCGAATGCGATAAATAGGTTCGTCAACTGACAACTGTCAAACGTACATCATATTCTTCGAATTAGGGGTAACGTCAATAATTTACGCACTGCCTTAAACAATAACCATGTTTATCGAAAAAAACCCAGAACCGCGGTAAGTTGTAACCACGAATCAATCACATCTAATCGCGGTTATAACCTGCATACTTTTTTATTTTATTATGAATTTAATTTTAATCCACTGTTTGCCACGCGATTTGTTATTACACATTACTATAGATTTGGTTAGAATTATTTATATTTACATCATAGGTATCGGCATGAATCATGCCGGCCCACTTTTAACAAGGAGGGGGGGCAAATGCCCACCCTGCCCCCCACCAAATGACGCCACTGGTCTACTACCTTGTATATTAAATATATTTACAATATTGTCTCTATTTATTTTATTACAAAGGTCCTTCTCAATGTTTAATATTGCTATTTGCTATTCAGACAATGTTATCCATCCAAGAATTGGGTCAAGTCGATTGATTTATATTGGCTATAGCAATATTTAATCCTCGAACTATAAAAACCATAACATGTGTAGCTAATTTGTTAAACCTACCTTTAAACCCTAAATCTTCGAAGCCTTCTACCATATCTAAATATTTTGAGTGGGTCCTTTAAAAATATTTTTATTTTCATTGCATCGAAAATTATAACATCGTATTTTTCTTCATCTAATGTTGTGTCTAATTTATTTTAACCAAAAACTATTAAAACCTGGGAGAAATTTAGAATTTCCTATCCTTCCGGACAGTTGTTTCATTTGGTAAAATTATTTGTTTTTTTTTCCTAAGAAACCTGAAGACAAGGACCATGGAAAGAATAATAATTCTTCATCGTGAGCATTTTAATTATTTAAACATATTTCCTGAAAAATATTGAAAGACTTAGATAAATAATTTAAATGAATGATAGTGACAGCTTCTTTAAACGGTTTTAAAGCCTCATTCTTATTTTCTAGATTATCTATCCAAACAATTTTTAAAAATGGATTAGATATAGAAGATATTATAAAAAAAGAATCTTTTAGCTGTGTACAGCTGAATCGCTTGTCAATAATTTCAAGTATAGAAAATATAAGAGGTTTATAATATTTCATATTTTTTGTAGACAAATTTTTATATTTTTTGAGTTGAACAATAGTTGGCAGCAAATATACCAGATACATATTTTTTTCTCCCTATTGTATTTTAAAAACAAAATACTGTTATGATAATCGTATAAAATAAAATGTTAACCGAGACTTACTTGTAATATATCCATAACTATTGATATTGGTGCCATTGTTTTACAAAATTCATCAAGAAACAAAGTATCAGCTTTTGTAAAGTGTACCAGTTTAAGAGTGTTGCATAACATATTTAATTTCATAAAATGTAATAAAAGATATTTTAAAATCATAAGTTGAATTTCACCTAGTTTCATTAGGTGTTACATTGATTAAATAATTACATACATGTATTTAATCAATGGGTGTTATTAAGTAAACGCTAACTGCATTTTTAATAGCATGAGCATCTATTGATCTATTCTGTTTATTCCACAGATTATAACATTTAGCGAAAGTTAATCTAGATCAGTGGTTCTTAACCTTTTAAAAGCAGCTGCCCCCTTAAAGGCAAACGGCTTTTCAACGCCCACCCCCTCACAAATAATCAATAATTATGGTTATGGGGAAAGAGGACAGAGTTAATTGTAAATCTAAAACAAAATGATGTAACTAATAAAAAAATAATAGAAAAAGGTTCAGTATTAAAAAATTATAAATTAAAAGATCAAAAACAATTTAATATTAAAAATAAAAAAGTAGTAAAAAATAAAAAGCGGACACTGGTCAGTGAGATGATTGTGCTTGGTGTTGCAAAGCCAGTTTTATTTATATTATGTTCGATATTTGTAAAATGAAGGCGCAAGTCTCCTCTTTTTACAATTTCATGTCGATTTCTTTTTTTTGTGATGAGATTAGTCACAGCACTGAGTCTTACAGTATAATTATAGTTTACGTCCAAAATATACTTACCGCCCTCCCTATTGGTCAAAATATACTTACCGTCCCCCTACTGCCCAAAAAAAGTTCACCCCCCAGCACCACTACAACGTCCATATGGGGCGTTATCGCCCCCGTTGAGAATCACTGGTCTTGATTGTCGTTTATAGGCAGAACATTAGAGAGCTAATTCAATGTCCTAAATAAAATGTTTTGCATTAATAAACAAATTAAATAAAAAACTTATATTTGAAGCATTTAAATTTAAGTTATAATTTGCACACCGTTGGTGTTTATGCAAGATATATAAGCTGTCATTACAAAAATTTAATTCATCAAATTCATTAGAATCCGACTCTGGCAACAGCAATTCTGAAATTGAAATAGTAGCTGGACACAATAAATCCTCAATGACTTCACCATTCAGTTCAACATAATTTTCATCTGAATTTTCAGCAAAAATTTCAACAGTGTCTTATTAGCTTCACCAAGTGAAACATTTTTCTCAATAAGGTTCTCAAGATTAAAAACTCTATAAAGAAGTCTGTGATATCTACGTGTGTGATATCTACTAATTTTTAAGCTGAATAAAAATAAAAATAAATATCTAAAATATTTACCAAAGTTAGAAGCATTGTCTGTAGTGATATAAGTGATCGTCTCACTTATTTTATATAGTTATGATACTCTGATATATAATTGTATTATAACAGGACACGATATGACACGGACACGGTAAATACACCTTTACAAAATATCGGTTGACAGCACTGATGTCTGACTTTTTTTTCGTGTCAGGCGCATAGTATGTATAGCAGTGATAATGATAATAGTACTAATATAAAATAAATAAATTAAAATAAAATAAAGTGAAATGTCAATACACTAGGTAACAGGTGATAATATAAAATAAAATGTAATATGTTTAATATTTGGTAATATACTAATATGGTTAGGTGTTTTAACGGCGTTATTCATGGATTTATATTGTTTCGGTTCAAAAGCGGGCCACGTTAATTCCTCGGCTTGTGCCTTTTTGGATGTCTTCTGGAGTGCAGGTGTGGGGGCAAGCTGTGCATGTGATGATGTGTTTCATTGTCTGTTCTTCTCCGCAGAGGCACAAGGTGTCTGCGCTATCTAGCAGCCTCCATTTTCTTAGGTTGTCTTTCGTTCGTCCTATTCCTATCCTGAGTCGGTTTAGTGTGCGCCAAACCGGCCATGCTTCATTATGACCCGGTGGAAGTGACTCATCTGGCACCCAGCCAGAGGTACTACTTATCTGGTTTCTCCATCTGGTCGATCTTTCTATTTCAGGGTGTGTCGACGGGATGACTTTTGTATGGTTCATGAAACTTTTCCTGGACTTAAGGCGGGAGAGTTGTGGAGTTTCTCCGTACATAGGGTGTCGTGGGTCTGACGTTGTTTTCGTTCTTTCACAGTCCGCGTGTGTAGATCTTATTGATGGAGGAGCTATTCCCGAAAGTATGTATAGTTGTTCAACCGGTGAATTTTTTAGGCAACCGGTTATAAGACGGCAGGACTCGTTTAATGCAACATCGACTTTATTAGTGTGTGAGGACCTACCCCATACTGGACTAGCATATTCTCCCGCTGAGAAACATAAGGCTAGCGCCGTAGTTCTTAAGACGTGAGGATTACAACCCCATGTGAAACCGCTGAGCTTTCGCAGTATACCATTTCTTGTCATTACTTTTTGCTTAGTGTTTTCGCAGTGGAATTTGTAGATGAGAGATCGGTCTAGCGTCTCTCAGAGATATTTTGGGCGTTGTGTGTTAGTTAGTTTCATCCCGTCCCAAAAGACGTTAAGAGTGCGACTGGCACATCCAGTGGCGTAGCGTGAAACTCGGTGGCCCTAGGGCCTATAAGAGATGAAGGCCCACTTTATCACAGAAATTAAATTATAATAAGAATATTAATTATTAAATAGTGATTCAAAAAGCAAAATAAAAAATTTTAAAACTAACTGCCCGTTTAAAAAACTTGCTACGTCTGTAAAATGATGAACGCCACCATTTTTTTTTTTTTTTTGGTATTTTAAAATAAATTAATTTTAATATAAATATTATATATATAAAAAAAAAAATGTTTAGAGTTTTTTTTAATAATTAAGATCATCTTGTGGCCCCTAAACTTAGACCTATACTGGGGGCCCCGAGGCCTGGGCCTCGGTGGCCCCGGTCTAAATACGCCACTGGGCACATCGATTCCTCAGGTGAAAAGCACAGACTTGTGTTTTACCTGGGTTGGATTTTAGGTGATTGCGCCTATAATATTTCCCAAGGGCATCCAAAGTAGCCGCTAATTTTTCCTCTACATTTTCAAAATTTTCATGTTGTGCTACTATTGCTGTATCGTCTGCGTAGATGCAGTGTTTTACGTCACTATCTGTGGATATTGGTTGATCATTTGTGTAGATGTTGAACATAGTAGAGGCTAGCACACTTCCTTGAGGGAGACCGTTTTTGGTGATTCTCCACCTACTATTTTTGCCCTGATGATTTACGAAGAATCTTCTGTTACTAAGAAGGGGTTCGAAAATTCTTACAAACTCGTAATCCATAGTGGTATCATATAATTTCTTTAGCATTAGTCTGTGATTTACCGTGTCGTATGCTGACATTAAATCTACAAGCGCCACGCCTGTGACTTTCTTGTTTTCGAAACCATTCTCGATTGTTTGGGTTAAATTAAGTATCTGTCCGGTGCATGATTTACCTGGGCGGAAACCAGCTTGTTCTTTGATTAGTGTACTGTCCACAGAGAGTACTAGTCGGTTAAGCAGCATTCTTTCGAAGAGTTTGTATGTGTGGCACAAAAGGGATATTGGGCGATAGTTCTTGGGGTCGTCCTTATCTTTCCCTGGTTTTAGTAAGGATATGATTTTAGTTTTCCTCCATATTCTAGGGATGTTTTTCCGATTTCTTATTTCGTTGTATAGGGCGAATATCCAATGTTTGGCTTTCGGCCCAAAATGGTGGATCTGTTCGACGAAAATATTATCTAGTCTGGCTGTTTTTCTAGGTTTTATTGTCTCTATAACTGTGTTCATTTCATACTCATCGAAAGGTCGACTGAGATGGTTTTTTTCCTTTTCTATGTTTCATGTTATTCTTTTACCGGGTTTATCTTCTTGTTTGGATTTTTGAGTTTTATATTCCGCATATACTTGGTGTGTTCATAGTCTGGTCTCGATGGGTATACCTTCGATAATAATAATAGCTTCGATATTTGTAAAGGTGTATTTACCGTGTCCGTGTCATATCGTGTCTTGTTATAATATAATTTTTAAAAAAATTGGAAAAAAAGTATTTACGCGTACAGTTCAAAAAGTCTAGGGGTGGCCATGGCCCCTATGGCCCCCCATAAACGCCGCCACTGAATATGAATATGTTCGAGCACGGATGTCTCATAAGCTGCTAGCACCACCGCGATTCCCCTTAGACGGTCAGACTGGCCGGTCGCTGCTGTTCGTGTTGACCGCGTCGAGCCGGTTACCTGAGTCAAACTGTTTGCGAGTCATCGGCGTCGACCTAACCCTGGGAACGTTGTTGGCGAACATTTGAGAGTGGTCGCATGGATGCGTCGTTTTGTTGCCTTGTGCCGAAAAATCTGTTTTGAGAATAATTTTTTGTGATGTAAGGAACTAGACGAAGCGTTAATCGTTGTAGTCAGATGTTCTCAACAAGTCTGTTTACATACGTTAGTGCAGGAACTCCATACCAATCAACCAGTTTCATTTCGACCTTTAGCACGGTTGTGCCCTTTCTTTGATGCTCGATATGTGATTCGTGTTGGGGGTAGATTGTGTCATTCAAATTTGCCGGAACGTAGGAAACATCCAATATTATTGTCAAAAGAATCTTATTTATCTGTTTTAATTGCCAAACATTGGCGTGTGTTCGCCTGTCACGCAGGGCCACGTTTAATGTCAGCACTAATATGTCGTCAGTTTTCGATTGTGGCAGATCGTCGAATAATCCGTAAAGTCATCAGTACCTGTACTATATGTGTAAAATTAGCAGGTGTTCATACACAGCCAATAATGTCCGATTTACCTAGCTTTAGAGTTCAACAATGTCGAACATTCTCCTGTGTTGGAATTGATTATGCTGGACCTTTACCCATGAAAGAGCATAATTTAAGAAAGAGCCGTCAATATAAGGTTTATATAGCTGTTTTCGTGTGCTTGACAGTAAAGGCGGTCCATTTAGAGCTTGTTCTGGATCTATCTACAGATGCCTTTTTGGCAGCTCTGGACAGGTTTGTGGCTTGTTGTGGTCTACCATTTGCCATTTTTTCGGACTGTGGTACAAATTTTGTTGGGGCATCGAAACAACTGTTCAATTTAGTAAACGATCCTAGTAATCGAGATCGCTTAACATCAGCCCATACCTGTGAATGGCATTTTAATCCGCCCAGTGCACCCCATTTTGGTGGGATTTGGGAAGCAGCAGTTCGGTCAACTAAACTACTATTAGTTCGGGTAGTCGGTGCTCAGTTGTTAACCTTGGAGGAGTTTACTACTGTTCTGTGTAGAATCGAGTCAGCTCTGAAATCGAGACCACTAACATCATCCTCAACGGATCCAAGCGACTTGGAATGCTTGACACCTGGCCATTTTTTGATAGGACAGCCCCTTATGGCTGTGCCCGAACCTGAGATCCCTGTTAGCTCGACAAATCTGAAAAACCGTTGGGAACTCCTCCATCAAACTTTTCAAGCCTTCTGGCGTAGATGGTCTCACGAGTATCTAAACACACTTCAGGTTAGAGGGAAGTGGATGAGAGACAAGGCTAATGTAAAGGTCGGTGACATGGTGGTCATAAAGACTAACTCACCTCCCCCATTAATGTGGCAGCTAGGTCGCATTCAGGAAACGTTACCTGGACCGGATGGGGTTGTTAGAGTTGTAAGGCTCCTCACTAAGCAAGGTATAGTGACCAGACCAGTGGTAAAGCTAGTTCTGCTACCCACGAACTAATTTCTTTTAATTAACTATCATCGGTCCATTCCTTATTTCCGTATCACTCAGTTTAGATGGAAAACCACCATAGTGTTCGTCACCTCTCTACTGGGGTGGTTGGTGCCGGCGATTTGGGAACTGGAAATGGTAAGGGTATTTAGATTCATTTTGTTTCTTTTATTGTTTTAATTGTATTATTTTTATTGTACTTATTGTATATAATTTATTTGTTAAATATTCTTATTATAGTCATTTTATATTATATTGTATAATTTATTTTATAACTAAATTAAATTAAAAATTATAGAGTTTGGTAGTAAATAATATCTAATGTTTCGGGTTCAAAAGCGAATATCAATCCGTACACCAAAATTATTTATTATTACGTTCATATTTTTCCCACTGCTATTATTCATACTAATTTTAAAACATTTTGTTCTAAAAATTTCACTAGTGATTAGACAGCATAACATATCATAAAAATAAATATTTGTAGTTATATCATCAGGCATTGGTTTAAAGATACATAAAATTAATTTTAATAAACTCGCTTAATAGCTAACCTTCAAATGATGTACCATGAATTATATATGAGAGCTATATTTGACATTTCAGCAAACGCATGTTATGCCTTCATATAAATATATGTGTGTGTGTGTGTGTGTGTGTGTGTGTGTGTGTGTGTGTGTATGTTAATTATATATTTAAGAAAAACTGATCATATTCTTTTACCACTCAACAATAATAAAAAATTTTAATTTTATACATAAAATTTGTGCAATTTGTACATTATTCACACGTTATAACAGGTAACCCACAAATAATGATTTGTGCCTCTATTATTGTTAAAATTTAATGGCAAAATATTGTTTTTGCATATAATAAAAAATTGAGTTCATGTGGTTTTACAAGTGTTTTGAACGATACAAATTTATATAAAATTATAATGAATACTGTACGAATATAATTATCATGAAAATATTTAACGAATTTGCAATATTGTAATATATAAAAAACGTATGTACGATTAATTACCAAATGATTCCGAGTGGGTGTACCTATAAGAAATTATAGACTAAAATTCCTTTTGGTTATAATCTTTGTTTTCAGTACGTTTTTATTTATATAAATTTCAAGAAAATGGATAATATTCTGAAAATAAATACATAAAAATCTATGAGTATTTGAAATACTGCTATTAATTCACTTATTTATGAATCACTGCAATAAAAGTAATAACATTGTTTCAGATTGTCCAGCCTACACAGTTGACTGCCGGTTTTAAGAAATATAAAAATCAGAAGGACAAACATTATTTATGTATAATGTAGCACAAAATACGTATACGAGACTAGATGATATAAAAAATTAGCGAAAATTTTTCAGGATCAATCGGTTAAGAACATAAAGTGTGATTAAATGTAATCGGAAGTGCATACATGTTGTATTGAAGCTTTGGACTTTGACATTAATTGCTTCGTTTCAATTATTTTTCTATACATCATAGAAGAAAGTCTGTTTTTGTACAGATATCGTTGGAGACGAATTACAATTATCCTTGTCGAAGGAATACGATTTGTTTAAAAATGTGTAGATAAGCATTTTGAATATTTACAAGATCACGTTAGTAAAATAATTTATAAAACGCGACGCTTAAATATGTGTATACATTTTGTATTATTATGATGAAAATTTGTACAATTCTAATACAACTCAAAAGGAGAATTTATACTATATTTGAAACTGTATCCGTCAATCGTAATGCATGGTGCACATTATTCAAACGTGGTAACAGGTAACCCTAGTATTCGTGTTTGTACCTCTACATTTTTGTTTATTTAATTGCGAAATGTGTTTAAATACAAATAACGTATGCTGTAGGCCGCGTGGCTATTCAAGTGTTTAGAATGATATATATTCTCAGATTAAAACTATGAATAATGTTCAAATACTCAAAAATATTGAAAAAAAAAACGTAATAATTTTTATATTATTTTATGTTTAACGAAATGTATGTATTAATATTCTCAATGTTTCGGGTTCAAAAATCAATCCGTACACCAAAATTATTAATTATTACGTTCATATTTTTCCCACTGCTATTATTCATACTAATTTTAAAACATTTTGTTCTAAAAATTTCACTAGTGATTAGACAGCATAACATATCATAAAAATAAATATTTGTAGTTATATCATCAGGCATTGGTTTAAAGATACATAAAATTAATTTTAATAAACTCGCTTAATAGCTAACCTTCAAATGATGTACCATGAATTATATATGAGAGCTATATTTGACATTTCAGCAAACGCATGTTATGCCTTCATATAAATATATGTGTGTGTGTGTGTGTGTGTGTGTGTGTGTGTGTGTGTGTGTGTGTTAATTATATATTTAAGAAAAACTGATCATATTCTTTTACCACTCAACAATAATAAAAAATTTTAATTTTATACATAAAATTTGTGCAATTTGTACATTATTCACACGTTATAACAGGTAACCCACAAATAATGATTTGTGCCTCTATTATTATTAAAATTTAATGGCAAAATATTGTTTTTGCATATAATAAAAAATTGAGTTCATGTGGTTTTACAAGTGTTTTGAACGATACAAATTTATATAAAATTATAATGAATACTGTACGAATATAATTATCATGAAAATATTTAACGAATTTGCAATATTGTAATATATAAAAAACGTATGTACGATTAATTACCAAATGATTCCGAGTGGGTGTACCTATAAGAAATTATAGACTAAAATTCCTTTTGGTTATAATCTTTGTTTTCAGTACGCTATTATTTATATAAATTTCAAGAAAATGGATAATATTCTGAAAATAAATACATAAAAATCTATGAGTATTTGAAATACTGCTATTAATTCACTTATTTATGAATCACTGCAATAAAAGTAATAACATTGTTTCAGATTGTCCAGACTACACAGTTGACTGCCGGTTTTAAGAAATATAAAAATCAGAAGGACAAACATTATTTATGTATAATGTAACACAAAATACGTATACGAGACTAGATGATATAAAAAATTAGCGAAAATTTTTCTGGATCAATCGGTTAAGAACATAAAGTGTGATTAAATGTAATCGGAAGTGCATACATGTTGTATTGAAGCTTTGGACTTTGACATTAATTGCTTCGTTTCAATTATTTTTCTATACATCATAGAAGAAAGTCTGTTTTTGTACAGATATCGTTGGAGACGAATTACAATTATCCTTGTCGAAGGAATACGATTTGTTTAAAAATGTGTAGATAAGCATTTTGAATATTTACACGATCACGTTAGTAAAATAATTTATAAAACGCGACGCGCATAAATATATGTATACATTTTGTATTATTATGATGAAAATTTGTACAATTCTAATACAACTCAAAAGGAGAATTTATACTATATTTGAAACTGTGTCCGTCAATCGTAATGCATGGTGCACAGTATTCAAACGTGGTAACAGGTAACCCAAGTATTCGTGTTTGTACCTCTACATTTTTGTATATTTAATTGCGAAATGTGTTTAAATACAAATAACGTATGCTGTATGCCGCGTGGCTATTCAAGTGTTTAGAATGATATATATTCTCAGATTAAAACTATGAATAATGTTCAAATACTTAAAAATATTGAAAAAAAAAACGTAATAATTTTTATATTATTTTATGTTTTACGAAATGTATGTATTAATATTCTTAATGTTTCGGGTTCAAAAATCAATCCGTACACCAAAATTATTAATTATTACGTTCATATTTTTCCCACTGCTATTATTCATACTAATTTTAAAACATTTTGTTCTAAAAATTTCACTAGTGATTAGACAGCATAACATATCATAAAAATAAATATTTGTAGTTATATCATCAGGCATTGGTTTAAAGATACATAAAATTAATTTTAATAAACTCGCTTAATAGCTAACCTTCAAATGATGTACCATGAATTATATATGAGAGCTATATTTGACATTTCAGCAAACGCATGTTATGCCTTCATATAAATATATGTGTGTGTGTGTGTGTGTGTGTGTGTGTGTGTGTGTGTGTATGTATGTTAATTATATATTTAAGAAAAACTGATCATATTCTTTTACCACTCAACAATAATAAAAAATTTTAATTTTATACATAAAATTTGTGCAATTTGTACATTATTCACACGTTATAACAGGTAACCCACAAATAATGATTTGTGCCTCTATTATTATTAAATTTAATGGCAAAATATTGTTTTTGCATATAATAAAAAATTGAGTTCATGTGGTTTTACAAGTGTTTTGAACGATACAAATTTATATAAAATTATAATGAATACTCTACGAATATAATTATCATGAAAATATTTAACGAATTTGCAATATTGTAATATATAAAAAAACGTATGTACGATTAATTACCAAATGATTCCGAGTGGGTGTACCTATAAGAAATTACAGACTAAAATTCCTTTCGGTTATAATCTTTGTTTTCAGTACGTTTTTATTTATATAAATTTCAAGAAAATGGATAATATTCTGAAAATAAATACATAAAAATCTATGAGTATTTGAAATACTGCTATTAATTCACTTATTTATGAATTACTGCAATAATAGTAATAACATTCCCTGACAACAATTTTAGATTCTAAGAACATTAATTTTACATTTTAAAATTAATAAGAATGTTTAAATAACATTCGGATTGAGTTCTTATAATGTTATTCAAATATTATAAAAGTATTCTCTCGTGGTTATTTGTCCATGAATTTAACCTTATTAGAATCTTATAGAAATAATATTTTGAAAACATATTAATCATAATGTTTTATAATATTAATTTAAAACCTGTTTAAAATATTCGGAGAATGTTAAGATTATGTTTTATAATTTTATTTTAATATTCTCTTAAAATAAAACTACGTTTCTGAAATATTACAAAATATTTTTGGTTTTCTTTATGAAGTATCTAAATATTGTTTTAAATACATGCTTTGAACATTTAATTATGTCTTGATATTCTTCAAACATTAAATTCATAAATTATTTTATCATTCAAATAATAATTTATTTGTTGTAATACTTATAACACGCTATACATTCATTCATTATTATTTTAATAATACAGGAAATTACTAATTGAATTAGGAATTTATAGTAATAATACTAGCTGTCCTTATACACTATTAGTTGCAGTCCATAAAAATGCTACCTCTTTTATGATTTAAATTTTGTTCAATTCATTATTTATTAATATTCGTTGTAAAGATGTTCAGAACCTAAAAAGGGATTTAAATTTTAAATTTAACTTTTATTTTTATTTTATTTTCAACACAATAATTATATTTTGCATATTTCATCACACTTATTGTGTTTAACTTACATTAAAGTTTTTATTCATTTTTTATTTTATAAAATGCCTATGAAAAAAATATAATAACCATATCACTTTTATAATATATATATAATATATAATAATTGTGCCCCGCGGTTTTTAAACAATTTTTAAAAGAAAATAAATATTTGAGTATAGCGCATTGCATAGCCCGCTCGCATTAATACTTCTTTTTTGCTTAGCGTTTTTTCTGACTTTTTTTTTTGCTCACCTTCTAATTATCATATCATGATGTTAAATAGCCTATAACATTCCTCAAAAATTGAGCTATCAAATGCAAAAAGAAATTTTTTGAATCCGACTGTTAGTTCCAGAGATTAGCATGTTCAAACAAATACTCTTCACCTTTATTATATTAGTATAGATAATAAAACTAGTATTTTCAAATAAAATAATACATATATCCTTTTATTTGATTATACTATACAAACACTAGCTACTTAGCTATATACTGTTTATCACACGACGAGTGATTTATGTCAAATAAAAATCTATTCTATTTATTTATGTTTCGACCATTTCAACATTCGGTCGGCATGAATCGCTACCAATTCTTCCAATTAATTAATTCCTCCAATTAACAATTGTTCCAAAATTCGGTGAACTGTACATTGGGACAATTAAATTTTGGGAAACATTCACCGCTCCCCGTGCACCACGACTAAAGACAAATTGAACGACGAAGCTCATTGTCATTATAATATAATAAACTCTCTAAATCAGCCGACAGTCAGCGATTTTATTGTGTTGTATTTTATTGTACGTGTTGTTTATGACTTAAACCATTGGTTTTATAATATACAGTATTATAAAATCTACGGTTAAACCTAATTGGAAGTATGTACATTCTAATATTCGGTAGTGTATAAATAAAAGTATTTTTCAATACAAATTACCCGCGGAATATTGTTTTAAACGTATTTAAAAAGTATTTTAAATATGTAAATATTTTTACAAGTCTGTCCGTAGGTTATAATAATCCAGCGCCACGGTTGTGGCGCGAGCTAAGTAAAAAAAAATAATAGCTACGGCACGACAGTGTATATTATCTCGAAGCAGGAGTTACCCATTTAAACCGTGTAAATATTGGTGTTATTTTTAGTCCGTGATAACTAATTATGTACTGAATCAATTAATACCTAGTTAACGTCAAAATATCAGAAAAATTGTGCACATGATCCTTTTGTAAAAATCATCGAAATCGTGTAATTACAAACGAAGTTATTAAAAAAAAAGTGCGAACATTTTAATGACATATTATACTGAAATCTGGAATCACGGCGGCCGCTTCTCGCGTTGTCGCGCCTACCGGTCCCCCACTCTACTTTGTTTCGTTCTCGGTACGATTTAATATTATAATAGGTGGGGGTAAACTCGGCGGCCGAGGGCCGAGCGTTTCGCGGCGCGTAGTCATTAGATAATCGTCGTCGTTGTTTGTTGCCACGTTAATTTACTACTAAGAAAGAAATTATTGTAAAAACAATATCTTCTCAGCGATGCGTATTGCAGTTAATTGCAAAAAAGAGGTGATATCACAACAAAAACACTTCGCCTGCAGCTACGTGTAAAAAAACGGCTAAGTAAAAAAAAATCTATCACCAGTTATGATACGTATCTCGTAAGTGTTTAGCATCATAAAGTTGTGATATCATTTGTGATACTAAGTAAAATTTTCGATTTACTTGGCGAGATCAAATAAACTTTCCTAATCAGTTGTTATAACAGTGTCATTTCTTATTATAGGGTATAATAGAGTGCATAGTTATACAATGTACAATTTACTGTATTTTTATAATGATAGGTACATAATTATTAATTAGGTTGCAATAAATTTACAAATACTTAAAATACTTTATATTAGGAAAGTTTATTTGATCTCGCCAAGTAAATCGAAAATTTTACTTAGCATCACAAATGATATCACAACTTTATGATGCTAAACACTTACGAGATACGTAATAACTGGTGATAGATTGTTTTTTACTTAGCCGTTTTTTTACACGTAGCTGCAGGCGAAGTGTTTTTGTTGTGATATTAAATTCTCGACATTTTTCTAGGCTATAGTGGAGTATATTAATTATAAAAAATTAAAAAAAATTTTTTTACTGTAACCCGGCAGCGATGGGTAATTTAGCTATAACAATTAAAAAAGGGTAGAAAATCGCGGTTGTTGTGGATGTCACTTGAGTAAATTATTTACACATAGATAAAGAGTTTTTGTTTTATTACTATAAATTTAAAAACATTGACAAATCACTGCGTTCTATAAAATGATTCTGATATATACGAGTATAATATATAAATATATAATATGTGTGTGTATAGAGTATAATATTTACGATAAACCCAACATTACATTTACGTGTATTAAATCCTAAAATTACCACTTATAGAATAAAAATATTAAAATCTATAACTTCTAATAAATAGCTCAAAGTTCATTAAAGCACCTTGTTTTTTTATTTTATGTTTTAAAAATTTTTCGTATTTATATAATGTTAACACGAATTAAAATATTTTCACGGGAAGACATTTGAAAGTTTGAATTGATATACCCTACCTATGTTAATTTTCTTTAAATTTGTGAATCGTTTTTAATTGAAAAAGATTCATTGAGGTTAAAACTTTCAAAATCTCCTTTTGTATCTTCAATAGTTTTAAATAATATGACAGTAAAATAATAATTACTAATATTTTATATTTATTTATACTACAAAATCCAATTTTCATGATTTTTAAGAATATATTAAAAACAAATCTATATCGCTCCGACCCATCTAATTATGTCATTGGTTTTTCGTACTCTTTAAACGTATATTTATTATTGGAGATTTTCTCTATATCTATTTTTACATAGTCAATCACCTAGCGTGTAGGACTCGTGGTTTTATGTTTATCGTGTACGTTTAGGCTACATTAAGTTCAAACTGTTGATTTTAAAGGCCTCTCTTATTTGTTCACATGGTTATACAAGTTAAAACACTTGTGTAAAATTAATATAGATCAAACAACAAATGTACATTTATGACATATGCTTCACGTTAGAATATAAAAAATATTAGTTTATTTTGCTAGCTTTTCGTTTTAGTGTTAGTAGAATCCAACGTTTCATGTCATTCGGTTTTTAGTGTTCAACAAAGTATATACTACGCACATACAGCACATATATAGTTATTACTTCGCATTGAAATTTGAAACACGATAATAATGGCATCATTTAAGTGTAGAAGCATCATAATAGCTTTGGCTATTTATATTATTTTAAACGCCATTATTTTTGGTAAGAATAATATTTATTTTCAAAATGCACAATTGGTTGAATTTTCTGTATAAATGTATTCGTAGTTTTTTTTAAATTAGGATCTAAACAATAGTGATGGAATATATTGATTATTATAATTATTTTATATTAATACAATCTTACTATATTTGTCTAATATACTGAAACTAAACTTATACATTTTTAACTTTTAAAATGTTCTAATTATATTTGTTTTAAAGTTATATAAGACATTTATTTGTTTTACTATGTGATATAATTTGCACATAACCAATTTTAAATATTTTATTTATACATTATATGTTAAAATTGAATATTTAGAAGCCAGTAAGTTATTAATAATTTTATATAATAATTTAAAATATTAAATAATTTATAAATAAAATGTATTAATTATATTGGTATTTTTCGAGGTGTCTTTGCAAAAAAGATATAAAAAATTTGGGAAGTTTGTAACGTGCATGAAAAGCGGCAATTATTTTAATTTTACATTTATATATCGGCGGGCCGCACACGTTACTTAATTGCTGTAATCGAGTGCCAATATTGTACGGCACGGCGATGCACGCCCACTCCACCACCCTGCTCTGCCACATAGTGTCACCGATATCGCGCGCATCGAAGAATATATTAATAGGCAGTGGCGGTTTTGACGAAACTTTTAGGGGGGGGGCGATTTAAAATATCAAACCCCTCCTCACATGTGTATCTCTAGTGTAGTTTAGTACATTGGCAGACAATGGGGGGGGCTTGGGGGCTTCGCCCCCTAAAAGTTTAGTTAGCCCCCTCAAAAATGGTTTGAAAAATTATTATAATATTTAAATGTATTTATATATAGACATATATCGAGCGAAGCGAGAAAAAATTTTTTTCAATGGCAATTTAGTATACTGTCTTATAGCGACTTAAACCCTCCAATAATTTAACCCGATTTCCGCTAATGCACCGCTATTACTCCTCAAATTGCGGAATCGGGCATTAGCTTCACTGATTAAATAAAATATAGACAAATGTGACAAATTATGCATAAATATGTAAATTTCAAAATACAATTTTCGAGATTTGTGATAGTGAAGATGACTTATGCTATTGTTTTTGAATTTTTTACTTTTGTCACAATAATATTAATTTTGTGTGTTTATTTAAAATATAGATAATTTGAACTAACAAAAAAATTTAATTATGTGCTAAAGCATCTCAGCCATCGAGCAATGAATTAGACTAAATATTATTATTATTATTATTATTTTATAATAATTAAAAACACAATTAGAGTAAAATATTTCGTAATGAAACTATTTTCGATATTTTACTAATATTATGACGTCGCATACGAGCGACTATTTTTTATTGATGGGCTAAAAAGAATGTGATAATGAGCCGAGGGAGTTGTGGATGTTGCTAAGGGGGAATTACTTAGATAACGTTTCAGAATTTTGTTATTACTATACATTTGAAAGTAATTATACATTATTGCATTCAATAAATCGATTCTGAGTGGAGCTCCGGTGTAATATTGCACTTATTTGTCAAAAAATTTACAGTAGCGACTAATAAACAAAATAAATTGTGACTTATGATTTTCAAGATTTTTTGAATATATAGTTGAAATATCGTAGGACTCATGTATACAATTTGCAGCCCTTAAAACAAAAAATTTCCTCATTTTACGACTTAAATAGCTCAACATCTAATAATTATTGCTAATAACAGCCCGGAATCGAATGACATTTTTACACACACACACACACACACACACACACACACACACACACACACACACATATTCGGTGTAAATTTCAAGAATCTTGGACCATTATTTTAGTAATTTTTTGTACTGCTTTTAAAACTATATTGAGATAGTATGGTTTTTTCAATTGTATGGGTTCTTTTAATAATTACGCATAAAAGGAAACTATATTGAGAAAATTCAAAAACGTTTCAAATAAAATACAAACTAGATGACAATTTTCTACCGGAACTTAACACATAATGAGATCATTCGAGCATTCTTTCTAATAAAAATTAACATCCTTGTAAAACCAATAGCAATAGTAATTGTCTGAGTTTTATTACTATAGAGAAAAAAAATCAAATAGTTATTTGTATGCATACGTATTATGTGTAAAAGTAACGTCCAGGGGGGGGCGATCGCCCCCATCGCCCCCCAAAACCGCCACTGTTAATAGGTCCGTTTAATTATGCGAGTATAGTACCGGTTCACCGTCCAAATATTTATATTTTCCCGAAATTATCGGCGACGCTCGACCTGATCGTTTTGAGCGACTCGTCGGTCGTCGCACAACCGTTTTTCCTGTCCGCGTGAGCAGAAGAGAACAATATTTTTTTTCACCACTGCCTGCCATCCACGAAAATGGAGTAGATGTCCGTCAAACCATCTCCCACGGCGAGGAATCGTCCATGGCGAGAGACGCAGGTTCCGGACTATATGTATATATATATAGGAGTACATGGTAATATATGAATTTGTAAATATAAACGTGACCGGTACTATTATTGTTAATTTGTGTATAATTCTAATTTCTCCACGTTCCTTCCTGTCAGCATGCTCTATATGTATATGTAATTGTCCGGTCGACTCCACTGGGTTGACGGCCCCTCATGAGGTTTTTGTGGAATAAAAAAAAAATGAAAGATATTAATATTTAATGACGAAAAATTCGTCATTCCTTTGTTTTTTTCTTTTCTTCCTTTTATTTTTTTTTTTTGTTGTTATTATTATTTTTGTTATAATCGAATAATGGGTTTAATCGATTTAATTTTATTGTTCATTTTTTTTCTATTATTTATATAAATTATGATCATAATAAAATTATGATTTTTTTTTTTATTTGATTTTGTTTTTTTTTTCTTTTCACAAATATTTTAATTTTATATATATTTAAAAAATCCTATGTGCTCCGGCTCAATACACGAGTCTCGGCCATAGGTTGGCGACCCGATTATTTTACATTGTGTATGGTCGTCACACGGCGCTCATCCAAAAAGGTTGGATCGAGACGTCGCAAGTTTTCAGTTATAAATCAATAATATTCTATTATGAATATCTGTGCTCACCCAATTCAAACGTCTAATAAATGTTACAAGAGTTTCGCTTACAGTAATCGAAATAAATTCAGTATATTATACGTCCGTGAAGTTGGCCCCCCCACTTTGTCCGATTGTCACCAAACCGGTGCCAATATTTTGCAACTAATTTGCAACCAAGTTTTTATAATTTGCAACCGATTATTTTAGCAGTTATCGATGTTTTAATGTGGGGAGGCCAACTTCACGCCGCCGCCCCCCCACTTTGTCCGATCGTCTCCAAACCGGTGCCAATATTTTGCAACTAATTTAACATTTTTTGCAAATACAATAACAAATTTTCAATCACATATTTATAACAGAATCGACATTCGATTAAATGATTAATATTTTAACTAATAACAATAATAGTCCTTACAATAGTCATATACGAGTATGTACCCGAACTGTTATAGATATAAATAATTTTGAAATATAATAATATATTGTTGTAATACATTTGTAATTACAATTGTATTATGTTAATGTTGAAATTAGTAAAATACTAAATATTCTAAAATAGTTAGCATATAACTATTGTATTGTACATAGGCGTACGCACAGGCGAGCCGTTCGAGCCTGGGTTTGACCGGAAATTTTTAAGTGGCCTTTTTTTTGTATTGTTAACTTTGTGTATACATTTGATTTTAATCTACATTTCATAATCGTGGAGATTATAAAAATTGAATTTGTTTTGTTAGTATAATAAAATTAAAAATATCTATATTTATGTTTTATACCTACCTACGTCCTACACCAACTTAACTAATAATAGAGCTGTATCGAATACGAATAACCAATAACAATAAACTTATTAATTCAATACATCGAGGCACCGTGTTTTTTACTTTATTACTAAGATATCATTACGCGGACTTCACCAGCTCGTGGATGTATGTTGCAAACGTTGTTTACTGCGTTATATTTGTAATATACCTCTTTGAAGTGTACTGTGCTGTTATAAAGTAGGACTTTAATAATTACCTAATATTATACTAAAATTTTTAAAAAAACATGTCAAATCAACCAAGTGGTACTGAAAATAGAAAATGAACAACTCGGAAAAAAGCAGAATTATTAAAAGTTAAAAGTAAATGTTCAATAATAAATTATTTAACATCAAGCACACCCAATTTGCAAAGTTGTAAATAATGTACATTATTTGGTATTTTTGTTAATAATTATCAATGTATGAAATTAATCAGTTATACAAAAGTATTGTAATATTGTTGATTTTATATATTTTAATTTTTTTAAATTGATTTTACTAGGTTATTAGTTATTTTATTATTTTATAAAATTAATATTAGTAATAAAAAATAATAGAGTATCAAATTTAAATTTGTTTATGGTATTATTGTTTGTCTTTAGCTAGTTCAGTAAATACAACAAATTCTATTTCTGAGGGTTTAAAGGAATATTAAAATAAGCAGACTTGGGTAAAATACTTTTTTAAAGTATTTGGAATACATATTCCGAATACTTTGTAAAAAGTATTCAGAATATGTATTCGAATACTTCATGAAAATAGTATTCTCTAAGTATTCTGAATACTTCAAAAAAAGTATTCTAAATACTTTTAGAATACTTTTTTTACTAGTTTTCTTTTTAATTCTGTGTTTATAAATTAACACAGTAACTAAGAAGTAAATTAATAATACCAATTAATTATGAAATATAACAGTGAAATCAAATATACTTGATTATTTGAATAAGACCGAGTTAAAACACCAAATATAGCAAGATTATTGATAAAATAATAATTAATGTTGTTTTAAATACCTACTGCTGTTAGTTGTTACTCATATTTATTTATTTAAATTATTATTGCTTTCATGGGAAATCCAGTAAATTGTACATTGTATAACTATGCACTCTATTATACCCTATAATAAGAAGTGATACTGTTATAACAACTGGTTAGGAAAGTTTATTTGATCTCGCCAAGTAAATCGAAAATTTTACTTAGCATCACAAATGATATCACAACTTTATGATGCTAAACACTTACGAGATACGTATCATAACTGGTGATAGATTTTTTTTTACTTAGCCGTTTTTTTACACGTAGCTGCAGGCGAAGTGTTTTTGTTGTGATATCACCTCTTTTTTGCAATTAACTGCAATACGCATCGCTGAGAAGATATTGTTTTTACAATAATTTCTTTCTTAGTAGTAAATTAACGTGGCAACAAACAACGACGACGATTATCTAATGACTACGCGCCGCGAAACGCTCGGCCCTCGGCCGCCGAGTTTACCCCCACCTATTATAATATTAAATCGTACCGAGAACGAAACAAAGTAGAGTGGGGGACCGGTAGGCGCGACAACGCGAGAAGCGGCCGCCGTGATTCCAGATTTCAGTATAATTTGTCATTAAAATGTTCGCACTTTTTTTTTAATAACTTCGTTTGTAATTACACGATTTCGATGATTTTTACAAAAGGATCATGTGCACAATTTTTCTGATATTTTGACGTTAACTAGGTATTAATTGATTCAGTACATAATTAGTTATCACGGACTAAAAATAACACCAATATTTACACGGTTTAAATGGGTAACTCCTGCTTCGAGATAATATACACTGTCGTGCCGTAGCTATTATTTCTTTTTACTTAGCTCGCGCCACGACCGTGGCGCTGGATATACCTATGTATCTAAAATGAGATGACAATTTTCTCGATATTTTATTGATAATTAACAGAATGTGGGCACTTATTTATTACACCATCATAATATGTTATCGTCGTTGCTGGGGCAAAAGTGAAAAAACCATTATTATTTTATTAAATATAGTTGAAAACAAAAATAACATGAAATATGGTGCAGACAACTATTTAAAATATGTTAGAGCTTTAAAAAATTATTCGGAATACTGTATTCAGAATACTTTTAAAAAGTGTTTAAAATACTGTATTCAGAATACTTTCAAAAAAGTATTTAAAAAGTATTCAGAATACTTAGAAAGTCTGAAAATAAGGAATTAAGTATTGATGATGGTATGTACTTTATTTTAAAAAAACAATTGATTTTAAGTAGATAGTTAATTTGTGGTATGCTTATTAATTATATTTTTTTTTTGTTCACAACTAGTATGGTAAATGTATATGATCCTGTTATATCGTTAGAATAATATACAGCTACCAGAATTGGTTAATAGAGAAGTGTCAACTCGTTTAAACAATATGTCAAATTCTCAATTTTTTTCAAAACAAAATATGATGAACATAAAATACCTATGTACCTATGTACGTATGTATCTATGTATTAGATTGCATAATTAAAATTTTCGTAATTATATCATTCGAGAGAGTCGTCTGTTAAGATGGGATTTTCGATCACTGTATCACCTACGTTCCGAAGCCGTGCAATGGCCTCTATCTAACATAATTATTGAAACACGTATATGTATTGGCCATTAGAAAAGGTCCTATTTTTGTTCATATTAATTAACGATCTCGATCGAAATCCGCCTCTGACATTAGTTTATTTTTTTCTTTTTCGTTCGTCTGTCACAGCGATCGCATCGACTTCGTTTTATTATTATTATTTTTTTATTGTATTTAAAATGTAATCGTCTGTCTCCGATGTCCACGAGCGTCGGGTGGCCCCACTAGAAGTTAGAATTCGTTGTTTTGTATAGTGTATAACTGATTTTTTTATATAAAACAAAATAAAAAATAAAATCCACATGACCACATGACTGATCCAAATGGATCTCGGTATGTAGTTGGCGATTCTCGTCTACGAAGACCATGACGTGTCGACCACGGAAACGTCGACAAAAGATTATTTGAGACGTTTCAAGCTGTAGTCAATATACCTGTCAACTATTTGTTATTATAGTTGACCTTTAGTCTTTGCTATAAATAGTTTTTAAGCAGTCTGGAAAACGGAATTGTTCTGACTCTTCTGAGGAACTCAACCTATTCACTCACGTATTAAAAAATACAAATAATTTTGTAACGATTTTTTCAGATTCTAATGTATGTAATTTGTCTTTTAAAACTCATTTCGCCATAAATCTATATTTCATTAAATTATTCAATATTGGCACTAAATATAGAGGAAAAAGATAAAATTTTAGAGAAACTCGGATGATTTTAATTTTGATGATGACTGAGACGATGAAGATGCAGATCCAAATTTTCAAATAGACAGTGACCATGATATTTTGATCCCTTCGAATTTTCCTTCATGATAACAATACTATTGTAAAGAATGAGAAAAGTGGTTATGCATAAAACATGCACAATTCGCCCGTGAAGACTGCGTGAATTTAGCTCCGTTTTAAAACATCGATAACTGCTAAAATAATCGATTGCAAATTATAAAAACTTGGTTGCAAAAAGTTGCAAATTAGTTGCAAAATATTGGCACCGGTTTGGAGACGATTGGACAAAGTGGGGGGGCTGCGTGAAGTTGGCCCCCCACTTTAAAACATCGATAATGTCACTTATATACACAACAATTTCTTTTATTTGGAAAAGGTACACCTGCTACATGGACCTGTAGATATCTGTGTGAGATTGTCCGTTAGTGAACAATAAACCTTTTTAATTACATAAATATATTTAGTATAACTGAATATTTACATCAGTGTTAAAATCAGTATCCGTTCGACAGTCTCAGTGTACAGGTCAAATTTAAACGCTGTTGATTTTAAGTGTTTACACATTTTTAATAAATTATTTTTATATTTTCAAAAGTGATTTTTATAAAATGGCAGAGAAAAAACGTACAAATACGTACAACCTTCCCCGCTAACCAATTTGATTGACACTACGACATTCATAATTGATTTTGCAGAGCGTAAATTTTTACATATTGGTTTCTATCCAACTGATAATTTCGACGTAAAAATTCATATTATAACACCATCGAGACACATTAGCTTACATCCAGATTTTTTAAAACGAATATATACACTCGTGGGAAATATTTTATCGTTTATACTCGATCCGCTACAAAAAATTAAATAAAGTATTTATCTGAATGATAAATTTATCACACTTTCAAAAATTTTCTATCGTGGTGAAAATATGTTAGTTCTAAACTCTCGAGTATACGAAGGATACCGTGTATTACTTAATAGAGAAGATTTATACATACTTGGAAATTTAGAACGTGTAATTTACGGTTTGATCTTAAGAAAAACTATAATCTTAAGACCAAATCTATTACATCAATTTAGTAGTGTTTTGCGGTAAAACTGGATATTCACACAGTTCCCACGTTCTAAGTTCGCACGTAACAGGTTTATGGCTGTTAATGACTTTTAAGTGTGCTTTTTCTCAATTACTGACCTTGGCCACTGGCATTCTCCATAATATTATAAAAATGTTTAATTTAACGTCTTTTAGTTTCTCAGCATCTATTTCTATGGTATTATCGGTTTTAAATAATTTAATAGCATTAACGTCCAACGATGATCTGTTCATAGTAAGTGGTTGATTACAGTTGATTAAAATACGTTCATAATCTTCGCAAAATTCAAACACGTCTCTAAGGTTAATACACCCATTGAACTTGTTTTTCTTCTATAAAATCTTTATTTAAATTATCAATGTCTTCACTCCAAGCAGAGTTGCAGCGTGCGATATCGGTATTATTGTACGAACAGTAACCTTTTAACGTCGAAGTTATACCGGGGTCTACGACTTTTTGAATTTGAACACCATTTATTTCATATTTCATTTCGGAAAAAAGAAACGCCAAACCATTGTTTATGAAACGAATATTTTCAACCAAATCTGCTGGTTTGTCAATCGTTCCTTCGATATAAATACAACTATCGCACGGAAGAGTATGATTCCGCATTATGTAATGCGATACACACATCGTCATTAATGGACAGTGCCGATGTTAAATACAATAAAAACGAATAATATTCTGAGTTATCCAACAATCGTCTACATAACCGCCGGTCGCGTTTAAATAACTGTCGTCCATGATTATAATAGAGCTTTTATTGAACGGAGAATATTTAAATTGTTTTTGTTAATTTCTTAATAACTGTAGAATTTGTATCCTTTATTACACTTGTTCTCTTGCTGACGTTTTTTACCTTACTAACGGGTTTCTCGTACACAACTCTTTTTATATTATAAAATTGAAGACCCATCGCTATTGACATCTTGAATTAATAATCGTATCGCCAAACAGGTTCTCCTCACAAATATATATGCAGATATAATGCACCTATATTATTTTCCATGGAAAAATCAATAATATCACATTATCACTACATGTCATTACGCACTTTAACGTGTTGTTGTTTGCTTTCAACTTAAACTTAATATTTGTTGGGTAACTACTTCCAATTCATTTAACTCATATGAACCCGTAGGTATTGTATACACATCAAGTACTATCTTCCTGTATTTTCCGAATTTTTATGTGTAATCCCTATTTTATTACACTTTTCGTTTATATATAAGGAACAGAATTATTTGTCTGCAAACTTAAAAGGCATATCTTGGCGTTCGTAGTCACTTTTATAGGAGGGAAAAAAATCACAAGACGAATTCGATGAATTTCCATTTAATGTTATCGTGTACGGTGTACATGATAAAAACTTCAAACACAAGTGTCCACAGTTTGTTGTATCATATATCTGATGTCTTTCGTAATTATAGCTAATATCGTTTCCATTAAAATATTTTCGTAGTTCTAATGGAGGTGGTAAATTTCCGAAGCTGTTATAATAGTTTATTTTATTTCCGATTTTTTTATACGCTATCCAATGTGTGCCCGTATTATTTTCAATATCCAATTTAACTACTGCAGATTCTTTATGTTTAGGACGGAGAGGTAACCTGTCTCTTGAAAATACACCGATGAAATGAGGTATTTTCAGCATGCGCCCATATCTTATAACTTCATAATCGTATCATAACGTTCTTTTGGGTAACGTGGAAATTAGTTTTTTGTCTTGTTTGGTTTTTTCATTTTTCTAGTGTTCTTTACCACACCATATCCTTTATAAGGTGCAAGATACAATCCATTACCTTTTTCAACTTTATACGATTCACCTCTGTACAGCGATAGATATAAGCATTGATTATAAATACTATAGATTGCTCACCGGTTTTTCGGTGTCGTGAAATAAAAGTCTCGGTAGATGGCGGTGGTGAACATATAATTTATATATTCGTATTTTATTTTGGCTGCCGACACTAATAATGTGTCAAAAGATATCGTAATGGCATTTATAATACGTCGTTAATGCGGGTGTCGGGTGATTACATTTACGGCCGGTGGATGCCGGATAGTACGGTAAATATTTTATTACCTTAATTTCATCATTTTACATGTTTCTAAATGAAAAATTTTTAATATTTCAATTTACCGTGTATCGGTCAGTGGCGTATTTTCAATTTCTATCTAGAGGGGGGTTATATAAATTATAAAACATTGAAACTTCGTCCCCATAATATTTCGAATTTAACCATATTATTAAAATAAATCAAATAAAATATATAAAATATATATATTTGTCGAAAAATTAATATGGTTATAAAAAAAACTGTGACAACGATTTTCAAGATTTTTTAAAAGAAATTGTCTTGTTAATACAGTCTACAGCTACATATTTCATGAAAATTTCAGATTTTTATGACCGTTTGTTTTAAAATTACGAAGAAAAAACGATAATTGATTTAGATGAAATTGCGTTTTTAGTGTTTTTACCGTTTTATGTAATTTTCGGTAGTTTTTTTCTGATGCTTAAAAAAAGTATTGAGAAAATCGAAAAATGACTTCTTTAAAGTACCAAATAGATGTGATTTGCTATCGGAAAATAAGACTACACCTACACGTAAAGATCAGAGCACTCCTTCTGGTAGAATTTTTGGGTACTGACATAAAAAAACACATCGTTACAACTATATAATTTTTAACCTTTTTTCTTTGGTCTTGAGGGGGGGGGGTTTAACCCGAAACCCTACTCCCTCTGAAAGTACGCCATTGGTATCCGTTGGATCAAAGTTTGTGAGAATTAAAAACTAAAAGATTTAACATGTTTTTCATTTCGTTAAAAGAAAATAGCCAACGATGTTGTGGATATCGGTAAAAATGGGAAAAATACAAGAGATTTTAGTTGTATTATTACTTATTAGTTGTATTAATTATTGTATTATTCTTAAATTTGAGGCAATGATAAACCATCATCATTGTTATAACTTATAATCATTTGTATTATTATTTAAAAATGATTATATACACATATTATGATAGAATTATGACACAAATATTAACAGTAGGTATTAACGAATTTTTATTTTAATATTTGAAAAACTCTTGCAAGATTTTGGATAAATTTGTCGATACTGCTAATTTTTTTACAATTGTGGTGTACCCATTCCTATCAATTATCATTTAAAGTTTCACTACCAATTTTTAGGAGTCATTTAGAAAATTCTTCTGCGTGCATACTGTATATCTCCCGTTATAGGACTCGCATATTTATAGTAAAATCGTTTATGTGCAATACTTCCCCTACCTTCCCCTCCTCAGACAAAAAATGAAAAATTGGGCAACATGGAGACACTCGGGAAGCATTTAGAACAACCTTATGAAAAAAAATAGTAAAATAATTGAAATGCCTCGCCAAAAAATCGTAACATTAAAAAACAATACATCTCTTCCCCATTCCTTCATAGACAAAAAGTGAAAAAATGGGTGCTGTGGGAACACTCGAAGAAATATTTGGAGAAACTTTGTAAAAAAAATTATTCAAAGATACGTGGCTGAGAAGATGTCAGCTAGTCAGAAAAGTTTCTATTGGTAATACAATCAACATTTTAAGAAAAATATTCTGCATTGGGATATAAAGTCAAAAATAAACCAAGGTTCTCACTGAAAAAATGTATAAAATCAAAAAATTAAGGATAAAAAATTAGGACTTTTATAATTAATGAAGTATATTACGTTTTTAAGATTTGAAAACGTTCTATAGTCTATGGAATATGAATGGATTTATTTATTTGGAAAAAAAATCGATATTAAACCAAATAACGTTAAAATACCGATAAACGTAAAACGTAAATATTATATAACGATAAAACTTTCTTTAACGTTAAACACAAATAATCCATAACGCTAAAATAACCATAACGATAAACGCAAAAGGAAAATAACGATAAAAAACTTTAAAACGTTAAAAATTATTATTTTTTCAAATGAGAGTTCTGATTACAACCAGATATAGATGATGGAACTGATGGAAGTTTATCCACTGTCCCTACGCCCATCGGTCTTCGGACAGGATAGTGCGTTAATTAAATTTTGGTATACCGGTAAATATCGGTATTTCGATATACCGGTAGACCGGTACTTATCGGTACTTCGGTATACCGGTTCGTATCGGTATTTTACGGTATACCGTTTCAAACCGGTATTGAAATCAATTCCGTACTTTCGGTATTCATTTTCAATAGACACAAATAGTGATAAAGTCACATTTACAGTTCATAACATGAATGGTTCAAAACAAACTGTTATCACGGTTCATTCCATAAGAAATACACGGGTGTGAAATATAATTTAATCACATTTAGACCTATTTCTTACATTTTTAAATATTCAAAATGGATTATTCACGAGATTTTACATCTGTTCTGTGTTTTTGTTAAAAGCTAAGTATGTAGAATACTTTTATTCGAATATTTAATGTCTCCATGAAACATAAGCGTATTGCGATGAATCACTAAAACCATGATGTTCAATGGGTACTGAAGCGTGTGACCTAAATCGACGTGGAATGGATAATTGTTGTAATACTTGCAGATTTTTGTAAAAACGCTCCTAATTGAGTTGCATATCCGGTGGTAACGTAGAATCCCAATTAATTTTTAAGGCCCATAAATGCTGCAGAAATATATATATTTCTTTTAATTCATTACTTTGTCAGCTATAATAAATGTATCAGAAATAACTGTATAGTACGTAAATACTACCTGTGATTCAAATGACGCCACTGGTCGTTTCATTCTCTTCTACTTGCAATACGTATAACTCATTATGTTTAAGCACCTGCATATGCACTATAAGTGCTAATACTGGCGCGACCAATTTGTACAAATTTAAACATTCTTCCACTATCTCACCTTCGGTAAGTAAATCATCCACTTAAAAGACTTGCGTTATGACCATTTAAACAGTTGGAAGATCACAGTCATAACCAAATTGTACCAAACAACGAATGGCCAAATATGATGCTGGTTTTGATCCATATGACTAAGTGAGAAACCGATAATCTTTAATGGCTCATTAGGACAAAATCGATAGTAAATTCTTTGTAAGTCGCAATCGTCAGGATGTATGCGCACTTGACGATACATTTTTTCCACATCTGCTATCATTACAATCATGTGGATACGAAAACGCAATTGAGCGGAACATAATTCAGGCTAGATGGTTTGACCTTTCATTAACACATCGTTAAGTGACAGACCTGTGGATAATGATGCGTATCCATCTAACACAACACGTAGCTTAGTAGTCAAACTGTTGGACTTCAACACAGCATGGAAGGCAAATAATAAACGGGCTTGCTTAAAAAATCTAAATCAGTGTTGACCTCTGCCATATAACCATGTTCAATATATTCATTTAAAAATCGATTACACTCTAAACATAATGACGGGTTGTTAATAAACCTTCATTCCAAGTTAAAAAATCTTCACTGAGCCGTTTTCTTAAGGTCACCCAACGACCTTGGATCATGATTGATAGGAAGGCGAACCACAAACCGTCCAATCTCATCACGATACTGTGTAGAATTGAAATGTACTTCTACGGCAGGTCTTCAGAATTGCATAATAATGGTGGCTTTGAATTCAGTAAAGACAAGGCTGTATGACACAAATTAGCATAAGTGGGCACAAAAGGCGAAACATTAAGTATTGGACACATTTCCTTCACTTGATATACCAGTTAATACTCAAACAAGCAATGTATCATGGAAAGCCATGTTGTCAGTGACAGAAATCCGTTGACAACAGAACAGCAAATAAAAAACTTCTGCATCGAGTAACAGATCAAATTTGACAGGCATATTAAATGTTAGGTCTGCAAGCAGTTGATAAACGAAATTACGAATTTTAAAAATATTGATGTTAACAGCACATGATAATTATAATGACCGCATAATTATAAGGAATACAAAAAAAAAATCCAAATCCAAATGTCAAATACATGTTTTGATCTGTTCGTTTATATTATAATATAATTGGAATTTGAAATATTTCAATTCATTTTCATGGCATATAAAATATAGAAGAAGAAAAGTGAAACTACTTCGAAATATTATTATTAGTATTATTGTTTTTATTATTATTTATTATTTTATTTTAATTTTATTATTTATTAATTTTTATTATTAATTTTTAATATACCATAATATATTAATAAAATTATTTTAATTTAGTATATAATATAATTTAAAATTTTTTATTATTTTAATATAAATATATTATGAAAATTAATTTATTTTATATATATTAATTTTAAATAAATTATTAATTAATATTGTTAATAATATTTTTATCACTTATATTTTTTTATTATTTTTATTATTTGCTAATATCTATTTTATATTCAATTTTATTATTATAAAATGAATTATTTAATATTAATATTTAATTATTAAATATATAATTTTAATTAAATTATTTTTATTAATATATTTAAAGAATTTATATAATTTTAAATAATTATTAATATTTATTAATTAATTAATTATATATAATTGTTTATTATTAATGATGAAATATAAAATTATATATATTTATATTTTAATATATATTTTAAAATGTAATATTATTTTATATATTCTAATTTATTAATATTTATATATTTTTAATTTATATATTTAATTAAATTAATAATATATATTTAATTATTATATATAATTATATTATTAAATTAAAATTATTTATTAAATAATTATATTTCTTATATTAATTATAATTAATATTATATATTTAATTGATAATAATTATTATTTTATTATTTAATATAAAATGATACTATAATTATTGAATTTGTGTATATTAATATTATTATTATTAATATAATATAAATATATTTATTATTTATTTTTAATTTTTTAATTTATTATAATTTTAAATTTATAATTATTAATTAATATATAATTAATTTAATTTAATTTTAGTTAAATTCATTTATTTAATTAAACTATATATTAATTAATTTATTATTTATTTAATATCTAATATATATTAATTTTTAATTTTTGTAATAATAATACATATTAATAATAATAATTTAATCATTTATATACTAATATCATTTTATATAGATTTTTCTAATGAATCTTAATAATCTATTGAATATTATCAATATTTAATATTCAAATTTTATTATGTTGAAAATATAGTATTTATTTATAATTTTACATATTTTAGATAAATATAATATTATCTGATAATCTTAAATGTTTTTATTAATTATATATTATATAAAATATTATATTAATTAAAATATTGTATTGTATATTTATATTTATTGATTTTCATTATTTAATATAATTATATATTTATCAATTCATTATATATTCGATATAATTAATAAATTAATTTAATCAATGATTATTAATATTGATACTAATTGTTATTATGAATTATATTTTTTAATATAACATTACTATTTATGTAATTTAATTGTTATATTATTATATATAATTGTGTAAATATTTATAATTAATCTATTATTTAATGTATTTTATTATATATATTGATCTAAATAATATTATTTATTATGTTTATTTTTAAATATATAAATTATTAATAATTATATAATTAATTTTTTAATATAAATTTATAATATTCAATAATATTATAATATGATTTATTATATTAATAATGATTATGATTTAATATTAATTATATGATTTTATATTTTTATATTTATATTATATTAATTATTTATTTAATCATTATTAAGATTCATTTAATTATATTTTTATAATATATCTGAATTATTTTATATTTAAATTATTTATTACTTAATATTCAATAATTTTATATTATATATCGAATTTATTGTTAATTTATTTACAATTACATTAATTAATTATTATTTAAATATATAATATTTATAATTTAAATTATAATTATATATTTTTAATAATATATATTATTAATATGTATAAATATAAAATATTATTATAATTTTAGATTTTATTTAAATTTTAATAATTAATATTTTCATATTTATATATTATATTATTATATTATAATATTTTAATATATAATATGTAAATTAGTATATAATTATAATATTTTAATACATATATGATTATATTATTATTATTTTATATTTATAACATATATAATATTATTTTATATTTAAATTTATAATTAATTATTTAAATTATATATATTATATAATTATAATGATATGTAATTTTATATTTGAATTTTATTTATGAATAATTTAATTTTATATTATAATTTAAATATAAATTTATTTTTATAATGATAGTTTTTTATTTTATATTTTAATAATAATTACAATTTAAATAATATCAATAATATATTATCTGAATATTTTATAAATATTTTTAATTATATTTATAAATAATATATATAATTATTTAATAATTAATATATTAATTATTAATAAATATTATAATTATTTTTATTATTTTAATTTAATATATTATATTTTTTCAATTATATGATAATATTGAATTATTCCAATTATAATATATATGATATATGTTTTATATTTTAATATTGTTACATATTGAAATATACATATATTTATTATTATATTATTCAATTATATTTAGATATCTATATTAATTTATCGAATATTTTTTATATTTTATGTAATGTTAATATCGTCATAATATTTTTAATAATGTATAATTATAAGGCATATAATGAAAAATCCAAATCCAAATGTCAAATACATGTTTTGATCTGTTCGTTTATATTATAATATAATTGGAATTTGAAATATTTCAATTCATTTTCATGGAATATAAAATATAGAAGAAGAAAAGTGAAACTACTTCGAAATGATATTTTTAGTATTATTGTTTTTATTATTATTTGTTATTTTTATGATGCAAACTCTTCATTGTTCGCATAATTATAGTCATATTTCTTCTACTTTTCTACACTGGTAAAAATTGGTAATGTAATACAAGACTGTCTCTATTAATATTTTAATTATTTTTTATGATACGAAAAATGAAGAGGCGCGTAAGTTTTGTTTAGAAATCCAAATTCTATTAAAAATATCTAAGTTTTTTAATTAAAACAATATATTTATTAACATATAATTATACGTCAAACTGAGATTGGAATTTTATGAAGATTTTAAATAATTAAAACATTAAAATAATTTAATTTGTGTAGGTTCTAAAATAAAACCAATATAAATCTTTATTATTTATATTCTAACATTACCGAAAAAATTTTTAGTTACATTTGTTTAAATAGTTATCCATGTTATCGACATTATATTTGTGATACTAATTACATTATTCCTAACATATTAATATTTAAATGAATATTGAGACTTATATTTGTTTTCCCTTTTCCAAATTATCAACA
Organism: Slavum lentiscoides; assembly: GCA_032441835.1. Classification (NCBI taxonomy): domain Eukaryota; kingdom Metazoa; phylum Arthropoda; class Insecta; order Hemiptera; family Aphididae; genus Slavum; species Slavum lentiscoides. The sequence continues at coordinate 8,110,291 of CM063712.1, read as the reverse complement.
TTATGGAATAAACTGAATATTTGGAATTTGATATATATTTCAATTAATTTTCATGGTAAAATAAATATAGATGAAGGTAAGTTACACTACATAGAAATATTATTATTATCATTATTATTGTTGTTGTTTGTTAAGGGGGATGTTTAGTCATTATAAATGTGTTCTCGTAACCAGAGATCGCTTGTCGGACGATAAACCACTACTATTCCGCCGGCAATTCATCCTATCTATCTGTTATTCATCGTGTTATTTGTCGTTTTCTTTATTTCGGATTTTATGGATTCCGCGGAAATACATAAACACACATAATCAGTCTCAATCTAATCTAATCGTATTCACGTTCATTCAAATGTTTGAAAATTGTTCGGAATTAATTTATTTTTACTTAGTATCTCTTAAAACATATGTAATGTTAATATCGTCATAATATTTTTAATAATGTATAATTATAAGACATATAATGAAAAATCCAAATCCAAATGTCAAATACATGTTTTGATCTGTTCGTTTATATTATAATATAATTGGAATTTGAAATATTTCAATTCATTTTCATGGAATATAAAATATAGAAGAAGAAAAGTGAAACTACTTCGAAATGATATTTTTAGTATTATTGTTTTTATTATTATTTGTTATTTTTATGATGCAAACTCTTCATTGTTCGCATAATTATAGTCATATTTCTTCTACTTTTCTACACTGGTAAAAATTGGTAATGTAATACAAGACTGTCTCTATTAATATTTTAATTATTTTTTATGATACGAAAAATGAAGAGGCGCGTAAGTTTTGTTTAGAAATCCAAATTCTATTAAAAATATCTAAGTTTTTTAATTAAAACAATATATTTATTAACATATAATTATACGTCAAACTGAGATTGGAATTTTATGAAGATTTTAAATAATTAAAACATTAAAATAATTTAATTTGAGTAGGTTCTAAAATAAAACCAATATAAATCTTTATTATTTATATTCTAACATTACCGAAAAAAAATTTTTAGTTACATTTGTTTAAATAGTTATCCATGTTATCGACATTATATTTGTGATACTAATTACATTATTCCCTAACATATTAATTTTTAAATGAATATTGAGACTTATATTTGTTTTCCCATTTTCCAAATTATCAACATTATGGAATAAACTGAATATTTGGAATTTGATATATATTTCAATTAATTTTCAAGGTCCAATAAATACAGATGAAGGTAAGTTGCACTACATAGAAATATTATTATTATCATTATTATTGTTGTTGTTTGTTAAGGGGGATGTTTAGTCATTATAAATGTGTTCTCGCAACCAGAGATCGCTTGTCGGACGATAAACCACTACTCTTCCGCCGGCAAGTCATCCTGTCTATCTGTTATTCATCGTGTTATTTGTCGTTTTCTTTATTTCGGATTTTATGGATTCCGCGGAAATACATAAACACACATAATCAGTCTCAATCTAATCTAATCGTATTCACGTTCATTCAAATGTTTGAAAATTGTTCGGAATTAATTTATTTTTACTTAGTATCTCTTAAAACTTATGTAACGTTAATATCGTCATAATATTTTTAATAATGTATAATTATAAGACATATAATAAAAAATCCAAATCCAAATGTCAAATACATGTTTTGATCTGTTCGTTTATATTATAATATAATTGGAATTTGAAATATTTCAATTCATTTTCATGGAATATAAAATATAGAAGAAGAAAAGTGAAACTACTTCGAAATGATATTTTAGTATTATTGTTTTATTATTATTTGTTATTTTATGATGCAAACTCTTCATTGTTCGCATAATTATAGTCATATTTCTTCTACTTTTCTACACTGGTAAAAATTGGTAATGTAATACAAGACTGTCTCTATTAATATTTTAATTATTTTTTATGATACGAAAAATGAAGAGGCGCGTAAGTTTTGTTTAGAAATCCAAATTCTATTAAAAATATCTAAGTTTTTAATTAAAACAATATATTTATTAACATATAATTATACGTCAAACTGAGATTGGAATTTTATGAAGATTTTAAATAATTAAAACATTAAAATAATTTAATTTGTGTAGGTTCTAAAATAAAACCAATATAAATCTTTATTATTTATATTCTAACATTACCGAAAAAATTTTTAGTTACATTTGTTTAAATAGTTATCCATGTTATCGACATTATATATGTGATACTAATTACATTATTCCCTAACATATTAATTTTTAAATTGAATATTGAGACTTATATTTGTTTTCCCATTTTCCAAATTATCAACATTATGGAATAAACTGAATATTTGGAATTTGATATATATTTCAATTAATTTTCATGGTAAAATATATATATATGAAGGTAAGTTACACTACATAAAAATATTATTATTATCATTATTATTGTTGTTGTTTGTTAAGGGGGATGTTTAGTCATTATAAATGTGTTCTCGTAACCAGAGATCGCTTGTCGGACGATAAACCACTACTATTCCGCCGGCAATTCAACCTATCTATCTGTTATTCATCGTGTTATTTGTCGTTTTCTTTATTTCGGATTTCATAGATTCCGCTGAAACACATAAACACACATATTCAGTCTTAATATAATCTAAACGTTTTCACGTTCATTCAAATGTTAGAAAATTGTTCGGAATTAATTTATTTTTACTTAGTATCTCTTAAAACAAATGTAATGTTAATATCGTCATAATATTTTTAATAATGTATAATTATAAGGCATATAATGAAAAATCCAAATCCAAATGTCAAATACATGTTTTGATCTGTTCGTTTATATTATAATATAATTGGAATTTGAAATATTTCAATTCATTTTCATGGAATATAAAATATAGAAGAAGAAAAGTGAAACTACTTCGAAATGATATTTTTAGTATTATTGTTTTATTATTATTATGTTATTTTATGATGCAAACTCTTCATTGTTCGCATAATTATAGTCATATTTCTTCTACTTTTCTACACTGGTAAAAATTGGTAATGTAATACAAGACTGTCTCTATTAATATTTTAATTATTTTTATGATACGAAAAATGAAGAGGCGCGTAAGTTTTGTTTAGAAATCCAAATTCTATTAAAAATATCTAAGTTTTTAATTAAAACAATATATTTATTAACATATAATTATACGTCAAACTGAGATTGGAATTTTATGAAGATTTTAAATAATTAAAACATTAAAATAATTTAATTTGTGTAGGTTCTAAAATAAAACCAATATAAATCTTTATTATTTATATTCTAACATTACCGAAAAAATTTTTAGTTACATTTGTTTAAATAGTTATCCATGTTATCGACATTATATTTGTGATACTAATTACATTATTCCTAACATATTAATATTTAAATGAATATTGAGACTTATATTTGTTTTCCCCTTTTCCAAATTATCAACATTATGGAATAAACTGAATATTTGGAATTTGATATATATTTCAATTAATTTTCATGGTAAAATATATATATATGAAGGTAAGTTACACTACATAGAAATATTATTATTATCATTATTATTGTTGTTGTTTGTTAAGGGGGATGTTTAGTCATTATAAATGTGTTCTCGTAACCAGAGATCGCTTGTCGGACGATAAACCACTACTATTCCGCCGGCAATTCATCCTATCTATCTGTTATTCATCGTGTTATTTGTCGTTTTCTTTATTTCGGATTTCATAGATTCCGCTGAAACACATAAACACACATATTCAGTCTTAATATAATCTAAACGTTTTCACGTTCATTCAAATGTTAGAAAAGTGTTCGGAATTAATTTATTTTTACTTAGTATCTCTTAAAACAAATGTAATGTTAATATCGTCATAATATTTTTAATAATGTATAATTATAAGGCATATAATGAAAAATCCAAATCCATATGTCAAATACATGTTTTGATCTGTTCGTTTATATTATAATATAATTGGAATTTGAAATATTTCAATTCATTTTCATGGAATATAAAATATAGAAGAAGAAAAGTGAAACTACTTCGAAATGATATTTTTAGTATTATTGTTTTTATTATTATTTGTTATTTTTATGATGCAAACTCTTCATTGTTCGCATAATTATAGTCATATTTCTTCAACTTTTCTACACTGGCAAAAGTTAGTTATGTAATACAAGACTGTCTCTATTAATATTTTAATTATTTTTTATGATACGAAAAATGAAGAGGCCCGTAAGTTTTGTTTAGAAATCCAAATTCTATTAAAAATATCTAAGTTTTTTAATTAAAACAATAGATTTATTAACATATAATTATACGTCAAACTGCGATTGGAATTTTATGAAGATTTTAAATAATTAAAACATTAAAATAATTTAATTTGTGTAGGTTCTAAAATAAATCCAATATAAATCTTTATTATTTATATTCTAACATTACCGAAAAAATTTTTAGTTACATTTGTTTAAATATTTATCCATGTTATCGACATTATATTTGTGATACTAATTACATTATTCCTTACATATTAATATTTAAATGAATATTGAGACTTATATTTGTTTTCCCTTTTCCAAATTATCAACATTATGGAATAAACTGAATATTTGGAATTTGATATATATTTCAATTAATTTTCATGGTAAAATATATATATATGAAGGTAAGTTACACTACATAAAATATTATTATTATCATTATTATTGTTGTTGTTTGTTAAGGGGGATGTTTAGTCATTATAAATGTGTTCTCGTAACCAGAGATCGCTTGTCGGACGATAAACCACTACTATTCCGCCGGCAATTCATCCTATCTATCTGTTATTCATCGTGTTATTTGTCGTTTTCTTTATTTCGGATTTCATAGATTCCGCTGAAACACATAAACACACATATTCAGTCTTAATATAATCTAAACGTATTCACGTTCATTCAAATGTTAGAAAATTGTTCGGAATTAATTTATTTTTACTTAGTATCTCTTAAAACAAATGTAATGTTAATATCGTCATAATATTTTATAATAATGTATAATTATAAGGCATATAATGAAAAATCCAAATCCAAATGTCAAATACATGTTTTGATCTGTTCGTTTATATTATAATATAATTGGAATTTGAAATATTTCAATTCATTTTCATGGAATATAAAATATAGAAGAAGAAAAGTGAAACTACTTCGAAATGATATTTTAGTATTATTGTTTTTATTATTATTTGTTATTTTTGATGCAAACTCTTCATTGTTCGCATAATTATAGTCATATTTCTTCTACTTTTCTACACTGGTAAAATTAGTTATGTAATACAAGACTGTCTCTATTAATATTTTAATTATTTTTATGATACGAAAATGAAGAGGCCCGTAAGTTTTGTTTAGAAATCCAAATTCTATTAAAAATATCTAAGTTTTTAATTAAAACAATATATTTATTAACATATAATTATACGTCAAACTGAGATTGGAATTTTATGAAGATTTTAAATAATTAAAACATTAAAATAATTTAATTTGTGTAGGTTCTAAAATAAATCCAATATAAATCTTTATTATTTATATTCTAACATTACCGAAAAAATTTTTAGTTACATTTGTTTAAATATTTATCCATGTTATCGACATTATATTTTTGATACTAATTACATTATTCCCTTACATATTAATATTTAAATGAATATTGAGACTTATATTTGTTTTCCCCTTTTCCAAATTATCAACATTATGGAATAAACTGAATATTTGGAATTTGATATATATTTCAATTAATTTTCATGGTAAAATATATATATATGAAGGTAAGTTACACTACATAAAAATATTATTATTATCATTATTATTGTTGTTGTTTGTTAAGGGGGATGTTTAGTCATTATAAATGTGTTCTCGTAACCAGAGATCGCTTGTCGGACGATAAACCACTACTATTCCGCCGGCAATTCATCCTATCTATCTGTTATTCATCGTGTTATTTGTCGTTTTCTTTATTTCGGATTTTATAGATTCCGCTGAAATACATAAACACACATAATCAGTCTCAATCTAATCTAATCGTATTCACGTTCATTCAAATGTTTGAAAATTGTTCGGAATTAATTTATTTTTACTTAGTATCTCTTAAAACAAATGTAATGTTAATATCGTCATAATATTTTTAATAATGTATAATTATAAGGCATATAATGAAAATCCAAATCCAAATGTCAAATACATGTTTTGATCTGTTCGTTTATATTATAATATAATTGGAATTTGAAATATTTCAATTCATTTTCATGGAATATAAAATATAGAAGAAGAAAAGTGAAACTACTTCGAAATGATATTTTTAGTATTATTGTTTTATTATTATTTGTTATTTTTGATGCAAACTCTTCATTGTTCGCATAATTATAGTCATATTTCTTCAACTTTTCTACACTGGCAAAAGTTAGTTATGTAATACAAGACTGTCTCTATTAATATTTTAATTATTTTTATGATACGAAAATGAAGAGGCCCGTAAGTTTTGTTTAGAAATCCAAATTCTATTAAAAATATCTAAGTTTTTAATTAAAACAATATATTTATTAACATATAATTATACGTCAAACTGAGATTGGAATTTTATGAAGATTTTAAATAATTAAAACATTAAAATAATTTAATTTGTGTAGGTTCTAAAATAAAACCAATATAAATCTTTATTATTTATATTCTAACATTACCGAAAAAATTTTAGTTACATTTGTTTAAATAGTTATCCATGTTATCGACATTATATTTGTGATACTAATTACATTATTCCCTTACATATTAATATTTAAATGAATATTGAGACTTATATTTGTTTTCCCCTTTTCCAAATTATCAACATTATGGAATAAACTGAATATTTGGAATTTGATATATATTTCAATTAATTTTCATGGTAAAATATATATATATGAAGGTAAGTTACACTACATAAAAATATTATTATTATCATTATTATTGTTGTTGTTTGTTAAGGGGGATGTTTAGTCATTATAATTGTGTTCTCGCAACCAGAGATCGCTTGTCGGACGATAAACCACTACTCTTCCGCCGGCAAGTCATCCTGTCTATCTGTTATTCATCGTGTTATTTGTCGTTTTCTTTATTTCGGATTTTATGGATTCCGCGGAAATACATAAACACACATAATCAGTCTCAATCTAATCTAATCGTATTCACGTTCATTCAAATGTTTGAAAATTGTTCGGAATTAATTTATTTTTACTTAGTATCTCTTAAAACAAATGTAATGTTAATATCGTCATAATATTTTTAATAATGTATAATTATAAGACATATAATGAAAAATCCAAATCCAAATGTCAAATACATGTTTTGATCTGTTCGTTTATATTATAATATAATTGGAATTTGAAATATTTCAATTCATTTTCATGGAATATAAAATATAGAAGAAGAAAAGTGAAACTACTTCGAAATGATATTTTTAGTATTATTGTTTTTATTATTATTTGTTATTTTTATGATGCAAACTCTTCATTGTTCGCATAATTATAGTCATATTTCTTCTACTTTTCTACACTGGTAAAAATTGGTAATGTAATACAAGACTGTCTCTATTAATATTTTAATTATTTTTTATGATACGAAAAATGAAGAGGCGCGTAAGTTTTGTTTAGAAATCCAAATTCTATTAAAAATATCTAAGTTTTTTAATTAAAACAATATATTTATTAACATATAATTATACGTCAAACTGAGATTGGAATTTTATGAAGATTTTAAATAATTAAAACATTAAAATAATTTAATTTGTGTAGGTTCTAAAATAAATCCAATATAAATCTTTATTATTTATATTCTAACATTACCGAAAAAATTTTTAGTTACATTTGTTTAAATATTTATCCATGTTATCGACATTATATTTGTGATACTAATTACATTATTCCTTACATATTAATATTTAAATGAATATTGAGACTTATATTTGTTTTCCCCTTTTCCAAATTATCAACATTATGGAATAAACTGAATATTTGGAATTTGATATATATTTCAATTAATTTTCATGGTAAAATATATATATATGAAGGTAAGTTACACTACATAAAAATATTATTATTATCATTATTATTGTTGTTGTTTGTTAAGGGGGATGTTTAGTCATTATAAATGTGTTCTCGTAACCAGAGATCGCTTGTCGGACGATAAACCACTACTATTCCGCCGGCAATTCATCCTGTCTATCTGTTATTCATCGTGTTATTTGTCGTTTTCTTTATTTCGGATTTTATGGATTCCGCGGAAATACATAAACACACATAATCAGTCTCAATCTAATCTAATCGTATTCACGTTCATTCAAATGTTTGAAAATTGTTCGGAATTAATTTATTTTTACTTAGTATCTCTTAAAACTTATGTAATGTTAATATCGTCATAATATTTTTAATAATGTATAATTATAAGGCATATAATGAAAAATCCAAATCCAAATGTCAAATACATGTTTTGATCTGTTCGTTTATATTATAATATAATTGTAATTTGAAATATTTCAATTCATTTTCATGGAATATAAAATATAGAAGAAGAAAAGTGAAACTACTTCGAAATGATATTTTAGTATTATTGTTTTTATTATTATTTGTTATTTTTGATGCGAACTCTTCATTGTTCGCATAATTATAGTCATATTTCTTCAACTTTTCTACACTGGCAAAAGTTAGTTATGTAATACAAGACTGTCTCTATTAATATTTTAATTATTTTTATGATACGAAAATGAAGAGGCCCGTAAGTTTTGTTTAGAAATCCAAATTCTATTAAAAATATCTAAGTTTTTAATTAAAACAATATATTTATTAACATATAATTATACGTCAAACTGAGATTGGAATTTTATGAAGATTTTAAATAATTAAAACATTAAAATAATTTAATTTGTGTAGGTTATAAAATAAAACCAATATAAATCTTTAGTATTTATATTCTAACATTACCGAAAAAATTTTAGTTACATTTGTTTAAATAGTTATCCATGTTATCGACATTATATTTGTGATACTAATTACATTATTCCTTACATATTAATATTTAAATGAATATTGAGACTTATATTTGTTTTCCCCTTTTCCAAATTATCAACATTACGGAATAAACTGAATATTTGGAATTTGATATATATTTCAATTAATTTTCATGGTAAAATATATATATATGAAGGTAAGTTACACTACATAAAAATATTATTATTATCATTATTATTGTTGTTGTTTGTTAAGGGGGATGTTTAGTCATTATAAATGTGTTCTCGTAACCAGAGATCGCTTGTCGGACGATAAACCACTACTATTCCGCCGGCAATTCATCCTATCTATCTGTTATTCATCGTGTTATTTGTCGTTTTCTTTATTTCGGATTTCATAGATTCCGCTGAAACACATAAACACACATATTCAGTCTTAATATAATCTAAACGTTTTCACGTTCATTCAAATGTTTGAAAATTGTTCGGAATTAATTTATTTTTACTTAGTATCTCTTAAAACAAATGTAATGTTAATATCGTCATAATATTTTTAATAATGTATAATTATAAGGCATATAATGAAAATCCAAATCCAAATGTCAAATACATGTTTTGATCTGTTCGTTTATATTATAATATAATTGGAATTTGAAATATTTCAATTCATTTTCATGGAATATAAAATATAGAAGAAGAAAAGTGAAACTACTTCGAAATGATATTTTAGTATTATTGTTTTTATTATTATTTGTTATTCTTGATGCAAACTCTTCATTGTTCGCATAATTATAGTCATATTTCTTCAACTTTTCTACACTGGCAAAAGTTAGTTATGTAATACAAGACTGTCTCTATTAATATTTTAATTATTTTTATGATACGAAAAATGAAGAGGCCCGTAAGTTTTGTTTAGAAATCCAAATTCTATTAAAAATATCTAAGTTTTTAATTAAAACAATATATTTATTAACATATAATTATACGTCAAACTGAGATTGGAATTTTATGAAGATTTTAAATAATTAAAACATTAAAATAATTTAATTTGTGTAGGTTCTAAAATAAATCCAATATAAATCTTTATTATTTATATTCTAACATTACCGAAAAAATTTTAGTTACATTTGTTTAAATATTTATCCATGTTATCGACATTATATTTTGATACTAATTACATTATTCCTTACATATTAATATTTAAATGAATATTGAGACTTATATTTGTTTTCCCCTTTTCCAAATTATCAACATTATGGAATAAACTGAATATTTGGAATTTGATATATATTTCAATTAATTTTCATGGTAAAATATATATATATATGAAGGTAAGTTACACTACATAGAAATATTATTATGATCATTATTATTGTTGTTGTTTGTTAAGGGGGATGTTTAGTCATTATAAATGTGTTCTCGCAACCCGAGATCGCTTGTCGGACGATAAACCACTACTATTCCGCTGGCAATTCATCCTGTCTATCTGTTATTCATCGTGTTATTATCGTTTTCTTTATTTCGGATTTTATAGATTCCGCGGAAATACATAAACACACATAATCAGTCTCAATCTAATCTAATCGTATTCACGTTCATTCAAATGTTTGAAAATTGTTCGGAATTAATTTATTTTTACTTAGTATCTCTTAAAACAAATGTAATGTTAATATCGTCATAATATTTTTAATAATGTATAATTATAAGACATATAATGAAAAATCCAAATCCAAATGTCAAATACATGTTTTGATCTGTTCGTTTATATTATAATATAATTGGAATTTGAAATATTTCAATTCATTTTCATGGAATATAAAATATAGAAGAAGAAAAGTGAAACTACTTCGAAATGATATTTTTAGTATTATTGTTTTTATTATTATTTGTTATTTTTATGATGCAAACTCTTCATTGTTCGCATAATTATAGTCATATTTCTTCTACTTTTCTACACTGGTAAAATTGGTAATGTAATACAAGACTGTCTCTATTAATATTTTAATTATTTTTATGATACGAAAATGAAGAGGCGCGTAAGTTTTGTTTAGAAATCCAAATTCTATTAAAAATATCTAAGTTTTTAATTAAAACAATATATTTATTAACATATAATTATACGTCAAACTGAGATTGGAATTTTATGAAGATTTTAAATAATTAAAACATTAAAATAATTTAATTTGTGTAGGTTCTAAAATAAAACCAATATAAATCTTTAGTATTTATATTCTAACATTACCGAAAAAATTTTAGTTACATTTGTTTAAATAGTTATCCATGTTATCGACATTATATTTGTGATACTAATTACATTATTCCCTTACATATTAATATTTAAATGAATATTGAGACTTATATTTGTTTTCCCCTTTTCCAAATTATCAACATTATGGAATAAACTGAATATTTGGAATTTGATATATATTTCAATTAATTTTCATGGTAAAATATATATATATGAAGGTAAGTTACACTACATAGAAATATTATTATTATCATTATTATTGTTGTTGTTTGTTAAGGGGGATGTTTAGTCATTATAAATGTGTTCTCGTAACCAGAGATCGCTTGTCGGACGATAAACCACTACTATTCCGCCGGCAATTCATCCTATCTATCTGTTATTCATCGTGTTATTTGTCGTTTTCTTTATTTCGGATTTCATAGATTCCGCTGAAACACATAAACACACATATTCAGTCTTAATATAATCTAAACGTTTTCACGTTCATTCAAATGTTAGAAAAGTGTTCGGAATTAATTTATTTTTACTTAGTATCTCTTAAAACAAATGTAATGTTAATATCGTCATAATATTTTTAATAATGTATAATTATAAGGCATATAATGAAAAATCCAAATCCATATGTCAAATACATGTTTTGATCTGTTCGTTTATATTATAATATAATTGGAATTTTAAATATTTCAATTCATTTTCATGGAATATAAAATATAGAAGAAGAAAAGTGAAACTACTTCGAAATGATATTTTAGTATTATTGTTTTATTATTATTTGTTATTCTTGATGCGAACTCTTCGTTGCTCGCATAATTTATTATAGTCATATTTCTTCAACTTTTCTACACTGGCAAAAGTTAGTTATGTAATACAAGACTGTCTCTATTAATATTTTAATTATTTTTTATGATACGAAAAATGAAGAGGCCCGTAAGTTTTGTTTAGAAATCCAAATTCTATTAAAATATCTAAGTTTTTAATTAAAACAATATATTTATTAACATATAATTATACGTCAAACTGAGATTGGAATTTTATGAAGATTTTAAATAATTAAAACATTAAAATAATTTAATTTGTGTAGGTTCTAAAATAAATCCAATATAAATCTTTATTATTTATATTCTAACATTACCGAAAAAATTTTTAGTTACATTTGTTTAAATAGTTATCCATGTTATCGACATTATATTTGTGATACTAATTACATTATTCCTTACATATTAATATTTAAATGAATATTGAGACTTATATTTGTTTTCCCCTTTTCCAAATTATCAACATTATGGAATAAACTGAATATTTGGAATTTGATATATATTTCAATTAATTTTCATGTTAAAATATATATATATGAAGGTAAGTTACACTACATAGAAATATTATTATTATCATTATTATTGTTGTTGTTTGTTAAGGGGGATGTTTAGTCATTATAAATGTGTTCTCGTAACCAGAGATCGCTTGTCGGACGATAAACCACTACTATTCCGCCGGCAATTCATCCTATCTATCTGTTATTCATCGTGTTATTTGTCGTTTTCTTTATTTCGGATTTCATAGATTCCGCTGAAACACATAAACACACATATTCAGTCTTAATATAATCTAAACGTATTCACGTTCATTCAAATGTTAGAAAATTGTTCGGAATTAATTTATTTTTACTTAGTATCTCTTAAAACAAATGTAATGTTAATATCGTCATAATATTTTTAATAATGTATAATTATAAGGCATATAATGAAAAATCCAAATCCATATGTCAAATACATGTTTTGATCTGTTCGTTTATATTATAATATAATTGGAATTTGAAATATTTCAATTCATTTTCATGGAATATAAAATATAGAAGAAGAAAAGTGAAACTACTTCGAAATGATATTTTTAGTATTATTGTTTTATTATTATTTGTTATTTTTGATGCAAACTCTTCATTGTTCGCATAATTATAGTCATATTTCTTCAACTTTTCTACACTGGTAAAAGTTGGTTATGTAATACAAGACTGTCTCTATTAATATTTTAATTATTTTTATGATACGAAAATGAAGAGGCGCGTAAGTTTTGTTTAGAAATCCAAATTCTATTAAAAATATCTAAGTTTTTAATTAAAACAATATATTTATTAACATATAATTATACGTCAAACTGAGATTGGAATTTTATGAAGATTTTAAATAATTAAAACATTAAAATAATTTAATTTGTGTAGGTTCTAAAATAAATCCAATATAAATCTTTATTATTTATATTCTAACATTACCGAAAAATTTTTAGTTACATTTGTTTAAATATTTATCCATGTTATCGACATTATATTTGTGATACTAATTACATTATTCCCTTACATATTAATTTTTAAATGAATATTGAGACTTATATTTGTTTTCCCCTTTTCCAAATTATCAACATTATGGAATAAACTGAATATTTGGAATTTGATATATATTTCAATTAATTTTCATGGTAAAATATATATATATTTATGAAGGTAAGTTACACTACATAGAAATATTATTATTATCATTATTATTGTTGTTGTTTGTTAAGGGGGATGTTTAGTCATTATAAATGTGTTCTCGCAACCAGAGATCGCTTGTCGGACGATAAACCACTACTATTCCGCCGGCAATTCATCCTGTCTATCTGTTATTCATCGTGTTATTATCGTTTCTTTATTTGGGATTTCATAGATTCCGCTGAAACACATAAACACACATATTCAGTCTTAATATAATCTAAACGTATTCACGTTCATTCAAATGTTAGAAAATTGTTCGGAATTAATTTATTTTTACTTAGTATCTCTTAAAACAAATGTAATGTTAATATCGTCATAATATTTTTAATAATGTATAATTATAAGGCATATAATGAAAAATCCAAATCCATATGTCAAATACATGTTTTGATCTGTTCGTTTATATTATAATATAATTGGAATTTTAAATATTTCAATTCATTTTCATGGAATATAAAATATAGAAGAAGAAAAGTGAAACTACTTCGAAATGATATTTTTAGTATTATTGTTTTTATTATTATTTGTTATTCTTGATGCGAACTCTTCGTTGCTCGCATAATTTATTATAGTCATATTTCTTCAACTTTTCTACACTGGCAAAAGTTAGTTATGTAATACAAGACTGTCTCTATTAATATTTTAATTATTTTTTATGATACGAAAAATGAAGAGGCCCGTAAGTTTTGTTTAGAAATCCAAATTCTATTAAAAATATCTAAGTTTTTTAATTAAAACAATATATTTATTAACATATAATTATACGTCAAACTGAGATTGGAATTTTATGAAGATTTTAAATAATTAAAACATTAAAATAATTTAATTTTTGTAGGTTATAAAATAAAACCAATATAAATCTTTAGTATTTATATTCTCACATTACCGAAAAAATTTTTTAGTTACATTTGTTTAAATAGTTATTCATGTTATCGACATTGTATCTGTGGTACTAATTGCATTATTCCCTCACATATTAATTTTTAAATGAATATTGAGACTTATATTTGTTTTCCCCTTTTCCAAATTATCAACATTATGGAATAAACTGAATATTTGGAATTTGATATATATTTCAATTAATTTTCATGGTAAAATATATATATATGAAGGTAAGTTACACTACATAGAAATATTATTATTATCATTATTATTGTTGTTGTTTGTTAAGGGGGATGTTTAGTCATTATAAATGTGTTCTCGCAACCAGAGATCGCTTGTCGGACGATAAACCACTACTATTCCGCCGGCAATTCATCCTGTCTATCTGTTATTCATCGTGTTATTATCGTTTTCTTTATTTGGGATTTCATAGATTCCGCTGAAACACATAAACACACATATTCAGTCTTAATATAATCTAAACGTATTCACGTTCATTCAAATGTTAGAAAATTGTTCGGAATTAATTTATTTTTACTTAGTATCTCTTAAAACAAATGTAATGTTAATATCGTCATAATATTTTTAATAATGTATAATTATAAGGTATATAATTAAAAATCCAAATCCAAATGTCAAATACATGTTTTGATCTGTTCGTTTATATTATAATATAATTGGAATTTTAAATATTTCAATTCATTTTCATGGAATATAAAATATAGAAAAGAAAAGTGAAACTAGTTCAAAATATGATTATAATTATTATTATTATTATTATTATTATTATTATTATTATTATTATTATTATTTTTATTATTATTTGTTATTCTTGATGCGAACTCTTCGTTGCTCGCATAATTTATTATAGTCATATTTCTTCAACTTTTCTACACTGGCAAAAGTTAGTTATGTAATACAAGATTGTCATTTTTGATATTTAAATAATGTTTTATGATACGTAAAATGTAGTTAATGAAAAATGTAAATTTTGTCCAGAATTCCAAATTGTATTAAAAAATACCTACTTTTTTATTTATAACAATATATTTATTAACATGTAATTATACTTTAAACTGAGATTGGCACTTTACGAACATTTTAAATAATTAAAATATTAAAATAATTTAATTTGTGTAGGTACTAATATAAAATTAATATAAATCTTTATTATTTATATTCTAACATAACCGAAAAAAAATTTTTAGTTACATTTGTTTAAATAGTTATTCATGTTATCGACATTGTATCTGTGATACTAATTGCATTATTCCCCCACATATTAATTTTTAAATGAATATTGAGACTTATATTTGTTTTCCCCTTTTCCAAGTTATCATCATTATGGAATAAACTGCATATTCGGGATTTGATATATATTTCAATTAATTTTCAATGTAAAAATAATACAGATGAAAGTAAGTTACACTACATAGAAATACCATTATTATTGTTGTTGTTGTTTGTTAAGATGGATGTTTAGTCATTATAAACGTGTTCTCGTAACCAGAGATCGCTTGTCGGACGATAAACCATTACTCTTTCGCGGCAATTCATCCTGTCTATCTGTTATTCATCGTGTTGTTGTCGATTTCTTTGTTTCGGATTTTATGGATTCCGCGGAAACACATAAACACACATAATCAGGCCTAATCTAATCTAATCGTATTCACGTTCATTCAAGTGTTTGAAAAATGTTCGGAGTTAATTTATTTTTACGTATAATTATATTGCCCAATCATTTTTAATCCAATAAAATGAACAGTAAATTACTATCCTGTTCATTTTTTTATAATAGTAATACGTAATAATAACAATAATATAGGATTGCTATGAGTGCTTTTAGACTTCAGTATTATTATTATCTTGTCATTATCTATTTGATATAGTACATTTTCATTGAAGCAAACGTGAAAAATTTGTAATAGCTCGGTTTTATTTCGTAACACCTTTTTTTCTATGCTAAAATATCATCCGCGATAAGGTTATGTAGGTACTTCAAAAATAAACAATTAATATTGTTGAATATAAAAAAGGTTTTTTTTATTTTAAAAGGTAATTTTAAACGCATAAGGAGCGCTAGTTTAATAAAACAGTGCTTTCCGTTACGCTACTTATTTTGCTATACGTTTGATAGTTGCAATAACTAACAGATTTATTCTTTGTAGGAGTGGACTGTAATTTTTACACTAAAGTTCATATTCGAGTAGTTATTAATAATAATAAATAAAATGTGGTTGTCTCAATCAGTGGTGTGCTCAGGGGGAGTTTAGGGGTTATATCCCCCTCCATTGTCTTTTTTGCCGACCTACAAAAAACAACTTATTAGTTATAAGAGCTGTTTTAGAGTCATTACTTAATACTTTTTATTAGTTATTAGCAAAAAGTTATTACTTATGAGTTATGACAATAAACATTTACTATACATAACGTATGTTATGTTAATTGAACAACTTGGTATTAGTGTGTTATAATTTAAATTCATTTTAATTATAGAACAATGAACAAATGAACACAATTATAAGCTAGAAACGATTTTGGAGAGCTTGAAACATAAACATTTGAGTTTTTGGTATTACCATGACAATTTATTAAAATGTATTATTACTATTTACTTATAACATCCCCCCATTGAAAATTCCTGGGCACGCTACTGGTCTCAATAACATAATAATAAAGAAATACTTTTAATAATAATACTTATAATACTCGAGTTAACAAACAGTACATTGAATTAAAGAAAAAATACACATATACATTTTACCTAATCGAGTGAACTTTAATTATAACGTTAACAGTACAAATTACTAAATAATACATTTTTTGTACTTACAAATACAACAAAAATGGAGCCGTCGGCCGCAACAATCTCCTTGGTGGTGCACCACGCACTTGGCGTTTACCTGAAACAATAAAAAAACCGACCACTGGATGTGACATTGGGTAACGCAAATAAACCAAAGAACCAAAACATCGCGAGACACACAACCATGTCGAATGACGACCAATTTCTTCACGATTAGACAACAACACTGTATACTAAAAAACATAAGTTAAAAGATTGAAACGACAAAAATGGATATGAAACAATACATTACCAAAACGTGGTGGATAATTTCGTTATCGACGGTCAACCGGAGGTCGGTTGAGTACGCCCTCACGCTATGCGCGTAAAATTGCTTACAATTATACCGATAAAAAAAAGTATAATTAAATAATATAATAATGAGTATTCGGATACACGAGAAATGATCATTTATATTACATAAACAAAATTTAAACAGGTGTACACGGTATGAAAAAATTAGTACAACATTTAGTGTCAAAAAAAGGAACGTATTTTACAATATAATAGGGTAAAACGATTAAATAGCATACTAACAGTACCAAATCACGTAAGAATATAAATATAACATACGCGTAGCATAAGACAAAATTACTAAAATTATAATAACCCTAATTGGTCGACCAATACATATATTACCTTTTGTGACTGCGGTCAGCAAATTGTTCTACGCACGTGACCGTCTCGGGATCTGTAATACAACGGTGCACAATTTGGGGGGACGCGATCCCGACGACGTAACGATTGCTGACACACAGACACTTGAAGCGAAACACAGGAAACACAGGAACCAAAACACACGACAATCTCGCCGGGGACACGCAATGACGAATAACAACACCACGTGGTGTCACGAACGCAATGCTCAGTGAATCAACCTAGACTGAATAAAACACGTTAACTGAGCTCTAACAAATGATTGGAACGACGCTTACCATGCAATTGAAAACAAATTAATAACGACGACGTATAAACTATGGCAGCTTGACTAAAAACTGCACTACGCAGGGCACGAAGACGAAATATAAACAAACGAAATATGAACCGTAATACCAAAAACGCAATATAATAAAAACTTAATGAAAAATGAAATGCAAACAAACCGTAATGTGAAAAACGCAATATTAAACTGAACTATGTAAAAAAAATGCAATATTGAACCGAAATACGTAGATAAATGCAATGCGAAAGACCGTAATATAAACCGTGCAATAAGAAAACGCAATAAGACCTCATGTCCATTCCAAGGCTGAACGAAAAAGAAAAACGAATACACTAGTCCGACCAGCTCGACGGCTTTCAACGGGGCTCGGACCAGCTTGACATAGAATATGCAACGTATCTACTCAGTGTCACCACGCCATGAAGAAAAAACACAAAACTTGAATAATTCGGCGGCACTGAGCAGGGCAAAAATTATGAATGTAATGAAACTAACGTTGGCTACGATTTCGCTGTAGGGCAGTCGTCTCGTCACGAAGTTAACGCCAAAATTAACGTTTAAACACGAACAACACTGTATACTAAAAAACATAAGTTAAAAGATTGAAACGACAAAAATGGATATGAAACAATACATTACCAAAACGAGGTGGATAATTTCGTTTAACATGACACGTGGATTTGACAATGGCCGACACCAAAAAGACCGAAACGAAAGACACGATGATATATTGAATATTCGCAACGAACTGCACACAAGCGAAAATCAAGAAAAAAAGGCAAGAGAACAAATGCTGCACTTACTTATATTAACTATACAATTGATTGAAGCAGGAAACTATTATGCAGTGTCACCTTAAAACTTTAAAAAACTAATTAAAAAAAATATACCAAAGACACTGAACGTCTGAAACAGATAATTTATTAAGGAACGACGAAATCAAAAAAGCATTTTGTGGTCGTTATAGCGATAACGAAACGAAAATGGTCGGTCAACGAATTAGCATGAGTGGGCACAATGGGCAAAACATTGTACACATTTCCTTCACTTGATTTACCAGTTAACACCCAACCAAACAAGGTATTATGGAAAGTCATGTTGTCAGTGATAGAAATCCGTTGACCACAGAACAGCAAATAAAAAATTTCTGCACCGAGTAACAGATCAATTTTGCCGGGCACATTAAATGTTGGGTCTGCACGCCGTTAATAAACGAAATTGGGAATTTTAATCTTGAATTACACGACGGCTTGAGCTCAGTATTTGTTTGACTTAACATTGTGTAATTGGACGCTTTACTTGCTTCGTATGCGATAACACGATTTAACAAAAATGACTCGACCTCCTAAGCTAATTCCTCACATTTTTCACATATTTATAGACTATTCTTTTCTACTTCGCTAAATTGGCAACAACTCGTAGTATATTAAAAGATTGTAATTTTTAATATTTTAATTATTTTTTATTGTACTTAGTATCTATTTAAGTGTAAGATTGATCCAGAATTACGAATTCTATTAAACTTATCTAAAGTTAATCTTCTTCTTCTTCTTCGAGTACCATATTCGCTAACGAACGTTGGCAATTTGATCTTTATTAATGGCTGTTCTGAAAATAAAGATATCGTAGTTGTATTGTTCGGGCAACTTTACACATTTGAATTTGCCGCTGAAAGTCACATCTGCAACCGTCCCCCAGAGCGCGCCGTCGTCCGAATGTTCGAGAAAATTTTATACGATTCGACCGGACCAGCGCGTGCGTGGCGGTATCACTACCAACGCTTTCTGTTCGTGTCCGTTGACGAGTGCGGGTACCAGCGGACCTGTGTCGTCCGCCCTGTTTTTTCTTCTCGTGCCGTTACCGAAAACCACCGTGCGTAACTGCTGTTGGACGTTGCGATGCTCGCCTTTGGTTTTCGTCTGTCTCCCGCCGTTTGGAGTCTGTTTTGCGACGCATCTTGTAATCGCTGTCGTGATTAACCGCGTTCGCGACGTTTCGTTACACTCGAGACCGCTCCGATTCGGTCCTCCTCACGCACTTAGATATATACCTGTACAAGCCGTCGTTTGTTGCTTTAGTTCGACGGGTTATATATCTAAACGGTACGTCGCCCTCGAACTCGTTTCGTTCGAGTAGGTACCCGTAAACCGTTGTCAGCGCGCGGACCTTATACGGTACGTCACTGTTTATTCGTCCTCCGTGATCGCCGTTTCGCTACCCGTTCGTTTAAACGTTCGACCCGCCCGCCGTGGACGTCAAATCGCCGGCGTTCTGATTTATATTGCCGCCGCGATCATTCTGCGTACGATTTCGCCTTCAGTCGAATACGTGAAGTCGTGGTAAAAATACGCTGCGTTTATAACACACGTTTCAACGGATATTCGTCTCAACGCCCGTGTGCAATGATACCACACGTCGTTATTTAACATTCCCATGGACACGCCAGACGCGTATCTGAGTCGCATCCTGTTGCTGAGGTGGTGACACTGGGCGCTATCATCCGATTCTCCGTCGCCTTCGTATCACGAGCCGTAACGTACACTTTATATTTTTGTCGCGTCACAATTGTAAATAATACAAGTATTACTTGTTGAATTTTCTGTACTAAATTGTCTGGGCGCCCATTTATTACTTAGTTTATAACCGATATCTACTGTCATTGATATTCGTTACTATTATATTTATACATATGTTAATTCGATTTGCCTTTCTGATTGGCGCCCATTTATTACTTAGTTTATAACCGATATCTACTGTCATTGATATTCGTTACTATTATACTTATACATATGTTAATTCGATTTGCCTTTCTGATTATTGCGTTACCTATCCCTATACACCACGAGTCGAAGCAGGTAACCGAACATTTCGTAGGACCTGTGAGGCGAAAACATGTATTGAACCACTTTCTGAGGTTGCCCAACCAAGAAATTTGAGGCCTTCCACGGCTCCTTCTTCCAGCAATTTTACCCTGGATTATTAATTATTGCAGTAGACTATATTTTTCTGGATGTCGCATAATATGTCCCAGATATTGATGTTTTCGCGATTTTATTGTTTTCACTACTTAAAGATCTTAATTCATTCTTTCTAGTACATATATATATATATATATTCGTTATGTGATTGCACCAGTTAATTTTTAATACTCTGCGGTATATCCACATCTCAAATTCTTGAATTCGGTTGATCGAAACTTTTGGTAGAGTCCAAGTCTCTACTCCATAAAGAAGTACGGTGAATATGTAGCAACATATCATTCTGATTCGGAGATCCATGCTTAACTGATGGCTACAGAATATATTTCTCATTTTCACAAACACCGTTCTTGCTTTTTCTATGCATCTTATTTCATGAGAATGATCCCAATTATCTATTAATGATTGTCCAAGATAAATCATTTTATGTACTTTATCTAAGGGGGCATTGTTGAGTTTGCGCACATTTGTCGGATTTTGTTTTTCTATATTAATATTGTCAAAATATTTTTAATAATGTATAATTATAAGGAATATAAAGAAAAATCCACGTCCAAATGTCAAATACATGGTTTGATCTATTCGTTTATATTATAATATAAATAAAATTTGAAATATTTCAATTCATTTTCATGGTATATAAAATATAGAAGAAGGAAAGTGAAAGTACATTGAAATATTATTATTATTATTATTATTATGATTGTTTTTTTTTTACTACGAGTATTTGTTATTTTTGATGCAAACTCTTCATTGTTCGCATAATTTATTATAGTCATATTTCTTCTACTTTTCTACACTAGCATAAGTTGGTAATGTAATACAAGATTGTCATTTTTGATATTTCAATTATTTTTTATGATACGTAAGGAATACTGAATGGTAAGTTTTGTCCAGAATTCCAAATTTTATTAAAAAATACCTACGTTTTTATTTATAACAATATATTTATTAACATGTAATTATACTTAAAACTGAGATTGGCATTTTACGAAGATTTTAAATAATTAAAATATTAAAATAATTTAATTTGTGTAGGTACTAATATAAAATCAATATAAATCTTTATTATTTATATTCTCACATTACCGAAAAAATTTTTAGTTACATTTGTTTAAATAGTTATTCATGTTATCGACATTATATTTGTGATACTAATTACATTCAATTATTTTTCATGATACGAAAATGTAGAAAAGCGTAAGTTTTGTCCAGAAATCAAATTCTATTAAAAATATCTAAGTTTTTAATTAAAACAATATATTTATTAACATATAATTATACATCAAACTGAGATTGATATTTTATGAAGATTTTAAATTATTAAAACATTAAAATAGTTTAATTTGTGTAGGTTCTAAAATAAAACCAATATAAATCTTTTTTATTTATATTCTCACATTACAAAAAAAATTTTTTTAGTTACATTCGTTTAAATAGTTCTTCATGTTATCAACTTTATATTCGTGATGTTTATTGCATTATTCTCTCATACATTAATTTTTAAATGAATATTGAGACTTATATTTGTTTTCCCCTTTTCCAAATTATTAACATTATGGAATAAACTGCATATTCGGGATTTGATATATATTTCAATTAATTTTCAATGTAAAAAAAATATAGATAGCAGTAAGTTACACTACTTAGAAATACCATTATTATTGTTGTTGTTGTTTGTTAAGGGGGATGTCTAGTCATTATAAATGTGTTCTCGTAACCAGAGATCGCTTGTCGGACGATAAACCACTACTCTTCCGCCGGCAAGTCATCCTGTCTTATCTGTTATTCATCGTGTTATTGTCGTTTTCTTTATTTCGGATTTTTTGGATTCCGCGGAAACACATAAACACATATAATTAGGCTTAATCTAATCTAATCGTATTTACGTCCATTCAAATGTTTGAAAAATGTTCGGAATTAATTTATTTTTACGTATAATTATATTGCCCAATCATTTTTTATCCAATAAAATGTACGGTAAAATACTGTCCTGTTCATTTTTTTATAGTAGTAATACGTAATAATAACAATTATATATGATTGCTGTGAGTGGCTTTTAGACTTCAGTATTATAATTATCTCGTTATTATGTATTTGATATAGTACATTTTCATTGAAGCAAACGTGAAAAATTCGTGATAGCTCGGTTTTATTTCGTAAAACCTTTTTTTCTATGCTAGAAATATCATCCGTGATTAAATTATAGAGGTTCTTAAAAAATAAACAGTTAATATTGTTGAACAACATAATAAAAGTTTTTAGGGATTAAGCTCCCTTTAGCCTCCTTAGTTGCGCCGATGATCTTGATTAATAAACATTTTAAAAAAATAAGACCTTTAATCTCAAATTAGGACTTGGAACAAATATATGTTGTTACAACATGACACGACAAATTAATTTAATAGACGAACGCCAAAGTATTAATTTATATTATTAGATTTATTATAGTGTTTTCATTGTAATAATACGAACATTGCTTATTTTACTCAGTCAGAAATTTCCTGTTGCTCATCGTCATCCAACATACAATTCCTCTTTATTATATGTTATTATAATATGAGTATTTAATATTATTCGTAAAATAAATATTCAGTGGTTCGCAATTCGTATTACCCCCAAATTAAAAGAGAAACAGTGGTTCTATGATTAATGTGTTTCACATAGTTACAAATAAAAATATAAAGAATTCGAAGCTTTTGTATTTTCTGAATTATCTGGAGTCCGTTTAGTATTAATCTTTTACAAAAATAAAAATAATGTTCATAATTCTAAGAGTTAGATGTATCCGAGATGTTCTACATTAATCTTTATAATTTCACATTCAGACCCTTGTTGTAAGTATAATTATGAATACCTATTACATTTTGTATTTAAGTAATGAATATAAATTGACAGACTTGTAATTTTTAATCGAAGAATCTCGCTAGAAATCTACAATATTCGTTAATCGCATATACGGTGGATGGATATGGATAAAAAATGAACACCCTTTTTATAACTTTCCTTTTTTAATCGTACACCAAAAACATACAAAAGAAACTGCGCAATTCTCTTATCATCTTCTTATCAATACATTACAGTTCTTCCCTCTTAAGATTAAACCATTTACAAATTACAATAGAAAACAAATATCTTTACTACTAAATTAAATACATAATAATAAATAAATACTCCTTATACTACTTATTACAATTATATATATAATCTATGTATGGATACATCTATCCGAGAGGTTCTACATTAATCCTTATAATTTCACATTTAGTCCCTTTTTGTAAGTATAATTATGAATACCTACTACATTTTGTATTTAACTAATGAATATAAATTGACAGACTTGTAATTTTTAATCGAAGGATCTCGCTAGAGATCCTTGTTCTGTGCTAAATGACGGCCTGACGTCACGAGCGCAGCGCAAGAGTCATTGAACAGCGATTTCGTGGTTTTCTCTCTCGCTCTCACGTTATTCATATGGGCATGAGTTGGAGTTTCACAGTTTTTTGAAAACGCGTTGTCTCACCATTTGCATTCCTACTATATGCGCATGCGCGACTGCGGTTATTGACCGCCCACCGTTGTGCGTTGCTGCGGCGCTTCATTTGTGTAATCGCCGTGGCGCTTGTGCGTAGCCGCTACGTATTTATTTATATTTAATAATATAATGATATAATAATTTTTTTTTTTATTATTATTCATGGTACAGCTTTAACAACTTAGGTTATTAGCTTAAATTATTATTATTTAATATATACTCGTATCGTACTTTATACGTATTGTACGTCGAAACGGCTCTTACGAGGGCGGCAGTTTGCCGCTTCGACTGGCGTCTGGTAACGGGAAAGGGGTGACCGAAATAAATAACATTAATTTTACAATTTTAAAAATGTGAAACGAATAATAATACACACTAAAAAAGAAAAGAAATCGAACGGACAACCGCCGACGAAATAATATGTGATAACAAATAATAACAATATAAACAATGCAAATAAACTTATCACCACGCTCGACAGCTGACTGGACTGATGCAGTGTGACCACAGATTCGGGAAAATGAATGACAGGACGGTTGATGACATCGAATGACGGACGCTCGGGGAAGTACCCTGACGACCAACGGCGTGGACGAACAAAATCCGCCGAATCGTGAATATGGACACGCGGGAAATTATATACCCGACGGCCAACGGCGTGAACGTAATACACTCGTCGATTTAATTGAGATGATAAATAAATATACAGTCATAGATGTACATTTCTTTAGTTTTGGTTAATAATCCATATACAATTGAAAGCTATATTTAGCTGTAAATTATTGATTTAATATATATATATATATATATATATATAATAGGTTTTGTATATTTTTCACTACTTTACTATATATATATTGTGTAAAACTAACTACCCAGTTTTTACAATATGTAAAATAAAATATTACTTACTCTGGATACCTTTATATTTTTAAAAACAAAAAAATAAATGCCTAATGTTTTCATGTTTAACAAATAATAGGTCTATTATTGTTTTTGAATATATACATGTTCTTTAGTTGTTTTTTGACATAACCAATTGCAGCTTGCAAATTCAATCTTTAGAGATACCATAGTCATTATCACATTGTTATATATATACCTATATAATAAGCGGAATAGAAGTATTTTATATACTTATACTTAGCTTTCTTTCGGGGGGAAAAAATATACTGTATATTCACTCATTCACAACTCGCAGCAGTGTGAAAATAAACATATCTCTGAAGACATCCGAACATCAATAATAGCGTTTTCCACATGGCTGCACTATTGCACTGGTGCAATTATTTTATGTTCCATATGGAATATTAGTTCACAACTAGTGCGAGTTTTTATGTTTCACATGTATGCACTCTGTCAGTTTTTTGCACTGAGTGCAGTGATAATTGCACGAGCTCCTCGAGAGGGTGCGCCTTATCTTTTATTGATAACAGTGCCAACCATCATTTTCGTTAAAAATTTTTGTTAATAAAAACGATTTTTAAAACGAGTTAACGAGTAGAGCACACATGGAATACGGAATATAGCACAGAATTTTGTGGTAACGGTATACACAATCGTTATCAAAGATAAAATAATTGATAACATTTTCATAACGAAAAATCGTGTTCCATATGATACTGAACTGGACAGCACTGGGCAAGTTTTCGAGTGATATTATTTGCCCGCTCTAGGTGCAATAGGACAGTCATGTGGAAAACGCTATAAAAAAATGAAGACAAGGCACATGGATAAATTTTCTATGGATAAATTTTCTTCCAAAATAGATTATTTTGTGTAGAAGTATTGTAAGATCTTAAAATATATCTAAAATGGAATATTTGGACGGGGAAATAATATTTTTGCCACATTCAAGTAGAAAAACAGCCGCTGTTGCACCAATAGTCCCATTACAAATTCAAAACTAATAAAATATAGTGATAATAAATAAATAAAATACTTTTATCTTTATGAAAACCTAAAGGTATAGTTTAAAATTTTTAAAACGCGGGGCCTGAAATTATGATCTAAATGGGGGGGCCCGGGGCATGGATCCCGCTCGACCCACCCTAAGGACGGCCCTGCTCAGCCTTGGCATTAGTTTATAGTGCAGCAGAGTACTGTGCACCGGCTTGGCAAAGAAACACTCAGTAAAAAAGTCGATACACATTTAAATCAGACTATGAGAATTATTTCAGGAACTGTAAAAAGTACGCAAACACAATGACTCCCTGTACTTGCACACATTGCGCCTGCTGATCTGAGGAGAAAAGCAGCAGTTCACTCCCTGTTGTATAAAATAATACAAAATCCATACCTTCCAATATACGAGGACATTTATCAACACCCAGCAAAAAGACTTAAGTCCAGAAGCCCAGTATGAATCGAACTCGAAACAGAAGCGGCCATAGAGAACCAATGGAAAAGTGGTTGGAAAGATGCTGAAATAAGAAACGCAGAGCTGGTTACGACCAGGATACGACTTTCCTCGCTCATTATGAACAGAATAAGAACCGCTAATGGTAGGTGTAATCACTTACTCCACAAATGGGGTATGAGTGAGTCAACTCTTTGTGGTTGTGGAGATACACAAACAATGATACATATAGTTGAGACTTGTCCTATAACAAAATTAGTAATTAGAAGTATCCATGAAGATGAAGAAAACGCGATTAAATGGCTAGAAAACCTGGACATTCGCCTATGAAACAACAGTTACCAAATTCTTAGTCTTTAGTCTTTACATCATTATATTATTTATTCACTTAGTTATTTACTTATTTATTTATTTACTTACTTTACTAGTTATTTATACATTTATATATTTATATATTCATTGTTAATGTTATGCTTAATAATCACTACCACTGATTGTATTCTTTACTAAAATAACTTACGTCGATGCCATATGCTAATAATAATAGTACCCGTAACCAGGGCTCTCATTTGAAAAAATAATAATGTTTAACGTTTTAACGTTTTTTATTGTTATTTACCTTTTGTGTTTATCGTTATGGTATATTTTAACGTTATGGATTATTTGTGTTTAACGTTAAAGAAAGTTTTATCGTTATATAATAATTACGTTTTACGTTTATCGGTATTTTAACGTTATTTGATTTAATACAGATTTTTTTCCAAATAAATAAATCCATTCATATTCCATAGACTATAGCATGTTTTCAAATCTCATAAACGTAATGTACTTCATTAAACTTCATTAATTATAAAAGTCCTAAACTTTTATCCTTAAATTTTTGATTTTATACATTTTTTCAGTGAGAACTTTGGTTTATTTTTGACTTTATATTACAGTGTAGAATATTTTTCTTAAAATGTTTATTATATTACCAATAGAAACTTTTCTGACTAGCTGACATCTTCTCAGACACGTATCTCTGAATAATTTTTACGCGTCCATGTGAACCCAGCCTTATTATAGAACTATAATAAACCTACACCATAGGCTTATATTTTCCGTAGTAAATTGGAAAAAAATATTAAAATAACGGTTATTTTATTTTTCGTTTTTCGATATTTTGATATATAACGTTAACACATTTTTTCGTTTAATGATATATTTAATTTGTGGTAGTTTAAAATTAGTGTTTATTGTTTTCCGTTACGTTTTTTGATATTCATTTCAATTGATATTTTGCAATTATAACGTTATAATCAAAACGTTATTATAACGTTTGCGAGCCCTGCCCGTAACTCATATTATGTCATAACAACCATGGCTACGAGTATGCTGCTAGGTGTAAAATATGGTTAAAATAAATTGAATGAAGGAAGACATTTCGGGGGGGTTGTGACCCTTTAACCCCCCTGTGTGCGCCACTGATACGTCTATACATGACACCCCGACGGCTGTATTCGTAATGACATTATTTAGGTTTATTATTATGACTATTGATTATCATAGGCGAACCTAGAGTTTTACGTTTGAGTGTGCCCGGCCTTTTTTGTAGTTATTTTTTTATAATATAGAGGTGAGGCTATAAACAAATTCACCCGTTTTATGCGTTATTTTTAGCCATACACTAAAGTCAAAATATTTTAAGTATCCAACACTTGTTTACTAACCAATACTATAACCTATTGTATAATATATTTTTTTTTTACTTTAGGGTGTGCCTTGGCACACCCGGCACACCCCGTAGATCCGCCCATGTTGATTATGTGTTTAAGTACCTATCATATTATTTTTCAATTTATTTTGATTTGAACGTCTGAACAGTGGACAAATTGGTCGCCACTCGCCTTTTGTATAATAAAAGAAATCTTGGTGAATATATTATTATAATTATTGTATTATTATTGTATGTTGAAAATAGAACACGTTAAAAATGGTTAAGGCGCCCGGTGCCAATGACATTTTGCCCTCAAAAATGTATTATACGGCCGTACGGAAATAATGATCCTGACCAGTAGAATGAACCAAGTTTCATGATTTTTTATTAGATTCTGAGCGGAGCGAGAAATATATTGGTTTTACAATATCTATACCCAAAAATTCCACCAGGAGTGCTCCGATCTTCACGTCTAGTACTATTTTCCGTTAGCAAATTTCATCTAGTTTGTACTTTAGAGACGTCATTTTTCGATTTTCCCAATACTTTTTTTATGCGTCAGAAAAAACTACCAAAAAATTACGCAAAAACGCAATTTCGTCAAAATCGATTATCCTTATTTTTTCATAATTTTGAAACTAATGGTCATATAAACTTGAAATTTTCACCTTTGAACTATCTTAACGAGACAAATTTTTCAAAAAATATCTTTTAATTTTGGGCTATTTATAGCAATTGAGGCGTTCCCCGGACAAAGGGTCTATATGCAAAATGGTGGTTTTGAGAAAAAAGAAAATTAGAATTAGACTGAATATGTCACTATGACACTATATAATAAGTTATTACACTTTAAATAAAAATAACATCGAATTAATTAATAAAATATTAACGTCCAACGAAAGCAAAACTAAAACACGTGTAATAATAACAACGTATAATGGTAATAATTATAAATAATAATATTATTAATAAAATATTAACGTACAACGAAAACACGTATAATAATAACAAAATGATAATAATCTTTATTATACCATAACGTTGGTTAGGATCGTCACAACAAAATGAAAATTTCACCATAGATACATTACCACATAGAGGCTAATTTAAGACGATCTCTGGAAAAAGGCCTATCCATCGATAAGCCCTTTGTCCGGAGAACGCCTCAATTATATTTTTTGCGGTATTTAATTCATAAAAGAGGTAATTTTTAGTTTTAAGGCTTAAAAATTCAATACAATGTCAGACGTACGTTACTTCAACTATATTAAAAAAATCACGAAAATCGTTAGTCACAATTTCATTTTGTAACATTTTCAAGTTTTTCGAAAAAGTGTATTTAATTTTTTGTGAAAAATTACGTTATTTCAACACTTACAGTCCAAGATTCTTGAAATTTTTACCAAATATGTAATTTTACACTATATTAACGAAAACAATTTTTGAAAATTTTAAATAAATAATATTACACCGATGCTCCGCACAGATTCGTTTTATCGAATGCAATGATTTATCACTGCTTTCAAATGTATAGTAATAAAAAAACTCTTAAATCATTTAGAGACATTATTTAAAAGTTTGCAAAAACAAAACAAAGAAGATTAAACTTTGTCATTTAATTTAAAAAATTTACAATAATTAATAAATTACTTAAAATTTTTTTTTATTGTGTACTTATTATCTTTTTGTTCTTTTGAAAAAATTACCCCCCCCCCCACCAAATTTTAATTCTGGATCCGCGCCTGCATGTCACGACCACGTGTTTTTGAGTGGCATAAACGATTTCGTGAGGGTCGTGAAGAAGTTGAAGACGAACAACGTGTGGGTCGACCATGCTCTTCAAAAACGGACGATAACATTTCAAAAATAAATGATATTGTGAGAAAAGATTGGCGAATGAGCATTCGGATGATAGCTGAAATGGTTAACGCCGATAAGGAGACAGTTAGACAAATTTTGCATGATCATTTGGACATGACAAAAGTCTGCGCAAAAATGGTGCCTAAAAACCTCTCTCAGGAACAGAAAGACGGTAGGCGACAAATTTGTTTAGACATTCTGGGACAGATGGAAAGTGAGCCAGATTTGTTAAAAAATGTGATAACATGCGACGAAACTTGGATTTTCCAATATGACGCCGAAACTAAGAGACAGTCCATGTACTGGAAGACTTCCGCATCACCAAAGATGAAAAAAGCTCGAATGAGCAAGTCGAAACTGAAGGCCATGTTGATCGTATTTTTTGATATTAAGGGTATAATTATGATTGAATGGGTACCCAAGGGACAAACGGTTAATCAGCAATATTATTTACAAGTCTTGACAACACTCAGAGAACGAGTAAGAAGAAAGCGGCCTGAAATGTGGAAAAACAACTCTTGGATTTTGCATCAGGACAATGCGCCGGCTCATAATGCCTTATCTGTAAAGCAGTTTCTGGCCAAAAATCGAACTCCAGTGCTACAGCATCCACCATATTCGCCAGATCTCGCTCCGTGTGACTTTTGGCTGTTTCCAAAATTAAAATGCGCGTTAAAGGGAACACATTTCGAATCAACTGAAGCTGTTCAAACAAAATCGATAGAGTTGTTAAAGTCATTGCAGGAAAAGGATTTCCAACACTGTTTCAGTCAATGGAAAATACGAATGGAGCGATGCAGTAAACGCGGAGGGGAGTATATAGAAGGAGAAAAGTAATAAATGCATAAAAATTGTTAATAAAAAATTTTTAAATTGAAAGTCTCGTTATTTAATAGCCACACCTCGTATATATATATATATATATATATATATATATATATAATAATACAAATACAATTAATATTACGACTATTCGAGTCGATATTATATAAAAAATAGTACACAAAAAATGGAAAATAACAATTTTTCGAATAATGACGCGACGATGATTTGCGATGACGGAAAAACTACACAATTTTAAAAGATCACGACTAGATATACATTTCACGACGAACAATAATATTGAAAAAACGTACGCGATGACGATGGCATAACGACTACAATGTATTAGAGGGCGTTGGCCATATTATACATAAATCATAATATTTAGGTAAAACAGATAATAATATTACGATAATTTTCGCGATATGTGGTGTTGACGCAGAGCAGTGCAATAAGGTACTTACGTTACGACCTCAACATCCACTGCGGAATTAAATAACATATCTCCTTTTATATTTCAACTTCTTCTGATAAAGCCTTAAATATTCTTCTTACTGTACTTAATGATTTGTGGGCAAATAATGTAATACACTAATACCTGATACACGGAGGCACTTTAAAATAATCCCTATTACAAAATCTTCGGTAATATATCCTGCTAACCGTCCAATATCGTAAGCAACGAGATGGCCGATTTTCTCGCTATGTCAACAAATCTCAGTATAAGAACTTCTACACTTAAAATTCCTTCTTCCGATTTTCTTACTTTACTTAGATAAATACTAATTTTTAATTTTTTAAACGATTAATAAAACTTACTAAATATCTATTTATGAAGGAAATGTAAATTTCTATATATTTTATACTATGTAATCTTAATTTATATGAAGTGTATTATAAATTATATACACAAAACAAATAAATAAACCTTTAATAAAATTTCAACCCTATTGAGGTACAGACTCAGAGCAGATAAATCGTCATCAAACTTTACACATAATATTTTTATACACAAAAGAAATATATAAGTACAATGTACATATAATCGTATGTACCTATACGAAAAATACACTAACACGTAGGTAAATTAAATCCAAACCCACAAAATCAATAACATACAAATATGATATTAGTATTATAAAATTATATTGAAGGGCCACAATACCTATACCTATACATACATTTTAGACCCTCCGCAATTCCTTGTTTTGATGATGATAATTAGGTTTGATTTGGATGCTTGAAACATAAATTAATTCGTTGATAAGTCTACTTTGCATCTACCGGATGATTTTTTGAAATATCGACTGAAAAATACACTATTGATTATTTAAGTTTTTGTTTTTACAAATTTTTCGACCGCTATAAAATCGAGTAAATCGATATTTCATAAAATAATCCGACTAATGCATAGTTTAACTTCTACTCTTTAATTTTTGTTCTGAAGTATTTTTCACCAAAATTATTCTAAGCATCATACTAAAAAGGAAGTACGGATATATGTTTTTTCACAAAATTGAAAAACACTGGCTGTATGCTGTTCTCTATCAGTAAAATAATAATAAAAGTAATAACGACTCCCACCACTATCTACAACCCGCCAGTCACAACTATATTAGGACTAATTATAAATTGCTTATCTGGTTTTATCGCGTCCAATACTTTTTACTTTTGGTGTTGCGACCACTTAAATGATATAAGAATTTAAATTTCATCACAATGTTCGCATATTTATAATCATATTTCGTTCAATGTTGAAAATATCATCATAATATTTTTAATAATGTATAATTATGTATTTATTATAATAATGTATAATTACACTTAAAACTTGGATTTGCATTACAAATTCTTTAAATATCAAAATTCAATTATTAGGGTAATTTAAGTAGTTTATTAATATGAAAGCAATATATATATATATATATATATATTTTTTTTTATTTTCACTTTTCCAAAAAATAATTTTTTGTTTAATTTTTTTCAATATATATTTATGTCATTACAATACATTGCCTGCATTCCTTTCTCACAGATATACGATAAACAAAAATCGTGACTTAAATCTGTTTTCCACTTTTCCAAATTATAAACACTTTGTATTACACAGCAAAGTTGGGAATTTATATATTTTAATTAATTTTCAAGGCTTTTGTTGGCCAAAAACAAGTAAGTTAAAAACAAAACCACAAAATTAATTTTAAAAATCTGATATTAATATTATAAAATAATTTAAAGTAATTTATGAATTCAAATTTATAAATTATATCATTATGCTCTATGGGCGAGAAAAAATTTTCTTCAAAGGTTTAACATCGTTAAACAAATACGATGAAAAAAAATTTGAATTTTCACGTCCCCGAAATTCAAAAATCAAATAAATGTTTCGAATATTAGTCTATTGTTGTAATTTAATTAAATTGAAATAAAATCAATACATTTTACACTAAACATTTTGTATGTTATAGTTATATTTGCTTTAAACTTGAAAAATTATTTATTACTATTTTACTGTAATGCTAAATTTACATTGATCTCAATGCAACGTGTTAAAACTAAAATAAAGATTATTCTAAGATAATAAGCGATTCAAAGCATGATTTTAAATATTTCTTAATTATTAAATGAATAAAAAACCTAAACGCTTGTGCCCTCAAAATTCGAATGTCAATAAATATTTTGAGTTGTCCGTTAATATTATAATAAATCTAAATTTAAATAAACCAATAACGAATGCTTTAATTTTAAAATTTTCTAGCTGCACAAGTTTCAATAGTTATTTATGTTTATAATCTAATATGTGTAATGTTAACTGCATCTTTTACCTTCTTATCTAATTTTCCAAATTATCAACACTTTGCAATAAACTGCATGATTTGAGTTTGAAATATTTCAATTAATTTATATTGCTATATAAAATATAATAGAAAATAAGTTAAACTATAATGAAATATTATTATTACAATTACCTACTATTAGTATTAGTACTACCATTTTTTGCTGAATGCACTGCAGCCTCCCACAAACCACCAAAATGAGGTGCTGATGGTGAGTTGAAATGCCATGTTACTCCTTGATCAGCCACATTTGAAATAACAGATTTTTCTCCAAAAGCAGTTGAAACGTTTTCCCCCTTTTAAATTTTATAATTTTATTTTGTTAAAGGTTTTAGCCGTTTCGAATAATTATAGGGTTATTTTAAATCTATCGAATTTTACTACCCTTTTAATTTACGTTTATTATTTATTATTACCTGATTTTTTCCTTTATCTTCACTCGGTAAATGTATTTAAACACTGAATAAAAAGAAATTAAAACGTTTGGTTTGCACTAATTCGTAAATGGTTTATTTAAACACAAATCACAGTTTGATACAAATTTAAATATTAATAACGATTTTCACAATGTATACATACGTCACGGTTTTTATAAGAATTTAAATATTAATAGCGATTTTGAACGATTACTACGTACGTCTCGGTTGAACCTACGTTGAAACACCGTTAATACGAGTAACAATAAAAATATCGCAATCGCTGTTGCACAAAAATAGTGAAACACCGCAAACAAAACGGACTTTTTACTACTTTACCTTCTTTACCTCAAGGCCACGGTTGCCCTTTAAGTGAAACACCGTTAAGAGGTAAAGGAAGGAAAATGTAGTAAAAGAAAAAGTTGAATAAAACAATAAATTTGGGCCTTACTTCTGTATAATTTTAACCACTTAAACGTAAGAGAGGTTATTCGATATTTACATATATTTTACACGATTAAATACGATTAATTATTACATTCGAATTAAACGCCATCTATCGACCGTTTCTTACAATGGATATCGCGTCAGCTGACTACTCTCGCAGTCACCGAAGCGTGATGCGTCACAGTTGCAAAATATTTTCTCAGTTTATGGTATGCACCAACAAAATTTGTACCATTATCACTAGGTATGTTAAAACAGTGACCCCTTCTGGACATAAATCTGGTCAAAGACGCTAGGAAAGCTTCAGAAGTCAGACTGATCACCAGCTCCAAGTGAACTGTCCTAGTAGTAAAACAAACAAATACAGTAATATAACATTTGACTGATGTCACACGACGTAGTCCACTACGGATCATTACGGGACCACAGAAATCAATGCCGGTACAAGAGAACGCTCTTTCAATGGATACTCGTCTGCGGGGCAACGGTGCCATTGATGGACTTAACATTCTTGGACGGGCACGAAAACAAGTATTGCATTTATGATAAATTGATCTAGCTAAGTTACATCCGTTGATAGGCCTATATTGTATTTGAATGTGTCAAGTAAAGCTTGTGGACCAACATGCAACTGCTGCACACCAACGTGTTCAAAAATCATATGTACAATTTTTCCAGAGGGAGGCACCACTATAGGAAACCGCCTTGATTCTGACGCATCTAAGTTCGCTAATCAGCCGCCAACTCGAATGATACCATTAACATCTAGAAAAGGATTTAACAGTTTTAAACGACTATGTGTATGTACAGGTTTGTTAGTTTTCAATGCCTTTAATTCAGACGCGAAGAAGTTTGAATGGCAACTCGCAGCCAATGATTTTTGGTTGTCTCTAATTCATTGATGGAAAGTTCATCACATTGTCCTCTGTTGATAGGGTTCTTTACACTATACACAAATCGCATCACATAAGCCGTTATACGTAAGAAATGATTCCACCGAGAAAACTTGGGTAAAAGATAATCATCATCTGCTTTGACTGTTGCTTGTAACACAAATTTGATAGGACTGACTTTAGGGATATCCAATAGTTGCAGTTGTGGACCGCAAGGCCAAGAACTCCTTTCTTGCACTAACCATAGAGGAACACACCACCAAAACGCGTATTTGATAAAGTGAACTGAATCTATGCCTCGAGTAATTAGATCAGCGGGATTTTGTTCCGTAGGAACATGATTCCATTGTTTAGCATCAGTTAAGTCCAATATTTGTGCAACACGATTAGAGTTATTGATTAAGTTATTGATATTGTAGTATTATTAACCCGTCGTTACTCGCACAGTCGCACGGGGAAAATAATGACCCCAACCTACTTTAATTAAAAAATGTATGCGTGTTATAATGAATATATATCTTTGCACTTTTCTATAGCCTCGAATAATAGGTTTATCCATATAATGTTATCGGTTTTAAGTTATCTTGGTTCTCCGTTCACTTGCTAAAACATCATAAAGTGATAGGCGTTAGAGTTTGGAGATAATTTACCACGTGTGCATGTAGTTACTAGTGTTTCTTTGGTAAAAGATATGTTTAAAAATAAATTGACTGTTATTGGAACACTAAAAATTAAAAGGAAAGTACTGCCTTTATTTGTATCTACTAAAAATCGATCAATTTTTGGATCGTACTTTGGATTTCAAAGAAATCCAATTTTCGTACAAAACTAACAAAAAAAGATTGTATTATTACTTTCAACTATGCATAGTGAAAAAATATTGACGAAAGAACTGCTGAAAAAAAGAAACCTGAAATTATAGCGGCATATAATTTTATAAAAGAAGATGTGGACAGTGGACACCATAGACTACATGTCAGAAAACTACAGTGTTACAAAAGTTAGTTCACGTTGGTTATTCACTATACTCGTATATTACGCATTGATGAATATTGGTGGAATAAACGCGCAAATAATATATCAAGAAAATACAAAGGACAAAATAACTCCTCTTCAATTTCTAAAATAATTAGGGAAAGGACTAATGTGAGAACACGTACAAATTTGTGCTAAAATTCCAGCTGTTCGCATATAAGTCAAAACAATGATAAAAAAAATATTTTAATGTATAAGAAATCACACAAAATGAAAACTTAAAGCGTCGATGTTCTTTTTGCGATATAACTCGAGATCGTAAAACAAAGGTTTGCACGTAATGTGTCTCAGAATTGCTATACCACATCTAAAATATGTGTAAAAAAAAATTTTTTTTTAATAAGTTTTTAATAGTTTTTTATAATTTAATTATGAATATAAATAGTCAGAGATTTGTTTTACTTACTATTGTAGTATTTAAAATAATAAAAAAGAGTAAAAGTAATTTAAAGTTGTACAGTTAAAGGAATTGAACAGTTAAAGGATCACAGTCATAACCAAACTGTACCAAACAACGAATGGCCAGATATGATGCTGGTTTTGATCCATATGTCGAAGTGAGTAACCGCTAATCTTTAATGGCTCATTAGGACAAAATCCTATGCTGATGTTGCGTATCCATCTAACACAACACGCAGCTTAGTAGTAAATCTGTTTGATTTCAACACGACATGGTGACGCAAATAATAAACAGGCATGCTTGGGATGTTTGACTCAGTGTTGACCTCTGTTATATGACCAAGTTCAATATATTCATTTAAAAATCGATTACACTCTAAACATAATGATGGGTTGTTAATAAACCTTTTTTCCAAGTTAAAAAATCTTTACTGAGCCATTTTCTTTAAATCACCCAACGACCTTGGATCATGATTGATAGGAAGGCGAACCACAAACCGTCCAATCTCATCACGATACTGTGTAGATTTGAAATGTACTTCTACGGCAGCTTCTTCAGAATTGCATAATAATGGTGGCTTTGAAGTCAGTAGAGACAAGGCTGTATGACACGAAATAGCATAAGTGGGCACAATAGGCGAAACATTGGAGTATTGGACACATTTCCTTCACTTGATTTACCAGTTAATACCCAACCAAACAAGGTATCGTGGAAAGTCATGTTGTCAGTGATAGAAATCCGTTGACCACAGAACAGCAAATAAAAAACTTCTGCATCGAGTAACAGATCAATTTTGACAGGCATATTAAAAGTTAGGTCTGCAAGCAGTTGATAAACGAAATTGGGACTTTTAAAACTATTGATACTAACAGCACGTAATGGTTATAATGACCACATAATTATAAAGAATACAAAGAAAAATCCAAATCCAAATGTCAAATACATGTTTTGATCTGTTCGTTTATATTATAATATAATTGGAATTTGAAATATTTCAATACATTTTCATGGTATATAAAATATAGAAGAAGAAAAGTGAAACTACTTCGAAATGTTATTATTAGTATTATTGTTTTTATTATTATTTGTTATTTTTATGATGAAAACTCTTCATTGTTCGCATAATTATAGTCATATTTCTTCTACTTTTCTACACTGGTAAAAATTGGTAATGTAATACAAGACTGTCTCTATTAATATTTTAATTATTTTTATGATACGAAAAATGAAGATGATGGTAAGTTCTGTCCAGAAAACCAAATTCTATTAAAAATATCTAAGTTTTAAATTAAAACAATATATTTATTAACATATAATTATACGTCAAACTGAGATTGGAATTTTATGAAGATTTTAAATAATTAAAACATTAAAATAATTTAATTTGTGTAGGTTCTAAAATAAAACCAATATAAATCTTTATTATTTATATTCTAACATTACCGAAAAAAATTTTTAGTTACATTTGTTTAAATAGTTATTAATGTTATCGACATTATATTTGTGATACTAATTACATTATTCCCTAACATATTAATTTTTTAATGAATATTGAGACATATTTGTTTTTCCCTTTTCCAAATTATCAACATTATGGAATAAACTGAATATTTGGAATTTGATATATATTTCAATTAATTTTCATGGTAAAAATTATATAGAAAAAGGCAAGTTATACTACATAGAAATATTATTATTATCATTATTATTGTTGTTGTTGTTTGTTAAGAGGGATGTTTAGTCATTAAAAACGTGTTCTCGTAACCAGAGATCGCTTGTCGGACGATAAACCACTACTCTTCCGCCGGCAAGTCATCCTGTCTATCTGTTATTCATCGTGTTATTTGTCGTTTTCTTTATTTCGGATTTTATGGATTCCGCGGAAATACATAAACACACATAATCAGTCTCAATCTAATCTAATCGTATTCACGTTCATTCAAATGTTTGAAAATTGTTCGGAATTAATTTATTTTTACTTAGTATCTCTTAAAACTTATGTAATGTTAATATCGTCATAATATTTTTAATAATGTATAATTATAAGACATATAATGAAAAATCCAAATCCAAATGTCAAATACATGTTTTCATCTGTTCGTTTATATTATAATATAATTGGAATTTGAAATATTTCAATACATTTTCATGGTATATAAAATATAGAAGAAGAAAAGTGAAACTACTTCGAAATGTTATTATTAGTATTATTGTTTTTATTATTATTTGTTATTTTTATGATGCAAACTCTTCATTGTTCGCATAATTATAGTCATATTTCTTCTACTTTTCTACGCTGGTAAAAATTGGTAATGTAATACAAGACTGTCTCTATTAATATTTTAATTATTTTTTATGATACGGAAAATGAAGAGGAGGGTAAGTTGTGTTTAGAAATTCAAATTCTATTAAAAATATCTAAGTTTTTTAATTAAAACAATATATTTATTAACATATAATTATACGTCAAACTGAGATTGGAATTTTACGAAGATTTTAAATAATTAAAATATTAAAATAATTTAATTTGTGTAGGTATTAATATAAAATCAATATATATCTTTTTATTTATATTCTCACATAACCAAAAATATTTTTATAAATTATTTCTTATTATTTAAATAGTTATTCATGTTATCAACTTTATATTTGTGATGTTAATTGCATTATTTTCTTACATATTAATTTTTAAATAAATATTGAGACTTATATTTGTTTTCCTCTTTTCCAAATTATCAACATTATGGAATATACTGCATATTTGGAATTTGATATATATTTCAATTAATTTTCATGGTATAAAAAATATAGATAAAAGTAAGTTACACTACATAGAAATATTATTATTATCATTATTATTGTTGTTGTTTGTTAAGGGGGATGTTTAGTCATTATAAATGTGTTCTCGCAACCAGAGATCGCTTGTCGGACGATAAACCACTACTCTTCCGCCGGCAAGTCATCCTGTCTATCTGTTATTCATTGTGTTATTTGTCGTTTTCTTTATTTCGGGTTTTATGGATTCCGGGAAACACATAAACACACATAATCAGTCTTAATCTAATCTAATCGTATTCACGTTCATTCAAATTGGTGAATGGAATAGGTTAAAAGTAATTCAGACAAGGTTTAAGGTAAAATAATAAAATAAATTATTGTAATATATAACACACAAACGCACGACGAGAATAATATATGGACGGACGAACGGACTATCACACACTAAAATAATATACTGTGCATATATGTGCTACCCGAGATTGGAATGTGTCACATTAGCACCCTGTGCCTCCTCTCTCTCTCTCTCTCTCTCTCTCTCTCTCTCTCTCTCTCTCTCTCTCTCTCTCTCTCTCTCTCTCTCTCTCTATATATATATATATATATATATATATATATATATATATATATATATAATACATATACATATATATTATAATATCATAATACAGTACTAAATTACAATTTAATATTTCAACACAAATGTTTGAAAAATGTTCGGAATTAATTTATTTTTACGTATAATTATATCGCCAAATCATTTTTTATCCAATAAAATGTACGGTAAAATACTATACTGTTAATTTTTTTATTAATAGTAATACGTAATAATAACAATTATATATGATTGCTATGAGTGCTTTTAGACTTCAGTATTATAATAATCTCGTCATTATTTTTTTGATATAGTACATTTTTATTGAAGCAAACGTGAAAAATTCGTGACAGCACGGTTTTATTTCATAAAACTTTTTTTCTATGCTAGAAATTTTATCCTTGATTAAATTATGTAGGTACTTCAAAAATAAACAGTTAATACTGTTGAACAACATAAAAAAATATTTTTTAAAAATTATTTCAATAGGTAATTAATAAACGCATAAGGATTACTAGTATAAAACAGTGCGTTCCGTTACGCTACTTATGTTGCTATACGTTCGATAGTTGCAATAATTAACAGATTTATTCTTTGTACGAGTGGACTGTATTTTTTTGCGCTAAAGTTAATATGGTTATTAATTAATTATATATAGTATGTGGTTGTCTCAATAACAAAATAATAAAAAAACTTTTAATAATAATACTTATAATACTTGAGTTAACAAACAATAAATCGAATTAAAGGAAAAGTACACATATACATTTTACTTAATCGCGTGAACTTAACTTATAACGTTTACAGTACAAATTACTAAATAATAATGTTTTTGTACTTACAAATACAAAAAGAATAGATACGACGGACGCAATAACACTTGGTGGTGTACCACATACTTGGCGTTTACCCGAAACAACAAAAAAACCGACCACTGGATGTGACATTAGATAACGCAAATAAAGCAAAAACCAAAACATCGTGAGACACACAACCATTTCGAATGACGACCAATTTTTTCACGATTAGATAAAAACACTCTATACTGAAAAACATAAGTTAAACGATTGAAAAGATTAAAATGGATATGAAACAATACATTACCAAAACCAGATGGATAATTGCGTTTAACATGACACGTGGATTTAACAATGGCCAACACCAAAAAGACCGAAACGAAAGACACGATGTTATATTGAATATTCGCAGAAAACCGCGTTCGTTACTATTATAATATAATTGGAATTTGAAATATTTTAATTCACTTTCATAGTATATAGAATATAGAAGAAGGAAAGTGAAACTACATTGAAATATTATTACTATTACTGTTACTGTTAAGCCACGTACACACTTGTAACATTTGTGCGTAACGTAACGTCGTAACGTAAATCTGTAGTGTTACGTGTTACGTGTTACGAGATCATTATTTGTGTGTAGGTGTTGCGATGTTGCTATGTTGCGTAGTGTTCCATGTTTATTTATTTGTTTACTGAGTATACTACCCATTTTAAAAAATTTACTTTTACATATAATTTTTCTTACCTTTCCCTGTTCCAAAGCTTTCTTTAATCTTTGCTTTTTCTCGTCTTATTGCAGATAACAAGACATTAATTTTTTTTTTACATTCATCAGCAGTAAACCCAATTTCTTTTGCTATCTCTTCCAAAGCATCATTTCCTTTGATTTCATTATAATACTGAGAGTATTTCGCATGCCAAAGTAATTGTTTTTGTTCATACAATTCAATAAATTGTAATGTATTTTCTTCGTTCCACTCCATATTGAAATATTTAGTTACAAATATTAATAACAGACTACAGTGTTTACGATATAAAGCGTGCAACGTGACGGTCAGAATACAAATAATGCGTTGTTGCGTTATTATTTACGTCCACACTATTCGTAACCCCACCTCGCAACAATATTTTAATGCGATTCAAATTTACGGACAACTCGTGGAACGCCGTGTAACTTCGTCACGTATCAACTTTTGTTACGCGGCGGTGTTACGCCTTCACGTACACACATAGATTGTTGTTACGCGCCTAAGTTGCGTTACGTTACGCACAAATGTTACAAGTGTGTACGCGGCTTTACTGTTACTATTACTGTTACTGTTACTATCACCATTGATTATATATTACTATAGATTGCTCACTGCAATATAAAATTTGTTGCGCGATAATCGACGACCGATAGGTGGCGATAATAGTACATAATAATATAGTATATTATTTTATTTCCGAAGGCCAGCCGACCGTAGTGTTTATAGGTATATTTGGGATAACCAAAAACCTATTTTCGTTGACTGTCGTCATACATGTATCGTCCTTACTGTTCATAAACACAGATAACGCAAAAGTACTTGCTACGCGGGAATACGGGGCTGGAATGAAATAAATGAAATAAGTTTAATGACTTACAAAACACACTGAATTTACTGAACACGTTATTTTAGCAATAAAATTAAAATTTTTAAATAAATATTAAATAAAGAGTATTATAAAGCTGTAAAGCGGTATGACAAATATTTGAAAAAAAAAATTG
The DNA here is from genome assembly GCA_032441835.1 of Slavum lentiscoides. Classification (NCBI taxonomy): domain Eukaryota; kingdom Metazoa; phylum Arthropoda; class Insecta; order Hemiptera; family Aphididae; genus Slavum; species Slavum lentiscoides. The sequence continues at coordinate 8,066,672 of CM063712.1, read as the reverse complement.
TTACATTTTACAATTTACACAAATTTCTTTGGGAGAGTATGAATATTATAGTAAATAAAATAAATTATTATATACTTGTATAAGAAATGAATTATATTCCTATTTATAAGAGAACAAATTTTTGAAACACAAACATAATAAAACCATTATTATTCATTTTCAAATATTTTTATTTTTGCGGTACTTGCATAGCTTGAATTGAATTCACCCATTGCATTCTTTGTAAATTTGTGTCGTTAGTAAAAGCTTTACTAAATACAAAAATGTTCCTTACACTTTAATTCTTCGAAATTAGCAATCTTTTTATTTAATTGACACATTACACATTTTTACTATTATATAATAATATATACTATAATATTATATTTATTAATATTATTATGGCGAAAAAAGAACGTTTGAGGTTTTCAAATACTGATGTTTTGTATCTCTTACGAGAATTAAATATATTAACGTATGATTTAACCGAACGTTATTTTTAGCAGCGTAAAATTATGTATAAAACAAATTTTATTTTTATATTAATATTAAATAGTAAACACACTATATTCCGTAGTCATAAGTAACTGTGCTTCGTGCAATGTAATTATCATTGATTATATCAGAGAGATTATATATAATCAATGTCATTATTCAAAGATAATTATAAATATTAAAATCTTGGTTTTTAATGGTAAATTATCTACCGTGGTAACAACATACAGTCGATTAGTTCCTCACTAGCGATTATTGCGGCACCCGCCATTTAACGCGCAACGAATTTTATATTGCAGTGAGCAATCTATAGTAATATATAATCAATGCTATTACTAATCATTATCATTATTGTTTTTATTACTATTTGTTATTTTAAATGCAAACTCTTCATTGTTCGCATAATTATAGTAAAATATCTTCTACTTTTCTACACTAGCAAAAATAAATAATGTAATATAAGTTTGTCATTTTTAATATTTTGATTATATTTTATCATACCTAAAATGTAGGTTACAGTAAGTTTTGTCCAGAATTCCAAATTCTATTAAAATATCTAAGCATTTCAATTATAGCAATATATTTATTCACATATAATTATACGTAAAATTGAGATTGGCATTTTACGAGGATTTTAAATAAATAAAATAATTATAATATTAAAATAATTTAATTTGTGTAAGTACTAATATAAAATCAATATAATTTTTTTATATTCTCACATTACCAAAAAAAATTTTTATTTACATTTGTTTAAATAGTTATTCATGTTATCAACTTTATACTAATGATGTTAATTGCATTATCCTCTCACACATTTATGATTAATGAATATTCAGACATATTTGTTTTCCCCTTTTCCATGTTATCAACATTATGGAATTAATTGCATATTGGGAATTTAATATATATTTGAATTAATTTTCATGGTACAAAAAATATAGAGAATTGTAAGTTACACACACTACATAGAAATATTATTATTATTATTTTCATTATTTTTGTTGTTCTTGTTCTTGTTTTTGTATGTAAAGGGGGATGTCTACAGGGTCTGTGTTTTAAGTAATGAGAATATTTTTGTTCTGACGCGACAGCATGTCGGAGCACACTTGGACCTGTTGCAATCGGTAGTGGAGGGTTCAATCTATATAACGTTTCAAACGGTAGTCGCCTACTAGCTTCCGTCGAGGCGCGATTACGCGCGCCGTTGACCTCTGCAAATAAGTGTATGCAACCTCAAAATGCAGTAGAACATTGAACAACGATATTCAATCAAATTTTGTGTTCGCCTTGGAAAATCTGGTGCATCAACGCTCTAATTGATTCGGGAAGCGTACGGCAGTGCATGTTTATCTCGAGCTCAAGTTTTTCGGTGGCACAAAATGTTTAAATATGGCCGGGAGAGGGGGAAGATAAACCCCGCGCAGGTCGCCCGTCAACCTCAAGAACCGGAGACAACGAACAACGTGTGCAAGATTTGCTGAATTCGGACCGGCGTTTAAGTGTTCGCTTTATCGCGGAAAAACTAGGAATCGATAAAATGATTGTGCACAAAATCATCGGCGAGGATCTTGGGATGAAGAAGATTTGCGACAAACTCGTCCCGAAAGTTTTGACCAACGAGCAAAAGCAATACCGTGAAGCTGTTTCGAAAGATCTTTTGAAACGCATTGAAGAAGACCCTTATATTTTGACAATGTTATTATTACTGGAGATGAAAGTTGGTTCTTTGAGTACGTCCCCCAGTACGTACAGTGCTAAAAAGACTGAAGTGACGGGTTAACCGCGTGCGACCAGAAATTGACGGTGATTAGACACTCTATCATGACAATGCACCATGTCACACCAGCTTCTTTGTTACCGAGTTCCTGAAGAAAAATAGCATCACAATGATTCCTCAACCACCCTACAGCCCCGATGTAGCACATGCAGACCTTTTCCTTTTTCCCAGGGTAAAAACCGCCCTCAAAGGAAGCCACCACGGAAACCTGGATGCTGTCAAAGCGGCTTGCATGCGTAATATAAAAGATATTTTACCTGACGACTTTCAGGGAGCGTATGAAGCGTGGAAATCTCGCCTGCAAATGTGTGTTAATGCTCAAGGAGCATACTTTGAAGAATATTAAAGTTTTGTAGCGATATCTGTAATAAATTGTGTTTTTTGGATTTATTCGCATTACTTAAAAAAAATACCTTGTAGTTGTAATTAGTGTGTTTTCTTTACCAGAGATCGCGCGTCGGACGATATACCACTACTCCTCCGCCGGCCAGTCATCCTGTCTATTTGTTATTTATCGTGTTATTTGTCGTTTCCTTTATTTCGGATTTTATGGATTCCGCGAAAACACATAAAACATACATAATCAGGCCTAATCTAATCTAACCGTATTCACGTTCATTCGAATATTTGAAAAATGTACGGAATTAATTTATTTTTACGTATAATTATATCGCCAAATCATTTTTTATCCAATAAAATGTACGGTAAAATACTATCCATTTCATTTTTTCATAACAGTAATAGGTGATAATAACATTAATATATGATAGCTATGAGTGCTTTTAGACTTCAGTATTATAATAATCTCGTCATTATTTATTTGATATATTATGGTGGTTCAAATATAAACAGGAATTTTTGAATAAACGCGTGAAAAATTAAGTGTCGTAAAAGTGGCTGCACTGGATGTTAGACTGGACTGTTATGAAGCGTAGAGAATAGCCGGGACCGCGTAAGCTCGCTTTTTAGTGTAGTTATAGCCATGAGCGAGAAGGATGTACCAGTGTCTGTTGCGCAACGCATAATTATTCGTTTTTGGTCAAAGATAATGTAAAATCCGCGGAAATTTATCGAAAATTACTCGAGCAGTTCGGGGATGAATGCCTCTCCAAAACTTGGGTACACTACTATACTCCGGAGAGTAAACGCGCGTCTGTGGATTGGAGGAAGAAAGACGAAGGCGCGCCAGTTAAAGCGAAGGTTACACTGTCAGCTGGGAAGGTGTTGTGTACCGTGTTTTGGGACATGAGAGGAATTATTGCGGTTGATTTTCTCACTGAACAATGATCTGTGAACGCGCAGTATTATAGTATTATAGTAACCTCCTAAAAAATACGGTGAAACCTGCTTACAAATCAAAACGACGCGATATTCCAATCCGTAGTGCGATATTGCTGCAAGACAACGCCAGACCGCTTACAGCTCAGCTTACGATGGAAACATTGAACGAATTGGGTTTGAACACATTGGAACACCCTCCTTATAGTCCCGATTTGTCGCCATGCGACTATTATTTATTTGGTCCATTGAAAGAGGCACTTGGCGGACTGCGATTCGATCGCAATGCGGAGGTAGAATCCTTCGTGCGCGAATGGTTACCTAACAAGCCGAGAGATTTTTACGAAAAAGGCATCCGAAAGCTTCCGGAGAGGTGGCAAAAGTGTGTAGAATGCAGAGCTTTTATTTGAAAAAAAATTTTAACGTTTTAACGTTTTTATCGTTATTTACCTTTTGCGTTTATCGTTATGGTATATTTCAGCGTTATGGATTATTTGTGTTTAAAGTTAAAGAAAGTTTTATCGTTATATAATATTTACGTTTTACGTTTTTCGGTATTATAACGTTATATGGTTTCATATCGATTATCTGCTTTATGATTACCCAAGAAATTTTCGATAACCGACACGTAACTGGACCAGGCAGAAGCTTCAATATCATTCATATGTATTGTGAAATTAGAATCCTTGATAAGCTTACGAATTTTAGGGCCATCAAAAATTCCAGCCTTTAGTTTTTCAATACTTAATCCTGGGAACGATCTACAAATATATTTGAGACAATTTCCATTTTTGTCTAAAGCCTTGACAAATTGCTTCATTAAGCCAAGTTTTATATGGAGTGGTGGTAAGATTATTTTTTCCCTGACCACTAATGGCTCGTTTATGATGTTTGCTCCACCTACAGTCATATTTTCTCTTAAAGGCCATGTCACTTTCTTCCAATGATCTTTTTTTGCCCTACTATCCCATAAGCAGATAAAGCAAGGATACTTGGTATATCCACTTTGTTGTCCCAGTAAAAAATTCACCATTTTAAGGTCAACACAAATAGAAAACTGTGTTCTTGATAACAGAGCTTGTGTAAGACCATTTTAATGTTTTGGTACTCTTCCTTAAGTTTCGTCGAATGGGCGATTGGAAGTGGTGCATATTGGTTACCATTATGCAGTAAAACACACTTCAAGCTTCTAGTCGAACTGTCTATAAAAATCTGCCAATCTTCTGGTCGAAATTCAACTCCCATTTGTCGCACAAGTCCAGGAATGTTGTTACAATACACAATATTTTCACCTTCGATAAAGTAAGGAAGAAGTGTCGTTTCTCTCGATCGAAAAGCTGTTATTTTAGCTTTTCTGGCTTTAAACAGTTGTAACGGTCAAATTAATAAGAGCCCCGTTGTTATCGAACGGTTACGACGTCTCGTTGTAATCGCAAGAAACCCTATAATGCTGCCGGCCAACGATATTATTATTATTAAAATTATTATTGTTATTCGTCGCAAAATGTTGTAAGATAACGAACACCACTGTCATTCGTTCTATTTTCCTGTTATTAAAAATTTTCTTATTGTTATTTTGTATTTAATTAATGAAATTGGAAATCTTCAAATCATGGAGTAATTGTATTATACTCGTCTTCCGGGGCGGAAATCGCCTACGGCGATATTTGGTGGATGCATGTGTTCGCGCCTCAACGCGAACACAGGGTAATATATATATAAGTGTATTTAATTTGTTTAAAATATAAGGATTGTGTGGCCGGTACACCGTGTAAATATATATATTTTATTATATCATTTATTCTTATTTTATTTCGTTATTGTAAAAAATCCCGTGTGCTCCGGTTTCCGAAGACGGCCATGGGTTGGCGACCCGAATTATTACCTTGTGTATAGTCGTCACACGGCGCTCATCCAAAAAGGCTGGATCGAGACGTCGCACAGTTCTTTTCTTTTAGTCTGGAAGCTAAAAGTTCAGATGCTTGCTTTGACAAATTGAGGTTTCGTACTAGATCATTGAGATCTGCTTGGGCAAATTGTTGAGGTGTTGAAATGTTTTCTACATATTCACTGAAACTGTTATCCATTGTTGTATTAAAGCCTTGCGTTTCTTCAATATCTGATAGTGGAACATCAGGAATAGTGTATACTGGTATAGGAACGTCATTGCTATGCGATATAGGTCGTCTGGCCGATTCCAGATCAGGATACTGCCATTTACTTTTTTTGTATCGGTTGAACCCTTTCACGTTCACCACACAAAAATAGCAATCATCATGGTGGTTTTTTTGCTCTCTCCATACCATATAGGTATACCGAATTTTAAAGTATTTCGCTGTCCGTTTTTCCACTGTCGTAAACATTCTACACAAGTTTTACATACTTTGTGGGGAGCCCAGGACTTATCTTGATCTCCAAGCGTTACTCCGAAATAAGCATGATATACATGTTTACTTTACAAAAGTAGAAATGTTTTTTCTTTTATTTTCTTTTGAGTACTCCCCACAAATGTAACAGAATACATAAGGATTATTTACACAACGTCTTCGTAAAGAACTCATAATTCTGTAAATAAAATACAACAGAAAAAAACTGCACGGACTACTAACAATCGCACTAATATTACGAAGACGATTTAGTACCTACCCGAAAACATTCGCTAATATTACTAATACGAATTTTTAACTTCGCAAAAATGTCAGAAATATTATTTAAAAGACACACGTTAAATAATACATTTAAACTGATAAAATCGCTTAGTGTTGACTTCTTAAATTATTTCTTCGAATAACCACGGTAATCGTTATGCGGAACAAAAAGATAATTGGTTCGAAGTTCTACGTGTATAAAATATTATTACGTGTTACTTTTCAAATTTCTTGTAATTTGATTAAATTATATTTAAACGATAATATAAGAATAAAAATAGTCGGAAAAGACTACATGTATTTAACTTAGTTTATCCTATATAAATAATGGCCAAAAAATGAGGTGCGTTACCCTGGCACTGCCACTTTTGAATTTCAACACCAAAATTATTCAGTATTATGTACTTTTTTTTGTACAATTTTGTACAGCCAAAAAAAAATTTTGTACATCTCGTCAAGCCCGAGATATCCCGGTTTTTCCATGCGCGTGCTGCGGTAACGTTACCCCAGCACTCGCAAAGTCTAATTTTACTCCAATTAAAATTTAAACCACGCAGTATTATGTACTTTTTTTTGTACAATTTTGTACGGCTAAAAAAAAATTTTGTACAACTCGTCAAGCCCGAGATATCCCGGTTTTTTCTTGTACGTAACGTTACCCTCAGTACTTTCAATGAAATATTTTACACCAGTGGCGCATCCAGGATTTTTTCAAGGGGGGGGGGGTCTAAAAAACTACATACTCATACTACTACTCATAAATCCCCCCACCCAGAAAACGCCGTTTAAAAACGTGACCGCAAGTAAAAGTGTCGTTGCCAGTCCATATTATCTTAGTTCATAGTTGTTGACAACCGGTGTTATCTATATCGTATTCGAAATGTTGACAGCAAAATATGGAAGTTGTATCAGAATTTGGATTTTCATCCATAAATTTAATACTATTACACAAGCCAAGGGTGGGGGGGGTCCGGACCCGGAGTCCACCTCCTTGTGTGCGCCACTGTTTTACACGTAGGCAAATTTATTATGAATTTTTTTGTTTATTTATGAGGATGCTATTCCGAAACAAGAACGTAAGTCTCGCAACACACGAGCGTTATTTTACCGCACGATATTTTTACCGCGCCTAAATTTACGGCGCGTTTTGGTAAAAGAAATGTACATTAAAATGAAAATTGAAAAAGCTCAGCACACGTGTGTCGCCTCATAAAATTAACGTGCGATATTTTGAAAACTGTCGTGTACACCTTGACTTTAACGCGCGTTATAATTATCGCGCGATAAGAACTTCCTGTCAAAATCGTAGAATATGTATGACATGATTATCTGGCAAACAGCATACACGTGGTAAGAAAACGCGTGAAATTATATTTTTTTCGTCCATTTGTCATTCTAAGAAGTAAGTATAGTATTTATAATAATTAATATATAAATAGTTGTAATTAATTAATTAATTATCCGACGTTCAGAATTGTATCTGACATATATAGCCGCTTAAGACAGAAAATACGATTTAAATTTTAAACAACGTTTTGGTTATATTATTTGATTCACGAAAAAATTTACCTTCAAACAGTTTATTTGGTTCATTTCACTTTGTATCTATTTTATAATTTGAAATTGTTATTTCTTAAATAGTATTGTTCTGCGTTTGTATTTTATTTTGTGTTTTATTTTATTGAAATTTTGAAGTACGTAAAAACTTTATTATTGTATTATGTAAATCTGTATGTGTAGTTATTAAGTTTTGTTTACTAGAAATGACGGAAGAAAATAGAGGAAGAAAGCCAAAAGCCATCAATGGTATAATCGAAAGTGAAATTATTAATTTTAAAGATCAGATTGTCCTGGAAGGAAATAGTAAGCTATTCAAAAATAATTATATTAATAAAAATTAAAATTAAAATTTATAATTTGATATAATTTTAATAAAGTGTTCTACAAACACTCATTTTCCGAACACGATCACATCCGCCTCCTTGGAAAGACTCATTCCCCACCGACAACCAAACAGCTCCATGTCTCTGGCCCCCCCACCTCGGAATTTTGATACCAAAATAATGCCATTCGTTTGTGCTCAACCCGTTCCAGAGTTATCGCTCTTTCAGTGAGGGGGGCCCGGGGGGGGGGGACTGGAGACTAGCTACAACCAGAAAAAAAAGTTTTTCATTTTTTAAAAATAGGTCATTGTTTGAATGAGTCATTATTTTATTCAAACTGATGTAAAATATTGTCAACTCAAATATATATCTTTTAAATAAATCTTTTTTCAATATTTGTACTTCTTTAATAATTTTTACGATTATTTTAAAATAACAACGTTTTATATAAACATTTTATGTGCATTTTACCTTATTCAATAACATTAAAATAAGCGTATTTATTTTAATGATATAATTTAATTAATTGGATGTTTTTTTCATTTACATAAATATTTTTTGAGAAAAAACTAAAATTTCAAAAATAAATAACTCGACCACCGTTTAAATTAAGTGACCATTTTTGTAACCAAAAAACAAAACTGATAATAACTCTATAAGAATCTTCCCTTATTTGGAGTAAATTCGAAAATTCTTAAAAATCCCTTCCGAGGGATCGCCTTGAAATTAGTAGGTGCCTTCGGACGCCTTAGAGACCCCACATTACGATTCCCGTATATATCACGGTGTTCGTGTACTTAGGCCGATTTTAACAAACTTAAATTCGTCATATGCTGCCAAAAAAAAAATGATTTTTTTTTTCCATTAAGATGGCACTTTTTCGAACGTTTGCCCATTGCCAATGTGTCATTTTATCTCGTCGTTATTGAAATCACGTATGTGTTTAATAAACGGCGTATCGGCCTCGGACCGATGTTTTACCGTATTACGCGGCACCGTATATAAAATTTACCCCCCCTCCCATTTTTTCAAACCGTAATAATTCCTTCAATTTTTAACGTAGAGCCGCCGGATTTGGACCAAAAGATACGTAGCGTAGAGCTCTACGCGGTACGCCGTCACACCGGAGGTTCCAAATCCCTTCCGAAGGGATTCAGGTATAACTCTGTAAATAATAGTCGTAACGATACGGGGTCTTCGGAATCAGAACCGGGGCATTTTAACGCGTTCAACGGTACCACTGTTGTCGCTGTAGAGTAAGGGAGGAGGGAGTTCAGATTTGTAGAAAATTAGGGGAGGGGTCAAAAATTTTTTTTACGGAATCCCATAGCGGAGTGCACGAGAAACGTTATGCCGCCGGTCCGGTCTCTTAGTTATGAATAGGAGCCGTGTTATGAATTTTTGAAAATAGGGGCGGCGCCTAAAAAAAATTGTTTTTTTTGGATTTCGGATTCCGTACTATGGAATCCGAAAGATTCGGGTACGGGGATCATTTTTGGTCCTTTGAAGTTTTCATGTATCTCTAACGGTTCGCAAGTTATGAGGGTCGGAAAATTTTTTAAACAAAATTATACTTATTCGTGCTTCCGTACGTATCCTCATTCAAACTACCTGCGTTTTTTCATAAAGTCGATTTTTGCCGTAAACTATTTTTCGATATATATATGTTATAGTATACCACGCGTTCAATAAACGAGATATCGACCCCGGACCAACCTATTAATGTATTACGCACCTCGGTGTATACTAAAAGTGAACCCCCACCCTTTTTTTTTCGAACCGTGATAACTTCGCGAATTTTTATCGTAGAGCCTCCGAACAAGTTCCATTCGATTCGCCTCGAAGAGCACTATCCGACGACCCCCCTCACGGGGGGTGGTGAAATCCCTGCGAAGGGATTCAGGTATAACTCCTTTGGAAGGGATTTGCCGCCCTCGGTGTAAAGGCGTACCGCGTACAGCTATCTACGAGGAATCTTACGGTTTTTGTCCGGAGGCTCTAGCTGTAAAATTCGCGGAGTTTCTGAATTTCTTTCGCAGAGAAAATTTGAGGGGGGTAACTATATTTTGATATACAGTGGCACAGGAACTATTTTTTACTCGAGGGGGCAAACATTTAAGGCTTATATAGTTATATATATTTTTAGTATGTAATACATAACAAATCTCACCAATATTGTATGATTTATAGAATTATTTTGAGATTAATTATATATGTTAACATTGATGACGATTGTTCATTTTATCCGAGGGCGCATAAGTATTATCTTAGCCCCCCAGAATTATATCTGTGGGGCAACTGCCCCCTCTGCCCCCCTTCTGCGGCGCCACTGTTTGATATATATATATTGAAATATAGTTACCAATATATCGATATATATATATATATATACCGCGCGTTCAATAAACGAGATAAAGAACTTTTTAGGCATTTAGACGCCCTATCTATCGGCGTTTTAACGTTACCGCAGCACGCGCATGGAAAAACCGGGATATCTCGGGCTTGACGAGTTGTACAAAATTTTTTTTTGGCTGTACAAAATTGTACAAAAAAAAGTACATAATACTGAATAATTTTGGTGTTGAAATTCAAAAGTGGCAGTGCCAGGGTAACGCACCTCAAAAAATGACAAATCTTAATTTTAGGATTTTAAGATATTTATTATTATCTCAATAATATGAGCCAATATGACGAAAGTTGTATTTTATTTTAATTTAGTAATGTCAAATGAATCAATATTCATTAAAAAAACATTAGCAACAACATTTTTTATTTTTTTTTGTTAACCAGTGTTATAAAAGTCCTAATTTTTTGATTTTATACATTTATTTCAGTTAGAACCTTGGTTTATTTTTGACTTTATATTCCAATGTAGAATATCTTTCTTAAAATGTTGATTATATTACCAATAGAAACTTTTCTGACTATCTGACATCTTATTAGGCGCATATCATTGAATAATTTTTACCATCAAGTAAACAAAAATAATCTGAAAGGTCCAATAACAATAAACAGTATTTCAATTCGCGATATCACACGCAGAAAAAGAATTTCCGCGAAAGACATAATATAGGAAACCGTATATCTCAATATACGTGTCTATCTGGTGCGCGTGTACGCGTCCATGTGAACCCAGCCTTATTATAGAACTATAATAAACCTACACCATAGGCTTATATTTTCCGTAGTAAATTGGAAAAAAATATTAAAATAACGGTAATTCTTTTTCGTTTTTTGATATTTTGATATATAACGTTAATACATTATTTCGTTTAATGATATGTTTTAATTTGTGATAGTTTAAAATTAGTATTTATTGTTTTCCGTTACGTGTTTTGATATTCGTTTCAATTGATATTTTGCAATTATAACGTTATAATCAAAACGTTATTATAACGTTTGCGAGCCCTGGTAGAATGTAACGGCGACTATCTAGAAAAACTGTAAAAAATTTCAGCTCTGTAACTTAATTATAAAAATTTTTATAGCAAAATTCCGGTTTATATTTGAACCGCCCTCGTAGTACATTTTTATTAAAGTAGACGTGAAAAATTCGTGATAGCACGGTTTTATTTCATAAAACTTTTTTTCTATGCTAGAAATTTTATCCTTGATTAAATTATGTAGGTACTTCAAAAATAAACAGTTAATACTGTTGAATAACATAATAAATGTATTTTTTTTTAATTATTTCAATAGGTAATTAATAAACGCATTATGAGCACTAGTATAAAACAGTGCGTTCCGTTACGCTACTTATGTTGCTATACGTTCGATAGTTGCAATAATTAACAGATTTATTCTTTGTACGAGTGGACTGTATTTATTTGCACTAAAGTTAATATGGTTATTAATAATTATATACTCGTCTAGTATGTGGTTGTCTCAATAACAAAATAATAAAAAAACTTTTAATAATAATACTTATAATTAGGGCTGGGATTTTAATATCCTTAAAAATCGCGAAAAATGACCTTAAAAAAATGTAAAAATGACTTAAAAAACTCAAAAAATGCATTAAAAAAATGTCTTTAAAATTTATTTAAAATAGCTTAAAATTTAAAAAAATTACATTACATGTACGTAAATATTTTATTATACTTCATGTCTTCATATATTGATAAATAAAAAATTATTCTTTATTGTTACACTGAATCACGAGAGCGTGTTTCAGGTTTTAAAATAGAAATGCCCTCCTGTTGTCCGCCAATAAGTTTTTGTAGATAGAAAAGCTCCTTTCTACATCTACTGAAGTTATAGGTGAGTATTTAAAGTACGTCAGGTCACTCGCTGTAAAATCATTCGGAAATTCATTTTGTGTACCTTCTTGTCCGTTTAAAATATCAGATATATTGGTAATAATTTTGAAACCTTCATTTCTTTTTTTCTATAATAATCTTTAATTTTAAATTCAAAAACATCAAAAATGACTTTAAAACCCCTAAAATGCCCTAAAAAATGTCAAAAATGACTTTAAAATTAAAAATTGTCAAAAAATGCAAAAAAATGCAAAATAAAATGTCTTATTCTAATTTTAAAATACCTAAAACATATTTGTAACAAACCGAGCATCGTACAGAAAGCTTCAGAAAAAAATGCAAAGTGCATCGAAATCCCAGCCCTACTTATAATACTTGAGTTAACAAACAATAAATCGAATTAAAGGAAAAGTACACATATACATTTTACTTAATCGCGTGAACTTAACTTATAACGTTTACAGTACAAATTACTAAATAATACTGTTTTTGTACTTACGAATACAAAAAGAATAGACACGACGGACGCAATAACCCTGGTGGTGTACCACATACTAGGCGTTTACCTGAAACAACAAAAAAACCGACCACTGGATGTGACCTTGGGTAACGCAAATAAACCAAAAATCAAAACATCGTGAGACACACAACCATTTCGAATGACGACCAATTTCTTCACGATTAGACAAAAACACCCTATACTGAAAAACATAAGTTAAACGATTGAAACGATAAAAATGGATATGAAACAATACATTACCAAAACCAGACGGATAATTGCGTTTAACATGACACGTGGATTTAACAATGGCCAACACCAAAAAGACCGAAACGAAAGACACGATGATATATTGAATATTCGCAGAAAACCGCGTTCGTTACTATTATAATATAATTGGAATTTGAAATATTTCTATTCAATTTTATGGCATATAAAATATAGAAGGAAAGTGAAACTACGTTGAAATATTATTATTATTATTATTATTATCATAATCATTATTATAATCATAATCATAATCATAATCCTAATCCTATCGTTATAATTATCATTATCATTATCACTATCACTATCACTATCACTATCACTATCACTATCACTATCATTATCATTATTATTATCATTATCATTATTATTATTATTATCATTATAATTATAATTATTATTATTATTGTTGTTGTTACTATTAGTTATTTTTAATGCAAACTCTTCATTGTTCGCATAATTATAGTCACATTTCTTCCACTTTTCTACACTAGCAAAAATTTGTAATATAATAGAAGATTGTCATTTTTATTATTTTAATTATATTTTATGGTACGTAAAATGTAGACAAGAGTAAGTATTGCCCAAAATTCCAGGTTCTATTAAAAATATCTAAGTTTTTAATTATAACAATATATTTATTGACATATAACGTATTATATATACGTTATTACGTTATATTATACGTAAAACTGAGATTGGCATTTTACGAGGATTTTAAATAAATAAAATAATTATAATATTAAAATAATTTAATTTGTGTAAGTACTAATATAAAATCAATATAATTTTTTTATATTCTCACATTACCAAAAAAAATTTTTATTTACATTTGTTTAAATAGTTATTCATGTTATCAACTTTATACTAATGATGTTAATTGCATTATCCTCTCACACATTTATGATTAATGAATATTCAGACATATTTGTTTTCCCTTTTCCATGTTATCAACATTATGGAATTAATTGCATATTGGGAATTTAATATATATTTGAATTAATTTTCATGGTACAAAAAATATAGAGAATTGTAAGTTACACACACTACATAGAAATATTATTATTATTATTTTCATTATTTTTGTTGTTCTTGTTCTTGTTTTTGTATGTAAAGGGGGATGTCTACAGGGTCTGTGTTTTAAGTAATGAGAATATTTTTGTTCTGACGCGACAGCATGTCGGAGCACACTTGGACCTGTTGCAATCGGTAGTGGAGGGTTCAATCTATATAACGTTTCAAACGGTAGTCGCCTACTAGCTTCCGTCGAGGCGCGATTACGCGCGCCGTTGACCTCTGCAAATAAGTGTATGCAACCTCAAAATGCAGTAGAACATTGAACAACGATATTCAATCAAATTTTGTGTTCGCCTTGGAAAATCTGGTGCATCAACGCTCTAATTGATTCGGGAAGCGTACGGCAGTGCATGTTTATCTCGAGCTCAAGTTTTTCGGTGGCACAAAATGTTTAAATATGGCCGGGAGAGGGGGAAGATAAACCCCGCGCAGGTCGCCCGTCAACCTCAAGAACCGGAGACAACGAACAACGTGTGCAAGATTTGCTGAATTCGGACCGGCGTTTAAGTGTTCGCTTTATCGCGGAAAAACTAGGAATCGATAAAATGATTGTGCACAAAATCATCGGCGAGGATCTTGGGATGAAGAAGATTTGCGACAAACTCGTCCCGAAAGTTTTGACCAACGAGCAAAAGCAATACCGTGAAGCTGTTTCGAAAGATCTTTTGAAACGCATTGAAGAAGACCCTTATATTTTGACAATGTTATTATTACTGGAGATGAAAGTTGGTTCTTTGAGTACGTCCCCCAGTACGTACAGTGCTAAAAAGACTGAAGTGACGGGTTAACCGCGTGCGACCAGAAATTGACGGTGATTAGACACTCCATCATGACAATGCACCATGTCACACCAGTCATCCTGTCTATTTGTTATTTATCGTGTTATTTGTCGTTTCCTTTATTTCTGGTTTTATGGATTCCGCGAAAACACATAAAACACACATAATCAGGCCTAATCTAATCTAACCGTATTCACGTTCATTCGCATGTTTGAAAAATGTACGGAATTAATTTATTTTTACGTATAATAATACCGCCAAATCATTTTTTATCCAATAAAATGTACGGTAAAAAAAATCCATTTCATTTTTTCATAACAGTAATAGGTGATAATAACAAGAATATATGATAGCTATGAGTGCTTTTAGATTTCAATATTATAATAATTTCGTCATTATTTATTTGATATAGTACATTTTTATTAAAACAAACGTGAAAACATTCGTGATAGCTCGGTTTTATTTCATAAAACCTTTTTTTCTATGCTAGAAATTTTATCCTTGATTAAATTATGTAGGTACTTCTAAAATAAACAGTTAATACTGTTGAACAACATAATAAATGTATTATTTTTAAATTATTTCAATAGGTAATTAATAAACGCATAAGGAGCACTAGTATAAAACAGTGCGTTCCGTTACGCTACTTATGTTGCTATACGTTTGATAGTTGCAATAATTAATAGATTTATTCTTTGTACGAGTGGACTGTATTTTTTTGCGCTAAAGTTAATATGGTTATTAATAATTATATATAGTATGTGGTTGTCTATATAACAAAATAATAAAAAAGCTTTTAGTAATAATACTTATAATACTTGAGTTAACAAACAATAAATCGAATTAAAGGAAAAGTACACATATACATTTTACTTAATCGCGTGAACTTAACTTATAACGTTTACAGTACAAATTACTAAATGATACCGTTTTTGTATTTACAAATACAAAAAGAATAGACCCGTCGGACGCAATAACCATTGGTGGTGTACCACATACTTGGCGTTTACCTGAAACAACAAAAAAACCGACCACTGGATGTGCCATTGGGTAACGCAAATAAACCAAAAATCAAAACATCGTGAGACACACAACCATGTCGAATGACGACCAATTTCTTCACGATTAGACAAAAACACCCTATACTGAAAAACACAAGTTAAACAATTGAAACGATAAAAATGGATATGAAACAATTACCAAAACATTACCAAAACCAAATGGATAATTGCGTTTAACATGACACGTGGATTTAACAATGGCCAACACCAAAAAGACCGAAACGAAAGACACGATGAAATGTTGAATATTCGCAGAAAACCGCACATGAGCGAACATCAAAGAAAGAAGGACAAGAGAACAACTGCTGCACTTACTTATATTAGCCTTACGATTGATTGAAGCTAGAAACTATTATGCAGTGTCACCTTAAAACTTTAGAAATTTATTACACGTATTCAATGAATAACGCTTTCCAAAAACCAGCGCACAGCAAATAATTGTTGTGCTTATTACTGATTGATTGTACAAAGAGAACTTTTTTACTTTGTAATCTTGAATTTACACGACGGCTTGACCTCAGTATTCGTTTGACTTGACATTGTGTAATTAGACACTTCACTTGCTTCATATGTGAGAACACGATTTAACAAAAAAGAATCGACCTCACTAAACGTTGGTAAATTACGTGACGTATGTTCCAACTGCAATTCACTAAGGATTACATTATCCATACCACTACACTATAGAGTAATAGTGTCATAAAAGTGATTTATGATACTGGCTTAAAAAATTATTTAATTTAATTATTATTTGTTAATTGTGATGCTAACTCCTCATCTTTTTCAGATATTTATAGACTATTCTTTTCTACTTCTCTAAATTGACAACAATTCGTAATATATTAAAAGATTGTAATTTTTAATATTTCAATTATTTTTTATGGTGCTTAGTATCCAGTTAAGTATAAGATTGATCCAAAATTCCGAATTCTATTAAAACTTATCTAATGTTAATATCGTCATAATATTTTTAATAATGTATAATTATAAGGAATATAAAGAAAATCGAAATCCAAATGTCAAATATATGTTTTGAGTTGTTCGTTTATATTATAATATAATTGGAATTTGAAATATTTCAATACATTTTCATGGTATATAAAATATAGAAGAAGAAAAGTGAAACTACTTCGAAATGTTATTATTAGTATTATTGTTTTTATTATTATTTGTTATTTTTATGATGAAAACTCTTCATTGTTCGCATAATTATAGTCATATTTCTTCTACTTTTCTACACTGGTAAAAATTGGTAATGTAATACAAGACTGTCTCTATTAATATTTTAATTATTTTTTATGATACGAAAAATGAAGAGGCGGGTAAGTTCTGTCCAGAAAACCAAATTCTATTAAAAATATCTAAGTTTTTAAATTAAAACAATATATTTATTAACATATAATTATACGTCAAACTGAGATTGGAATTTTATGAAGATTTTAAATAATTAAAACATTAAAATAATTTAATTTGTGTAGGTTCTAAAATAAAACCAATATAAATCTTTATTATTTATATTCTAACATTACCGAAAAAAATTTTAGTTACATTTGTTTAAATAGTTATTAATGTTATCGACATTATATTTGTGATACTAATTACATTATTCCCTAACATATTAATTTTTTAATGAATATTGAGACATATTTGTTTTTCCCTTTTCCAAATTATCAACATTATGGAATAAACTGAATATTTGGAATTTGATATATATTTCAATTAATTTTCATGGTAAAAATTATATAGAAAAAGGCAAGTTATACTACATAGAAATATTATTATTATCATTATAGAGTTGCTACTACTGCCACGACAAACAATTGCTCCGATATTCTATTATCACGATGAAACTACTCCGAAATTAAATTGTTACGAATACAACTGCACCGATAATTTCTACTCCGAAATGTGATAATAACTATTTGATAATAACTCTTACGATATGTAATTGCTACGAACTATTATTAGACTGACTAGACTGTACTTCGACATACCTATTACTTTTATACCAAATAGGATACTCTGTATATATTAAGTTGCTTATTACGCTAGATATTAAGGAGTAAAATGTATATCATAAAATAATAATATAATGGAAAACATAAATTACCTAAATTCAGTTTAATATAGTTATATTATAGTTGTATTATTATTATATTATTATTATTATTATTATTACACAAAAAAAATTAAGATTGTCATTATTACAGGGATCTCCTAATAAATAACCCCGGAACTTGCAGATTTTTATAATCTAATTTAAAATGATTTGGGTTTATGTATATTTATATAATAGACCTATTACATATTTTCATTTTTATTCTTAATTTTCAAATAATGAATTCCCAAGTTTGAAAAAAAAATTTTAAAAGTATCTAGTAAACTATATAGGGATATGTTTCAATACATTTACACTTGAACTTATCGTTGGATGATACTAAAATAGCCGAACATTTTTTGGATTTTTTTTGCGAATACCTATTTCTAACGATTATTTCTCGAGAGCTATGTTAAATAGTTTCCGTATACCTACTAAAAATAATTTGTTTTATATTGTAGGAGTGATAACAAATATGTGACTAGGTTTTGTAAGGTTATGGTAAAAAAGAATTTAATTTTTGTTATTGGTTATATGAAGATTCTGCATGCACGTTTTTCTAAAATAAAAAGTTTTTTCTTAATATATTCTTTGTTTTTCCCTCGTTCGTGCCTCACCCTACAAATTGGTGACCTCGATATATTTTTTTTAATAAAAAAGAGCAAGCAACAACATGAGCTCCACAAATCAAGAACAGGCGGCGTTTGTCAACCGAGTCGCGGTGCGTGTACCACCGTTTTGGAAGGGTGACCCCACAATATGGTTCGCACAAGTAGAAGCTCAATTTGACTTGACAGGAATAACCAGCGACACAACAAAATACAACCATATTGTCAGCGCAGTAGATACAGAAATTCTAACACAGGTATCAGATATTATACAGTCACCACCTACGGATGAGAAATATAAAACGTTAAAACATCGGTTAATCGAACTATACACAGATAGTCACGAAAAGAAATTACGTAAACTTCTAAGTGAATTGGAATTGGGTGATAAAAAACCATCGAGGCTGCTGCATGAAATGCAACGACTTGGTGGAACGGCGTTAAATTCGCAGTTACTACAAACTTTATGGCTTCAACGTCTGCCAATTGCGACACAATCATGTTTAACGGTATCAAACGGATCATTGGACGAATTAGCAAAAATCGCTGATAAAGTTTCTGAGATTGACCAACAACGAACGGTAGTAAGTGCAGTATCAGACTCGACCGCCGAATTGCTCAAAAATCTAGTTAGAGAGGTATCCGAGTTAAAAATCGCTAATTCACGATTAAGAGAATTTGAACGTAACAAACACAATACGAGAAAATCAGAAAGATTTCGATCAAAGTCACGTACATATTCAAGAAATCGTTGGCAACAAGGGGAAAACGGATTATGTTACTATCATGATAATTACGGAAGAAAAGCACGAAAATGTACTGGTCCTTGCAGCTTTGGTGAAGAGTTGAAAGGGCAGTCGGAAAACCAATAATGGTATCCAAACTGGTAACAATGGATATCAACAACTTAGGCTGCCAATCAAAAACAACACTCAACACGTTAACAAACAATAGACTTTTTATCGTCGACAAAAATTCAGGTACAAAATTTTTAATCGATACTGGTTCTGATATTTCTATTATTCCTTGCAGAAAATTATCAAGTAAAATAAAAACGTTTGATCTAAAATTATATGCAGCTAACGGTACAGTTATTGATACTTATGGTAAAAAGACCATAACTATCAATTTAAATTTACGCCGTGAATTCACTTGGACTTTCATTTTGGCCAATACGTCTGGAGCAATAATTGGAGCTGATTTTTTACGTAAGTTTAATCTTTTAGTGGATATACACAATAATAAATTAGTCGACAACATAACACAACTCAAGGTATCAGGAAACTTAGCACAAAGTTCTATATATTCCATTAAAACATTTGATATTAAACATGACTATGCAAATCTGTTACAAGAATATCCACAAGTAATATCACCACAAGAGTACACGGCTGTAAGTCGGCATGATACATTCCATTACATTGAAACCCAAGGACCGCCAATACACGAACGACCAAGAAGACTAACACCAGATAAGTTGCTAATCGCCAAGAAAGAATTCGAATCAATGGTAAAAGCCGGTATATGTAGACCATCCAAGAGTCCATGGGCTTCCCCATTACAACTGGTAAGAAAGAAAAATAATGAATGGAGAGTATGTGGAGATTATCGAAGATTGAATGGTGTAACTATCGCAGACAGATATCCCATACCACATATTCATGATTTTGGACTTTCTTTAGCAGGTAAAACTATATTTTCTACACTTGATTTAACTAGAGCTTATCACCAAATTCCCATGCATCCAAATGATATTGAGAAGACGGCTATAATTACACCATTTGGATTATATGAATTCATGAGAATGGGGTTTGGACTGAAAAACGCAGCACAGACATTCCAAAGATTTGTCAATAACATTTTTAATGGCTTAGATTTCTGTTTTGTTTATATAGATGATATACTCGTTGCATCAATTAATGAAACACAACATCATGAGCACTTACATATAGTATTTAAACGTTTACAAGAATATGGATTGAATATCAACGTACACAAAAGTATTTTTAATAAAAAAAAAGTACAATTCCTCGGTTATGATATAACTGCGAACGGAATAATACCAACAGATGATAAAATTTTGTCCATACAAAATTTCAAGAAGCCAAAACCGGGTAAAGATTTAAGAAGATTCTTAGGTGTAATAAATTATTATCGACGTTTTATACCTAACGCAGCGAAACACCAAGCTATATTGAATGACTACCTAAAAGTAAACAAGAAGTCTGATGCAATTAAATGGAACAACAATATTGAAAAAGCATTTGAACAGTGTAAACGTGACCTAGAAAACGCTTCAATGTTGACACATCCTAAGGTAGATGCTATAATCGCAATTTCAGTGGATGCATCAAGTTTTGCAATGGGCGCAGTTCTTGAACAAAAGGAAACAGTAGATAATATTAGTACATGGAAACCGTTAGCATACTATTCTAAACGTTTAAATAATACACAACAACAATACAGTACATACGACAGGGAACTACTAGCAATGTATTCAGCAGTTAAGTATTGCAGACATTGGATCGAAGGACGCCACTTTATTATTTTCACCGATCACAAACCATTAGTCTTCGCATTCAAACAGAAGTCAGATAAAGCATTACCAAGACAAGTCCGCCAGATAAGCTTTGTTGGGCAATTTACTACCGACATTCAACACGTATCTGGAAAAAGCAACATAACAGCAAATTTTTTGTCTCAAATAGGAGCTATCACGTTTCCCGAACCTATAGATTATGAAAAGTTACAGCAACATCAAGAAGACGACGAACAGCTCAAGCACCTGTTAGAATCAAATGTGACAAAACTAAACCTAAAAAGATTGCAATATGGTTCTAAAACAGCATTTATTTATTGCGATACGTCTACCAAAGAAATACGTCCATACATACCAAAAAGCTTTAGACATTCGATTTTCAAATTAATTCACGAAGTAGCACACCCAGGTCAACGAGGAACAGTGAAGTTAGTAACGCAGCGATTTGTATGGCCTGGCATAAGAAAAGACTATGCACAATGGGCAAAGCAATGTATACAATGTCAAAAGGCAAAAATAACGAGACACACTAGAAGCCCATTCCAACACACGGAAATACCTGATGCACGATTTCAACAAGTACATATTGATTTAATTGGACCTCTACCACCTAGTAAGGGTAACATGTATTGTCTGACATGCATCGACAGATATACATTGTGGCCAGAAGTATTCCCAATTGCAGACATCAAAGCAGATACTATAGCTGAAACATTTTTCAATGGTTGGGTTACACGTTTTAGAGTCCCAAGCAAAATAATCACGGATCAAGGTAAACAATTCGAGAGTAACTTGTTCACGTCTCTTACAAATTTATTAGGAATTCAATGGGCGAGAACCATCCTCAGTCAAACGGAAAAATAGAAAGGTTTCATCGTACACTCAAACAAGCTATTATGGCACATGGCAGGTCAGATTGGTCAACAATACTCCCTACAGTGTTATTTGGATTACGTTGTGCTTTAAAAGATTCAAACGTTTCATCTGCATATTTAGTGTATGGAACAGCGCTTCGCATGCCGGGAGAATTTTTCACTGGTAGTGAATATTCAGATACGGATATTAACACTTTCATTTTACACGTAAAACAGAAATTCGATCAAATCAGACCAATGAAAACGGTACACAAATCAAAACGCACTACATTTATTGCACCAGAGTTAAGTAAAGCAACACATGTTTTTGTACGACACGATGCTGTAAGAAAACCTCTTCAAACGCCTTATGATGGACCTTATGCAGTACTACGCCGAACAGATAAATTTCACGAAATCGACATAAAAGGTAAACCAACAAACATTTCAATTGATAGAATAAAACCAGCATTCATGGTAAACGAAGACGACATCCAACACGACCACTCATATGCATCCAACGACGTCAAGATTGACAAGAAAACTACAACGGTTCCTAAAATGGTCTCATTTAAGATATAAACTAAGCATTATTTAATATTGTATTACGCGTGATAGGTATTCATATAATTAATTTTATTATTTAGCGCTTGTAATTTATTTTGTTGTTACAGTTATCATACTATTTATTTATATATATATTTTTTTTTTTTTTGTTGTATTTTGAAAAGGACTTTATTTTTTAAGGGGGAGTACTGTAGGAGTGATAACAAATATGTGACTCGGTTTTGTAAGGTTATGGTAAAAAAGAATATAATTTTTGTTATTGATTATATGAAGATTCTGCATGCACGTTTTTCTAAAATAAAAAGTTTTTTCTTAATATATTCTTTGTTTTTCCCTCGTTCGTGCCTCACCCTACAATATCTTTAAAGATGACAACATCTATATTATTTGAAAAATTTACAAAAATATCGAAAATACGCTACCTATATTAAATATATATTTTATATAGTATATGTACTTATACAATACTACTTTACTATTATAGCATGTCCCACGATATATAAAAGTATAAAGCAAAATGTGATTATCAATATAAATGTCAACCACTCTGCAGGTATAATTAATATATCACCTACAGTTTTCTAATGTATTGAGATTGGGATTTGGAAAATACTGGAGACTACGTATATATATACTTTAATATATTAGGTACCTATATATAATAGAGAAGACCGCTGGACTTGTGAGATTGCTGGGGGCGTGGACCTTAGACCCTCTCTTAAACTATCACTGATTTACAGCACATAATATAGTTTTAGATTTATAACTTGTCAATTTTCACAAAAACATTTATTATATATAAGTAATAAATACAATACTATGAGGATTTACAATTTCTTATCTGAATTCTAAATGAAAAGATTATCTCTACCATATAAAAAGGTTACTTAAGAGAACAAACTACCATTTCTACACTTAAAGTCTACGTTTTAATTAGGTATATTTTTTGTAGGTACTCTTGTAATTTTTGTTGTTTTTTAATATGGCAGGTAAGAAATTTTATTAATTAGGTATAATTTTTAGATTCTGAGCGTATATAGATTTTGAAGGTTTTCGTTTAGAAAAAGGTTAATTTTGGGTTTTTTTTCTTGAAAATTTCCCACGATGTTAATGGTACCATTACTCTAACCAGTGGCGTAGCCAAGGGGGGTTTTGGGTGTTTAAACCCCCCATTGCTTTTTTTTATACTTTTTAATCTAATAAATGTATACAAATTATACAATTGTATATTCCATTAATTCTAGTACCTACTGCAAAAAAATATGATATATTTTTTTATGTCTGTACCCAAAAAGTCTACCAGTGCTCCAATCTTTACGTGTAGCACCTGTTTCCGGTTGAAAATTATATATAGTTGGTACTTGAGTACCAGAGATACTAAAGATCATTTTTTCATTTTCTCAATACTTTTTTTAAGCGTCAGAAAAAATTACACAAAAACGCCAAAAATGCAATTTCGTCAAAGTATCTATTGTCGTAATTTTGAAACTAATGGTCATAAAAACCTGAAATTTTCACCAAAATGTAACTTTGAATTATATTTACCAGAAAAATTTCTTTCAATTTTGGGCCATTTATAGCAATTGTAGATTTAATTCATAGAATTATGATTTTGGTTTTAAGGCTTCAAAATTTAGTACAATATCAGACGTACATTACTTCATTATATTAAAAAAAAATCTTGAAAATCGTTAGTCAGAATTTATTTTTATAACCATTTCAATTTTTCAACAAAGTGTATTATTTTGATGGAAAATGGTAATTGAAATTAAACATTTTTAGCGACCTAGGCTTAATTTAATTTGTTTGTATTTATTTCATAATATTATATAAAACCTAGATGCAATATGTATAACTATTAACAAATAAAAGAAATTAAGAATTTCATATTGCAGTGCTTATATATTTATTTATTTTATTTTTATTCATTTATTTTTATTTTTTTGTATATATACCACTAAACCTGGTCCTTGAATGGTTCAATAAGAGTATGAGCATTGTGCAACGAACTAAACAAAAAATGTAATTTGTAATTTGCGTTTTGATAAAATGTATGTAAATAAACAACAGAATAAACAAGTCAAGGCACAAAATATTAAGGTGATCTTAATGTAGTAATAAATATAAGCCTCGAATCGGAGTAGAAGATTATCGAAGTAGTGTTTAATTCAATATCGCTGTAATTGATAGTCGTAACAGTTGATATCGGAGCAATGTCACGAGTGTCTATGATAATATATATTTCGTTGTAATATAACGTCGGAGTAGTAGATTGACGTGGCAGCAGTGTAATCCCACTATTATAATTATCATTATCACTATTATTGTGGTGATACGCGCCGTCACCACATATATTTTGTACCGCGACCATGTTATTGTTATCGCGGTTTCCCCCTCTCGAAGCGTACCTCTGCCATAGAGTAATATTACTCTATGACCTCTGCGCGACACAGCAACAACGTCGCCGCCAGAGCTACACGTCGCTCTCTCTCGCCGCGACCATAGGCGGCACTTGGGGATGATTCCAGGGGGGGGGGACAAACAATTAATTGACTTTCATTCCCAAAATAAACTTAAAATAACCAAAATAACTTTTGTTGACCACTGTGACCAGTGACCACCACCGCGTTTATTTATCTGTACTTACTACTTACCTGATATCCTCTAATCAGTGACTGGCGTTGTAGAGTGCTAGTAAAGTAATTACTAACCATGTTTTCTAGATGAATTAATTTTGATAACAATTATTATCATTTTATCAATATTCGATTATTCAATAAACATGAGTATAATTCTAATATTCTTCTTAATCAGCTTCAAATTGAATTTGGAATTCCAAAAACTATTTTCTTGTTTTACGTCAGAAATTAAAATTACAGAGGGTATATCATTAATTATTTTTAATTAAATACAACTTTTCGGCGTTCATTAATAGCGTTTTCCACATGACTTTCCTATTGCACCTAGAGTGGACAAATCATATCACTCGAAAACTTGCCCAGTGCTGTCCAGTTCAGTATCATATGGAACACGATTTTTCGTTATGAAAATGTTATCAATTATTTTATCTTTGATAACGATTGTGTATACTGTTACCACAAAATTCTGTGCTATATTCCGTATTCCATGTGTGCTCTACTCGTTAATTCGTTTTAAAAATCGTTTTTATTAACAAAAATTTTTAACGAAAATGATGGTTGGCACTGTTATCAATAAAAGATAAGGCGCACCCTCTCGAGGAGCTCGTGCAATTATCACTGCACTCAGTCCAAAAAACTGACAGAGTGCATACATGTGAAACATAAAAACTCGCACTAGTTGTGAACTAATATTCCATATAGAACATAAAATAATTGCACCAGTGCAATAGTGCAGCCATGTGGAAAACGCTATAATAAAAGATTGAAATAACAGGTTTTTTTGTAAACTTTTTTTGGGGGGCAATATATACTTTTGCTCCCCAAAAAATGGGGGGCAAATGCCCCCTCATGACCCCCCAAGTGCCGCCTATGTCCGCGACGCTCGCTCGACGAACATCTTGAACGGCGCCGAACGCACATACGACCGCCCTCGCACCCGTATTGTCAATGTTACTCGTTTTTATTCTTTCGTCAATACACGACCGTCGTTATTTCGAACCTCATTTTATCTTCTTTTTGTCCTCACAGACACAGCACGACAAGTGCAGCCGGGTCGACACCTAGTCCCCGTGGACCTGCCAAATTAACATTATTATCATTATTATTATTAATATTATTATTATTATTATTATAACTGTTGCTGTTACTGTTACTATTATTATTATAATTGTTGTTGTTGTTTGTTAAGGGGATGTCTATTCATAATTAGTGTGTTTTCGTAAACAGAGATCGCGCGTCGGACGATATACCACTACTCTTCCGCCGGCAATTCATCCTGTCTATCTATTATTCATCGTATTATTGTCGTTTGCACATAAACACATAAACACACATAATCAGTCTTAATCTAATCTAATCTAATTCACGTTCATTCAAATGTTTAAAAAAAGGTACGGAATTCCTTTATTTTTATATATAATTATATCGCCCCATCATTTTTTATCCAATAAAATGTACAATAAAGTACTATCCTTTTCATTTTTTAAAAATAGTAATACATAATAATAATACAATAATACATGATTGCTATGAGTGCTTTTAGACTTCAGTATTACAATAATCTCGTCATTATCTATTTGATACAGTACATTTTTATTGAAGCAAACGTGACAAATTCGTGTTAGCACGGTTTTATTTCATAAAACCTTTTTTCTATGCTAGACATTTTATCCTTGATTAAATTATGTAGGTACTTCAAAAATAAACAGTTAATACTGTTAAAAATTATTTCAATAGGTAATTAATAAACACATAAGGAGCACTAGAATAAAACAGTGCGTTCCGTTACGCTACTTATGTTGCTATACGTTCGATAGTTGCAATAATTAACAGATTTATTCTTTGTACGAGTGGACTGTATTTTTTTGCGCTAAAGTTAATATGGTTATTAATTAATTATATATAGTATGTGGTTGTTTCAATAACAAAATAATAAAAAAACTTTTTAATAATAATACTTATAATACTTGAGTTAACAAACAATAAATCGAATTAAAGGAAAAGTACACATATACATTTTACTTAATCGCGTGAACTTAACTTATAACGTTTACAGTACAAATTACTAAATAATAATGTTTTATACTTTCAAACACAAAAAGAATGGACCAGTCAACACGGGTGCAACACGTACTTGGCGTTTAAACGATTGAAACGATAAAAATGGATATGAAACAATACACTATTAAAACCAGATGGATAATTTCGTTTAACATGACACGTGGATTTAACAATGGCAGACACCAAAAAGATCGAAACGAAAGATACAATGAAATATTAATTATTCGCGGAAAACCGCACACGAGCGAACATCAAGAAAAAAGGCCAAGAGAACAATTGCTGCACTTACTTATATAAACTATAGGATTGATTGAAGCTGGGAACTATTATGCTTTGTCACCTTAAAACTTTAGAAAAACAAATTTAAAAAAATATACTAAAGACACTGAACGTTTTAAACAGAGAATTTATTAATGAACGACGAAATCAAAAAAGCATTTTGTGGTCGTTATAGCGATAACGAAACAAAAATGGTAGGTCAACGAATTAGCATGAGTGGGCACAGTGGGCGAAACTAGAAACTAATACCAATTTCCACTTGAAGGGTGGGCTACCATTTTCTTTCATAATAACTAAGTCCCCAATTCTTATATTTCTTTGAGGTATCAACCATTTATTAGGTTTTTGGACTTGTGGGAGATATTCTTTACTCCATCTTGCCCAAAACAATTGCATTTGAGCAGTAACTAACGTGAAACGACATAATCGACTTTGTGACACATTGAAAGAATCAGACTCTTGAGGTAAGCACATCGGACTCCTAGTTAAAAAATGACCTGGAGTCAATGATTCGTAACCACTTGCACTGTCAGAAAGTGGAGTTAAAAGTCTTGAGTTCATGACTGCTTCGATACGGCATAATAAAGTGTACATTCCTTCAAAGGTGAGACGTACAGATTTGCTTATTTTTAATAAATGGCACTTTGCTAAGCGCACTGCAGTCTCCCACAAACCACCAAAATGAGGTGCTGATGGTGGGTTAAAATGCCATGTTACTCCTTGATCAGCCATATTTGAAATAACAGATTTTTCTCCTAAAGCAGTTGCAAAATATTTTCTCAGTTTACAGTATGCACCAACAAAATGTGTACCATTGTCACTATGTACGTTAGAACAGTGACCCCTTCTGGACATAAATCTGGTTAAAGACGCTAGGAAAGCTTCAGAAGTCAGACCGTTCACCAGCTTCAAGTGAACTGCCCTAGTTATAAAACAAACAAATACAGTAATATAACATTTAACTACGAATCATTACGGGACCTCAAAAATCAATGCCGGTACGCATATAAGCATTCTGGGGTCCGTTTGGGCACCTGTATTCAATTACGTTCTCCGATTGATTGAGTTTAAATTTCCCGCCTGACGTTTGTTACGTCAGTGTGTTATCAGTGTATTTTTATTTAACAAACCAAACATGCGCACTTCAGTAACTTTACTTGGTTTTTCAGAACAAATCAATAGATATTTTTAGTTTAAGTTTCGACAGGATCGAGCGAAGCGAGCGAGTGGAGGTGTCTAAGCGAGCTTAGACTTGTTAGGATGAGTATATAATGAGTATAATAATAATAATGCACTGATAACACACTGACATCACAAATGTCATGGAACAAAATATAATTCCAAATTTTTATACTTTCCACACATCAAAGATTTATTATCATGATATATACGCCATATACATATACGATATACCGTCTTTATGTAATAGGTATTAAATAGGCGGGAAATTCAAAATCGACCAATCGGAGAGCGCAATTGAATACAGGTGCCCAAACGAACCACAGAATGCTTATATGCTGCCGGTACAAGAAAACGCTCTTTCAATGGATACTCGTCTGCGGGTCAACGGTACCATTGATGGACTTAACATTTTTGGACGGGCACGAAAACAAGTATTGCATTTATGATAAATTGATCTAGCTAAGTTACATCCGTTGATAGGCCTATATTGTATTTGAATGTGTCAAGTAACGCTTGTGGACCAACATACAACTGCTGCACATTAACGTGTTCAAAAATCATATGTACATTTTTTCCAGGTGGTGGAAGCACTATAGGAAACCGCCTTGCTTCTGACGCATCTAAGTTCGCTAATCAGCCGCCAACTCAAATGATACCACTGACATCTAGAAAAGGATTTAACAGTTATAAACGACTATGTGTATGTACAGGTTTGTTAGCTTTCAATGCCTTTCACTAAGACGCGAAGAAGTTTGAATGGCAACTCGCAGCCAATGATTTATGGCTGTCTTTAATTCATTGATGGGAAGTTCATCACATTGTCCTCTGTTGATAGAATTCTTTATACTATACACAAATCGCATCACATAAGCTGTTATATGTAAGAAATGATTCCATCGAGAAAACTTGGGTAAAAGATAATCATCATCTGCTTTGACTGTTGCTTGTAACACAAGATTGATAGGACGGACTCCAAGGATATCCTTTAGTTGCAGTTGTAGACCGCAAGGCCAAGAACTCCTCTCTTGCATTAACCATGGAGGAACACACCACCAAAACGCGTATTTGATAAAGTGAACTGTATCTATGCCTCGAGTAATTAGATATGCGGAATTTTGTTCCGTGGGAACATGATTCCATTGTTTAGCGTCAGTTCAGTCCAATATTTGTGCAACACGATTAGAGATATATGGTTTTAACGATATTGTATTATTAATGCATGTTAAGACAATGGTTGAATCAGTCCACAAGAAAATCTCTTCCTTTCCGAAATGAATGTTATGACGTTTAAATTCATTGGTTACCATATAATATAACTCTGCTAACAATAAGGCTACACAGAGCTCTAGTCTGGGGATGGATGTAGGATACATAGGTGCCATTCTTGATTTTGACGTAAACAATGACGTGTGAAACGTGCCATCTGTCATAGAAGTTCGAACGCATAAACATGCAGCATAAACGTATTGCGATGCATCACTAAAACCATGAAATTCAAT
Source organism: Slavum lentiscoides (assembly GCA_032441835.1). NCBI lineage: Eukaryota > Metazoa > Arthropoda > Insecta > Hemiptera > Aphididae > Slavum > Slavum lentiscoides. Next base: position 8,036,341 of record CM063712.1, on the reverse strand, counting down.
AGGTACTGAAGCGTGTGACCTGATTCGACGTGGAATGGATAATTGTTGTAATACTTGCAGATTTTTGTAAAAACGCTCCTAATTGACTTGTATTTCCGGTGGTAACGTAGAATCCCAATTAATTGTTAAGGCTTATAATTGCTGCAGAAAAATTTTACCTTTTACTTTGCTGGAGTCAACAATCCCGGCGGATCATATAACTTGTGCATGTCAGAAAGTAATGTGCGCTTAGACATTCTTAAAGGAGGATCCCACGGTTTAAATGAAAACCGGAAACAATCAGATGTCGGTTGCCATGTTAGACCAAAAGTAGTGGTCTTTTCATTACAATGCTTATAACTCAATGGAGAGGCACCTGCATTTGCGACATGAGTGCCTGGGAATTTCAGCACCACTTCCTTAATGACATACACGCTTTCTGTAATACTGGCGTGACCGATTAATTATTAATGTAATTTATGTAGTTATTTAATATAAAATTAAAATATATCTTTTTTATTCTTATTTTTACTTTTCTAAAAAAAATATTTCTTGTTTAATTTTTCTTAATAATTATTTATGACATTTACACTAATTGCAGTCCTTCTTAACACATATATGATAAAAGGAAATCGAGACTTATATTTGTTTTTCACTTTTACAAATTTTCAACACTTTGTACTACACTGCACATTTAGGATTTAAAATATTATAATTAATTTTCTAGAACGGTTACTTTTTCCAACTGGTAAGTTAAATCCGAAACCACAAAATTATTTTTAAAAAATCTGTTTTTAATATTATAAAATAATATAAAGTAATTTATGAATTCTAATTTTCCAAGGGTGTTATTTCCCCTGTTTCGTAAGTAAATCTACATAGAAATAATATCATAGTCATTATCACTGCAACATTAAGAATTTTGTTTGATGAGAATAATACAATGCCATCTGCATAAATAAGACACTGGTGTCCGTGATTTGAGAGGTATTTGGCACTGAAGTTCATATAGATGTTGAAAATAGTAGGACCAACGTAACTACCTTGGGGTAAACCTGTATAAGTAGAACGAGTATTTTTAGAGCCAAACGGAGAAGAGAAATAATGGTTTCTGTGGGAAAATAGAGATAGCATTAAATTACAGAAAATAGTAGGGATATCCAAAGAAACAAGGTAAGAGATAAGAGTAGGAATGTTGACTAAATCAAAGGCAACCATAAACTTTTTTCATTGAAAGAATGGTAAATTTCACCTGTTAATATGGAAAGACAAATAAAGTACAATCTAGATGCGATTTGCTGCCGGAAACAAACCGAGACCGAAGAGATCGGAGCATTCCTTCTGGTAGAAATTTTGGGTACAGACATAAAAAAAATAAAAAAAATAAAAAAACACAGCTTTGTAAATACAATACATTCCTCGCTACGCTCAGAATCTAAAAGTGGGAAAGTTTAACCGATAGGTAAACGACACAGCTTCACAGAAGAAAAACTTGAAATGCATATGATTATTCATTTGAATAATAAATAAAATTTTAAAAATAAATTAAGTTCAGAAAATTCCCTAAATTTTATTTTATTAAGTATTTAAGTAATTATTAATTAATTATTATAAGTTTTATTGTAAATTTTAAATAAATAAAAAATTCTTGCATATTTTTTACATATTTTCATGATTTTAACTGCATATTTTTTACATATTTTCATGATTTTGACTGCATATTTTTTGCATATTTTCATGATTTTTACTGCATATTATATGGCATATTTCGATACTTTTAAGTGCATAAAAATCCGCGCTCTAATTATCACATATACTAAACAATTTTATTTGATAATTAAGAATAGTTTACCTTCAGTTCCAGTATTAATTTCATTATATTTTGATATCACAGTGTGGATTGTTGTTTCATTTATGGAATGTTTTTGTTCATATACTAAAAATATGTTATACATTTATAACATAAATAACATTTTTATTTAATATACTTTTTAATAGGGTTGTAGGTAATAATATTTACCATTAACATAATAATTTTTAGTTAAATCATTATTTATTGAAATTTGTATACTTTTTCACTTATGGAGTACGGTTTTTCATAATCTGCAAGCATTAAATAAATTGGAATAGATTTATTATTGTAATTCACTCAGCTGAGTTTCAGTATAAATCCAAAAGGAATGAAGCACTAACGACAATTTTTCGTGCACTAACGAAACACTAACGATTGACAAAATGTTGGCGCTCTAACTCAAATGGGGGGTGCTGGCATGTCGCTGGCACCCTCCAGCTGGATTTTTGGATAAGTCCTAAAATAATGAAGCACTAACGACAATTTTGTGTGCACTAACGTGCACTAACGAAGCACTAACGATTGACAAAATTTTGGCCCTCTAACTCAAATGGGGGGTGCTGGCGACATGGACCTCATTCCAAAGTTCCCACGCCCTTTCTGAAGGCAAAAAGATTATCAGACAGAATGGAGTTGGATTCAAGCCACCAGTATAGACGAGATTTAAGTATATGCTCATACATTGAGTTTTCTGGGTACACAAAATATTGTTGAAAATAATAAGAAGAGAATCTAAGGCGTTAGAAGGAAGATGTTGTAACATCAGGAGAAATATTGCCAATACCGGAGGCAGGAGAACGACGAGAAGAAATAGCATAGTTAAGTTCAGGTAACGTCATAGGTTTAGAGAGAACGTGATGAAGAGTAGATAATTGAGGAACATGTGGAGAAAAAATGTCTGATTCTGATGGAATATGACATGGGGCATTTTTTGAACAAAATTCGTCGAACCACTCGTCGTTATAATGGGACGAAAAGTGGAATATACACAATTTTTAAACTGTTTTGCTGTGTACCAGAGATCAGTCAGAGAGGAAGAAAAGTGATTCAGACTGGAACAAAAAGTCTTCCAAGTTTTCCTTTTTTCATTTTTCAGTAGACGCGCGGTGTTAGCACAAGAATTTTGATAAATAAGGTAATCAAAATGGCGCCTGACAGTCGGAAAGCTTTAAAGTAAAAAGATCTTTTTTTAACTACCATAGTGCAAGAAGAATTCCACCAAGGAGGAAAGTGAGGAAGATATTTGGCCTTTTAATTGAAATGAATAGTTTGATTGCGGTATCGATGAAATCAGAGAAGATATAGTAAAATAATGAAGAAGAAGAATTATAGGACAGGGAAGAAATATGATTTTGGATATGAAGAGAAAAAGAGTTCCAGTCGGCTATATTAAAATTGAACGAAAAAGGGTTAGACGAAGAAGCACAGTAATTCAGGTTCAAAGAAGGGGAATGAAAAAAGCTAGTAGTTTTAACTGTGATCATAATAGTGATATAATCCATCCCGTGGGATTCATTAAGAGTGGACCAAGTAGTATTCCATATAAGATCAGAAGAGGAGAAGGATAGATCAATAGCAGAGTTGGCCGAACCAGGGCGACCGAGTCGGGTTGGGCTACTATCGTTTAAAATACAAAGACCGAGTGAGTTAACTCTATTGTAGATCCATGGTAAGAAGTTGAATCTGAATCCCAAGCAGGATGAAAAGAGTTAAAATCTCCAGCAAGAAGGGTGTTACAAAAAACTAAATTAAATAAAGTTTGCCATAGGTCTGCAGGAATATGTATGTTTCCGGTTATATAACAAGACCAAACGGAAAAAAGAGGAGTGAAATCAAATTTTAAGATCTGCACACCAATAATATCGATTTTTTTTATTTACAAATCTATTTTTAGTGATATTATCCAGAGTAATAGGTCTAACATTTAACGAATTATGAACAAAAATATCTGCGCCTCCATAACAGTCTAAGCGGTTACTTCTAAAAATATTGAACTGTGGTATTTTAAATGAACGAGAAGAAGGAGCCAGAATTTTGATAAAGCTGCAATAGAACATTTTTTAAATGCAAGTAAATTCTACACAGAAGAGGTACGAGCCGGGAGGCTTCAAACATTCCATTGAAGAATACTGATAGAGTTAAAAGAGTTATTACTGCGGGGATCAGGCATAATAAAGTAAGATAAAAAAAAAACTTAAAGCTCTGAGACAGAATTTAGAATAGGAAGAAGAGAATGTAAAGAAGATTCGATTAAGGTTTGAAGAGCAGGGGAGGAAAGAGGAGAAAACAATGAAGGAGAATTAAAAAATGATTCAGATAATTTATGAGTGTTTAACGGAAGAACAGACATCTTCTCATTATCGATACGGAAGCCACAAATACAAATACGCATTTATCTGTTTATAAAATTCATATATATACGGCCAACGCCCTCGTTATTCGTTAGTTGTTGCCGTCGTATCCGTTATACCGTCGCATCGTCATACGTTTTTAAATTTGTCGTGTGAAAATTGTTACGAGTTTTTTTTATCGTCACGTATATACCAACAAGTCAATATTTTAACTTGCATGTTAATTTAGTAGTTATATTTGTATTTAAATTTGTTGTGTGTGTACTTTAATTCATAGATATTATTGAACGGCGACTGGCCAGTCTGCGTGATATATTGTCGTGTCACCTATTGTGAGTACAAATTTTTATCATTATTATATTATTGTCAAATTAAGAAAGCTAAATTTTATATGTTTATATCTTGTATTTAGTTTAATTTTTTTTTGGGCCAAAAAGGCAATTATTTTTATATTGTGTTAACAAATTAATTATATTATATCGTTTAAATATTCTTTGAGTTACTATTGTTATTCGTAGATTCAAGTACCTCCGTTTATACACGTATATACACATATATATAATCGAATTGACACGAATTAAAATTTTGTGGTGTCCGAGATCACATAATATTATTTTATGCTCTCGGCCCGATTCATTTGATGGTGACCTCGACGTGATATAGGTGCGGCAAATTACTTACCAGGTCAAGTCGTGAACAAAGTAATAGGTCGCATCTATAATCACCTACATCTTTAGTTTGTCGTTGGAATCCACATTTTTATTTATTTATTTTTTTTTCTCAGTGAAGGTCATTTTTGTATTATTCTGAACGTTTATTGTGATTTTACTGTTTCTTATTGTTTTTTTCTAATCGTTGATTTCGTCGTTTAATCGTATCTTAGTTAATATTAGTGGTTTATCATTCAAACAGAATACAGACAAAGTAAAGAAATTGCGAACTAGAACCATGACGTCGAATTCAGAGTCCAAGTTACAATCAGAATTGGTCGAATACAACAAACTCGAAAGGAAACGACGAGTACTCAAGTCATATCTCACACGAATGGAAAGGTTCATAGTAAACTTAAAGTTAACAGTGTCGTCGTATGAATTACGGGATCGTCTGGACGAACTTTCAAATAACAAGCGTAAGTATGATGAAATTCAAGACGCAATAGAAGAAATAGATCAACAAGATGAAGAATCTCATGAAATAGAACGTGAAGAATTTGAAAAAAGACACTATGAGATCCGAAGCAAACTGTCAGCTCTCTTAGACAGCATGACTATAGTTAGTCATTCGAGCACACATATCGGAGCGTCAGGCATACCGTTTCAGTCAGAGTTCAGGGGACCAAGCAGATCGTACCTACCAAAACTTCCGTTACCAACATTTAGTGGTGATTACCGAAAATGGCCATCATTTTTTAACACATTTAAAACAATGGTACATGACAACGAGCACGAGTCCAATATTAATAAATTTCATTATTTAAAATCATGCCTGAATGGAGATGCGCAATCAATGCTGGACGGTTTAGAGGTATCTGAGGTATCATATGACATGGTATTGACATTGTTAGACAAGCGATATAATCATAAACGAAGAATAATATCATCACATGTACGGGGTTTGTTAAATGTCAACCGAGCAGACTCCAATCCAACTAGTCTGCGGTTGATGCATACTACGTTCTTGTCGGAGATAAACGCTCTTAATGCACTGAAAGAGCCAGTTGAACAATGGGACACATTATTAATCGGTATTATGGTGTGGAAACTTGATGATAAAACGTTAGATGCATGGGAGCTCTCATTAAAATCTCCAGTTCTTCCGACATTTGACGAGTTGAGCAAATTTGTAGAAGCAAGATGCAACTCACTTGAAGCATTTGAAGAGTCACAACCAGGCACATCAGTTGTTACGTACAAAACTGGACTTCATCAAGGCCCTTTAAATAAGCAAAGAGTATGTGCAGCTGCTAGTTCCAATGTCAATTCAAAGAAGTGTCCATGTTGTAATGAACATCATCGGATATATACTTGTCAAAAATTCAAAGAAAAGTCATCAATCGAGCGGTTACAGATCGTAAAGTCCGGCAGATTATGTTACAATTGTCTGTCAGATAGGCATACAGTAGCGCAATGTATTGGTGGAAACTGTCGTGTATGTAACCTTAAACACAATTCATTGTTACATTTACCAAAACCGGAAGTAAATACAGAAGTGGAAAGAGAGGAACAGTCTCAAGGCATAAATAATATTGAACAAGGTGCAGTGGTGGTATCGGCTTGCTACAAAAAAGAAAAGCAAAACAAGGTGCTTTTAGCGACAGCGATGGTGCTAGTTGTCGACCAAAATAACAAGTGTCATAAATTACGGGCAATGTTGGACAGTGGATCACAAATCAACCTTCTAAGTTCAGTGGCAGCCAGGAAATTGTGCTTGTTGCCTGGTCAAAGTAAGATGAGAATTCGAGGAATTGGAAACAATAATACTAAGGCCAATTTTCAAACAATATTAGAAGTGCAATCGACATATTCGTCAGGTTCATGGAGATTAGAATTTCAAGTGGTAGATCAGTTGTTAGGATTACTTCCGAATGAACAGGTGATGACAAATACATGGGAAATTCCTATTCACATACAAGAGTGCCTCGCTGATCCATGTTTCGCTAACCAAGGGGAAATTGACTTGTTATTAGGAGCTGAACTATTCTTCGACATTTTAAAAGAAGAAAAATGGAGACCTTCAGCAGACATACCTTTATTTATGAAGACTCGTCTAGATTGGATTGTGTCTGGACCAATTAGGACCACGTCTAAGGTAGAATCAAAGGATGTTAAATGTCTTTTCCAAGTTTGGGATTTAGAGCCTCAAGAAGATGTCATTAAACTACAGTCCGAAGAGGAAGCGGCATGTGAAGATCATTTTTTGTCGAACTATTCTCGTACGATGTCAGGAAGGTTCATGGTACGGATACCATTAAAGGAGTCATCGCAAACTTTAGGGAACTCATTGTCCATGGCTACAAGTCGATTTTTTAGGCTCGAGAATCGTTTTCGGACGCAATCACAGCTTCACGATCAATACAAGGCGTTCATGAACGAGTACATATCTCTGAATCACATGGAAGAAATTGTCGAAGATCCAATTATAGGTAACGAATGTTACTACATGCCTCACCATCCTGTGATACGTGAAGATAGCATAACTACAAGGTTAAGAGTTGTTTTCGATGCAAGTGCAAAAACTACATCGCAAACTCCTCTTAATAATTTGATTTAACAAATTAATTATATTAAATCGTTTAAATATTCTTTGAGTTACTATTGTTATTCGTAGATTTAAGTACCTCCGTTTATACACGTATATACACATATATACAATCGAATTGACGCGAATTAAAATTTTGTGGTGTCCGAGATCACATAATATTATTTTATGCTCTCGGCCCGATTCAATGAGAAAGGATATGAACCCAAGTGAAAACATTTGGGTTGTGTTCAGGAATTTGGTGATTGACATGAGCATAATTTAAGCAGTTACCATTAGGGAGAAAGAAAAAAGTTTCTTGAGGGAGAGAAAAATGTTTTTTAAATGTAGGTGATGTGGAATGGTATTTAGATTTTCTTTGGAGGAGTTGTGAGCATGATGATTAACATTTAAATTAGGAAAGTCAACTTTATGAGGAATATTATTAGGATGAAACTAGAAACAGAAACTGGAAGCTGTCTATCTACAATATCTGAATATTTAAAAGCTGAGGAATAGAGATTGTTTTTCTTAAAATCCAATGCGTAACGAGAGAAGATGTTTTCGGTTGTCATGATTTTTTACAACAACAGTTATAAACAACGATTGCACTGGACGGGAGACCGGATACTAAGGTTGACTTCAAAAAGCATATTAAATAATGATATATTCTTTGGAAATATTAGTGATAAAATGTTTAGTTCAACAATACGAGTAAGTACAACATTTTCTTCTTTTTTGACAGATATACGTTTAAATGATTTGACGCGAACAGGGGATCGAAGCCCTTCCCAAAATTCTTCTTTCGAAACAGAAACGTCTAGTTTTATTACGCCATAGGAATAGATAAGGGTAGATGGAATACTTGCAGAAAAACCATGCTCACTTAGTGATTTTGATTTTAGGCAGGTATTTCTATTTGCAATAGAGTCAAATGAAATTTTAATTTTTTAGTAACTAGCAGGTTTGATATTACTATATTAGTGATACCGGTAAAGTTACTTGAGAAAAATCTGGCTGCCTTGAGAGGGTGCCAACTTCCCAGATTTTTGCTGGGATCAATGCATTCACCGAGTATTAAGATTGGACCAACATAATCGAGTGAAAAATATTATGATGGATTAATGGAGCTGTTGTTATTTAAATTCACGTCCATGGGTGTAATTGTAGAATACGAAGGCGATAATCAGTTTACGTTTGGCATAGGTATGGGTTCATTAGAACAGTTTAACATACAAAACTAAAAAAGTACACAATTCTTTTCATTTAATAAATATATTAAATAAATAATAAAAACTTGATTGCTAAGTAACAAAAGAAAACACATCAATTTTTTTACCTTTAGGTGTCATTATCACCTCATGTTATTTTGCTTGTTAAATAAACATGATATCGGCTAATTAATAAGGAGATACCGTTCATTATACAGTGTCACAAATTAGTATATTTTTTTCAAAATGTTATATTTGTCATGGAGGTAATTATTGATCGTATTACAATTGTACCTAGTCTCCCCTACACAAACTATTTTTGTATGTTTTTGATGTTTTTCTGTATTTCTGAATAACCTGAAATTACATACATAAAAGTAAATGAATAGTATTATATTCCATATAAACATAGTTTTTTGTAACTTACTTGAAGTAAAATTAGTTTTTCATTTTCATTTTTTGTGAACTTGTCATTGAAATCCTCCATGAGTTTTACATCGATGTCATTTACAATTTTCAACGAATCTATAATCCTTTTTCCCGACTGGTATGCAGGATTATTTTTCCACTCAATAGGATCCATTTTTAGATAATCTGAAGAAATTCCAAATCATTTAAAATTTAAATAATTTAAATGATTTCTAAGTGCGACCCATGATGCACCACATTATAACTGTTATGAGTTATGACCCAACGAAATAAATCCAATATATATCCTACTGTAGAAATAAAATTTGCTCAATGAAGCTTTTAACTACATACGTACACATATTTTTTCAACCCTATATAATTTTTCAACCCTCTTGTGGCATGCGGAATAGGTGAGTCATCATGACTAAATTTAACCCAAATTACTTTCTTATTATAAAAAAAAAAATAGGGGGTCCAGTATCATCAAAAACATGAATATTTTTTTTCTTCTATATCTAAGGACCCCCTAATATATATATATATATATATATATATGTGTGTGTGTGTGTGTGTGTGTGTGATTAAACAGTATTAAGTCTAGTTAATTTTTTTAATTTTCCAGTATATCATTTATGATGAATTAATCTAAATGTTCACGTTTTCAAATTTATAATGTCAAATATATATGTTTTAATTGTATCTCACTTTTTACATTTTAGTAAATTATTACATATACTGTTACTTTATATAAAATAATAAATTATCTAAAATTATTTTCGCTTATTGTTTCAATATACTATGCAAATATAACTATATTTATTGCAATATACGTATTAATTAGCGTAATAATACCTATATTATAAAATTATAATTTTATGTAATTTATGTTACATAGATTTTAGTTATTGATGATTTGTTTATGATAAGGTATCATTTATTATTAAATGATCTGAAATATACATTTTCGTTAGCTGCATAGATAATGTGTGTTTTCTTTTGTGATAAATTTCTATTTATTTTTTTCTTACTATACAATAAAAATATATTTTTCCAACTATTTATAAGTAATTTATTTCATTAATATTTAAGTTGACTTTAATTTATTTCTGTTTTTATTCTTATTGTCGATTCACATTATTTATTTAATACAATAACTATGTAGTGTAAATAATTATTTTTGAAATATTGGGTTTTTAAAAGCACCAATATACAATGCGTGATAACATGGATATTCGAATGAATTTAAGTAACAATTTTCAAATTTATTTTGTATTGTTTACTATATTTGGATACCTAACTAAAAGAATTCTTACTAAAATATAATTTTACTGAATTATTACTATAAGTAATTATGTAGGATACTTTCCATTTTGTTATAATTTGTAATTATCCATAGTGACAACAAATTGTTTTAATTTGTTCGTTTGACTCTGTTAGTGTTTCTTTTTAATAGTTATTTATAATGACTAAAAATAAAATCAATTTTTTTTAACAAAACGATTATATATAATATTTATATTTGTTTTTACTAAATAATCTACATAGAATTAGAAAAATAAATATGTATGTTCGGTACGCGTGTAGGAGGTGGGTAGAATGCGCCATCACAATCGATTAGTCGATTAATCTCGACCGATAAACGCGTCTCGAGCTTTGTGTCCCGCTGTCCCCAAAGAACCCAAAAATGTCCCGCTTTGAAAAAAGGTAATCTGTGGCATTTTATTCCACTAAAAAAGAGCGCGTATTTATTCATCACAACCAAAAACAATATGTTGGTAGATATACATTATACCGTATACGTATACTGTTCAGTGTGCACTGTACACTGATATACGTCATATACATTTTATACTGTAAACCCCCATAGTCCATAGATGAAAATGATACAAAAATAAGTATACTTAATTGAAGTTGTTATCGCTGCCACCACGTCAACTGCGGTAATCGACAATGAATGGACAGAATATTATTATTTTAAATGAAATAAATCAAAATTTAGTTTACTTAGCCGGAAGATTTAGTTCTATTAGTCTTATAGATTTAGTCTAAAAGTGTATAGTCAACAGTCAAACACCATGTATTATGTAATAAACAATGCAGATCCTATTAAAATAAATAATTAATTTCCGGTTGTTACACTTTTAGACTTATAAAATATTGTCTGAAAAAAATATTATAGAATTTTTAATTATTGACATTTTTAATTAGTTTTAACTTTTTATCAAACAATATTATTATATATAAAGCCCATGAGGTTCACTCGAAAATATTCATCTCTTTAAATTTTGTAATAGGCGTTTAAGCTCTAAATTGAACCTAAACGCTAAAATTTTAATTTTGCATATTGTGATTTTACTATGTTGTCTGTTAGATAGAGACAACAAATGCGGGTGAAGCGTCCTAGTAACAAAAGATTATTAATCTCAATCTCATTTTTAACAGAACAAAATTGGTTTATAGTTTTGAATGAATCTGATTATAATAAATGTGCAAACAATTTAAATAAAATATTGAGTAAATACTTATTTGATTCTCTAAGAATGAAGGATAATTACATCCCATCAAATAGAAGAAAAATTAAACCATGTATAACTACAGGCTTAGTAAAATCAATTAGAACTCGAGATAAGTTAGGTAAAATGGTATTTGAGAGGAAAATGACATCAGATTACATAATGATTACAAAAAATAAAATAATAAATTAAGCTTACTAATACGATTGGCTAAAAATGAATATTATAAAATTTAAATTTAAAAAAACACTGGAAATATTAAACAAGTTTGGAACACAATCAAAAAAATAGTTAACAAGGAACAAAAAAATAATTTACAGCCCTCCAAAATCATTTCTACTATAAAAAAAATAGTATAAGAATAAACTAATTGATATAAATATTGACCAGAAATTGTTTACATATACCTACTTTTAATAATTAGGTTTTAGATCTTATACTGTCTCTAATTTACGTAAATAATTTAATTAAACTAGACTTAAATGAAAATAGTATAGCTTTTGCTGACGACACAGTTTTATTTATTGAAGGTGACAATTGGAATGAAATAGAGACTAAAGTAAATACTGGGAAGTCAAATATTCAGGATTGGTATTCAAAAAATAATTTGTTATTAAACTATCAAAAATCCGTATTTATTCTCTTTTCCTTAATTAAAACACCAATTCACCTCATAAAATAATAATAAAATTATACTTCAGTAATTGCGACGACAAGAATAATGAAACAGAATATTGTCAAACAAATTGTCGTGAATTAAATAGAGTAATATCAATTAGATATTTAGATTAGAAAAGGTAATTGTACTAACGATTTATATAACAGTAAACATTTTTCAACAACTCACGTAGAAAACCCCAAATGTTAGGATGTGCACCCATTTGTTTTAAAAGTGTGGAATGGAACGATTCTAAATAATTATTAGTCCCGTGGTCTTCACAAATACATTAAATCATTTTGGTGTGATATGTTCAATCCAAAAAACAAAAGTGTAATTATTTAAAAATCCTTCAACAAGCATTTGAATCTCCGGAAATTGTTGAGCATATTGCCTGATTGCGTAGTATCCATCTATCACACAAAATTGTGGACATATTGGATTATTCCTTGACGCAGGTATGCGGCAAGGCCAAGACCTGATAAATGAAACAATTTGATTAAACTACTTTATTAACATAATTTGATTCAAATATAAAGCTAAAAAGTACCATTCTAAAAACTCTAACTGCTACTTCATGTGTTTTGACTAAATTTAGGACATTGTTCATTTTCTGTGGCAGTAACGAACGATATACTACGTATAATATAAATAAAATTACTACGTAGTTTTCATTCAGTAAAATAATAAGACAATTTTATTAGAATATTATTACTTGTGTGTAATGAAACCAGCAGCAAACTAAACTGCTGGTTGGAAACATTTGGTTCACCGCATTCATCAGCGCTTTCTCATAATCGGTGATAAACCGGACCTGATCATAATTCAGCGGTAGGATTTGTATGATGATGGTAAACAAAGCACAGTATGTTTCCTCAGTCATACTATCCAAAAGAACATAGACCACTGGAAATGCCTGAAATAGAAAAGAAAAATTTTAAATGTGTGCTGACTAATGCAATGAACATAGTTACTTACGACATTCTTAAAACAACTTAGAATGTCAGCAGGCATTTCAAGTCTGTTGGGTGATTAGGGACCGTTTTAAAAGTTTCGTCAATATTAACCAAAATTGCAGTATTCAACTCTGGTTGGTATTTCACAATTGCATCCCTACTCGCAAAAGTGAGTCCAACATTTCTTCCATTAACAAATAACTCTTGTTGGAAAAAGGTGGAAGGTGGATTTTGAAATGTTCGAGAATAATTGGGATATTGTGGATTGTTCAATATCCCAGCTAGTTCATGGATGTCGTGCGGTATACTTGGTGGCCTCGAACTTCTCATCCTGAATACTCTTCTAGCTGCTTGTATATTGGTGTAATTACAAACGCCTTCTGGATATCTGAACACAAAGTTATATCTATATCTAAACAATAAATGAAATATAAATCAAACTTACTGTATTATTTCATTATTATAGATGGTTCGCATAGTTGCCGTTGTGTTTGTTGGATCTAGACTTCTCTCAATAATAGCAGCTCTCAAAATTAGTATATGCATGTCTCTCTGATCAGACTGATGATTGTGTGGATTACGGACTGTTATTCGGTTGTCCATCATATCATTGCTTATTGATGCTGTACCAAAACATCTATGACCCATACGAGGAGGTTTCCTCTCACACACTAGTGTTATGGTGTTGATCAGAGCATCGCGTTTATAATACCTGTATCCCACATTGTCTACATAAATTGTTGAATTCCGATGAACACCAGGGAGCATTCGATACGTTTCTGGTTATTCAACCAAAACGTGTGCCACATCTTCATCTGGGTGATTGATTGGTCTGGCATAATCATGATCCCATAGATGGACTTGAACCCCAAATTCGTTTACAATATTATTCATTCTTGAATTTGTTAATGAATTGAAAGTATGTAGGTGTACACAAAAAAAACACGAACTGGAACACAAAAATAATTTACAAAATTGATTTTAAATTGTATTGTGTGTTCATGAATTTTTATACATACCACCAGCTATTAAAAGTATGTGTGGTCACTAAATATATTAATAAAATAATATAAAAAAATATATTATTATAATAAAATAAGTTAAGTATTAAGGACAAGTCAAAAAACACTGAAAGAAAGCACGCTGAACGCTGCACGTGAAATTTTAGTTGGAAAATAACTCGTGATATTACATAATACCTAATTTATATTCGAAGCACAGGGTGATCATTTCAATGACATTTAATAACTGAAAAGTATATTTTAAATTTTATATAGTTGGTATTATTTTATAAATTTCGATTTTTCGAAATTGTAAGGGTTATATTTCCTATCAATCCGAAAAACTGGTAGTATTCCGGAGATTATATAATTTATATAGGCAACCGTACCTCCGTGTCGAAAAATCGAACTTCTTATCATTTTACTAGATTTATTACTGAACTGCTGCAAAATGCAAAAAATAATTCATTTTCACGTTTTAATTCCGAAATAATATTTACATATTTACAATTTTAAACATGATGTATCCATTTAACGACATTATTGTGTCGGTACTGGAAACACCATTTTCATGTTGAAGTGAAGTTAAAAAAAACGTTTTGAGTGATGGACGTCCTACTGTAATATTTGATTTCACTAGTGGAAAAAATAAAGATTTTAAAGTCAGTATTCATACATTTAAAGTTTCTTGATATGACTCTCATAAGTGGTTGTGTGGTAGTTTTTATAAATAGCGACTGTTTTGTAGTAGGCCTTGTATTCTTCTTGGTAAAATTAAAAATGTTTGGGTAAGTGATCGATATTTTGATTTAAAAAAATCTTTCTAGAAGTGTGAAAATTCATGAAGCATGAAAAGATCACATAAATAACTTTATGGGTTTATGTCTGTACCAAAAATTCTACAAGAATAGGAATGTTTCGACCTTTACATTCTTAGTCATTTTCTGGTTGTAAATTTGATGTAGTTGGTACTTTTAAGAGATCACTTAAGGGGATTGGAAGCGTCCATTTATTAAGGGGTCGTGTATAGGCAATTTAATGTTTTGGGCGCGTTACGCAGTGTGCTTGTGTGAAACGTAAATGATTGTTAGTGTGAGTACGTTCGTAATCAGTCGATACTCGGACTTTGGACCGCCTCGTAAATAACAGCGCGCGCAACGAACCGATCATAAACATTGCTATAAATAATGATATTACGATAACTATTAGTGTGTACATACGAATTATGATTCTCTGTCCGCTCACGGACTGCTAGGCACTGGGTGACGCGGCTGAATATTATGTACTCCTCGGTTTACTTATTTTATAACTGTGATATTTATTTTCATTTTATAACAATTATGAAATATGTACTATCTGTATGTTTAAATGCACTTAGAGTAATGTCGCACCATTACTATAATATGCTGTAATATTATTATTATTATTATTATTATTTACATACTCATAACAATTTTAATTTTAATTTACTTATATTTATATATTATGTAGTTATACAATAATAATAATAATTTGTTTTATTGAATTTTTTCCTAAAATCGTTTTGACTTCGAAAAAAACTCTAGAAAACAGCAAATTCACAAATTTTTCACAACGAATAATCAATTTTCTTCTATTTCAATTCTATCTTTTTATTGGACTAAAAGAATACACATTTTGTTATAAATATAATTTGCTTTGCTATGAAGTGATACAAATCACAAAATTATGGTTTTCAAACATAATATGCTAACAATTAAAAAATTGTG
The DNA here is from genome assembly GCA_032441835.1 of Slavum lentiscoides. Classification (NCBI taxonomy): domain Eukaryota; kingdom Metazoa; phylum Arthropoda; class Insecta; order Hemiptera; family Aphididae; genus Slavum; species Slavum lentiscoides. Next base: position 8,020,424 of record CM063712.1, on the reverse strand, counting down.
CATTATTTTAAAAATTATATAAAATGTTTGCCTCACCTCTCACAAACACCCACCAGCCGCCACTGCTTAATACGTTTTTCTCCGTCAAGTAGGCAGTGTTCCGGTAATAGCGCATTCGTTAAGTCCTCATTGGAGCGCAATGAATAATCTGTATCTTCAAGATAATTCTCTTCTCACTCAGAGACAGCGGCGACGCGGCGTCGACGTTATCGTAAAACCGAATGCATGTAAGCATACGGTGGCGTAGCCAGAATTTAGTCAAGGGGGAGGGTTATTCAATAAATGATATATTTAACTTTACGGGCCTTACTAAGTCAAATATGTTGTTTTATAAAATAAAATTACGTATAATTAAAAAATTTTTTTGTGATAATACATAATAATACAAGGTGACTGGTGATAAAGTATTCAAACACCAGGAGGTTATTGTACACCTCAAATGCAACTGTTCGCCAACACCGTTCGTAATTATACCGTTGACGGCGATGACTCGTGCCTTTATGTCGAATAACCACTCTTTAACCTTTTCGTGTACAGAAGGTATAATATATAATGAAAACAACTCTCGTTATACACAAATAATATTTCTGATATTTAACAAATTAAGAACTAAACAAAATACAAATTACTTACTAATACGTGACATGAAATCGAATATTAATCTTATATATAAATAAATACGGTACCGTTAGACCAGGAGAAAAGAAAGGATATAAAAAGCCGCCGACGCTGATTAATCCGTTTCTCCGCATGCAAATGAGTCCCAGCTGGACTGTAGACTAGGCCGGAGCTGGCCGACGGAAACGACCCACCGATTGGAATACGTGTGACACCTCGTGTATACTCGAAATCTGACTAGTCAGTCTTTCTGCCATGCGCCACTCAGCTCACGGGTGACAGAACTATCACCATAAAAAGGATTGACGAGTGACGGCGCGATGGACGCTTCTCTCCGTGTTACAATACCACACGATTATGCATAACGGTGACGACTTGGACGTTCCTTTCAAACGTGTAACAGGTCCGAGTTTTGGACTGTCACCACAACGACTACTGCGGCGAACCTCGGGCTCTACCGACTCGCGCGCGTACCGAGCTTATCGTGCGTGTACTTCGCACCTTGGTGAAGATAATACATCTCATCACGATTAAATAATTGCACTGGCGCGAACATACTCCCCCCTTGGGAGACACCGTCTCACAATTCTGGAGCGTTAGGGCGTTGTCCTTGGTTGGTACTGACTTGTCCGGATTCGTGAGGAACGATGGAAACAAAGGAAATTTTAACTTTACAGCCTTACAAAATAGTTTGAGTTTACCTACGTGACAACAGTTGCAACAGTATAAATAAATAAATTTGAACAAATGGTATAAATGATACAATGAAATATTTCAACTAATAAAAAATTACAAATACATATAAATAAATAAACAATTTTAGAAAATTATTCGCGTGTAAACAGACAACAAATGTAAATATTAAGTATAAAATACATATAAATATAAATAAATGAACGAAAGGCATACAATTTTGTTGCGTTGATAGCAGAACGGGTAATATACGATTAACAAATTATTCGGTTAGTAATAGAACTAACTTTACAACTGGCCTAGTTATAGTACCTAGTTGAGTTTTTAATTTCACTACCCTAACGACCTTGTCCGATCCCGTTAATAACTCGACTATTCGCCCTAGTCGCCATTTTAAAGGAGGTAGCTGATTATCTTTGATTACCACCATATCACCCACCCTTACTTGCGTCCGGGTCACCAACCATTTTGACCTAGATTGAAGGGTATTTAGATATTCATTGGACCACCGTTTCCAAAATGACTGGTGACTCTGATGCAGGAGCTTCCAACGCGTCAATAATCGGCTGGGTCTATCTATAACACTGGTATCGGGTACACTCAACAATGGTTGTCCTATTAAGAAATGTCCGGGCGTAAGACTTTCTAAGTCATTAGGATCACAAGACATCGGTATTAAAGGTCTACAGTTCAAGACCGCCTCAATGCGACACGTCACGGTTGATAACTCTTCGAACGTTAATGTATGAGAACCCAAAACGCGAACTAAAAGCCTTTTCATGGAGCGAACCGCCGCCTCCCACAAGCCGCCGAAGTGTGGAGCGCTGGGAGGGTTAAAGTGCCAGCTGCAGGGGAGATGTGACGATAACTTATTCTGATTTTCCGGTAGCTCAAATAATTGGCGCAACTGCTTGGACGCACCTACAAAATTAGTGCCACAGTCCGAATATATGTCCGACGGTAGACCTCGCCGAGCTACGAAACGGTCTAAAGTGGCTAAGAAAGCATCGGACGTTAGATCGGAAACTATTTCTAGGTGGACAGCCTTCACTGCCATGCAAACGTAAACTGCAATATATACCTTGTAGTCCCGAGCCTTCCGCAGTTTATGCTCCCGCATATTAAGTGGACCTGCGTAATCGACACCAACCTTGGAGAATGGTCTGCAAGGTAATACGCGTGCCTGTGGTAAATCTGCCATTATCGGCTGTGGCCCAGCTGCAGCTAACCTCACACAAATCGTACATTGCTTAATAATCTTCCCAATAACCCTACGTGCGGAGATTATCCAGAACTGCTTGGAGATAAGAGAGGTCATAACGCGTGGACCAGAATGGCACGTATACAGATGCCAATGGCGCGTAATTAATACTGACAAAACAGACAGCTTAGCTAATAATATCGGATGCTTCTGATTCTCTGACAATTGAGCATTGCGTAAGCGTCCACCAACGCAGATAACCCCTTTGGAGTCAATGAACGGAGAAAGACGAGCTAAGTGACTAGAAGATATTGGTAACTTACGCGATATCTCATTGAATAACGTACGGAAATAACATTGCTGGGACTGTATGACTAAAACACGAAGCGCTTCATCGAGCTCAGCACGTGATAACACACTCGAAGTAGGAGGTTCCCGTCTGCATCTCGAAATAAAACGTCTAACCCAAGCGGTAACGCGTAGCATATGTAGATACGAGGAAAATCGATTAAACCATTCACTACTTATATCTGGACCAGATGCCAGTAACGAGGTGAGCTTGACATCCGGTAATTGAGCTGCTTGTACTCGAAGAAAATCTGTAGTCCATGTATCCGGTTCGTCATATAAGAACTGAGGCCCTTGCCAATATAAGGAATGCAGCTTCAAATCGGACGGCAGAAGCCCGCGAGAAGCACTGTCGGCAGGGTTATCAACGGAATTCACATGTCTCCAGCTGCAATTCGGTAATAACTGCTGTATTTGATTCACTCTATTAGACACAAAAATTTTGAATGACACGTGCTGTGTGGTAAGCCATGACAATACAATGGATGAGTCTGTCCACGCAAACGTATCTGAAACCGTTAACTGAGCTGTCAGCGTATTTCGGATACGAGCCAGCCAGCGTGCGAGTAAAACCGCTGCGCAAAGTTCAAGGCGCGGAATTGTCGTATGGAGCGGGGCGAGTTTGGTCTTAGCTCCTAACAAGTACATACTCACGTGACCATCACAGTCCGTCACCCGTAGATAAACAAGTGCAGTATACCCGCGTTCCGACGCATCACAAAAACCACACAAACGGTACACATGTCGCGGGAGCACACCAACAAACCGAGGAACCCGAATTTCTGATAATAAATATAATTCAGACATGAAGTGGGACCACTTGTCCTTCATGACTTCCGGCAACGGTTCATCCCAAAACACCCCTAACCGCCAGATATCTTGCATTTGATGTTTCGCATATAACACTACTGGGGCCAAAAATCCTAATGGATCGAAGATCCGAGCGATTACCGAAAGAACCCCTCGTTTGGTTGTCACATTACTAGGGAAACTGACGTCGTAACCAAGTGTATCTTCCTCTGATGTCCACTTCAAACCTAACACTTGAATCGCAGTAGTTTCATCATTGAACGGAAGACAGCCAGACGCACGATCTTCCACCGGTATGCTGTTCAATAGTTCTGTCGAATTGCTGGACCATTTCTTTAATTCAAGTCCGAATTGTGACAGGCTATTGATTAAATCGGATTTGAGCACTAAGGCTTCCTTAATAGTATCTGCACCCGTACAAATGTCATCCATGTACGTCTGGAGTCGTAAGGCGTTTTTAACCGCTGGCACGCTGGAGCAATGACGATCCGCAATATCCTGGAGAACTCGTAAGGCCAAGAATGGTGCACAATTTACACCGTACGTCACTGTATTTAAGACATATTCTTGTATGGCTTCAGTAGGAGAAGCTCTCCAGACGATGTGTTGATACTTGCGGTAGGTTTCGTTCATTCTTATCTGTCTATACATTTTGCAGATGTCGGTGGAAAATGCATATCGATATAACCGAAATCCCAACAAAACGTCAATAATATCCCTTTGTAACTTAGGCCCAGCATGCAATACATCGTTCAGGGATTGGCCTGATCGACTTCGAGCGGATGCATCGAATACAACGCGTAGCTTCAGCTCACCATTCACCTGTTAGCATACTGCGTGATGAGGTATGACATAAAGGCCTGGCCCTTGTGCCAACGACATGTGTCCCAAGGACTCGTACTCCGACATGAATTTTCGGTAAGCCTCACCTAGTACCTCGTCTTGCGCCAGCTTGCGCTCCAGATGCTCAAACCGTTTTAACGCTACTTCTCGCATACCATCAAACTTAGGACATAAATACTCTGGACGAAAAGAAAACGGAACACTGTAACGTCCAGCATCGTCAATGGTGGTTTCTTCTTGAAACGTTGCTTCGCATTGGCCTTCATCCGTAAAAATAAGAGGAGCCTCTTCTGGTTCTTCGATTTTCCAAAACCTACTCATTAGCTCTTCGATCGACGGAGTTACCGAAACTAGGAGGCATCTCGCAGTGATGTCAGGTGTTTGCTGTACTGGTCCGATCAAAATCCAGCCAAAGACTGATTTGTACGCGGATGGCAACCCGTCTCCTAGCGAGTATTGTTCACCCGTCCACAACTGCGGAAATATGTCCGCGCCTAATAACAATTCCACCGGACCTGGGGTATCGAAATTAGGATCTGCGAGATTTAAGTGAGAACAGCTTTCTCTTACACTCGTAGACAAACTATGACTGGGCATTTCCGATGTAATCGTTGGAAGTACCCACGCTTTAACTGACATGATCGGAGCTGATTCATGTCGTGGTTGTACCTGAAGCTGTACCGTTCCTAAAATTTCTGGGATACAATGACCAGAGAGCCCTGTCACTGTGGCTGTCCAACGGGATCGTCGGAGACCTAAACGGTCTGAACAAGAGGACGTGATAGCGCTGATCTGCGAACCGGAATCGATGAGAGCCCGAGCTGACTGCACACCTCCTCCAGCGTCGCGCACTAATACCATGGCTGTCCCTAACAATACGGAATGAGTCGATCGTGATCCAATTAAGACCGCAGAAGCTTCTTGAGAAGAACTACTTTGACCTGCCGAATGGTCTCGGTGTAGTAGTAAATGATGACGGCGTTTGCACACGGGACATACAGACTGGCATTTATTTGACCAGTGTTGATCGCTGAAGCACGCCATACACAACCGATGTTTACGAATAACGTCATACCGCTCATCTACACCTAAATTCTTAAAGACCGGGCAGTTATTTAGTTTATGTGTACTGCTACAATTAGGACACTTAAGAGCTGCGTTAACTGATGATTTCGTGGTCATTAATGAGGTAATTGGTTTCCCTATACGAGGCCACTACTTTCTATTCTTAAAGGTTCCCGCTGTGGGTTGTCTTACTGATGTAGAAGCACCATAATTCACGCTTGCGTTCTCTAAAATATGTATCCGACCCTTTATAAATTTGATTAATTCTTGCACGCTGGGATACTCGTAGGTATTGGCTGTCTCAAATAAGCGACGAGACGAAATCGGTAAACAACGTGACGCGATTGTGAATAGTAGAAAATCACCTATATTTGGGATGTTAAGCGAATTTAATAATGCGATATTTTCGTCAAAGGTGTTTATGAACTCGTTAAGTGACATCATGGATTCCTGCTGAGCTACAGGTGCCGCGAGAAGAGACTCCACAATTGAAGAAGCTAATCGGCGCGGCTTTTCATATCGTTCCACGAGTGCCGACCAAGCCAACCTATACGTACTGTCCGATACAGTAATACCCTTTACTACGTCAGAGGCCTCTAGCTCCAAACAATTTAACAAGTAATAAAATTTTTCAATATTAGATAAGTTTGGACGACTATCGACAAGCGCGACAAATCGATCACGGAATACGGGCCAAAGATGAATACTACCTCCAAAACGTGGTAACGGTATTTCTGGTAGTCGAACAGTGTGACCTGGGCGCTCCGATGGCACTTGTTCCACCTGCAATATAGGGGAAGATGATCGGCTACCTCCTATACTTCCGTACTCTTTTACGCTATTCCGATTTTCATTCACCCTTACTGAGCTAGAAACGATCTTTACAGACCCACTTACATGGTCATCAGTGTCATCCTGATATTGATAAGCTAGTGTTTTAACGGTTAGAAGCAACTCATGGGTATCAAGCTCGACTTCATTTGAAAAGGTCTCACATTCACCTAAATCAATCATGGCGTCCAACACTGCGTCATTTTCAACTATGAACTCCCTCCAAAGAGTATCGAGATCATTTGCGGCAATCAAGAATCTCCGAATAAACTCTGGGTTGGTAGCGCAACTTGCACCTAATTTTGAATTGCCCGAATGCGTTCAATTACGGATAAACGTTTGGTAAGAGCTCGTTTCTTACTACGAGACGCACGATCGTTGTCCATATTAATTACAGTAAAAAGTCGTTATTGTAATTTAAAAATCGACACAGATTATTACGTAATATACCTATATTAAAGTTTATTTTGTGCGAGTGCTAGAGTAACGGTAAGAAGAGAAAAAATAAATAAATAAATAAAATAACGACAACTACACAGATATACACGGCTTGTAGAAAACGATAATCACGAGAACATAATAAATAACGTATAATCGAAGCAAGAGCAAAACAATAAATAATGATAAATAATGACCGAGACACGGATAAATCTCAAACACTATTTTATTAGCTAGTACGGGCTATAATATAATACTTATACGATTGTCACAAAATGTCAAGGTCGCTCACTTACACCCACCAAATATACCTAATAGTTATCGATACCTTTGATATCTAAACAATAACGTGCGCGCTGAATAGTAATCGCGCGACGACAATATATGTACAGCAATAAGATATAATTATTTTCAATTATCTCAGGGCAAAGGTCGATTTCCTCGCTCGGATTTCGGACGTAAGCGTGTGAACTTAACTCAACTACGAAATATTTTATATTACACTTAAAATTAATATACTGTCTTATATAATATACACACTCACTAAGCACAGCTTGCTCAGTGGATTCGACAAAAAAACACTAATAAAAAAATACTAACCACGCTCTGCTACCAAAATGTTCGCCAACACCGTTCGTAATTATACCGTTGACGGCGATGACTCGTGCCTTTATGTCGAATAACCACTCTTTAACCTTTTCGTGTACAGAAGGTATAATATATAATGAAAACAACTCTCGTTATACACAAATAATATTTCTGATATTTAACAAATTAAGAACTAAACAAAATACAAATTACTTACTAATACGTGACATGAAATCGAATATTAATCTTATATATAAATAAATACGGTACCGTTAGACCAGGAGAAAAGAAAGGATATAAAAAGCCGCCGACGCTGATTAATCCGTTTCTCCGCATGCAAATGAGTCCCAGCTGGACTGTAGACTAGGCCGGAGCTGGCCGACGGAAACGACCCACCGATTGGAATACGTGTGACACCTCGTGTATACTCGAAATCTGACTAGTCAGTCTTTCTGCCATGCGCCACTCAGCTCACGGGTGACAGAGCTATCACCATAAAAAGGATTGACGAGTGACGGCGCGATGGACGCTTCTCTCCGTGTTACAATACCACACGATTATGCATAACGGTGACGACTTGGACGTTCCTTTCAAACGTGTAACAGGTCCGAGTTCTGGACTGTCACCACAACGACTACTGCGGCGAACCTCGGGCTCTCCCGACTCGCGCGCGTACCGAGCTTATCGTGCGTGTACTTCGCACCTTGGTGAAGATAATACATCTCATCACGATTAAATAATTGCACTGGCGCGAACAGCAACAAAAAAGTTCCTTTTGACTATGATTGAATTCTTAAGTATAAAGTAGAAATTTTGGTTTTTGTTTTTTTCAAAAAAATTTAATTTTTTTCTTTAACTGACCATACATTATATCCTGAACTATTAGTCCTATATTAAATTTGATAACCCCATTAAAAAGTCCATTAAACTTTCTTAAAGAAAACATACAAAGCAAGGTTTCAATATTAATTTCATAAGCACTAGCACAATCTTAAAATGTCTAAATTTTAAAAATTTGACTTCTACCTAATAATTTTGTTTTGTCACTCAGAAGTCAGAGGTGTGCAAATTTCACAAAAATTTTCTTTTTTAATAAGCTTTCCAATGGAATACTCATTTTTTTGAAAAGTTTTGTTTTGGAGAGAAGAAATCGCACTTAAAATAAAAAATAAACAATATGGTAAATGGTACACAATACTTCCATGAAATGAATCCAGCCTCAAGGTAGTCATCGTAACTAGCTCACATGTAAATTACCTGCATTCAGTGGCGTAGTCAGGATTACGCAATGAGGAGGGTTTTAAGTATTAATGAAACTATAGGTTTTTACATATTTACATTTTCTAAATTAATTTCGATATTTTTATCAAATACTCTAGATAGAGAACATCCTTCCCGTAGTTTTTTTACCAAATTAGAAAGAAATCTTAGGACCTGTAGGGCATTTTCAAAAAGAATAAACGGCCAACAACAAAGACGACGTGATGCATTAAACGAAAAGGTTGAAGAACAAGTATTGGCTTACGTTAGATTGAATCCTAGAAGTTCTACACGTCACATTGACAGGGAACTCGGATTGTCTCATACCACAATTCAAAAGATTTTTAAAAAAAACAAAATGCATCCATATAAACCAGATTTAATCCAACATTAACGAGAGGGCGATGCAGAGCGTAGAATTTCATTTGTAGCTTGGTTGATGACTGAATTAGATGTAAATCCATTCCTTTTAAATTCCATATTATGGACCGACGAAATCTGTTCATTATACTCGCGCATGCGCAATGCAACTTTTTTTTCTTAATTTTAACTTAATTATGCTTATTAAACCTAATTGGTTTGTCCGATCTACATAAAATTTGTACAATGGGTAGTTCAAAATGAAATAAAACATTAGTAAATTAGAAGGGGAAGTTTTCAAATGTCTAGGACCGTTTTTTTCAGAGTAATAGGGGGCAAAAACGAAAATTGCGTAATTTTCGATATTTTTCGTTAAATCGCTGTAATTCATTCAGTTTTGGACATATAAAGTTGGTTGAACCACTTAAATTCATAAAATGATGTCCAATAATGTTATTCTAAAGAAGAATTATGGGGATGGGCATGATATATGTGATTAGGAAAAACTATGCTAATGTTATAATATTACAACAATATTGGCTAATATTGAAAAAATAGAACAATTTAAATTTATTGTATAAGTGTTTACTCTTACTTATATAGTTACCTGAAGTATAATGCATCCATAGAAAAGTAGATGATATCTAATAAGACACCTATCCCTAATATGCTAGTTATTACGATCATGTAGGATAAGAAAATATGAGGGTGAAGAGGTTTAGGTTCCTTAGTAAAACTTGGTATTAATAATAAAAGATACACAATAAAGTACATTCACTTTGATACTTGTTCTTTTAAAAAACGTTTATTTCATATTACACATTCATTTAGACATTTCCTTAAATAAATTTAGATATGGACTCCAGATACCAACCAGACATCAAGTGGTTTTTTTTTTTTAGCGAACGGGGGGGTGGGGCGATCACCCTGATCGTCCCCCTCTGGATCCGCTCCTGCTGCTGATATGGATTGGATAGTGACGATATTAGCCACGATTTTTGATCTTCGAATATATGAAATTGTTCTACATTAATTTATTAGTATTGTTCAGGAGATCCGTAATAATCCGTAAACATAAATTTATTCGAATACTTTACAAGTCTGATAATTTTTTTTTTGGGGGGTTGGGGATGGTCTATTTAAGAAATGTTTGACAAATAGGGAATTCGATACATTTGACTTGGTATCGAATAATAGGTTTAATCAATGATCGAATATTTTATTCGAGACCAAAACGTTTCGATTGAATAATTATCGAAAATTTTCACAAACAAGTGATATTATTTGCTAACAATTTATTATTATATTAAAAAAATGTTGGATAAGTAATTAGTATAGGTAATAGGTATATAATACAAAAACAAAAATTTAGGGGGCGGGGGTTCGGTCCACCCTCCTGGATACCACACTGATTCGGATTATTATTGTTATACATACATGTATCAATTAATAATTTTCATTTTCATTTCTATTTCTTCCACATATTCTTTTATTTCATTTCTAGTTTTACTATAATAGTAAAGTGTCAGAATCAAAATAAAATATAAACATGACCTTCATTATTTTTTAATGTCTAGGTATTGACCGTCTTTAAAAGGCAGCTATATTCAAAAAATGTTTGCCAAGGGCAAACGGCCCGAACCAATGGCAAACTTAAACTAAAACATATATACTATAATAAAATTCTATATTTGACTCACACCGAACTATAAGGAACGTGATAGAATTTAGGTGTTATTGTATAGAAGAAGCCCGTCAAACCATAAGAGTACCCCTAGGGCCTAGTGGCCTAGTGGATAAGTGCTTTGACAATTGATAAAAGGTTTAATTTCCGTTAATTATTCTCTAATTAACCTTTTAGAAGTAGGGGAGATCGGGATTAGTTGTTACAATTTTGATATTTTTAATTTTAATAATTTTTCTTTTAATATGTTCATAATTAATGTTAGACCAATTTATTGAGTTACTACTTCTTAGGTCCCATTTATATTATAAAAGTAAGGATAAATTTACTTTTAAATACTAAAAATACGATGTTTTATTTACCTAATCAAAATGTAACAACTTGCCCCAAATGGGGGTAAATTGTTTTAATTTTATTTGTAATAAATTATTCTAATAAATAACAAATAAATAGTAATTTTTTATTGCAAAGCCTTATAGCGAAACCAGTGTTGTATATTACAATTTCGAAAACATTAGAAACAAAATATTAAAAATTTTATTATAATAATTGTTTAATAATCGTTGAAGTGAAGTCGCGAGTCACGGAACAACGATCCACGTTTATGCTGTACTGTGAACAATTACTCAAGTTTAAAAACAATATTTTTTCAAAAATTTATAATACCTTAAAAGTTATAATATTGAACCTTTACGGCTATACTATATACCTACATTGTTTGCCTTTCAGGTAAGTAAAAAAGATTCCATAATGTCTCATAAAGATAGTAAATCTACAAAGCCTAGAAGGTTTTTAAAGGAAAAGAGGAGAGCGTACATGCTTGTCAACGGCCATAATAGTCTGATAGTACATATTTTACATATAGATAACTGCCTGCTCTCATTGTGCCTGCGCTGTACAGTAGATGTCGCTAGTTACAAAAATTAATGTAAATTTACTGATATTCTAACAGATTCACGACTAAGGGTCAGTTTTATAATAATAGTTTAAACCTTGTTCAAATCGAAAAGTGCGTATTACGATTCACTGAACCTAGTTTAAACTGAAGTTTACTTGATCCACCGATTTCGGCGAGTTAAACTGAATTCGAAGTTGATCTGTAATTTGATTGGTTGTACATTAGCTGACAACGGACGCATCATAGACGTTATTTGGAGTTATCATTTTTTTGTTTGAATTTATGTAATCGTGTATACATTTTTATTTTTTGTAATATTATTAATCTGCGATAATGCTACGAGTAATTAAAAACGAAAAATAATGAAAAACAAAATCTAATCTCTGCAATTATAATCAGTTTATCAATTGTCATACACACACTATCACCCAAGCTATTCCATTGTCACAGATAATTTCCAATAACCACGGTTCAGCAAAACTAAACCAAATCTTTGATTGTAAAACTGACAAGAAGTTAACCCAAGATCAATTTCTGAACCAGGTTCAGCTGAACTCGAGTTAAACCACGAATTGTAAAACTGACCCTAAGTACGCAAGATAGGTATAGAGTGAGATTTGGTACGTGGAATGTTAAAAATTTTTTTGCGTCGACCTCGGAAAACGGAAATAATGTACGACTTTTTGAATGTCTCCGCGTAATTTTAATAACAAAAATACGAAAAATCACGACAGTGTAGCCAACTGTAGTGGACCACAGGATATCATATTATCGTTACTAACATTAAACACCTCTAAAAATTTTGTTCCCAACACTGTTTCTACAATACTCTATGGTACATATAGAATATAGACCAATGAGCGCGTTAGGTAACCAAGTTCACGGTTATTTTTATTCTGTGCTGAGTGCTCTTTTTAGTTTTTTATATTAATAATTTTTGTAGTAATCCGTAAGTACACTTATATTTTTTCCTGTACCATACATATGCTACGTATTATGTATTTTTTTTTTGTTTTTACATGTAGAAAGAAAATGCCAAAATACGTGTACAGCATTAGTGGCCACCACTGCCACGTGTATTTCGGCAGTGGTGGTCATGGCGGCGGTGGCGGTTTCCACAAACGTGGAAATCGTTCACCAGTGAGGTGTAAGTTGTTTGAATTAATATAGATTAGAAGAATCATTTTTTATAAAGTTGTTACTGTATTATAATAACGCAATCGCAGCAATACGATTTTCTTTAATACCCCAGTCCACGTTAACTGCGTAATGTAAAAACTCGTACTAATCAGAAATAGTAGATATGAACACAAGGTAAAATTATATTCGAAAACAAAGTCATTAGCGTCATCGTAAAATATTTATCGAACAACTGATAAATAGGGACAGAACTTATGGCACGACTAGGTATATTATATTGTTTGTGCTAATGTTTCTGTTATGCAATACATTATTTAATATAAAAATTATATTCGAGTCGATACATAATTTTTTTGAACAGTAGCCGGTGGAGTCGATAGCCGGCGGAGTCAATATATACATTTTAGGCCCGGATCGTACTACGGCGGTAGCGCCGCGCGGCGACGCCGTTGAGACGACAACGCGTTTGTTTATACGGGTCGGATCATACCAGGGGTCGGACACTTCTGATATAATCGAGAATCAAGTCGCCATTTTGTGTCAGGTAAAATATTATCATTTTAGTTGTTGTGATAAGAATTATTGCCCGTTGAGTCACAAAAGTTGCTGTTCTAGTATATACTTAATCTATTCTGTAATTCTATATAGACATTAATATTATGAAAAGTACTTGAATACGTACACAGAGTGTTAAATATGTTTTAAAATAAAAGTAAAATTAATATAAAAAATTTTTTTTTTATTATTACAAAATTTTGTCACAGAATAGATCAATAGTAATAGGTTGACAATTTTAGTGCAGCGTAATGGTCACACTGATTTACCTTTCTTAAAATGGCCGACTGATTTCTACCTCGGGCCTATGCTGCCCGTGTAAATTTTTATCAGTGTCCATTCTGATTAATCTATTCTGTGATCATACTATGGCAATAGCGCCGTAATCGACCGCTCGGCGCAGTTTTGAACCGCGACGTGTTGCGGTTTGGCGGCGACGCCGCGACGACCGCTTCCTTCGTAAACAGGTTATTTTAACGTCATGTATACGCGGCGACGCCGCGCGGTTATCCGATTAGTTTCTCGTTTTGCTGTCGTCAAAATGGACGTGGAGATAGTAAACATTGAGAAACAAGAGTGCTTGTGGAAAAATACTAGCAAGGAATATGCAGATAAGATGGCAAAACAACGGGCGTGGAGTACTATTGGAGAAGAAATGTTTAAGGAGTGGCCGTACTTAAATAAATAAGATGAAAAAAGACTTAAAAGTAAGTTTAAATATTATTTAATTTATAATAGACTATACTAATATAATAAAGCTGAAGGCATGGGCGTCTCGAGGAGGAGGCAAGAAGGGGAAATTGCCTCCCCAGGGTTTTGACAACTTATTGGGAAACTCACTGCATATTTTGAGCGTTTTAGATTTTCCCAGTTTCGATGGTATTTTTTTTTTTTTTTTAATACGTGTTAAATTTGAATTATTTTGTGTTTTTTTTTTTTGTAAATCTCGTATAACTATGCAAAGAAAACTGTTCATATTGCCGTTTCATTAGATATTTTATATTATATACGTAGTCTATTTTTATAGACATTAAATTATCGCGATATCTATTTTTTTAAATTGTATGTAATTTACACGAAAATTAAAATAAAAAAAAATAAAAATTTTGAAACTCATATTTTCGTGTTTTAAAGTGCATATTATGTCAATGTGCTCGCGTATTTAGTGTTTTTTTAAAGCTATACAAGTCTTCTGTCCAAATAATAATAATAATAATAATAATATATAGGTACGATATGTTCAACTCAAATCGAATGTACTACAAACGATTCGGCTCGGAAAAAATACAAATACATTTTATTCATAAAAAAAATATTACAGTCAATAAGCCGTGTAATGACGTCTTGTTTCGCACGAGAAAAAAAATTATATAATATATTAAAATTTAAAATTAAAACATATTAAGATATATTTAAGTTAAGAATTGATTTTATAAAAAATGTGTCATTTATTTTTCAAATTACGCCCCCCAAAAAAAAAATAGTCTGCAGATGCCCATGGTTGAAGAGTTTATTATTTTTTTTAACGCGCTAATCACTGGAACTACTAGTCGGATTTGAAGTTTTGCATTTGATAGCTCCGTTCTGCACGGGAACAGCTAGTATTAATATATAATTAATAATAAAATGAATAAATAACATCAAACATTATTGTAGGAAATATCTTATTATACAAATTTATAAGTATAATGTACAAATATGTAAGCAACTGGTATACTATACTACTGGCACGCTGAGTAACTTGACAAATCTAAAAACAAACTTAATCGAGAGCGCCGCGCGGTTTCACCGCGGTAGTATGATCGGTACATACGTTGCGGCAATAAGCTCGCCGCGCGGCGCTACCGCCGTAGTATGATCCGGGCCTTATAGAAACCGAAAATGTCGGCGGAGTCGATATCCCCCTGTCATATACTACTGTTTTTGCTGTTAAACGAAATACAGAGATTATTCGAGATAATTTGGGTTTTATGTTTTATAAGAATAAAATCACCGAAATGTGAGTTAAACTATAAAATTACTGAATATGGAGGCTCAAAACCAAAAGGTGCATTTGAATCATTATTGAAGAATTACAGAGAATCAAAATATTCTAAATAAATTTTAAGTTATCATTAATGTTGTGAAGTTTAGAACCTTTTGGTTCTGAGCCTATGTTAATAGTTCATACACAATACCTATATTTTGAATATAATTGTACAGCTATTTGGAATGTTGTGAAAAACAACTGGTGACTCAGTGTAGGGCCACTGCGTTAATTTCATTGGACCGCAGTGACAACAGTTCGTTTTGTCTAAGCAACACAATCATCCTGTAATACCCTTCAATTCGGATGTTCCGTTGCTTAGACAAAACTTAACAGAAAAGGCCTTGCAAACATCAATGCGTTCTTATAGTCCTAGAGAAATATATACTGAGTCAATTGTATAGTTGGTACATATAACAGTAACATTATAATATAACTAATATAATAATAATAATATTATTAATAAATACTTATTTAAGTTTCCCGAATGGAGCATTACAGTATACTTTTCTACAAAGTGCTGAAAGAATACGACGTCTGGGGAAAATGTCGTTCCCGCGAACTCCACGGAATATGCAAGACCTTCATTTATTATTAATGGCTGAAGAAAATAGCAGATTTGAACATTCCATACAAAACGTATTAAATAAGTAATTTAATATTTTTTTATAGATTTTACCAAGGTCCAATATTCATCAACAATATCATTGTAGGTATTGTTTTTTGTAATTTAATGAATATTCAAGAAATGGGACCAGAGTTGAGAAATGTATGTAATTTTAGCTAAAAATAATGATTTTTAAAATTAGTTGTTTTCGATATTTAGTTTCGTGAAGTGAGATGTGATGGCACTTTTAAAACAGTACCAACATTTTTGGACAATAGCGCGTACCAAATATTTTCATTTCAAGTTATTTATAAAAATGTTGTAAGTATTAATTTAAGTTATTAATTAGAGATTTGTTTGATATCCATTCTTTAAATCATAATAGAGGTTTCTGCGAATTATGGTGTAATATAATATAATAAAATCACCGAGTGGGTATTTATTTAGTAACTGCAACAAAAAAAACAAAAAATTAAATATATAATATATTTTTAGAGTTTTTTTCTATTACTTCACGCAATATTAACTGGAAAGACACAGGAAATGTATATAGAGGTATTGTCAAATAAAGAAATGTGTTGCCTTTAACGTACAACCAACTTACCATTATATTTTATTTGATTTATCTGAAACATTATGGGGACGAAGTTTTAATGTTTTATATAAACCCTCCTCCAGAGAAAAACTGAAAGTACACCACTGCTGTTTATCATTATTATAATTTATGGTGTGTCGGCGTACGATAGTTTGTGAGTGACACGTGAGACATAACCAACAGTCGTGGACAATTATTTAAAAATAATTAGGTATAATACATATTTATGAAATTTTCTATGTAATTAAATAATAAGTTTTAAAATCTATATTTGTTGTAATTGTTGGTATATATTATTATACTGTAATAATTTGATGAAAATTAATAGTGTGGGTGGGTGGGGGCAAAGCACCCCACGGGTCAGATTGAGTCTTTGTAAAGGACGCGAAGTCTGGGGACTTCAAGACTTCCTTAAATTTTACTAATTCGAGCACTGACCACACTAAAAATGTTCAGAAAGAATTTTACACTCTCTGACAATGCATTCCAGATGAATATATTTGATTTATTTTTCTGATTTTTTACTTTATTATATAAATAATGTTTTATAATTATATATATATTTTATATAATTATTAATTCTTTGTTTATTAGATTGCAGACATTAGTAAACTGTTAATAATGATGGAAAGAGGTGAAGGAAATGAGTATCCAGGAAAAAGTCTAGATGAAATAAATATTGATATTGACGATTTATTATCTAATGAAGATGAAGAATATACGAATGATGACAATAAAAGTATACAGAAAAAAGTCTTGCCTCGAAAAACTACTGAATCAAGTCAATATAAGTTTAAAAAATTAACTTATTGACTGAAGTGAAATCATCATACAAGAATCAAGTTTCAAATAATGTACAATTAAAAACAACGGAACAAAAAATAATAATAAAAATTATTGTGATATGGTCAGAAGAAGAAAAAAACAACAATCATTTCATTTTTTAAAAAACGTTTACTTTTAGGTAAAGCATCTAAAAAACGTGAGTGCGAAAACTTCTAAATCTACATCCAAAAATGAAAAAAACCGTGGAAAAAATTAAAGATTTTGTACATAACAAAATTAATTCGGGAAAAAAAATTATTATAATAAATAAAAGTAAAAAATAATTTATTATATTCTTAAACATTTTTTTTTTACGTGTAACTTTAACATTTCAATTACTTTTTAAATAATAATTATGTTAATTATATGAAGTATCTCTCAAGAAATACCACCAAATTGTTTTGTTTCAAGAGAATATTCTAATAATTTTATTTCCATTGGCTTATTAGTTGGATACATTGTAAGAATGGTAGGTATTTTTAACACTATAAATGAAAATTAACATCATTTACTTTCATTATTATAATAAAATCATTTTTGGTATTACTTACGAAATGTTTTCTTTTTAGGTCATAAAACGAATAAAGTGTCATGAATGTAATGTAGCGATGTATGATGGAGATTTCAATGATAATAGAATTCAATTAATTCTACAAAGACCAGAGGTTGGTTCATCATCCCTGCATCAGATGTCATGACTCCTTGTCGTACAATAAAATTGTTATATAAAAGAGTCAAACACGACATAGCTGAAATTAATCAATTTTATTTAGCTCAAATCTTATTAGAGGCATCTGTTTTTGCATCAGTTGCGACCCAATAATTATTTCCATCAATTAATAACTGGTGTGAAGTTAGCAAGAGGCTCCCAGCAAGTGAAAAGAAACGTATATTAAATTGCCTGTACGCTGCCCCTACTAATCAGGACTTTGAAACATAATATACCAAAATAATTATACGATAGATAGCACCACAAATATTTTATATACATCTACCATATAGTCAGAAAAATTAATACATTATTATATAATATTTATTATAAAAAAACGACCCTAATTGCTGGCCCGTTTCGGACGTATTCCGGAGAGTGTCACAGCGAAATTCGAATGCCAAATGAGAGTCCGTGAAATTTACTACAATATAGGAAAATAAAAAATTGTCCGCGTCCATAAACGAGCACAAAACGTCGTATCATAAAAGTATAAGTACAAATGTTTCCAAATTTTGATGAATATATAAAGGAGAAGGACGTCAACAAGCAAGTGGTAGCTATTGTTCAACAGCACTTACAATCACTAACTGAATCCTTTTGTCGTTATTTCCCAAAAAAAGAAGATCCTAGACATAGGAATATGTGAATAATAGATCCATTTGCAGCAAACGTTGAAAATAATAATTTAAATATGAACGAAAAAGAAAGCCTCATCGATTTATCATCAGACTATACTCTCAAAGCTAAATTTCAGTCATCCTTATCAATATCTCGTTTTTGGCTTAACGTTAAAAGTGAATATCCATTGTTGAGTGAAAAAGCAATGAAAATTTTAATTCAAATTTCAACAACGTACATATGCGAAAAAACATTTTCATCTGTCACAGCTATTAAAACTCGGTACCGGTCTCGGCTTGAAATAAGGAGAACTCTCCCTCTTGCAATAACTTCATAAGATGATTAAATACACGGAAGAACTGTTAACTGTCACTGTAGCAGGAGTTGATAGAACATTTAAAACAGTTCCAAAACGCCCTCCTCAATTTAGAAAAGGTTGTTTCCTTATATTTCAAGTAATTTATAAAAATGTTGTAAGTCATTAGTTATAGTTCATATTCAAAGAATACATAATATTATATACTGAAATACATATTCACTATCAATGCTATATACTCGTATTTAGTCGTTTCCAATGGTGTATGCCCTTACTTCAAAAATGATCCAAGCCACATACGAATCTTTCTTTAGAATTGTTAGAAAGATTGTATCATTGAACTTTGCGCAGCTAACAGTAATCACAGATTATAAGCGTGGCTTAATTAATGCTGTAATGGTCGTTTTCCCTGGAAGTCAATTCCAGGGATGCTGGTTTCATTATTGTCAAGTGAGTATTCAAATTGTGAATTGCATTCACAGTTCTTGTATAATTCATATTAATAATAATATTTGGTAAACCCAAGTTATACTTCCTATTTGGTATTTGTGAACTTGTTGTTCTAATTTATTTACGTTTATTATTTAGTCTATTATCCGGTACTGTAGAAGGAGTATTATGAATAGTGTGTTTCACCTATTCCAGATAATACTTGAAGCTAATCGAGTACTGCGCATGGTAATTTTAAATATTACGTTATTAAATATTATTACTGAAGTGCAGTATATTACACTTTGAATAATTAATTATTTTTAGATTTTAGCATTATTTTAGAGAACTGAATGGATTATTATGTTGTAATGTAACAAGAGTATAATATTGTCGCGCGCTGACACGCACATACACGTCGTAAGGAAACCGGACAAAGCCGAAAGCCCGATAGCCACCACCTAAAAGCGTTGCGACAAATATACACATGCCGGCCGGGCCATCCTAATTAAAATTCGCTCACTCGCTTGGTCCGACGCGTACCTATTGCAACGACGCGAACATATATTTTTTTTGTTACATACATTTTTTTTTTTAATTGTGCCAATGTGTTTTAAAAAGATGGAGTAGATCCTCAGGGATCTCTCCCAACGATGTGCCAAACGGGCAACAATTATAATCGGATATGTTATTTTTTTTATGTTATTTTTTTTTGTACCTTGGCTGGTTTTTACTAAGTGTTCATATATATATACTCGTATATCTTTATACCTACACATTACAAAAATTTTGCTAAATTTTTGTACTTTATATTGTTCCATAATATTATTTTCAATCGTTGTCATTTCTTTTTAATTATACGTTACATTTAAAGAAAAAAAAACAATCTTGGTGTAATTTTCCATTTTAAAAAAAAAACAAATTTCAAAAATTAAAATCCTAAACCTCCGGCATCAATGATGCTATCCGGGTTTAGGTTGGCGACCCAGCTATGAGCACGGCGTCAGTAACCGGAGGGTTACAATGTGATATTTAATGAAATAAAATACCTACAGACACATTTTTATCAAATTTGAGTATCTGAAAATATACAACTTTAATAATTAGATGAACATTATAATTTAATTAATACAAATTAGTTAAAATTAAGGGGTTCAATTAACATTAACGTTAACGAATAGTAAATTTACTTCAATTACTAACGAAAATAACTATAACGCAGTAGGCAATAATCTGTTAAATATTTGAATAAAATTTTTCCTCTCTATAGTGTGTTCTCTGGCATTAATTTTCATTTTATATTTGTGGTGCTATCTATCGTATAATTATTTTGGTATATTATGGTACAAAATCCCAATTAGTAGGGGCAACGTATAAGCAATTTAATATACCTTTCTTATCACTTGCTGGGAGCCTCTTGCTAACTTCATACACGTGTTTTTTCGCACGAACGGTTAAAAACATCTTATCAAATAAACGGACGCTGTGAAAAGCCACCGCACTTCCCTATATCACCCGTGTAAAATAATTATTCCCTTACTGTCGCTTTGCCGCCGCTGTTTCTACGATTATCCGTCAAAGCGCTAGTAGTACATGCGCCCAATGCGAATGACTACCGAAACGTTTAAACGCGTTAAACGTTATATTGAATGTTGAATTTTTACATTTTGTCATGCCAGGAATCAGTGTATTGTACCTGCATCATAGACTGAAATGCGGGGGCTTAGGGGGCGAAGCCCCCCAAATATCTTATAATTTGTATGTATTTTGGATATTTGACTGATATTAAAAATGTTAGCTCCCTTAGAAAATTTAACAGATTTCCGCCTATGACCTGCATGCAGGGCCGGCGAAAGCTATGGGCGACCTGGGCGATAGCCCAGGGCGCTGATCACAAAGGGGCGCCACACCGACAAGAATAAGACTGATATTTTTTTTAAAATTATTACTGATTTTAAAAACAAAAATTTTAACTTTACTCATGATGCTGCCATTAATTTGAAATGCATAATAATATGTAATATATTTTTGTCATTTCGTAGAATAACTAAATTATTATTTTTAATTAAAATAGTTTATTTTCAAAAAAGCAATTTAAGTAATGGTACCCTCATTGTTAATTTGAAACGCAGTGTACTAGTGTCGATGTTTATATGTAAAAATATGTATAAAATATTATTTTTTAAAAAAAAACTGTTCAAAAATAATTTGATAAATAACCAATATTATTTAAATACATGTTAATAAATCAATTTATAATAAAATAATAAAATTTGGATTACTTATTCACTGCGACGGTTTTAATTTTTGTTACATTGTGTTTTAATAATATTTATGGTAGTAACATATGGGATACCGTATTCGTACTTTTACTGTAACATATATACATATGTGTATAATTACTTACTCATACGTTTATATTATTATTAGGTAGGTAGGTAGGTAGAATTAATTTGGTTAGTGATTACTATACATTTGTTTATAAAATAATATGAATAATAAAATGCTATTGTTATTGCCACAGATTACAGATTCAGATAATCTGTACTATTACTACTAATATACGGACATCCGCACTGTTGCGACGGCTAGAACGAGAAGAAAAAAAAAGAAAATGAAATTGCGTAGTCCGATCCGTTCGAACGAAACGGAACTCGGACTTTGCACCGTATTGAGCTTCTAAATGAAATATCTACTCAGTGTCACCGCGCTGCGAAAAACACAAAATTGATCGATTCGGTGGCACTGAGCAGGGCAAAATAAAGCGGCCGCACGGGTACGCTGGTCGGTCAGCACACAACAGCTTTCTGTTGTCGACCGTACTGCAACGCAACACGATACGCACCGTTCGCTTGGCGCGAAAAACGGACTGGGTCCCTATGGCGGGAAATGATTACGAATTTAAAATGTTTGCGGAGCGAACATACACCCCCCTTTGAAAGGATCTGCCTTTCAACATATGAATTTAAAAAACAAACTAATGATATAAGCGAATATTAATAACTGAGACTTAACAAACATACATTAACGTTTTGAACTAGAATGAAGTACTGACAAATAAAAAATAAAAAATAAAAATGGTACTAATAATTAACTAATAAATGAATTAATACAAAATAATGAATGAGAATTATTGGTTGGACGAATGAAGTTGCTCTTCATCTTCTTCGTTTGGTAACAAGTGAAGTCTGACCACTGGACGTTGAAACAGAGTGCCAGATGAATTGCGTATGGTGACAACGCGAACCGTGCCATCAGGACCAGGATGAACTGCTTGAACTCGTACCAGGGGCCATTTTGTGGGGGGAAGGTTCTCTTGACGAAGAAGACACAAGTCTCCAATTTTCATGTTTCGTGTAACCTTTGTCCACCTGCCTCGGATTTGCAATTGGGGATCCGTTACGTATTTGCCAATTTCATTTAGACACCGTGTAGCTAAGTATGAAGCTGCCTTTGTACCGTATGTCACAGTACATAATTTGTATTCTTGCAATTGATCTGCAGGGCTCTTTCTGTAAAGGATTCGTTGAAGATCCTGGTCTTCTGGTGCGACTAAAACTTGCCTGTACATTTTTTCCACGTCAGCTGTTATTACTACCTGGTGAATACGAAAGCGAATGAGGATGTGAAATATATCTGGTTGTACCTTAGGTCCCTTAAGAAGGACGTCGTTTAATGATATGCCAGTATTCGTTTTAGCTGATCCATCGAACACTACACGGAGTTTCGTTGTGGTACTATTGGCTTTGAATATTGGGTGATGAGGAAGGTAGTACTTGGGTCCCATGTCTGTTGTACTGGCAAGCTCCATGTGATTTAAATGTAAGTAATCGGACATAAACGTGTGATATTGTTTGGCCAGCATCGGGTCTTTGGCGAACCTTTTTTCTAAATTAAAAAATCGTTTTTCTGCCATTGGTCTGGAATTGCCAAGGGAACTAAGTTTGTCATTGACTGGAAGCCTCACCACGAACTTCCCATTTTCATCGCGTTTGACATTAGATGCAAAGTGTTCCTCAGCTAGAGTTTCTTCGACGATTTGAACATTTGCTGTTGAGGTAAACAAACTTAACGCAGAATTGTTAAACGTTGTGGCGGATAACATTGTGGTCTTTGAACGAGTTAAAGACCGTTCAAACAATTTCCCAGCAAGTATCCAACCGAGTTTTGTATCATGAAGACTGATGTGTTTGTTCAACTGTTGGCGAGTATCCAGGAAAATATTATAAAATAATTCAGCGCCAAATAATATATCCACAGGACCTGGCACATTGAGCTGTGGATCAGCCAATCTATCCTTGATACTGTCAGGTATGTTTAATTGTTCAATGTTGAACATATGAGATGGTAATCTTTCTGTGATGGCAGCCAATAAATGAAATTCTACATTGAAGTGATGATTTTGACATCGAGACGATACAGTGCACGGCATGAGGCGAACAGTGGACGTAGACATAGTGCCAACACCCGAAATTGGCACTGAGATATTAGTTTCATTCAGTTGTAAACGTTGAGCACAGGAAGACGTTATGAAATTGAGCTGAGATCCAGAATCCAAGACTGCTCTGCAGAGCTGAGGTTGACCACATGCGTCATGTGCATATATCACAGCAGTAGCAAGCATGACAGACGAATTATAAATTGATATATGTTTGCTAGTGTCCCTTGCATGTAACACTGCACTATCTTGATTAGTTGGCTGCATTGTGGTTTGTATCGAACTTCCAGGCTCTTGTGTGCAGTTCGATACGTCAACATGAAGTTTTGAGTTATGTTTTTTGCCACACCGAGGGCATCCAGGAAACGTACAAGAAGCAACTTGGTGTCCATATCTTAAACAGTTAAAGCACATTTTGAATCTGGTAATAACAACTTTGCGATCTGGCACTGACATTTGATTGAATCGGTCACAAGCAAAAATTTTATGTGGTGCTGCACATAACACACAATTGGTAGAATTGGCTTCTGGATTTTTTGTAAAAAACGATTTTGCATTATGTGGTCTAACTTTGTCATGAGATTGTCTCCCATTAATTTGTTCGTGGTCCGCTTTCAATGAAATGTAACCGACTTCATAGGCAGATATGCGTTTAGATAAAAACTTCTCAATGTCTTCAAATGTAGGAAGCTCGTTGCTCGTTTGTAATAATTGCCACTCTCCAGCTGTTCTGGAATCTAGATGACAGCAGATAATTGTTGTCAACCACGCATCCCAATGCTGTACAGGTTGGTTCAATGCTTTGAGTGCACGCACGTGAGAGACAACATGATGGTGTAATTTTCTTAGTTCGGCAGCAGTAGCAGTGTGCACTTTTGGTGAATTTAATAATGAACGAATATGCGTTTGAATAGTTAAGGCCTTGTTTTCGTATTGTTTAACTAATTCATCGTAGGCGGCTTGGTAATTGTCTGAAGTAATGGAAAAACTTTTGATAACATCAGCAGCTGCATTTGAGACACTTGATTTTAAATAATGTAATCGTTGAACGTTTGATAAACTTGGATTATTGTGAAATAACGCATTAAAGGTATCTATAAAGAAGCCCAATTTTCAAGATCACCACTAAACGTAGGAATGTTAATTGTAGGAAGTTTCATAGTTTCACCGGTTTGTACGTTTGAATGATTGCTAGAATTCGTTGAATTAGGCGTTTCGTTTTGTCCATGCTTGACAATGAGGTCACCCAAATTGGCTTCCAACGTATAGATGAAGTCTTCAAATGCGATTCGTTCATCGTCATTGTCATAACCGAGATCAAAATCAGCAATAGCTTCTTGTGCGATAGTAAGTTCGGACGTGTATTCGGTTAACTTTGACAAACGGATTTGTAGTTGACGTATAGAAGACACACCTGGCACGAATTTGGAGTAGTAGTCATTTATTGAGTTGATTGACGTTTTGATGGTTTCACGTTTCTTGATTAACTTGCGCAATTCTTTTGGCACGGTGACGATTTCGGCAGACGACATGACGTAGATGCGGTACTGATGTAGCACAAGTACAAATGAAAATACAAATTACACAGGTATACAACGATTAATAAAATAAACAAAAATGTAAAATAATTTGAAAATACAATAGTAAATCAGTACAGGATAAATAAAACGATACAACTTCGATAACGTTACATGTACATGAGGAACTGTTATTTACTAAAATTAAATTAATTGCACTAATAATCAAGTGACACGTGAAAAAGAAAAAAAATGAAAAGTGTAATTGTAATTATTGCACACAAACGAATCACGTCGAGGTCACCAGAAATTGTGCGCGCTAACGACGATCAACCGTATGACGATTGATTACACCTTCACGCTATTGCATGTATGTGTGCAGTTGTCAATTACAATTATTATGATCGTATAATGCAAAAACAATAAAAAATGTAAACGCTATTGATATAAATGACAGTTCCTTTATATTGACAATTTTTTGCCCATAGCCAATATAAAACACGTTTAAACAACAACTTTGAAATAATTAAATACTAATAATATAAAAGAAATATAAATAACACGCAAATAAATGTTAACAAAATAAGTTATAATTTAAATTGGTCGACCAATAAATTTATTTACCTTTGGTGCCTGCGGTCAGCAAATTGTTTCGCGCACGTGACCGTCCCGAGATCGGTGATATTACAATGGTGCACAATTTCGGGGGGACGTGATCTCGGCGACGTAACGATTGCTGACACACAGACACTTGAAGAGAAAAACGCAGGGCCCTGCACACAATAATTTCGCCGCAGACGCACGACGACGAATAAAACACAACCCACGTGGCCTCACGAATGCAACTCGAAATAATCTAAACATGCAAAGAATATTAACTGCGTTCCAGTAATGCGTGGAACGATGCTTACCATGGGCGATTGAACGATGACGAATTAGAAATACTATGACGGTTAAATAATACTTTGTAGCAAAAAATCACGTAGAGACAAAAAATATATAAATCGTAATACCAAAAAGAAACGCGTACAGCAAACGAATGTAACGTAATGACCGTATTGAATGAAATGCAATGTAATAATAACTATATGAATTGAATGCCGAATGTAAAAACTATATGAACTGAATGCCGAATGTAATAACCGTATGAATTAAATGCCGAATGTAATAACCGTATGAATTAAATGCCGAATGTAATAACTGTATGAATTAAATGCCAAATGTAATAACCGTATGAATTAAATGCCGAATGTAATAACTGTATGAATTAAATGCCGAATGTAATAACTGTATGAATTAAATGCCAAATGTAATAACCGTATGAATTAAATGCCGAATGTAATAACTGTATGAATTAAATGCCAAATGTAATAACCGTATGAATTAAATGCCGAATGTAATAACTGTATGAATTAAATGCCAAATGTAATAACCGTATGAATTAAATGCCGAATGTAATAACTGTATGAATTAAATGCCAAATGTAATAACCGTATGAATTAAATGCCAAATGTAATAACCGTATGAATTAAATGCCGAATGTAATAACTAATAATCGTATGAATTAAATGCTAAATGTAAAAAAACCGTGAAATTAAAATCAATGTTAAAAAAAATATATTACAATTAGAATTAAATTGAAACAATATTTATTATGATGGTATTTAATAAATTATATGGTATGTAATAACTAATAACATAGGGCGAATGTACTACTAGCGCTCTGCGGCCATTTCGTTTATAAATACGACACTAAGAATTCAATTTTTCTTATCAGTGGCCAGTTCTTACTATTATATGTTCGTGGCTGTGATCGTATTACGAAATGCGGCCAGGGAGAATTGAAAATTATAAATACCAAGTGGCGCGCACTCGATAGTGACCGAAAAGTTTCGTTCAATAGAAAATGTTGGGAGGTGAGAAAGATTTAGTTAACGGTTTTGGAAAAGAAATTATACAATTCGAATATTGAAAAAAAACTAATGCGATCTTTTCATTTCGTATATTGGCTAATACAAAAAAAAAATACCAACAAATATCTTGCACAGAAACACAAACATTTTAGATACGTTTCAAATTGTTGACACCATGAAGTCAGTCGTATAATTGATTACGTAACATTTTTGTTGTTCTCGTTTTTTCTCTTTAAAAGAAAAAGAAAATCTGTCAAACTCGGAACACAAAAATCGTGAATAAATAGTGCTTTACTACAGAGTGGATTCAACGATGGATGCGCTCAGATCGAAACAGTTCTGGTGCACCTTCTTCGTCAAGATGGTCAAGAGCATTCCGGTGATATTTATTTCATGCATTATTGCGTGGTCGTATTACGTCTACGTCTATTATTTGTACTCCGGTCCAGTTACGTCCGTCGAAGTAAAAGTGCTATATCTACTCGGGTACCATGCCATACTCTTTTTCTTCCTATGGTCTTACTTCAAAACGATTTTCACCGAGCCGAGAGGTGCACCGACAAAATTCAGACTGCCGGAAGAAGTGTTTGAAGAATTCGACAGAACTCTTTTGAATTTGAGTATCCGAAAAGCCATATTACATGATTTCGCCGAGAATTTGCACGTCATGACATTTACAAATATTGACGATATTCGCATCTGTGAAAAATGTAGAATAGTGAAACCTGACAGGTCACACCATTGTAGCGTGTGTCGTAAATGTGTACTCAAAATGGACCATCATTGTCCATGGTTAAACAATTGCGTGTCATATTCAAACCATAAATATTTTATATTGCTTTTGGCGTACGGTCTATTGATGTGCATTTACGTGATAGCTACAATGGCAGAATACATTATCAAATTTTGGAATGTTACTTCAGATATGGAAATTCAAGGAGAATCGTGTAAAATTCATATAACTTCCTTGTTCTTCATCGTTTCAATATTTTCCATTAGCCTTTTCTCTTTGCTCGCATATCATATTTATTTGGTTTCTAAAAATCAAACTACATTAGAGTCTTCCCGTCCTCCTAAATTTCTGGAAGGTTGTGATAAAAACGGATTCAATTTGGGATGCTATAGGAATATACAAGAAGTATTTGGTAAAGAAGTTCTTTTATGGCCTTTTCCAGTCCATACAAGTTTGGGGGATGGTGTAATATATCCATTGGCGAGCGACCTGAGGTTCAATGATAGAGTTAGGCATTCACCAAACAAATCCAGGACACCGTCTACCGTTTAAAAACATTATTGATATCCCAAGATACCATTAGTACTTATTCTAAATAAAATATACAACAAAAAGAGAACACATTATACTCAAAAAAATATTACTTATAATATTTAATGAACAACTTAAATGAAAGAAAAACGGTTATGATACGGAGCTTATGATATTGATTTATTAAAATAAATATTAATATGAAGTCCAAATTTCATTAATTTGGTTTATATTTTACTAGAATTAACGATAATAATATACTACAATGCGGACTTTTACAAAAATCAAAGTTCAACAATCTGCCTATAATATAGTAAATAAAATTATATAATTTTAAGCATTTCATTTTTTTTATTCGTAATTTTACACAATCTTGAATATATTTGAATATTTTATGAATATATACATTGCATCTGTTATCAATTATAATATTAAATATTTGTTTTTCATCTAAACAGTATAAAATGTACCTATATTTATTTATTTTATATCAATAAAAAATATTATGAGACATGAGTTATTATTATTTCCCGTTTACAATATTTCATAATACCATATATTATATAAATCGACGAAATGTATTTACAAGCAATTATCATACAAGAGATGGGCAATGATATTAAAACATTGACATTCGAGTCAACAGATAAATCATACAGAAAATTGCATAAACATCAGTTGTGCTATGATAGCAAATTATATAATAGGAAAGTTATGTGATCAATATCCATCATATGAAGAGATAAAAGTGTGTTCAAACTGTAAAGTGAATAAAAAACGATCATTTACAACAATACTAGCAAATCTACCTACAAATAATTTACAGTTTATTGAAGACATAATTAAACACGAGCTAGGAAGCGATGTAGTTAAATGCAATAATTGCAAATTAAATGTTTGTAACAAAATAATAACTACTGGACAGCTTTTATTTGTTGAAACTGTAGCTCCATTTACAACGGATAGAAGAGACTTTAATTTGTCAATTACATTAAATAGTATACCAAAAGAATTGAAAATAAATGAAGAAAAATGTTGTATCTTATGTGGACTTATTTCATTTATGCCACCAATTTCAAAATCTCAACACGCAATTGGGCATTATGTTAATTATTGCTGGAGAAATCATAAAAAAATATGGGAACTTTATGACGACACAACAAAAACTGAAAAAACTGTTACAGAATCTACGAAAGTAAAATGCCAATTTCTAATTTATCCATAAATAATAACAATAATTATACATAAGATGTTTTTTATTCATTATTATTTTAAAATATTTACTTTATTGTCATAATAATATATTTTAGTAATCAAAAGTATTTGATTTTTAATTAAAAATATATATTATGATGTAATAACTAATGTAATAAGAATTAAATAACCATTATAACTACTAAATGTGTTTGTTAAAAACTATTTATCAACCCACTTTAAATAATAACCTAAATATAACCTATACACTAAACAGAATAGCAATTCTAAACAGAATGGAAACAAGCTTAAATTTTTCATATTTTAATCATTATATTTAATATCGTTATAGTTAATAATCTATATCATTTAAATCGATAAGCAATTTTAATCTATGAATTAAGCAGATGGGCAATAAAGTAATATTTTTAGTTGTCGATTTATCATCATAAAAATGAGAAGGTGTGTGTGGTATTGTCAATATTTTTTAAATAAAACAACACTTGACATAATATTATTTAAAATTGGTAAAGCGGAGATATCTTCTAATTTTGAATGGTATACTTATTATATTTTTTTACTAAACAATTTGTTTTAAATGCAGTTAAGTAAATACTTAACTTATTATATTGTTTTATTGTTGTGTTGATCAATATTATAAGTACTTCAAAAAATATCTTAGAACTTGAATAACTTTATATATAAATAATGATGTAATTAGTACAAAAAAAAAGTTCTGTCATTTTTTAACCGTTCCGAATTTTTTCATACCGCAAACACTGAACTGTAGGATATTTTATGTTCTTTTACGCACTTTCCCTTTAATAAAATATAAGCACCTTTACTATTTTTCAAACGTAAAAACGCCCTTACCCCAGACAATGGGGTAAGTGCAACACTCAGGAATTTTTTTTAAAAAAAATTTAATGAAAATTTAATTTATATAGTTATCCAGTATTTTTATCATAGTTTATACTTTATATTATTGAATTTTGCAAATATTATATTTTAATATAATGAAGGGAGGTCTATAGCTAATGGAAATTATGAAGACTTTACTATTTACTATTTTACCAAAAAATTATATACCATATAAACACTTTATTCCTTTTTGGCCAATCTGTGCTTGCTTTTGACTATCACAATAAGCAACAGCCCCTTAAATTATACCTGGCTAATACTTAATAATAATAGTCCAATACATAAATCAGGATTCTTTATGATTATTATTATAGTTAGTTGTAGTTCATAGATAGATTATAAACTTAAATTGCATTATTACATTATAAATTACACAATACACTTAAATTTCACTTCAAAGATAACTATTATAGGTCAGTTTATTCTGTAGTTTAAATTGGTATTCGTTTGAAAAATATTTGATTTTAATAAACTGATGTAATAGTGTAAAGTTATTAAATTTCAAAATACAATGTATTCATTATAAATAATTAATAATTTAAACAAATCATTTATAGCTTTTGAAATATGACCTTTTGTATAAACATTTTCTTACTTTTTATTTTATTGTTTATTCTATATTTATTCATTTTTCATTTTTAATTGATACTTTTTAACTAATTTCAATGAATAATTGATTATAAATTGATTTTCTATCATAAAGAAATTTTCCAGACAGCTGTTAAAGTATGTTAAATTAATTTTTTTCAACTTTTATTGGATTGATTTATAACATCCAACATCATTAACTCATAGTTTTTCTTTTTTTTTACGGCTTTGATATCGAAGATCATTAGCCAAAGTTTTTTATTTTTTCTATTTTCCAGTATATTAGAATTGGAATAACATAATTTTATTTTATTCCATCATAGGAAAATATTCATTTATTTTTTTTTTTATTTTAGGAAAATAGTTCATAATTTGTATTTTATATTACTATTAGTAATAAACTTACTACTCATAACTTTTTTTTACTAGTTTCCAGTATATTTGAATGGAAATAACAATTTTTATTCCATTCACAGGAAAGCCGTTCATATATATATATATTTTTTTTTGTCATGGCTCTGACGTCAATGGCCATTAGCCCAAGTTTTTTGTATTACTATTTTTAATTATAGTAATAATTAAGTATTAACTTACTAATTAGAACTTTTTTTATTTTTACTAGTTTCCAGTATATTAGAATTGGAATAACATAATTTTATTTTATTCCATCACAGGAAAATATTCATAATTTTTTTTATTTTAGTACGGTTTGACGTCCATGGTCAGTAGGACGTTTTTTTGTATTACTATTAGTAATAAACTTACTACTCATAACTTTTTTACTAGTTTCCAGTATATTTGAATGGAAAT
Source organism: Slavum lentiscoides (assembly GCA_032441835.1). Lineage (NCBI taxonomy): Eukaryota > Metazoa > Arthropoda > Insecta > Hemiptera > Aphididae > Slavum > Slavum lentiscoides. Next base: position 7,988,319 of record CM063712.1, on the reverse strand, counting down.
AACAATTTTACTTTATTCCATTCATAGGAAAGCAGTTCATGTATATTTATATATAAATTTTTTTTTTTTTGTTATGGCTTTGATGTCAATGGCCATTGCCCAAGATTTTTTGTATTACTATTTTTAATTATAGTAATACTTAAGTATTAACTTACTAATTAGAACTTTTTTTTTACTAGTTTCCAGTATATCTGAATTGGAATAACACAATTTTATTTTGTTATAATCACAGGAAATCAGTAATTTGCCTCCATTTTTTTAAGTACATATTTCATTTCTTTTAGTAATAGCTTAAATATTTACCATAATTATGTAAATAACTTACATAATTCAGTTCTGTTAACATTTCCCAACATCTGTCTAGAGAAAATAACGTTATGATTGTTTTACAAGAATTTTATCTAAGTACCCATTTTAAATAAAATTGTTTAGGTACTACTTATTATTTTCAATGAACAAAATGATTAAATATTTCAGATCAATAATTGATAACAATATGAACGTTGAACTATCGTTACAATAAATTTATTATCATTTAATATATTTAATGTTCACATTTTTTTTTCTTTCTGACAAATGTTACTGCTTTTTTCATTCGAATTTTTATAAAATAATGTCATATTTTATTAAAGGATCTATACACAATTTAACATATTTTGATAAAAAATATACGATACGTGGTTAGATATTATAGTATACAAAAGTATTATTATTATTTTAATGTTACTCACTACTTCTTACGCTACAAAACTATTCAAATACGATACCAACCAGTTTATACAACCTTAAGTACAACCGATTATAAATCCAAATGTTTGATTGGAACAATGAGAATATTTTTTTACGAATAATCTAACTAGAACTACTAATGACCCGACCAACGGTTGTCGAATGTTCAAGGCCGTAGCCAGAGGGGGGGTTCGAGTTCAACCCCCCGAAATTTTTTTTAAAATAAAATTTAATTATTTTAAATATCTATTAAATCTGAAATTTGTACACGTGTAGATTTATAGATCGCACAGTACGGTATACCCTTGGCAAAATAGATATTTTGTCATGGGTTTACCTATCTAATCTTAATTATTTTGGTAGTCGAGCAATGTGTTGAACTTCGTTTTACGCTATCGTCGGTAATCACGGACGACAGTGCGCCTTCAATCACACGCACGAAACACGACTTTTGTTATTTTTTCGTGCTAAGTTCGTTTGCCGCATTAAACGTAATTTTATATTTAAATGCGCACGTAATAGTACGTTAATTTTAAAAAAATGAGTAAACCTTCGCAATCCAATTTATTATCTTGGATTTCTACCGAGTCAAAATCAAAAAAAAAGTTTAAAATCGAGTAAAAATGTAAAATAATGTAACCAACTAAATAATAAAAAAAAAAAATGCCATGTACTTAATTTAAATAATAATTATAATAATAATAATAATTTATATAATTTTCATAAATTCATACTATATTGAGAATATTTATGTTTTTTAAAATTTTCAGTCAAAAAAAAAAAAACGGCCTTGCGAATGTTACCGATTGTACGTATATTACGATTGAGTACCTACGGCTGCTAGTACGGCACCACTTTCTCGGAAACCGTAGCTCGGCACCGTTATAAGACGGCCGTAACAACCCGCCCGCTACATTACGGTCGCTAGGTAGGTTAAATGGCCCCGCTTTTCTAGAAAACCACAGCGTGAGAGTGAACACGCACAGCACAGAAATAATAATAACAAAAAAATATACGACGTGATCGACGCATTCGTCCGGCACGGAACAACAATACCACCGGGCATCGGTAGGAAAACAAACACGTGACGTCGTCGTGACACGTCTACGTCGGGCGAATGGCGACGGCGAAAGCGACTCGCGACATTCAAAGGTTGACACCGTGACGGATGCGTATATACTACAATTCGATTGGGCGGCGATACACACACGCACGACTCGACGCTTCACGTAGTGGAACAGAACGGCGGTCCGACGACGAAAACGAACGCCACACGACCAAACGCGCACAAAAGAACTCGTGGGTACGGCGTACCAGGCGCGGATCCAGAAATCACAGAAGAGGGGGGGGGGCGCTATACGATGATCAGCTACCTAAAATTATACTTATTTAGGTGTAGTTGTGACGTCCAAGTCCGAAAAATTATAATTATACAAATAACGCGTCAGAAAACCGAAGCCTGCATAGTGCCTTAATCACGGGAAAGGGCAATCATAGCTGTGTGCCTACCTTCGCCGCCACCGGTCGGCTACATCTGCTGTGTTGATTAAAATTACATTGAAATGTATCGGCCGTAAATATTTTTCGGTGCATTCTCTCGACTGGCGTCGACGCGGTATAACCGTACAGTTTTTTTTTATTGTTAAATTTTTTCATAATTACCATGGAGTAGTTTCTCCGACACATCCCCGCAGCGATTTGCATCGCCGGGTGGAAGGACACAATGGTAAAAGCATAGGCGTGACTAGACTTCATCCGCAGCGGCAGCCTAGCTAATGACCGGCGCCACCTCACAATACACCGAAATAAAATATTCATCATCGCAAGAGTCAAGACTCAGACTTCACATAAATACGAAAAAACAGGGAATAATATTAGGGATTACGGTTTAACAGTATGTCTGTGTTTGAAAAATGATATCGTCAATATCTAATAATAGATGCGATAGTGTATGGCAGTCTTTATATACTGGGTTTTTCAGAAGTCGGGTGTGGTCGTCATCACCACCACTTCCTGCCATGTCTACGAAAATTATCTGCCGTCAATAGTTTTAAAAGTAATTCATATTTCTCATAAATTGTACCAGTTGGCATTTGACAGTTACCCGGTACCAGCATAATAATTACACGATATTATATTGCGATTTGCGATAAGAATCATAAATAAACGAGCGCATCAATTCAGAAGACATTTTATTTATTTTTTTTAAATAAAAGTTGCAAATCACCGACTTTTAACTCGGTTGACCGGCGCCTTTCTAAAATTGCAGGGGCAGCCCAGGCACCCTAGGCTGCCACCGTAGTCACGCCTATGATGGTAAGGTAATCCATGCATATTTAAAGGCCGGTACATTTTTATACTTCACATTTTTGCAATTTTTCTTTTTTTCTCTTTTCTTTATTAGGTACACGTGAATTTTGTTTTTCCTTGTGGAAACGTTTATAAAAAAAAAAATATTGAAATACGAGTAATATGTGTTTCCGTCCACGAGCGGGGACACTCCCTCCGGAGGTTTCAGAGATATAAGAAAAAAAAAAAACGATTATTTTTTTTTGTTTTTGTGTTATATTATTTATATTTGTATTATTATTATTATTTGGTTATTTGGTATATATTTATATATTCGTTTTTTTTTTATTCTTTCTTTATTTATTTATTTTTTCTCTTTTACGGAGTTTTTATGCTTAAACGCTTTTCTCCGGTTAAAATTACTTTAATAAATCGTTTAATAATATTTCATATTGTTTTTTTTTCTATCATATCCTATACGTTACAATTTAAAATCCGATGTGTGTGTGTGTCCAATGACCACACCCCCGGTTGGCGACCCTAATAAGTAATGGTATTCGCCACCGAGCGATCCGAACGGGAAGTAGCGGATCGTCTCATAGTTATATGTATAATTTTTAAGCAATTACTACAGCCCAAGGGGGGGGGCTAAAGCCCCTTTGCCCCCCTTGAATCCGCGCTATTTTGTAATAGCGATGTTGTGGATATCGCTGAAGTGAATTACTTGGATAAAGATTTTAGAGTTTTGTTTTTATTTTAAATTTGAAAGCAATGATAAGTCATTGCATTCGATAAAACGATTCTGAGCGGAGCTTACTTTTCTCGTAAATATAGTCTAAAGTTACATATTTGGTGAAAATTTCAGGTTTCTATGACTATAAGTTTCAAAATTACGAAGAAATAAACAACAATAGATTAAAACGAAATTGCATTTTTAGCGTCTTGGAATTATATTTTTAGGTGCTTTTGAGAAAATCGAAAAATGACCTCTCTTAAGTACCTACCTACCAACTAGATGCGAATTGCTGCCTGAAACAAACTGTGACCGAAGAGATCGGAGCACTCCTTCTGGTCGAAAATCTGTACACAGGACAGAAAAAAAAAAGGAAAAATAAACATCATTGTAAAAACAATAGATTCATCGTTCCGGCTCAGGATTTAAAAGATGGAAAGACTACAAATACGCTTTTTTCATCTTTTTCAAAAAAGAATCGTTCTAATGATAGTAAAGAATATGGTGAGGATGTAAGTATCTACCTTGATCAATATTTATATTTTACTTTCACAACTCCAAGTTTTGGTAATTTGGTTTATTTTGTATATCTTAAAGCCTCATCAAATATAATATTTTTCATAAACTTCTGTAGTAGAGATTTAATTTTAAATCAAATTCTTTACTTTTTTATTCCATAGAATCGATTAAATGGTCTTGCTATGTTGGCTGTTCATACAAATATAAAAATTGACCCGGAAGATGCCGTTAATGAATTGGCATTAAAGCCACGTAGAGTAGGTCATTTACTGTAATGAAACTGTTATAATCATAGGCGTGCGCACAGAGTGTGCCCGGGTGTGTCGTGGCACACCCCGTGGCCCGTGGCTTTTTGTACAACTTTCATTCATTCGGGGACTTTGTTTGAATTTTAAGCTATAAATAATAAAAATTAGAGAAAATAAATTAGGCGCTCTAGCAAAATTTTTTAATATTCTAATGTAGGTTACTAACCACTAGGTGTATAGGTATGTACTATATTGTAAAAAATATATCTAAATGTTGTGAAGCACAACATTTAATCAATAAGTTTTTATGAATTGATATTTTGCATTAAATTTATCCTTTTTTTAGGTTGAGAGTTAGGTTAGATTTGCTTAGGCTCATATAAGGGAAAGCGGCCCAATTTTCTTCATGGCACACCCCATACAAAATTTCTGCGCACGCCTATGGTTATAATATATAACTATGTAAATACCTATATGTACTAATAAAGTGAATATAAATAATTAAATATTGTCATTATTTGTTTACATGTATGCATTATGCATATATTAATATATGTATATCAAAATTGCTGTATTGGCGAGTGTTATGCTAATATGCTATATACAATAATTATTTGGGGGTGGTATAATATATAAAATCTACAAAATTGTCATCCCCCACAAACGTGACCAAATTACGCTACTGAAAGAAGGTGATTCTGTGTAGAATTTGTACTAGGTACTTCCGATTTGTAAAACACGTTTTTTTGGCATTTTTTTTTTTTTTTATTATTATTATTATTACTGAATTTGATAATTGTTAGGTACAATGTAAAAACAAAATCGTTTATATTTGTAAAAACTACACGTGTTACGCACATTACGCAAATTTCAAAATTCCATGACACAAAAACTAACGATTTGCACCATCGTTTTTAAAACGTCGATTCACAATAAGGAAAAAAAAAAAAAATAGTAAAATTCGAAGTGTCCCGTAGACTTGTACACTTGTATCACTTTTCATTTTTTTGCGCTTAAACTGATAACGCTTCGTTATCTCGAACTTCGAGTTGTTTACATTGTTTTTCGTCTCGGGCTCGAGTGTAATAATCGATTCGAGCGCGTGAGTGATGTGAAAAGAAAACGTACGTAGGTATAACCGCTGAACTCGTAGAATATCGTCATGTCTCATATTGGTAAATTCGGTCTGCTCGGCGGTAACTTCAAAAAACCACCACCACGAAAGACCAGGTACAAACGAAATTCGCGTTTATAGCGTTGTTCGCATTTTTTTTTTTTTTTTTTTTTTTATATCGCTTTCGCTTTTCTCCGTTCAGGTTGAACCGTTCGTTCGAAGAGCTGACTCCGATATCGTGGCACAAATATTTCGATAACAAGTACGTGGTCGAAATCGACGGAAACAAGTTTACAACTTACACGTTGGGCAACGTCGACTCCGTACTGGTAGTTTTGCTACACGGAGGTGGATTCAATGCTCTTACATGGGCTCTTTTTGCTGTAAGTATTTCAACGATCGTCCGACACTATCGGATTATTACGCGTGTATTCACCTATTAGTCTGTTCACTTTGTTACTCGGCGTTCATTCAATGTGCGTTCCAAACGTCCAAATGTAATTCGATATGTGTGTAATTTTTAATGCGATTTATGTAACTACTTTCTTTTTTTTCAACCCGAAGATTTTAATTTAACACTTCATTTTTTTTTTTTTTTTTTGTTTTACTGCCGTAATCAGTTTTCCATTATTGTTTTGGCGAGAAAATTCGTATGCTGAATATTATAATTTTAATGTAATTCGTTTAATAATTTTCTAACAAAGACTGCATATTTAAAAATTTGTACTCCGAAATTAACCATTTTTTTTTTTTTTTATATCAGAAACATTTAGTAAGACAATGTGAATGCCAAGTTTTAGCGATCGATCTTCGAGGACATGGAAATTCGTTTACTACTGACGATAATAACTTATCAATGACAACTTTCACCAAGTATATTATTTTATTCTATCTATTCTTTGTACGTGATATTATATTTTATGTGTATTGTAGTGATGTGATAAGCTTATTACGTAAATCGTATCCAGACAAAATGCCGTCAATAGTTTTAATGGGACATAGTCTTGGAGGAGCTATTGCTGTAAATGTTGCTTCTGCGGCTGAATCTGATTTGCCAATTATTGGATTGGTCGTCATTGATGTAGTTGAAGGTTCAGCGATGGAATCGTTGGCCAGTATGCAGAGTTTTTTGAGAAGTCGACCAAAGTCTTTCAAAAGTTTAAAGGATGCCATTTCTTGGGGGTATGTGTATTACAATTACCAACATTATGTAGTTCAGTGTTTTCATTCATTTTTTCATACCGATTATGCACTTCAGAATTTACACCTTGATAATATATTCTTAGAATCATAATTTATTATAACAAATATTAAAATTTATTAATATAAAAAATTGCTGTAGAAAATTTATTAAAATTTCAATAAAATTTGATTGTACTATAATATAATCAAAATTTCAAGTATTTAATGATAAAAACAATACAATGGTAGGATATTGTTTACCATAATCTTAAAATATATCTTAATAATTCTTGTGAATGCTGTTGTAAAAAAATATTTTTTGAGGAGACATTTGTTGTTTGTTTTTCTATCACATACTTAATACTGAAAATTAATATTTTATGGGAGTAAGAACTACAGTCATGATAATTTAAGACCTGACTATTCACTCTGAAAAGTGAACGAATAACTTCGTACATTAAAATAAATACATTTGTGTAAATCGATTTCACATTAAAAAGAAAAGAAATATATATATATATATGTATGATAAATTTAAATTGTGTAAATGTGTTATATATAAAAAAAAAAAACAAATTAATTGAATATTTTACTCGTGTGAAATTATATCTTACAATATTATATAAATAAAAATTAAATTTAAATCGTTTTGTCTCCAAAATATGCTTATGCACTTTGTTGTAGTGGTTTAATATTTATAACAACAAAATTAAGGAAAGTAATAATATTACTCGACACACAAATTTAGCCAAGGTACTCAAATAAAACGTATGAGATGAAACAGTAACGAGCTGGAGCAGCGGTGATGCTATATCAGCAAAAATTAAAAATGTTAATTTTTCTCGTAATAATACATTCACAAAAACAATATTTTCAATTACCTTATATAAGTAATTAAATGTATATATAACGGTCTTTTTAATTATTATATTTGATTATTAACTCTACCTTTACTAACCAAACTTTTAAGGCAAAAATATGGGCATTTTTTATTTATATGTACTTATTTATTATGTGTTAATGCTAATGATGTGTTTTTATTATTTTTCATGTCTTTAGAATGGGAAATGGACATATAAAAAATGAAGAATCTGCCAGAGTTTCAATTCCAGGACAGATAAAGAAGTATGTTTTATTATTTGGTGACAAGACAGTAGTTGATTAAATATTCTATAAATTCCTTAATAATATAAAATAATTTCTTTGTCCATGGGTTTTCTGTAGACGCATATTTAGAATAATTTTATAGCATTTGTTTTATAATTTATAGTTTTCATTAAAAATTTTTTATTTTTTATTTCATATTTGTTTATTATAATTTGGGCTGTTTGGAGAAGGTTCAAACACCCATTTCAGCCATAGATACACCGCTTTTTAACTCTGTATACGTTAAATGAATGATTACAATTGTATGTTATTGACTTGTTGACTGACATTGTTATTATTTGTAGCGTGGCCACAGGTAAACTCGGCACAGAAGAACTTGAAGATGTAACTATTGATACTTCAGTAGGAACAGAATCAGTAATAGAACCACAGTATTCATCCACCTCGTTTATAGAAGCTATTAAGGAAGACGAAGAGTGTGGTCCATCTTCATTTTCTGTTAGTAAAACAGTGTTCTCTGTTTTTTTTTTTTTTATTCATTTTTATTCCTTTGTTTTTCAGATTGATAAACCATTGGGTAATTATACGTGGCGAATTGATTTGTGTAAGACAGAAAAACACTGGTCTGGATGGTTCCAAGGACTTTCAAAAAAATTTTTATCCATACACGCACAGAAGTTATTATTATTAGCCAACATCGATCGTATGGATAAAGATTTAACTGTTGGTCAAATGCAAGGTATATAGTTTTGTTTTGTAGTATTTCAAATGTATTAATAAATATGTTAATTATTTGGTTTTTGTTTTAACAATTAGGTAAATTTGAAATGCAAGTATTAACTAGAGTTGGACACGCTGTACAAGAAGACGACCCAGAAAAAGTAGCAGATATATTGGCAAACTTTTTGGTACGCAACAAATTCACAAATCCAACGGGAGAATTTATACGGTATGTAAAGAATTGTTTTTATTTTAAAATATACAATACTCTCTTATGTGTCTCATATACACCTTTTAGTATCATACATTCTTAGTTGTTTTAATTTCATTGTGTAAACAATGGGAAGTAAAAAGAAAAAAAAATTATATTTGGTTGACTCGAAACATTAAAAGGTTAATTTCTATTACACCTTATGGATTATAGAATAAAAATTGTATCTGTACTCAGAAGAATTGCGATATTTGAAAAATGAATAGCATCCTAAGCAAAGTATTAGACCAATTTCAAGATGAATTTTAATAAAATGGTTTAATTATACAATGTATTTTCTCTCTCTCTCTCTCTCTCTCTCTCTCTCTCTCTCTCTCTCTCTCTCTCTCTCAAGACATTTTTATCGAGACACCAAGACAAAACCTAAAAAATAATTCACATAACATTTGACACTTAAGTTGTTTGTAAGGCATTTTACTTTTAATTTGTTTTCATTTAATATTTAATTTTCAGAAATCAAATTACATGTAATTAAACTGTACTTTATAAAAAAAACTGGTGCTGTTGTGTAAGCTATTAAATTTAAATAAACCATTTATTTAGATTGCTAGTTTTTGTTAAATGGTGTCAATATTTTAATTATTTCAAACAGTTAGTGGGCATTTAAATTTATTTTATATAGATTTAAGGGGACTATGCCCGATTAACATATTTGAAATTGTAAGATTAAAAAATGGTAATTAAAAAGACGCTACACCCACATTTGTTGTTTTAGTCTATGTAATATAGCGAAATTGCATTATGTAGAACTTAAATTCTAGCATTAATATTAAATTTAGTGTTTCACCTATCATCAAACTTCAATAGATGAATATTTTGAATATTTCCATTTTGCAAAATATTGTCTAGTAAAGAATTATATACCGTGTTTTAAGTTTTATTTTTTAAAATAACCATAACTTCTTTTATAAACAATATTTAAGAAAACAGATATATCATTCCCTCTTCAAATTTGGTAAAAATGTTTAAATTATAAATTTATTCTCTAAGAATGTAACAATATTTAAGTACTATGTAATGTGATTTTGTGATATTGCCTGCTAGATAAAATATATCAATTTCTAGATTGTTAACAGATTTTCATTATTCTATTGTGATTTTATTTAAATATATTATAACTAAGGCATTGCTAATACAACGTTTGTATATCAAATACAGTAGAAATGTAGAGGTATTGTATGCGTCTGTACAAATTTTTGGAAGTAGTATTGGAAGTGTGAATCTCCCGGTTTTAAATGTTAAAACAGAATTTGAAAATAAAATGTTGATGAACATTTTTGATTTCTTTTATGTGAAACAATATTATGTTAGTAAAATAGACAATACTATATCATCGGAGGCGATTGATTAATATATTATTTTTTGTGATTGAATCATTGTGTTCGATATATATACATTGGTTTCAAAGTAGTATGAACTTATGTTGCAGGATTCTTCCAGGCTGTTGAGTCGTTTTCGAGTACAAAATGGTTCAATGGCCTCCCATTGAAATCAGTAAGATTAATGGATATGCCGGTTTTAAAGTTAAAACATATTTATGTATATTTTTAATAAAAATGCTTACAACTAAAACAAAAATATTATACTGTACAAAAATATTGGTAAGAGTAATGAAAGAGTAAGACAAATGTTAATTGTACATTTAACTATCCTATTAATAATTAATATTATACTTAATGGCAAAACTATGTAATGTTATTATGCAGCATATATATTTTAAAATTTTAAATCTGTAACATATTTTTACTCAAATTTATTTGTATTACCTATATTATATTTGGGTTTCGTTTACAATGAGATAAAATAAGAAAAATAATTTTATGACTAAAGTGTTATCATTATTTATGAATAAAAAACAAACAAATTATTCTAGTTATAAGTGAAAAAGAAAAAAAAAACGAGACATTAAATTAATAAAACAATACTTAATATGTAATAATAACATTAATTAGTTGGGAGTTTTGATTTCGTGTTTCAAACAAATTTTGAATGCATCCCATCCTTCGTTTTTCGTGTACGACTAAAACCGAAATATAAAACCATTAATATTGTATTAGTAATACCGTTTTCATGAGGAACAAACATTTCATAAAATTGTATTGAATTTATAACCACTCATCAATAGTCGTATTTAAAATGAGCCACATTACGAATTTACTCGAGAAAAGAATTTTTCATAAATGGCATTAAAGAAGACATTAAAAGAAACCAATATTTTCTCTTTCCAAATAAGTTTCAGATTTAATTTACGTTATTCTTCATTAACAGTGATTCATTTAACGCAATTATTAACAGCAGAGTGACATATGAATGCAATTACCTTGAATCCTCTATTTAGCCGGTCCTTCATAATAGCAATAAACTCTCTATAACTCAGCTGACCATCACCATCCTCGTCAAATATTGCAAACACGGTGTGCACTAGGTGTTTGCTTAGACTGGTTCCTGTACATATTTTGACGGCTCTATGAAATTCATCTGAAAAACAATTTTTGAACTTGGTTAACCAAATAATAATGATAATAATAACAATGGGCGGTTTAACTCTGCGGACTATGATAGAAACATCATTGGAATATTTGATATTAGAGTGTGTATTCCAAAACACCAAACAATGATTGTTATACTGTTAGAACACACGAAACGTTAAACATTATTGTTGTTTCTTTTTATGTTTGTATGTATTGTAATTTGTAATACTGTCAACATCTTTCAAACAACAGCCTTCTCCTTGAATATCAGTTATATTTATTCAGTTTTAACAGCAAATCGTTAAATTATTTCAAATGGACAAAAAAATATTTCTATACTGTTCATAATATTTTTTTTGTTCAGTCGGTTACTTTAATTTTTACCTTTAGATATCGGGTGATCGGCAAGTGTATACATTCGCATGGCAATAGTAAAGTCCTCCAAGTTATTCAAAAACTGACAAAATACTTTAAACTCATCAAACGAAATGCCTGGGGGTATGCCTTTGTGCATTTTGATTCTTTCCAACAATCGATCCAGATACATGTCGCACCTATTGCAATACATTTCGGTAATTTTCACAGAAGAACTATTGAATGAGTATATAACGCTCGAACTCAAATAACTTACAGATTCGTATCCAAGTGAGTGTACCGCAATAATATTTTGGCAAAATCCATTTCGCTTATGGTATCTCCTCCTTTAGCAAATTGTTGAAACTCCATTTCAAGTACTTCTGTTTGCAGATTTTCCATAAAACTAAAAAAAATCTCATTTAATTTATTTTTCAATTTGATTCATTTCTGTTAGTATTATATTTTACAACGTGCTAGATAATATTTTGATCTAAGCTCATTTTAAGAAAAATACTGCAATTACAATCGGTATGAATATTAAACGCTGGGTACAATACATTTTTAAAACTGCTTACTTATAATTCTTATGCTCTAAACAAACCATTAAAAATTTTTAATAAAAAATGACTTAATACTTTTACAATTCAAAACAATGCACTTTATAGAGTTACAAAATATAAAATGTTTGTTTTTATTTATTAATTTAATATACAAATATAAAAATATTTTAAAAAATTAATAAAAATATAACTAATTTATAGATATGTTTAAAAATTTAAACTGTTTAAATATGATGATTGGAAAAACGTCTTAGATTAAAAGGACGTATTTGAACGGATTAGATTACAAATGCGAGTGAAATTTGAAATCAAAATTTCTGTGAAAAAAACCATCATAAAAATTGTAAAATAAAGTGTTATGCACTCGTTTGATGATACAAATACAAATAATACCTATATGAAACCAATTTACAGTAAAACGAGCAACAAAATCCCAGCCCTAAATCCATAAACAACTAAATGCAAACGACAAGAAAAACATAGGTACCTATTATATCTATTATAACATTGAGCTAGGTACTCAAAATGAACATTTTTTTGTTATGAACTATATTAAAATATACATGAGCACTTGTAACTGTTATGTAAAAATACATTATAATACCCAAATCATAAAGTAATAAATTAGTTGATTCGTGTACAAGATGACAAAATATATGCAGTTAAAATGTACCTATTATTTTGTAATTTGGGTTTATAATATTTTCTATGATTTATTTTGTAAGACATATTACGGTCACTCTTATGCTATAAACTTGTGGTCGTGGCATAAAACGTAATGTGGTTATAGGCAGATTTGGGTAAAATACTTTTTAAAATTATTCTGAACATATACTTTTTGTTTTACAAATTTAAAAAAAAATTAATAATATCTGTCTTCGAAGAAATGTTTAAAATGTATTACATTTGTATATATTTACCTACCACATATTAATATTTCAAGACTTGAGAAATCGTCGTTATGTATTTATACCGAAATACTCTTGCGAATAATAAGAGTGCAAAAACAAACGCTAATTAGGAATGAAATAAATGAAATATTAATAATATTTACTTATAAAGAATGTTTGTTACACTTCAACATTAAAATATTTTCAAAATTTAAGCAATTCATTTTGCCACTCTTTTCGACTAAACCACCACTGTTATAAAGACACGTTCAGCAGCTGCACAGCTAGACAATGATGTATTGAACTTAATAAATACTTTCTCCACTATATTGGCATCTCAATTAAAAAACCAAGATTTTTAGTGGAAATTTTAAATAAAAAAAATATAAAATTATTTTTAGTTCAGAAGGAAGAGTTAATTTAGATTAAATTCCGATCAAAAAAAAAAAAAAAATTATTTTGAAAAAGGAGTTTGGAATACCATCCAAATTCGAATATAAGTAGGTTAGATAGATTACTTTCTGAAGTCTTCGTATAGCAACACGTTGTCTCCTTTTTTGCCAAAAAAGTGGACGATGAGAGTGGTGTCGACCAAATGTTTTTTCTGCAATCCTTGAGCGTCATCCACAAAATCTTCGATGCCTATTTTATTCGTATCGACTTTATCGTCTTCTACACCGTGTTTGTCTTTCCATGATTGACTGAAGATTTTCTCCATCTATAAACAATACACGCGTAAATGCACTCAATTAAGTAACTATATGATAATACATTTACAAACGCAAAGTTTTTTTTATTTTTTTTTATATAGTTTGTAATAACGAAAATTTAAGGAAATAAAACAAAATGGAAGCACAACGCGTTACACTAATAATGTGATGAAAAGCGAAGCGAAATAATAAATAGAAAATAAAATAATAATAACCGACCAAATCATCAGCGGCGCGACTAACGATATTCGAATCCTCATCCGGCGGCACCTGTTGATCGACCGCGGCTTGTTTCGTAGGTAATTGGGACAACTGTAATATCACATTTATATAACAAACAAACGCCCTCTTGAGTTCTTCAAGCAACACAAATCAAATTATCGAGTAACCCCATCTCTCACACTGTCACCAATGTACAATATTATTATTATATACTCGTTATTTTTACTTTGGATAATAGGGCAGATTTATACTGTGTATTAGTGCATAATATGAAACCACATAAATGTATGCAAATTGAAAATAAAAATTATTACGAGACGTCGGACAAACACAATATAAAATACACAAGACGCGTGTGATATTAATAACAAATATTAATTAGTATAAATGTATGTATGAAATAATATAGTCGGGTATAGGTATCTTAAACAGTGATGATATTAAAATCGGACGTCAGAAGAATCGATGGATAGCTGTAAGGATTATACGATCAACATTTTGGTACAATAATTTATAGTATGTACATACCTAATAATAAAATGAAATTAACTAGGTATACATTATATTATTATATATGTATATATTCGAAAGGAAGACTTAAAGTATTTTATTGAATTGTTATAAATTGTTTAGTTAAAGAGTATAAAATGTATTAGCGTGATACAAAAACATTTAGCGCAAATAATACAGCATTCGAAATCTGAGTAGACTAAAAAAACCCATGTTTTAACAAATAAAATATATAGGTATTCGATATGAACATTTAGTAAATTATGAACAAATAATTAATTTCTCGGAAACCTTGATCCTACTCGTAAATAAATGAATACTGCGAATTTAAAAGTGTTTTAAATGACTACCGGCCATCAGAATAACATGGGTGCAATTCTCTAGTTTTGTTTTACATAATAATGATATATTAAAAGACGACGAGTTTTTGTTTGGGAAAAATAAATAGTTTAAAAACAATAATAAAAACGAAATAGGTACCTACCAAATAAAATGCGTCGTAACATTTTTCTGAATATGATGATTTATAGTAGATTTCATTCGAATAACATAAGGAAAATTGGTAGAGATATTTGTTACTATTCGAGCATCAGTTGATACTTCAACAATACAACAGACTTGTTTATATCTCTAATTGTATTTTTAACTGTAAAAAATTGAAAGCATTTGTTTTCTAAAAATGTAGTTATAAAAACTGCAAAATTAGAAAAGTACAGTTACTAATGTTTTCACTTATTTAATTTTATAATTAAATTAACTTATTTGATTTTGTAGATTACCTGATTACGTAAAAAAAACCATTCGCAAAATAAAATTTTCGACACGCCACCGGGATACGGGTAGGAGGGATCGAAATCCGTTACACGAGCAGCCCCAAAGCAAGGATTTATTAAGGACATTTTCTACTAGTCGACTGCATACCGGAGATCCTCCCACGTGATTTGCAGCGTCGTGTTAGAAAAGCTATGAGAAAAATAGGTATTAAACGTGCCATTTATTTGACAGTTAATAAATGTCACAAACTGTGAGTCAAAAGCAATATAACCGATATGATCCCCCTTAAGTCATTTTAAATATCGAAACCAAGTATAGGAGAATGCAGCGTATCACACCCGTTATTTATACCGACAAAACGCCAAGTAGTTAAAATAAAAACAGTTTTCGGCTCGAGATAAATGAAAACTGTGGATTGTGAGTACGCCACACTTTTTCAAATGTACTTAATAGCAGTGTCGTAGCGAACTCATAATTTTCTAGAGGCAAGTGACAAATTTCCCATGGATTTTATTGTAAAATACCAAATTACAACTCGGATCAAAAGCCCACCCACCACCCCTTAAAAACTCAGAGGAAATTGCCTCTCAGATACCCTTTCGCCACTAACTTAGGTAATAGTAAAAAAATTATTAATTTTTTTTGAACTGACATTATTTTACTTTTGGTTTTTAAACATAATTAAACTTAAATATATATATATATATATATATATTACTATGACTGCTATTCCACAGATAAAGTATTGTCAATTATTATCATTTATTTTATGCAAAATTATAATGATTTTATAACAAACATTCAATTTTCAAAATTACTGTTTTGATATACCTACCATATACAGTACCTATAATTCCACAGCAATAATACATCATCAAATAACAAATTTTATTTTCCAATTTTGTTTTTTATATTTATAACTGCTTTTTCTATAGTAAAACGAAAATTGATAAAAATCAACTTTTTTTTATTGTATGCATTTAATGGGTTAAAGAAATTAAATTTAAAAAAAAATATATATATATATAAATTACTCAAGCATCGCATTAATTTATTTGGATCGTAGATGTGGAATTATTTTAAAGCTATGATAACATAATACTACATGCATGTTATATTACATACTGTTTAAACCATCAAGTATAATCTATTATAAATGTTATAATATTATTAAAATTATTATTATTCCAAAATATAAATGAATCAAAAATACACAACGATTTACACAATTTAAAATAAATTCGTTTCAACATGTATCTTGTGTTTTAAGTCTTAATAATATGAAGGTTTTGTATAAAATACAGATAGACGCGCATTTTAATTATAATAGTAATAGTGTGTAATAGCTGAATAGGTATATGAATAAAGTCAATTTACGCATATTTTTATACATTATAACACAACCTAATTTTATGATAAGTTAAATTATAATTTAACAAAATATGGAAATTATAATAAAATCGCATGACTTTTGTCTATCTAAGCATTGTATACAATTTTTCTTATTGTTTGATAATAATAATAATAATAATAATAATGAAATAGGTATTATTCAAATATCACTGAAATGATTAAACATTAGGACAATTACATATTTATTTACATAACCCATTTAGATAACCTGCATAAATACTTTAAAATATTATAAATTGTTTTGTATTACCTACACAATTTATAGTCATCTAAACATAATTTCTGATTTCATTTGCTAGCAGAATTAAAGTGTATGTAGTGTCAATAATAAACTGCGCATATTTAAAGCATATTGTATTGTGCAATAAACAATAATTTAAGTGTATCGGAAGTGGGCAATACCTACAAACATTTTTTTTTTTTAAATCAGTTATTGTTAATATTGACAAAAGTCATAAATATTATCATTTCACATCCAATGGATTCATTTTAAGTGTTAGTTCTGAGACATTAATTCCCCAGGAAATATACAATTATATATCAGAAATGTATTCACTGTACTACCACCCTATTATCCGTTCTTAAAAATTGTATATATAAATTAAATATTTAAATAACCGTATTTATTATATTCAACTCACTCACAATGTCTTTAGCCTGTTTACTAAGATCTATTCTGAGGGCTGGTTTTCCAGCGAGGAGCCGAGTTATCTGATAAAACATAAAATAAAAATAATAATAAAATGAAATTAAGATGACAAATTATTGGAAACAACGAAATTAACAAAAAATAAAAACTAATATTTTTAAAACATGAAACGTATTTTTAAGGCATTATAAAATAACATTAAAAAAATGTACTCTCATTTCTTTTTTTTTTCTAAACAATTATTCGATTTAAATACCTTTATTAACCTAATAAATAAATACGACACACTTAACTCGTAGTTGCAGTTCATGGAACGTACGCTTTTTCAAACTGAGTGAACTAAACGGGTAAACTAAAACGAAATTGGTATAAATAAATGAAAAAAAAAAGGAAGGCATTGTACAAATTTTAATTGGATAGGGCGAACAAATATAATATTTGATTCATTGATTGAGCTACGAGAAATGGCAATATTGTTAAACGTAATGTCCCACACATGCAATACGAACATTAAAACCTCCTCCCCCTAAGGAAAGTGGTTACGTCCAGAAATGAAATAAAATAAAAAAAAAAATGTAAATGGTGAAAACATGCAGGATGTATATAATACCTAAGTGTGACAAAAACACAGTAAAACGCCGATTATTCAGTAGGCAGTAATTTCAAATTTCGTGTTTACACATGAACGTAGTTGGACCAGAAAAAAATTTTTTTTTTTTAAATGTACAAAACCTTGTAATAATAATTCAATCGATGTATTACTGTATGATTATAAAAATAAAATACACGGGTACTAAAATACTAAAATAATAAGTTAATAATATGATTACGCGGTTAGACGCGATAGTATTCTTACCACCAGAAATTCATTTTTGTCCACTCTGTGGTTGCCATCCGTATCGAACATATTAAACGCTATGCGGAATCCACTCTGCGGTTCTATTAATCAAAAACGGTTTTGCAATCAACAGTTCGTTGTACGAGTATAAAAATTATTTCGCTTTACACTCACTGGTCAACACGGATAATAAAAACAAGTATTCTGTATAAGATATGATTCCTTTGTCTCGGAGAGAACGAAAAAGTTGTGACGATCCTTTTTTTAATCCGGGCACTTTGTCCCGAACGTTTTCCAAATCTTTTTCAGACATCACGTGTCTCTTAAGTCGAGCTAAAAAAAAAAGATAAACACGTATTTTTACATTTATACATTTTAATTTAATGAACGAACACAGTTTTTAGATTCTGAGCGAAATGAGGAATCTATTGGTTTTACAAAGCTGAATTTTTTTTTATGTCTGTACCCGAAAATTCTACGGGAAGGAGTGCTCCGATCTTTACTGTCACAGTTTGTTTTCGGTAGCAAATTGCGTCTAGTTAGTACTTTATAGAGAGGTTATTTTTCGATTTTCTCAGTACTTTTATTAGGCGTCAGAAAAAAACTAACAAAAAATTACGTAAAAACGCAATTTAATCAAAATCGATAATCGTTATTTATTTCTTCGTAATTTTGAAACTAATGGTCATAAAAATTTGAAGTTTTCATCAAATATGTGACTTCGGACTGTATTAACGAAACAAATTTTTCAAAAAATTTCTTTTAATTTTGGCCCATCTATAGCAATTGTAGATTTTGAGGTATTTAATTCATAACAGAGGTAATTTTTGGTCTTAAGGTGCGACGTCTCGATCCGTCTCGATATAGGAGCAGCGCCGTGTGACGACTCTACACGTAAAACGGGAGGATCGCCAACCCGTAGCCAAGGTTGGAAAACCGGAGCACACGAGATTTTTATATCATTATAAAGAAAGAAAATATAAAAAAAAATAAAAAAAATACATATTTACAGTATACATAAAATACTATATAATACAAAATAATAAATTTTATGTTATCGCGTTGAGGCACGAACACATCCGTCCATCAAATATCGCCAAGGACGTTTTTCGCCCCGGTGGACGAAATGGAGGACAACTACTTCATTATATTTTTTTCTTTTACACAATATTAATTAAATTTAATAAAAAAATAAGAAAAATAAAAACAGAACGGCGAACGACCGGTGTGTTCGCGGTTTTCTTAGTAGTACGAATAATAACAATTTTAACAATAATAAGTAATATCGTTGGCCGGCAGCGTTGGAGGGCTTCTCGCGATTAAAGCGAGACGCTGCGTTGTCACTATTTGATAGCGACGGGGCCGTTATTTATTTGACCATTAACAAAGGCTTAAAAATTTAAAACAATGTAAGACGTAGTTTATTTCAACTATATTCAAAAAAAAATCTTAAAAATCTTTAAGTCACAATTTCTTTTTATAACCATTTCAAATTTTTCGACAAATTGTATTACACTGAAGCTCCGCTCAAAATCGTTTTATCGAACGCAATGATTTATCATTGCTTTCAAATTTATAGTTATAACAAAACTCTACAATCTTAATCTAAGTAATCCACTTAAACGTCATCCACAACACCCCGCGGCTCGTTACGTTTTGTATTTTATTTTGTAAAATAACCTAATATAGGCAATATTAATTTATTATTACTATATATATTATTACTATATATAAATATTAATAATACATAAGTATTTGTATTGTTTTATATACTATACCTCTGGGTTGTTCATCAACGAATGATTCCAGAAAGTCTTGCGGAGTCATATAAAGTTGCCCGTGATATTCAACCGATGCGAATTTAATGAAACGTTTCTCACGAGACGTTAAATGCAAACCGCTCAGATATTCGTCATCTTCTCTCTGCAAAATTGATAATTACAAATTAATAATATTACAATAACAGTACTAAATCATGTTCAATTCTAAAACCAGTGAGCAGATATATATATATATATATATATATATATATATATATGTGAGTTGTGATTTATACAATTTTATCAATTTGTATTTAAATCATATCACAATACGATTATGATTTCGGAAAAATAGAACAAATTTTACGACAATATACGTGAAACCACAGAGGGAGGGGCAGGGGGAAGACGTAATACCAGTCAAACATGCATAAAAAAAATATTACGTATTTGTATAATAAATACCCAATACTTAAGTGACAATAATAATTATAATTATATGTTTTAGATTATTGGTCTGTAAACGTAAATGCATTTCAAAGTTCTACACTACTGATGAATAATTTTTCAGTTAAACTGCACATTTAATGTAATTTAGTGATATTCACAATATTGTCTGGTATATTAATTAATTTCAATTAAAGTGCATATATTACGTGTTAATATATAGTTCATATTGATTGTTTGTACTTGCGTCTTTCAATATAAAGAAGCATATATTATGTCAATTGCCATTTCAAAGGACACTTATTATACTCGTATATTTAAGCAATTTCTAACAATTAATTTGTATTTTCTTCGATTAACTATACCATCTTACAAACAACGCGAAAAGTTACGTAGTTGATACCTTTTTTACAATAGGACGCGAATGACTAATTAGATTACCCAAAGGAACCAATTGCATTACCTCAAAGAACAATTTTTGAATGTAAATCGAATACTTTTTACTATAATTTTAATTTAATTTATAGTTTAAAATTTAATAGAGCAAAATGTGCGTCTTATTACTTCTTCTTTTGAAACTTTTACGTACCTAATAAATAATATACGAATATATATATTTTTTCATACGAAATTAGAAATAGTTTACTTATGTAATTTGTTCAATAGTGTATACAAAATAAATGAAAATAAATTGAGTAAATGTATATTTTTATTATAAATATATTACATAATATATATATATATATATATATATATATATATATATTGAGTATTTAAAGTAGGCCAAGTGTTAAAAGTTCGGCATTTTATTTTATCCAATAATTGTTTATTTTATCGCCAAGGACCAGCTGCGGTTCTTGACAAGTTTCAAGTGAGGAAGCGAAAAAATTGTTGATATATTGTATACCTATTTTTATATATAATACGCTTATTCATTAAATATTCACTATACTTGATGTTTCCGTTTACACGATATGTATACACTAAACGTCTAAACAACAACCTACATATTTAAACCACATTTTTACTATGTATAAGATTTATACTAGTAAAGTGTTTGGTTTTGACTAGTTAATAGTATTGGGACCGTATCAAAGAAAATTTTAACGATTGAGTTATAAAGTTAATTTCAACGAAGTTTTTAAACACAATAATTGTATTTGTAACTAAAATGTTGTTAAACGCGAAAGTGCGTAGGAGAATACAATTTTCGAGTTGGCGCGGTTAGTTCCATCGTCGGGCTATAACTACAAAAAAAAAAGCCCAAAGACCCACAGTAAAATCGCCAATGTCCTAGGACATAGGTAGTTAACTACAAAATAAAACATAAAATGTAATACGTTTCCATGAAATTGGTCGTAATACGGTCGACCAGAAGGTATAATAATAAAATAATATTACACGATATTACATGCGTCTGACATATTCACCCCTCCCCCCCCCCAAATAAAAACAAGTATAAAAACGAAACATTCCAGCTGCTAAAATAACAAATAATTATTCCGAAAAGTATTTTTAAAATTAGTAGTCGTAAAGAAACGTATAAAAACCAAATTGATTGATTCCTTCCTTCTCGCGCGTTACATTTTATTTCTCACACGTGGGCCATTTCGAACGTTTGTCATCGTATCAAATACACATCAAACAGATGGACGACTACTATACCTATCCAACTGTACCGAGGAAAAATACCACATCTGCACTCGGAGACATTCTTCAACGCTTTGACGTGTAGCCGAAAAAAATAAAATAGGTACTTGAACGAATACAACAAAGACGAGTCGATATCCGAGAACTTTTCTTGATAAGAATAAATATTATTGTGGGCACATAAATATTATCAGAAGACCATTTGAATTAAAACGCTTTTACCCTTTTAAGTATATAAAAAAAAAAAATTAAAAAAAAAAAAAAAAACGTAGCTTCGCCGACTGATTGAACAATTAATCACAATGTCAAAACGTATACACGTGATGTTTATTTTCACACACGACTGTGATCTTGGAAATAAATCTAACGTGCTGTTAAAATAAAAGCTATCGTGGCGACATCAGCCTATTACGGGGCGACGACAACAAAGGGACGTTTTTATTGTTCGAGTAAACCCGAGCTATATTTAAAAATTCAAAATGGTGAATGCAATTATCATTGAATACTTACGATCTCACGAATTCGTAGATGGTATCCGGTATAATCTCCAGGAAAAGATATATGTTCCTATATGTACGTTGTACACGCGTATTTCAATGCGTACCTTAACGTATTACATACAGCTATTACTATAATTTACAGTGGTTTATCATTTAATATCAATACTATTATACTTTTATTTGTACAATTATAATGGCGAGGTTAAAAATTGTATAATATTGCGGTACAAGTCTATGTACCTACGTTATGCGAGTTGCAACAACATAGAAATATAATCCCGAAATTACTCTGCAGTACATCACACATATTTAACCTAATAAGTAATACCTGATATTTACAAATATATCATTTTAAATTACATTAAAAATGTTTTTAGATTAAATTAATTACTATTATAGTTTGACACTAATAACATAATTATTATAGAAAATAATAAACATCAACATTTGTTAGGGCTGTACACTATTTAATAATGACTGATGTGGATGTTGATCGATTTGTCGCAGTTTTAGAATTGTATTATTATTATTTTGAATTTGTCAGCAATGATAAACTGCCAAATTAAAAAAAAACGCGATTAGTTTACTACAATGTTTTAAAACAAAAATATTGTCTGTCGAGAATTTTATGATGTTTAAAAATCTATTGACTTTTTATTAAAATGTCATAAGAAAACCGTTTCTGAGTCATTGGAATTAAAATTTCGAAATTGTATACATCATCATCATCATCATCATCATCTTAACGGTCTACTCAGGACCTGTGCTGCCACTAGTAAGCTTTTCCATTTTTCTCTGTCCAAAGTCCAGTCTAATACGTTGCACTCTCATCTAGCAATCTCATATCCTTTTCTACGGTGTCTTTCCATCTTGTTCTCGGTCTTCCCAGCGGGCGTTTTTTATTTATTTTTCCTGCCAGAGCATTCTTTAGTACATCCCCATAGGTTCTCCATACACGTCCCAGCCACTCTGGACGTTTACATCTTATGTATGTTAGTATGTTGGGTTTTCTATATACGCCGTTCATTGTGTCTTTTTTCATATATTCCTAGTTCGCCATTATACACCGGTCCATATGTTTCTTAAAATTTTCCTTTCCCATATGGCAAGTTTTCTATTGTGAAATTGTACGCATAAAATAAAATAGAAAAATTTTTTGAAAATACTGCGGGTGTTATTAGTTAATATTTAGCCGAAAATGGTGAACATATTTCGACGTAATTTTTACGTCTATAAAACAAACAAACAACGTAAACTAATTTTTCTAAGAATTTGACTTTTTTTTTACATCGAAAAAAAACAATTGAGAATACAGAAAAATGACTTCTCTAAAGTACCATATTACAATACTATCTATAAGCAATTTCCGATTATTAAACAGGATTGCGCATACAATTTTTGAAACGCTTCTTCCAAATGCAAAAGTCACCTACATACCTACATAAAAAACATCTGTATAAAACTAATACATTTATGCATTCTTCGCTTCCCTCGAAACATAAAAGAAAAAAAAATGACGTAAAGATTTTTTTTTAATCATATAGCATAAGGTGTGATTTAATGAATTATATTCAAAATGAAACTACGAGATTTGTTCTTATAGTCATTTCATTCCATTGTCGTTTAGTCATCAAACTCTAAATTGTTTTACAATAAAAGTATGTAAAGTATTAAACTATTTATGATTGGTTCACGTTTTTACTATACCTAAAACATTTATATAAAGCAACAGATATATTTTTAAAATTTTATATTATCGTTCTAGAACGATATTTATCGAGCCCGATTAAGCGACCAACACTTGAAAGCAATTTAACGAATATCAACGTCTTGTATAACATACGAAAACGGATACAAGCGAATTAATGGAAAATATTCAGCCTCAAAAATCATACTAAACATGTGTACACTTTTTTTCGGCAATTGACGTATTAATTCTTTTTTTTTTTATATTCAAACCAATTACAATAAGAGTATAATATACATATATTTAATACATTTTCCTAATAATATTCTGTTCGGAAACACTAAATATCATACAAGGACAACCGAACTCTAAGAACACTCATATTACGATTACAATCATTATGTTAAAATATTTTTTAATAATGTGGGCCTCGGTTAAAAGTTAAAAAAAAAAGAAAAAAAATGAAATGGTTGCCGCCGACCCCCGAATTTTAGCGTACCTAATAAATAATATTATAATAATATAATGGAATCGATATCATCACGAAATAATAATAATAATAAAAACGCTCGACTCGTGTTTGAATTTCATTTAATTTATAAATACAGGCCCCTCGTGTACGTTTGTTGTTTTATAGGACAACAATAATTATGTAAGTGAAGGCTTGTGGAGACAAGGTGTTGTGTGACACGTGAGAGAGGGAGCAGGCTGACTGATACACGCCGCAACGTCCGCAGCGTTATAAATGGCCGGTTGCTGTAGACACCGCGCCGGTAGGTACCTATAATAATAATTTTGCTCTATCGTTGTTTTTCACTGGTTAATCAAAACACGTGTGCTTTACCCGGTGCATAATAATTTCGTTATATCGTTATCGTCATCTTTAATTACGTGTAAATAATGTAAGTGAATACCTACTTGATAAATTGCATGATATTATGTACTTGATACTTATACGGGACGAGTTATAAGAGAGAAAAAAAAAGACACGTCTTTTTTTAAAAAATATTCCAACAGCTTATGATCGGTATACATCGACATAGGGATCCCAGACGTCCCGTATTTCAATAAAACGTCCCGGTATTTTAAAATACCAGTCCCGTAATTATCTTAAACTTCAATATGGATCAATAATCAAAACTCAATATAATATTTTTAAAAACACAGAATAAATGATTATTTATATAAATAAATTTCATTTATTCTGTGATATAATCTTGTTATTATATTTGTCGGTATAAGGAACATATATTAAGGAAAAGGGGAAAAAAATGTCCCGTATTTTTTCAAATTAAATCTGGCATCTCTACATCAACAACGTATTGTACACTGTAGTAGGTATGGCTAATAATTAAAAAAAAATACTAACACCTGTATTATATTATAGTATTTCAACAATAATATAATAATTATATTATATTTTGTCACTTTTAATACCTAATTAAAAATAATAACACGTTTAAACAGAAAATAATACAATCAATTTTTCTTGTTAATTCCACAAGGAAATAATTTTATTCTACACTTTAAAACCAATTTTAAAATAAAATTATGATAGTGTCTATTTAAGATTTTGAAAATTTATTTTCCAATAATTTATAAAATGTTCACATTCATTAATTAAAATAAGAACTTAGTTTACTTTCAAGTTCACTTATGTACCTATAGAGTAATTGATTGATAAATACTTAATAAGACATTTTTTTTTTAATAGTTATAATAATATTAAAACATTAAAAGAAGTAATAATTCGAATCGATAAAATTTGTGTCAGTCTGTACAAATTTCATTACAAAAATTAGCAAAATGATTACCAAAATAATAAATGGTATCGAATAAGAGTCTGAATATTATTTATTTCTTTTATCATCCATATTAACTGAAATTAAAAAATAATAATGAATCATTGAATTAAAATAAAAGAACAAGTTCAAATAAAAACAAGTTTACAGATTTTCTTGTAAATTTGTAAATTACCTATCTATTTAACTGTGTACCTCTCTAAAATATAATCTATATTCAAAGAAATCCAATTTCTTCAATGTAATGTTTACTGACAAAATATTTTTACTGAAAAAAAAATGCATAGTATAATACCTACCCTATATCGTTGTAAAATTAATACATTTTTTTTTTTTTTTTACTCTGCTCTAAAATTAATATTCATTATTCAACATACAATGAGTTCCATTTGATATAAATCATCATTCACTGATGGAAAAATTAGTTGTTTATTTAAATCACTTTATTTTCTTTTTTTTTTTAATTAATAGCCATTTGATCAATGATTATCATTACATTTACACATAAATATGTTTTATTATTATTATTAAAATTGTGAATGACTAAATATCTGGGAAAATTGAATTACTTTAACCACTTAAATCTATAATAGACCCTTTGATATTTAAATTGTATTAGATAATAATATTCATATTTATCACACAACTATAATGGGATAATATAATATATATGTACATCACTTGCCATACGGATAAAATAAAATTGAACAAAAAAGAAAATGGATTACCTATTCCAAACTAAGTCTTAAAAGGGAAGTAGGTCTCTATATAGTATGATGCCCAACTAGTGTAGCTACTTAGTTGTATTCAAGATCAAGTATGTTGTAATACATTGAATTGGATACCTAATCTTACTTATTTTATACTCTGACTTACTTTTTTCTTCGAGTAGGCGTACACTTTGAAGTCGGATGTAAGTCCATAAACTATAAAACTTAGGATTCCTGCTCCTGCGACTCCAGCAATCTTTGAATATTGTCCCGATAGACAATAATCGGTGGAAAATTTACGACCAACTGGAATACTATTGATTTTGCGGAGTCTTGTTAACTGTATGCTGTGTCTTAATGCTTTGGAAAAATTCATGGCTTTACCAAGTTCATAAATTATTACAATTTAAACAAAAAACAAAACAGATTATTTTTGACACACTACCTATAACATTTTTTTTTTTTTCTGTTTACTAAAATCTGAAACTAGACAAAATAAAATCAGTGAATTAATTATTATCAAATATTGATAAAATGTCCTTGATACAAACATCTGTGATGATAAGACATGGTTCTATTCTGTCCACAGAAAACATTTCCTAGATGGCGCGGCAGTAATAAGACGTCAAGGATTTATTACGTAATATTCATTCATTATTTTTTCGAATACTAATAAAAATTTATTTGCAAATACAAATTTACGTACCTATACTTTTTTTTTCTCATATTGAATGTAATCGAGAATATTCGTTTTATCATTAAATCTTAGACCGAGTTAAACTTGTTGTACCTACATGGCTACATGCCTACATTGCAAATTTGAATAAATCATACAAAAATAGGTACGAACAATAACCATATACTATGTGCAAATCAAATTACCTACGTATATTGGTTTTTTTTTAATAATATTGTTTTAGTACCTAAAAAAATACTGAATACGTAACAAGTAGGTAACGAACAGTTCTAAGATTAGTGTTTGAATTACGGAGGGACGTGCAAGGGGCGGCGGAATACATCATAATTTTTTTTTTAAATTTCAACGTCCCTCTTCTAGTTTTTCTAAAATGGAACACTGATCACGAACTCACTTTTATATTTATAATTTTATCTGACCAACAAAAAACGAAAAAAAAAAAAATTGTTTTACACGTTGTTTTCAGAGACTGAAAACGATACGGATTTGACAATTTATAAAAAGTTTATAAACTATGAAAAAACATTATCGCATTTAAACGAAGTTCTCTAACTTTTAAGCATGATATATATTAATTCAGTTCAATTATTTACGCAGGCCAATACATTTTACATTGTTTGAGAAGGCATAAATGATAGTATGATACAAAGATGAAGTAACCCGTCTACAACGACATTAGCAGGACTGATCATTCATATTATCATTTATTGGACATTGGACATATATATTTGAATAAAAAACAATTATTTATGGTTTTATTATGAAAATGATACACCTAGTCGGTACTCGGTTGGTTGGCTGAACCCTCAGCGAGTTTACAAGATATTTTAGTCTTTTGGAACGCAAATTATTAATATACTTTTACGTCCCTTTATTAAATTCTTAATTCATGCACTGGATATGCAGCTATATATAAGCAGACAATATTACTGCCACGGTCCTAGCTGCCATGCATAACGTGGGTTGTTTTATGAAATAAAAAATATTTGTATATATTAAAATCTAATAATAATACATTTTATATTTTTGTATAGCTTTTGGTTCAATTTAATTTTGCGCGGTTTGTGCGAGTATAACCTAAAGACATATATTATTACAGATAATCATTATTGTATGTCAATGACCTGTGTAAGGTACGTATATGTGGATTTCCATTTAGTTATCTAATATTTCGTTTTTTCTTTTTTGTAAAATCGTCGTTCTATTTTCGTATTCCTAAATGGAATTTTTACAAGGAGAATTTAAATCGTTGATCAACGTTATTGTTATCATTTGTATGTTTATGTATATATGTATTTAATACAATATTATTAATTATTATACACATACCTGTATTATTATAGTACAAATTGTATTTATTTATAATCTCGTGTATCCTGAATAGTCATCCGCAGTGAGTGATAAATGTACTTACTTAGATTTGACAGGTATTAGTATTATATATATATATATAATATATGTATACCTATATACAGTGGTCGAAGTGGAGGGGGGATATGAGGGGATGTCATCCCTCCACTTTTTTTAGTTAGCATATTCCATCCCCCACTTATTTTGTTTAAAATTATTCATCCCTCTTGGATTAAAAAATAAATTTTTTGAAGAATTTATTTAGATTATCGGTTGAGCAAATGCGTAACACAAACGAAATGAAAATATATTAAGAAACTAAATTAGTTTTAATCGTATATATATATATATATATATATATATATATATATATATACGATGTATATATTAGGTGGATCTAAAATATTTTCATTTATATTATATATGTAATATATGTATTTAAATTTTATTTATTTTTGACAGGATGATACGAATGAAACTGCCTAATTTTATTAAACTATCGTAGATTAAACCATAAACTACATTAATAATAAATTATATTATATATCAAATATTAGTATTTCATTTCAAACCAAGTAGGTATATGTTTACACGAATTAATAATATTATATTATATTTCGGATGATAAGTGTGTCCACTACGTTTTACACTGTAAATGATAATCAATTAATAATGTTTTGAACAAATTTTTTATAGATATAATAACACCTTCCAATTATTATGATTGTATTATGCTATTTACTTATAACGACTAATAATTAAGTTAGCTGCTTAAATATACAGACTCGTTTGTTTATAGCTTTATGCGGCAGCTATCTAAAAGCAAATCACTAGTACCCATATAATATAATATATATGTAGGGATAGTTCGATCACAACGATTATATACAATTTCTTTTTTTTTTTTTTCGAAATTTCAATATCAAGAATATTTTTTTATTTCTTATTATTGTATACCTTGTTTATAAATTAAAATACCAAGAAAAGCCCACAACAGATCGCAAGACTAACGACCTCGTCTTTACATTTGATAATTGGCCTATTAGTTCTAATGTCAACGTATTGACGAGTTCCCAATATTGGTTCTACGGATGTTTAATTTACTATGTATAATAAATAATATATATACATATATTTAATTTTATATATATATATATATATATATCAAAGATGACAAACATGTTCAATGTCCTACATTCGAAAGCAATGATAAATCATGCGTTTAACCTTTCGTATTTTAAATCAGCCAGGAATTGCGACTCACTGGCAGAAATAATATTATATCACTGTTAACAAACATTATGGATACGTTGAATAACATACATAATATTAGTCTACTCGATTAGTTAGTTATTATTATTTTTGATAAAGAATGTCGTTGTTTATGTCGTTAAAACAATAAATCGTCTTATATTTTCGGTTATATTTGAACCGTTATATAAATTTGTATTGATGTTGGAAATGTTTTTTTAAAGCATACGAAGGACAATAATACACGAAAATTGTGTATTTTCATTTTACGTGTAAATATATACAACTATAATATAGTTTCGTTGTAAATCGTGTAGTATCCGAATACATAATATTAAATGTTCTGTTGTTCGTAGTATAGAAAAATAATTAATATTTTCTAATTAAATAATATATATATATATATATATATATATATATAATATATAATAATATTGGTTTATGTATATATAATATATATATATATATATATATATACATATATACATAAACCAATTAATATAATATACTACGAACGCTGCAGGTTTGGTATTGAAAAATATTTATTCTGTGCAGTAACTGAAATATAATATTATGTAGAGTGTATAGGGTAATAATAAATATGTTTAATTTGAATGTAGTGTGTACGTGTATGATAGAGTAACCTTGGCGCAATCCATTTCAGCAATGTCGCAATACGAATTTCGCGAATGACGTAATAATTGATAAAGCGGAAAATGTTTTATAAAAGTTCAGAGTAAAAATATATTCGGCGCCTGCTGCCAAATTCGGTTACTGACCTCATCCGTGGATCGGAAATGAATTATAAAAAATTATTATAAATCGATAATTTCACTGTCTTTGAATGAAAAAAAAAAATCCTTATCTAGAATTGTTTAATAATTTCTTTGTCGTTGTGCAGACTATAAGGACGGGATATCGTATAGAATCCCTATGAAAATGATGTGTTGTATCATTAAATTTTAATAGGAACACACCAAAATCTTTTAAAGTAATAAAACAAATTAAATTTTTCGAGCTGATTAAATATCAGTTTGACAAAATTTAATAGAATTGTGAATTTTAGTCGTCCAATAATACGGTTTTGGCGTACTGCTATTACGTTATAAACTATAAAAGGCGTATACCTACCAATTGTATATATTCAAATCCAAACGTTTATAGGAAAATAAACTTCGAAGATACCAAATCTGAAATATATTTCAATATTCAATATGAATACTATATAGTTATAATCAGGGTTCGGGACTTGTAGCACTTAAAAACATGAAAATAGGCGCTAATATATGCACTAAAAACACGTAAAATATGCATTTAAAATATTTTTTATTGAATTATTAATACAAAATACGTTACAATTTAAAACAAAAATGTTACTTTAAATTTAAACAAATTTCTTTGGTAGACCGTACAAATAAATAAGTTTTAAACTATTATATCGGCTACCTGCAGCCGTTGCCTTTCCGGACTACGTTTACCGTTTAAATAACAATATAATAAAATAGACTTATAATTTTGTCGATATATTATATACATCGAGTTAATAAACGTAATCATTTCGATTTACATGGTTTAAATGGGAACGCGTCTACGACGATCCGGCGATAAGGGCCATCGTATTTTTTAAAAATAAATTTATTAAAATACGAAAATTATGACGGGCAATGAGTTGTAGATAGAAAGCAAAATCATATGATTATGTTAATATTTATTTTTTTGTTCGAGTGGTTCACGAAATTTTTATAATTGTTATTTGAAATTTGAAGAATTTGTCAAAATATGCAAAAAAAAAAGCACAAAAACGAAAGAATAAGTAGGTACTTTATTGAAAAATCTGTAAAATATACAAAAATATGTACATTCAAATTTCAAATTTGATATCGTGTTATCGAGAAATGAATTTATTTCGCACACTGCTATTTTATACAAATATACAATGAATAACAAAAGTATGCAAATGCTATAAGTCCCGAACCCTGGTTATAATAACTATATAATTACTTTGCAGGTAATACAATATTAACAACAGACATTTTTTTCCACTGTAAAACTCGTTATAATTCATCAGTTCGTAATGATCGTTGTCATGTGTTTTTCTATATAGAGATTGTGTGTGGTCATCATTTTGAACACTTTTCATAACCATTATTATACGTTATAAGTGGATAATTTTCGTTTTTATTTTTAGAAAGAGAATAAACAATAATTTATGCAGCAAAAATTTTTTCAGTTTATTTTTAAGTGCAATTCGGGATACTGGCTTTTGCTCATTCCTGTATTAACTTACATAATATACTCTTAACGAATACTTTTGGTTTTTTTTCTTTTTGGTAAATTTATTTTATATTATTTGAAAATGTTTTGAATTGGATATAGATACCAGTCTATTGAATATTGATTATAGGTATTTAGAAATTATATCGATTATAGCCTATAATAGTATAATATCCATGTTTTGAATGAATATTTTGTTCATTTCAATCATAATACTTTAACCGATTTAGTGTATGTTTGCGTCCAAGTTATATCGTCGTATTCATGCCAAGAGAATTTGACGTTTAAAAATTACTTTTTACTAGCATTGAATATTGGCATACTATTCAGAATAACACATTTGATTGTAAATATTTAAATGAATATCTAATAACCACTTTATAACCTAAATTTAATCAAGCCATTTTGGATACATTAAAACGTATAAACGGTAATTTTTTTTTTTTTGTCAAAGAAAATTAATCAATAATTAAGTATAATTAAACAGGTTGTGATTAGAGATTAAACGTTTAAGTGTGCAGGAAAAGAGGATAATAATTTCTTGTTTGTACACTTGTAAACAATAAAAATAGTAAATGATTTGTTATTATTAAATATGTGTTTAAAATATTAAATACAGTAGAGTAGCTTATAGTAGGATTTTCATTTTTGACTTATACTTATTTATAAGTTGTAAGTTATAACTTATAACCAATCCGTCGTCCAAGTACATACATTTCTTTAAATGCAATATAGTGTAATTTATTTTAATATGTTTATTGTTAATTATACTAATATGACATATTTTAAGTTGAGACATTTGTATGAAATCGAATATAATTTTTTCAAAACTGAAAAGTAATAATGTAATTTTAAATGAGTAGGACTTTTTTTTAGAGGATATCCTAAAATTATGATAATAATTTATAAATACAATATTTTAGAATTTACAAACTATATTAATAATATATTTAATTTAGATATTATTTACATTCGTATATAGGTACATTGTAAACACGTATTTTTATTGACTACGTAAATAAAAAAAGTATAATTGATTTCAGTATTTTAAACGATAACATTTGATTAATACTTTATAATTGTGTAATTCGATTATTAATGTTTAATGTATTGTAACTTATAAAATAATTTATTACCGACTGCAGATATATAGAAATAATATTGGTTAATGGTTGTTTTATATATACACATAATAATCACATTACGAGTATTCCGTAAAATGTACATATATATATATATATATATATGTATATAAAATATTAATGTTAAAAAATTAATATAAAATTTTTATTTTACTTTTCGTACAAATTTTTAAAATTTTCTATCGAAAAACAATGAGACTTTGATTTATCATAAATTCTAATATAATTATATTATTAAAAAATTATCATGATTTGAAACAAACAAATTGGTCGGAAAAAAAGGATTATTACATTAACAATTGAATAATTAAATAATATTATTAAATTATTATATACCGCAATCAATATTCAATACGTTTTGCAGCAATTAAATTGAATAATTTATATTAAAGAGCCCGCGGAGGAGATCATCAGCCGTTATACCTTATTTTACGTTTTGCAGTACATATATCATGCAAATTGTTTTTACATATATATATATATATATATATATATATATACACTTAAATTATTATCATTTAAATGAATAATATAAAATAATTATAAGAAAAAAAATATAAGTGGCTTAATAATCAATATATATATATAAGAAAGGAGAAAAATTACATAAACTCAGAAAAGATGCCTCTACTTACCCGAGGTGTATAAAGTGTTTTTATTATTTATTTGTTGCTGGGTTGTATGTACAATCATTCTGATGAATGTTTCTAATAGACATTTCATTGAAATTTGAAATATATAAAATGTTTCAGAATAACTTATTAAACTTATTAACTTCAATGTAACTCCCAGATTTTTAGCCACCGGTAAGTCTTCCCACAGCTTGACGTATTTATTTGATGTTTCGAAATAGAGTACAGCTTTTCCACTATTGTTCCTGAAGTTTATGAAGCATTAGTTCATTTTAAAAAGAGGTTATAATATCGAAGTATATGTTTTAACAGTGATATAAAATAACGGGTGTATCAGGAAAACGCTAATTACACAAATACAACATAATAACAAATATATAAGACATGTTTTAAATCACTAGGTTATGGAAAAAAATCGTTTTTTAGAAATCAAATTTTTTGGAAAACTCTGGTTTTTTGAAGTAGATATAAATTTAATAGATAATTGATATGAATTTTCAAAAAATATTTAACTATTCTAAACATTTATAATAATAATAATAATAATTATTTTTTAATCATATGAACGCAAGTTTTACAATTTCAAATGTATTACTATTATACATATATGTATATATATTTAGTTTTTTCGATTGCAAAATTTTGAAAGTTGTTTATTAACTACGAGTATAATGTTTCTAAAAGATGATTATCATTTATTCTACATGACGATTTTTTTAAAACTCGGTTTACTTGAAAATTTGACATTTAAAGTCATAATACTATACCAATAGGCAATAATAATAACTATTGCGGGTAACAATCAATAAATAATACAATAGTTTGGGTCAGGAGTTTGCAATTCTTTTAGTTTTTATCATAGCGGTTGATTTTATTATTATTATTATTATTATTATTTATTTTATTTTTTTGCGAATTTTTTCCGATAATATGTTTTGATATTTCGTCCTACAATTAGTGGCGTCATTTGGGGGAGTGCAGGGTGAACATTTGCCCCTCCCCCGCTCCTTGTTAACAGTAGACCGACATGATTCTTGCTGATGTAAATATAAGTTATCCTATATAATCAAATCTATAGTATAATGACTAATGAGTAATAACAAATCGCGTGATGGCAAACAGCAGATTGAAATTAAATTAATATTAAAGTTAAAAAGTACGCGAGCTATAATCACGATTAAAGGTGATTAATTCGTGGTTACAACTTACCGCGGTTCTAGGTTTTTTTTTAAAATTCAACGTTCATTCGAAGAACATGATGTCAGTTTGACGGTTGACGTACCTAAATATATATCGCGAGCGGCATAAACGATTTTTTTTAACGTTTCAAACGCGTGTTTTGTGTGTGTACGATTTGTGAGTGGCAAGTGTAAAAAAAAAAAAAAAAAAATGAAAAAAGCTAAATGTGGTGTGGCCAAGACGGCGAGAACGTGAGGAAAAAAATTGAACAAGCTGCTCATAGCTGATCACAAAACGGTAATATATAATATATATATATATATTATGTACTATATAGTCTTTTGTGATACATTTATTGTAGCCAGTGGCGTAGCCAGCGGATAGGCCTGGTAGGCCCTGGCCTACCCACTTTTTTCCATAAATTTCATGAAACACGTCTGTCAAATCATTCATTGTTTATCACTTAACTTGCAATCAACTACTATATATTTATTGGTATTTGGTAACCTTTTTCATAAAAATATCGGGCCTACCCAGAAAAAAATGTCTAACTACGCTACTGATTGTAGCTGACAAATAATGGAAAAATATCGGGCGATTCGTGCCTATATGATAACGAAAATATCAAAATTATGCAAAATAAAAATTGTATTGAGCTAAATTTAAGTGGGAAATAGTTAAATGGGCCGGTTAAATCTTTCGCCTCCCCCTATTTCGAAAACTGAAACGACGCCACTGACTACGATACAATATTAATTACGCGTTATTTATTCGTTTGTGGGTTTTTTTTCTCAATATTTTCTTTAGTGTTTTTCCATAGGTGTTCTATTGCAGATCGCGTTTAAATTGTTTTCATAAGATCTGCGATGATATCATTTGTCACGTATGAAATACGTCATTTTATTTATTTTCAATACGCTCAAATTTATATGTAAAAAAAAAAAAATCAAGTAAACCTATTAAAATATTATTTGGTTGAAAACAAAACCCGCAATTCGAGAGTGCAGTCGCGTGTACCTGCAAATCGTTGTACTATGTCTATATCGTGCGCAATATCAAACGTGCCGTAGGTTGGTCGTCTATACCAGGGGTCTCCAAACTTTTTTATTCAAGGGCCACAAAAAATATCAAATGCTCTTAGCGGGCCCGCGATAACGAATTTTTAAATTACACATATCTTTAGATATCTATATTTTATTTACCGTCCTATGGGTGCTGCGGGCCGGTTAAAACTTGTTCGCGGGCCGTAGTTTGGAGACCCCTGGTCTATACTATAACTTAAATACCTGAATGAAATTACAATTGTTTTTATGGTAACTTTTAAAAATTGTTTTTAAATTTACATATTGCATATACGTATGTATACCAATAAATTAAGAATTGCACATTTGTTTATAAAGTGAAAATCACATTCCACCCCCCGCCCATAAATAAATAATAAGAAGAAACGAAATAATTTGATTGTTTATACCGAAATATAATGTGCAGGCCAAATATATTATAATGCTCATACAAAAAAAAAAAAAAAATGTCTCAACCAACCAAACAAATATGCAATTATATGCGAATTACAGTTTGATCTATATAGAATCAGTTCGATTTGAAATGTTGACATTTGATATGGAAATGTTTATAATTCCGATCACTATTAATGACAGATACTATTCACAAATGTTTCTTACAATAATAAAAAAAAAAACTATAACTGTTAACTGTTACAGCGTCTGATAATATAATGATAATAAAATAACATTCAATGATATCGTAATTTTCCATTTATTTGAACAAATATTTTATTATTAAAACGGCAAGCAACAGTCCACTGCGTGATAAGATTTCTTTCCGTAATCGTTAATCTATATGATGGTTGATTATAATATGTAACATAATCTTTTTCTCACGGCCATTATTGAGAATCTTAATAATGACAAAAATACGTGTTATTTTCTAGTATGATTTTTGTTTCAAAGCCCGTTTTCAATTTAATCAGAAACCTAAAAATACGCCCAGGAAAATTATACGCCCGGGGATAAATCCCCGCCCCCCCCCCCTAGATCCGGCCCTGGTCGCACGTAAAACCGATAGATTCCTCGCTCCGCTCAGTATCGAAAAAAATAAAAAACAAAATTTCTTCGCGCGAGTCAAACAAAATATTATGTTCTCGCAGTAGATGTTTATCGAAAAATGTTTGGCCACCCCTGGTCCGTAGGGACGACACGACGACGATGTCCGGTGTCGCAGGCGATTGATCGCGAGAGTCGTTTTGCCGTCGTAGACGTGCAGTTATTACGACGACGACGACGACGACGACGACGACGACGACGACGACAGCTACTACCGCGTCGTGTGGCGTGCGCGCGTGCGCGGGGTCTGCGAATTCTGGCAGCGCGTGACGTCGAGACACGTTCTGCCCGCGGCTTCAGCGTCGTCGTCGTCTTTGGCCGCCGCCGCTCGTTCCGCCGAGATACGCCGCGGACGTGAACGCGGTGGCGAAAAAATAATTCGCGCGCGCTGCACGCATGCCGCCAATCACGTACGCAAATAAAGCGGCGAACAATTTATTCCACATATAATATATAATGTCTCGGGGCCGACCGCGATAATCGCGCGCGCGTTAGTGAAATAATTAAAATTTAAAAAAAAAAAAAAAAAAAAACGAGAGTAATTCGCGAAATTTCCAAATCGTCGCCGGCCAATATATTCTCGATAAAGAAAAAAAAAAGAAAAAAAACCGATCGATTACGCGTATACTGCAGTTGACCGCGATCGAATATTATACGCAATCGGAAAGAGGAAAAAAAAATTGTTTTTTTTTTTTCGAAACCCTGTGCGTTAAATAAATAATTTCCCCGCCAATCCGCGGACGAATGTCGGCAATGTAATATTATTACCGTTGTTGAAATATCGCGAATTTACCCATATTTTTCTATGTATATACGTTATTCACTGGAAAATATCGTTGTTTATATAGTGACGAACAAAAAAAAAAAATGTATTCAGCGCCGGCCCTGCAGCGGTAGAGCGAAAGGAACGGTCGTTCTATAGGCGCCTGCTGCAGCAGGCGGCAAAGGGCGCCAAAATGCCGAATGCATATTTGTTTAACATAAACTGAAATACAATTTGCGGTGTGAAAGCCAAAGGGCGCCGAAGGACAATTTCGCTCTACCCTGATTAAGGGCCAGGGCCCTGTGCTAGGCTGCAGCCTAGATGGCCAGCACGAAAAAAAATTGTTTTTTTTTTTATTAAACATTAAAATAGTTGTGCGCCATATATGTATATAAAAATTTTCTCGACAAAACGTTACGAACTTTATCGGAGTAAAGTTTAGGTGTCCCAGATTTAATGTGCCGAAAAAAATACGGGACTTTTTTTTTATATATATTTTAAACATTTAATAAATGTATCTGCATAAAACGTATAATATTAAAATTAATAACACAACGCATAAGATAATATGTATATTATTTTGATTATGACTTCCCTCAATATACTTTATGAAATATTTAATTTTAACAGTACCTATATATGTATAATGTCGTATAATTTAATGATTTAATATACAATGGAACGTTCCTTACCAAAAAAATAATAAAGAGATTGTAGCACAGAATAAATGCAATTTATTTATATAAATAATCATTTATTCTGTGTTTGTATTATGTATAATAATATATATTGTGTTATTAAAAATATTATTGATTAAGAATTAAACGAAGATAATGGAACCATCATATTGAAGTTTAAGAATTACGGGACACGCGGGACTGGTATTTTAAAATACGGGACAAAAGTGACACTTTTAATATTTTGCCGGGACACCGAGACGCTTTATTAAAATACGAGACAATTCCAGAAAATACGGGACGTGTTGGGATACCTGTTAAAACTAGCACACGTGTAGGAAACACCGATTTGACCACTACTATATTATAGGCTCTCGCTTGTTTGCTCACAGTGGCGGATTCAAGGGGGGGGGGCCCGAGGGGCCCGGGCCCTCCTCCTCGGTTGTTATATTATATTCGTAGTTAATGATTGTAAGTCGTCGTTATAGTGATCGTTGCGATAATGTTGACTGTAATCTTATCTGTAATTTATAGTTTATGTTCATTGTTCAATAACTTACACTATTATTTACTTGAAGGCCTTACATCAAATCCTGAATATTGTACTCATAGAATTATACATTTTGGCCTCCCCAAAAAAAATCTTAGGTCCGCCACTGTTTGCTCATGTGTATACATAGAGAGTAGAGCGCATATATGGAAAGACGCGTACACAAATTAGCCACTGAACCATATTTACTTCGATGATTATTTGTTTGTTTTTTTTCTTTTCGTGTCCGGTTGCATTATAGTTTGTCACCAATAATAGTTATAATCTCCCGTCCCGGTATTCCGCCAATTGTATGGCGTTGTCATTCATATCTCCGAGATCCTTCGTTGTGTATTCGCAATTAAGATTGAGGCACTTGAAAATATTTGTTTGTTAATATATATATTCCCTTCGTGCATATTGTACCATATATTATAGCACAAATATGTTTTTCGCAGTTACAGTAGCTTTCAAAATTAAGTTACGACGATACTCAGTGCCGTCCATACCACCAATAACGCCCTAGGGCAATAATATTTGACGCCCCCCAAAAAAAAATGTACAACTAACGTCATATCTAATTACATAATTTTATATATTTTAGTAGTAAATACACTCATCCTCGAAATCATCACACAGATACAAGGGAAATTAATATCTAAAATAAAACAACAAATTTTTTCTTTTTGTTATTCATTTTTTTGATACCCCCTGCATTCATGATTCATAATACTTTGAACGCCCTTGGGCACTTGCCCCATTTGCCCCCCCTCCCCCCTTTGGACGGCTATGACGATACTGCATAGAGGGACAGATTTGTCACAGAAAAACGAACGATATTAATGTAAGATACATCTATATGATATATCTAGCGGTGAAATTACGAGTTATAGATGAAAAATATACATCTGTAAAATGTATGATGTGATAACTACTCATTCCTTGTTATCATAACATTCATAACAAAAAAAAATTGAAACTACCTACCTTCAAAAAAAAAAAAAATGCTACGATGTTAGAAATTTTATATATATATATATATTTTAAACTCAATAACAATTATTTAAATGGTCACCATGGTAACTGTAAATCATCGGTTTTATACGAAATCATACCCATTGTTAAAACTTTAGATTATTTTCACTAAAATATATAATTATGTTTTCAATTATAATTTTGTATAGAAATCGGAATTATTAATATCGGTGTAGTATACAATAATATTACCTATAAATATGCCTGACAAGTGAATTTTCAATGAAAATTGATTATTTTATATACTAACAAATATGCGTACAATTTATAATACGTATACACGTACTATTTTATTATTCAACGCGACTTTACATGGACACATTTTTAACCTGCACCTAGGTACATATGATTTTTATTTTATTTGTTTATCTAATAATATTATTATTATTTTCGAGTGCTTATAAGTTAAGTGTTCAGAGTATTCACTTTCATTTAATCCGCAACACTGTTGAAGCACGAATTCCATTTCGTTTTTTATCTTCCAAAAATGTCGATTTCTTCGGTACTTGTTTTCGTAACTTACAATTTTCACTTATACCTTTGTCTATTATGTTGTCCTACTTATTAACGTGTAAAGCGCACATATTTTATTTTCGAAATTAATTAAACATTCGAAACTTATCGATACTCGACAGGCGTATATTTGATACGAAATTATTTTGTTTTATCTAAATTTTATAAACACGTGCAACTTATTTATCTATTTAAATGTTTTTATCTATAATTTATATTTGTATTTCTTTTTTTTTTTTGCTACGTATTATAGTGTAACTATTTTCGTTTGCATAATAGGTACACGCCATGTCCATATTGTTCCTATGTCACTCGCCCATTTCTCAAAAGAAAATCTGTAGTAAATACATTTTTTATTGTATACGCAATATGTAAAATTATACATTAGTATATACGATGTACAATTTGTAATTTGTATTAATTTAATCACAAAGTATTTTTGATTCGAAAATGAATATATTGCGTTTGTTACATATTTTATATTTAACGTTTTGAAATAAAAGAATATTATGGTACGCCCTTCTGGGCATTATATATACTAGATTAACGGTGTTCGCGGTGGTTATAAATTCTTTACACGTTTTATAACACAAATTAATAATGTAGGTACCTACAATAATATGTTTAAGCATCATTACGAATTAATAATAGGCTATAAAGATCTTAAAATAAAAAATGTTACGCTCTCCGCGCATATTAACGTGTATTGTTCGTTAAATGTAATAATTATTGTTATATATTGTATACTATAAATAAATACTATACTTGGACGTGCGCAATATATTAGTTGAATATTCGCAGACATTTGTTGTTTTTTTCGTATTGCACACATATGGGTGCACGGCACATTTCAAATTCGACTACTGTCTGAGATCAAATTACATTTTATATTTATTCACAAAAGCGAGTAAAATGATAAAAACCGACGATAAATTAAACGCTAAACGTACGCGGCTAGAGTACACAAAAATCGTTTGTTTTGTACACATTTAAAATATGAAAAGTAAATTAATTAAAAAATTAATTCAACGGTCATTCGCCAATCGAAAAAAGGGACTAAAAAAAAAAAATAAAAATAAAAATACATTTATATATATATATTGCGTATATACAATTTGAAAATTTATTATAAAAATTAGCAGCGATATATGATAAAATACATCAAAATCGTTGTAAATAGCGAAAATACAAAAAAACATAATAATCGTCATCACGATCGCGTCGTATACGACACGTACCGATTGTTTTGTTATACACCTATTTTATATTTGAACCGGTCATTTCAAAAAAACAACATAATAAGTCATCAGATTGAAATTTTATACAAACCACAATAATAACTTCATATAACTCCAGAAATTTAACTTTTTTTTTTGTACTTTTACCACTTTATTTACATTTATTTTTAAGGTTTATGACATTCAATAATTTGTGGTTTTAAATTTGACTACTTATATATTTCACTAAAACAATATAAATAAACTTATTTGACTTATTTGAAATGACCGATTCATTTATAATATTATATACATATATATAGTCTCGAAACGTATATTTTTTTTTTTTTTTGTTATCAATTCCAATACGTTCTGTTTGGGCCGCATAAAAACTATTGGCGGGCCGCAGGTCGAGTATCGCTGCGTTAGACGAACGGACACGTTGTCGAAACGTTTTTTTTTTTTAAGGTGCGTTACCCTGGCACACTGCCACTTTTGAATTTCAACACCAAAATTATTCGATATTATATGTACTTTTTTTTTTTTTTGCCGCGGTAACGACGTTACCCCAGCACTCGCAAAGTCTATAATTTTACTCCAATTAAAATTTAAACCACGCAGTATTTTTACAGAATTGTACAAAAAAAAAAAAAAAGTACATATAATACCGCGCGGTTTAAATTTTAATTGGAGTAAAATTACACTTTGCCTGCAGTGCCGGCGGGTAACGTTTGTACGAGTTGTAACAAAAAATATTTTTTTTTTTTGGTCGTACAAAATTGTACAAAAAAAAAAAAAAAGTAGGTACCTACACATAAAATATCGAATGATTTTGGTGTTGAAATTCAAAAGTGGCAGTGTCACGGTAACGCGACTCTGTTTTTTTGTTGCCCGTCGCGTCGGTCGTATACGGCAATAATAATAATAATAATAATAATAACCGGTGGCCGCGGAGCGCGCGCGCGCGCGCGAATCCGATCGACTGTATGTACACATATACACACACCCGACTACACAATAATAATAATAATAATACTCATAGTGGCTCTATCTGTGGGCAGCACGCGGTCGCCGGGTCGGTCACATGGTCTGTGACCGACAAATTGAATATATATATATATATGTATATACCGTCTGGCGGTGGTCCCCGTGATATTATATAGACGTATATTATATTATATACCTCGCGCGTTCGCCGCCACTCTACCGGCGGCCAGTCGCCAACCGCACGTCGCGCCGTTTATTTTAGAGGGGAAAGAAAAATCCGTACGCGCGCGTATAGTGAAATTATAGTGCGCGATCCGGTACGCAGAAGAACGGACACGCGCGCGCGCGCGCCAACGACGCATCGTACGCGGGCACCGGACCGGGGACCGTTTTTCCGCCGGTGGCTTTTTTTTCCTACGTTTTTCTACGCGCTGCTGTGCGCACAGCACAACGCCGTTGTTTTATATTTAACGTAAATTTTTTTGAAAAAAAAAAAAATTATTATTATTTTTTTTTTCTAATATTTATCTCGGAGCTAGTGTTCGCGCGAGGCGGCGCGCGACGTATCTGCCGCGGGTTTTTTCGACGGCGGGCGGGAGGGAGGGAGGGAGGGGAAAAAAATTCTAAAACGAAATAAAAATTATCCGCGCGCGTTATTGACAATAAATAATATTATTATTATAATCGCGCGGTCCACTCCGTATTCCCGG
Source organism: Slavum lentiscoides (assembly GCA_032441835.1). NCBI lineage: Eukaryota > Metazoa > Arthropoda > Insecta > Hemiptera > Aphididae > Slavum > Slavum lentiscoides. The sequence continues at coordinate 7,944,378 of CM063712.1, read as the reverse complement.
AACTGGGGTGCCGGTGGTATGCGGTCGCCGTGCGAGGCGGGCACCGGCGTCCGTCGCGACGGACCCTGATGCGTCGTCGTCCGGTATCGCCCGGAAATGGCATAAAGACATGGTGAAACGGCGGTGTCGCGTACACAGCAGCAGCAGCAGCAGCAGCAGCGACGGCAGCAGTAGCGACGGCGTAAATCGGCAGCGGCGGCGTGTCGTGCACGCGACGACGGTCGGCGTTTTGGCGTTGTTGTTCGTTTTGTCGTGCGGCGGCGGCGGCGGCGGTGCGGCGGCGGCGTCGGCTGCGGTGTCGGGCGCGTCGCTCGCGGGGGACCGGTCCCTGCGGGTTTACGCCGCCGCGGAACGTGCGCCCGGTGCCGGCGGACTGCGGCGGTACGCGGACGACGGCACGGCCGCCAGGAACGGCAGGTCGGCGGCCAACTTGTCGCACATCACGGGCACCGCCAGGAAAATCAAAATGTTCATCAAAAACAGATACCTGCAGGTGTTCGCGGACGGCACGGTCAACAGCACGGCCGAGGATACGAGCGATTACGGTGAGTGTGTTTTTTTTTTTTTTTTTAGTGCTGTTTTTTTCCGTTCTCGCCGGTATCGTCGTCACCGGCGGCGACAGACGCGCTTTTATTATATAGAATAGATAGTCTTTAAGAAGACCGAATTAGCCGGTCAAAGAGTTCTGTTATTATTATTATTATTATAATACTGTTTAATATATACGCTCGAAAGCAATCCGTCGCCATTTTCGATATCAAAACGATTCAGTGGCGCATAATATTCTTTTTTTTTTTTCTTCTATTAATACAACGGAAATAAATTATTTTCAATATTGTTCGTTTTAGAAAAATCAAATAAAATTTCAACACTGGCCCGTCAGCGGTCTCGAACAAACGTAATTTTTCGCAAAAACTTTGCCGAACGAAATACCGGAGAAATGTTCGTAAACGAATTTTTCAACGTTTCTTTTTAATATAGGTACACTCGAAGTAAAAAGGCTAAAATTGTATTGAATTCGTAAGCGTTAACGATCGAAAATCACATGTTTTACGATTTTACCCCGAAAATCGATAACATTATTGCTATATATATATATATATATATATATAAATATATAAATAGCCCGAAATTAAAAGACAATTTTTTTTTTTGTAAATTTCAATACCTAACCGTTCGGAACGTTATATTTTACGTATAGAAATTACACGCGATAATAATCAATTTCGACACGAAATCGCGTTTTCGGTAGTTTTTAATTTTTTTTTCTATTATTATTTTTTTTTTATGCCGCTTTTGAGAAAATCGAAAAGTGACCCGTGTCCAAAGCGGCCCGTACACGATCAATATACTGTTGATCAATGTTCTTCGATACTGACAATAATATATTGACCGTGTATGGATCATAATATTGGAGACGAGTTAAGTGTATTGAAACAATCAAAATTATTTTGATATTTATTGATAGAGTGTCAATACATATATATATATATACATAATATTGTAGCAATAGCAATAATCGCGTTCTCTTCGCTAGACATTTTGAACGAAACCGAAAACTGTATTGATGAATATTATTGGACGTGTGTGTGTGTGTGTACCAAAAAAAAAAAAAAAAAATGAAACATTTATTGATATAAATATTGATCGATATTATTGATCGTTTATGGGCCGTTTAAGATACCTGACCGACAGATGCGATTCGCTATCCGAAAACCACAGGTACGAATCGGGTAAAGATCGGAGTATTAGAATTTTTTTATTTTTTTTTTCGTATAGACGTCCCTGCTCGGAAACGGGAATTTTTTTTTATTGCAAATTTCGTATCGGAGTCGAAAACGTTCGTTTTCACGTTTTTTTTTTTTTTTTTTGTCGACTAAACCGATCGAAACCGATGGGAGGACCGTTAACGTGTCGAATTATCGAAAACCGCACGTTCTCGAACGAATCAAAAAAAAAAAAAAATCCGGACGTTTTAAAATTTTAAAAATATTTTATATAATAACACGTTTTATATATTATATATTTTCTTTGAAATGCGATCGAAGCTGACGATAATATAAATATAATATATATAATAACAACAAATTATTATAATGGTGAGCGCGCGCTCGCGTTTTGCCGTCGGACCCGCGAGCGAATTGTCGTCGCATTAAACGTTTTTACCTCTGTGCGGTCGACTTGCAGTCGAAATACTAATATTGAACGCGTATACGTTTTCAAAGCCCACACACGGACGTTCCGCGAGGGAAAACGCGCTCGAATATAAAAATCAGTGCCCGATCCTATATATATATTATGGTACATTCGGTACGGTTTTTAATCAATAATAATAATAATAATAATAAAATATCGGACTGAACGATCGGTTATATTGTGTAATAATATTTATTGTTATTATTATTATAATAATAACGGAAATAAACAAGTCGCGGAGGACGAGGTGCAAACGTCAGTCATACACGTACCTCCTATACGACGGTATCGAGATATTATTATTAATATACACGTTTATATGTACGTATACATATAATAATAGTCTGTAATAGTATATTATACGAACATCATAAATTAGGCGTATTTTTTTTTATATATTATTATATAATAAGTACGGACGCGGAATGCCCGAGACGTTTTCGGTAAACGCGCGCGACTTGCGCCCGAGGTCCAGGATCGATATCTCTCGGTGGTTTCAACGAGTTTCAAAGTGCAGAGCACAGTGGGGAGGGGATTTTTTTTTTTTGCTCGCTTCAAATAAAGGATTTCGCGTTTCGTTTTTTTACTGCGCATTTCCACAAATACACGAGTTCGGGGCCCGGGGATAGTACGAGAAACCACCGTTGACCGTAAAAATACACGGGTTCTATATTACGGTGGCGGCGCTAGCCACCGCGAGGCCCCTATTACCGGTGGATCTGGGGGGTATACATTTTTTTTTTAAAAAATTAGGTGCAAAATTATGCATTTTTAATGCTTTATAGAGCGATTTTCGTCACTACCACTGTTTTGAAAACGACTATAGTTTGCGTATACTACTTTGACCCGTATTGCACCACAGTTGTTTTGTCCAAAGGGTGGTTTGTTTTAGAAAAATTCACTTTTGACAATGTTCCGGAAAATTCGCCTGCATTAAAAATACACCAGATCAGAGCTTACTGACTTGTTCTCTTTTATTTTTGACAGCAATAAGAGGTGTTCGAAGTCGTACTCATAAATTTCACTCCGGTGCCTCGATTTTCCAAAATAAATCGGGAGTTAATACTTAAGATTTTCGCTCGACTATTTGCTGACTTCGGGGCCCCAAGAGGCGCGGGGCCCTGTGCGGTCGCACAGCTCGCACACCCCTAGCGCCGCCACTGGGATTTGATTCGGCCTGGAAATCCGCTCGTCGGCGTACCGCGCGCACAACGCGTTATACTTTCAACGGAAACGTTAAAGGACACTCTCTGCAATTCGCCCGTAACGATTACAAAATGTAGGCGGTATGCAATATTAATGTAATTAATTGTATAATTGTTCACAAACTGTGGACGTTCCTCCGAAGCACTCTTTGGAAAATTAAAACGTTTACCGTGCGTCGCAACAACGTGTCTGCGCTGCAGAACCGGGCCTCGCTGTAGCTTATATTCAAAAGCGAAGTGTGTAGGTACACGGTCAGAACTTTTTTTTTTCTGGTATATTGTGCACGATTTCGCGTCCACTAAAGGAAGAAATGAATGTTTCGTAATTTTTTTGAAAAAAATTTTTATACGATTCAGTTTAATTTTTATAATTATTATTATTATTATTGTTGTTGTTTTTTTTTTTGTGAAAAAATGATTTTATTCTATACGATAGATTTTTTTTGTTTTTGATTTAATAAACGAAACGATTCAAATACCTGTAGGATCAATACTGTCGGAAAAAAATGAAATTCAAAACGAAATAACGGCGAGAATTCAGTCTGGAAATAGATGTCTTTATGGTTTTGTAAAATTACCGGGATCACGATCACTGTCAATTGACATAAGAATACAATTATACGTTACATTAATACGACCCGTGTAATTACGTCTTACGGAGCTGAAACGTGGCCGTTATGAAAAATTGATGAAAGAAATCTCTTAGTTTTAGAGAGAAAAATACAGCGAAAGATTTTTGGACCTGTAAAGAACACGATAATAGTAGCGAGTGGAGGATAAGGACAAACGATGTATTATAGAAACACTCTTTCGCAAACCGAGTGTACTGGAAACGATAAGGAATAAAAGATTACAGTGTGCTGGCCATGCTTGGCGTAGTCAAAATCCAATCATACGAGTAGTATAATAGAAGAAAATCTTACTGGGAAAAGACCGCTGGGAAGACCGCGTTTGAGATGGGAGGACGTAGTTAGGAAGGACGTGGAAGCGTTAGGAGGAGGTTTAGACTGAAGGATACAGGCGTCGGATAGGGAAAACTGAAGGCAAGGTCGTGTGTCGGTATGGTTCTAGAGGCCGATTTACCTAAGAAGAAGAAGAAGAAGAAGAAGAAAAACGATTTAAACGTTTGATATTTAGGATATTAAAGTTGACCGTAAAAAAAGGGGTTATTTTTGAAATAGGAGACTTTTGTTTTTAAGAGCCTTTGGACCATTTCGCCGTTAATCCACGGATTGTTGTACGTTCGGGTCTCGTCGGTCTCGGTATAAAGTCTTGTCGTACATCCGACCGGTTAAAAAAAATCCTTTGTTAATAATTGTCGTTCTTATTTCCTACTGCAGTAAAATATATTATTATTGGTCGTTTTATTATTATACTATTGTCGACGTACAGACACACGGTCATAATGTTTCGTGTGAAATATCGTTGCATATACCGTGATAATTATTCGAGAAAACTGAACGCTCCACACGTGGGCGCGTGCGTACAGAATATGCAGTCGATGAAATTGAAAATTATTTTTCTTTCTATATATATATATACAATCGTAAATAACGTATATTATTACGACAAGTACCTAACACGCGTAGTTTTTCGAATTAAATATACTTTTATCGTTTCGACAGTACACAGCACGCTTAGATGTCCGAATTAATAAACTATGGAAAACGGGCGACGGTTTTGTGGCTATAAAATAACGTATAATCATTTAATAGGTTCAACGCGTTTAATCGCGCCAAAATGACGCGATTTGTATTTATTGTATAACAGCGAGTTTTTTAAGGAATTTTCACTGGACGAAAAAAAATAATAAAAAATATTTTTTCTCAAAACAAATAGTACGACGCGAAAATTGCACGTTCGTTTCTCGTTATTATATTTAAATAAACCTGAATGCTCGTGTTAACTAAATATATATAGTTGAAGTGTATTGATTAAAAGGAATAAGTATAACGTTTAATAGTTTCGTAGAGAAACAATTATTTGTGACTCGTATTTAATAACGATAATACGACAATCTGCACGCGTTTATACAATATCGTTAATTATCTAATTTTTTTTTTTTTTATATAATTTAAAAACATTTTCTTTCGAAAAATACGTGTTTTTAAAAACGTAATCGACTGGGCGAGAAATCAATTGTCACTGGGCGACATTTGTGCCGCCCGATTTACTAGTTTAAAAATTGCACCGTTTTATATTTACAGTACAGAATATCGAACATAATAAATATACAATGGATTCCGTTTATTCTAATATTAGTAAAAAAAAAAAACGTCAATAGGAATAATCGCCATAATAATCGAATATCGTCGCCGCGATATACGCGTAACGTCTCGTCACGAGTAGAATTCGCCCAGTTCGTTTCAGTTGTTATATTTAATCGCCTGCAATCGGGTTTTTTCTAACACGAGTGTTTTTTAATATACTTATAATACAATTAATATTACAATTTAATTCCATAACTATTAATATTTACGAGGTTAACAAGTGGATCTATAGAGACGCTATTATAAATAATTAAATATATATTGTATATATACATATCTACGTATTTGTAAACACAACTTGAGAACAAAAACTTTATTCGTACGCGTATACGCTTAAATTGAGTTTTATGATGTTTAAATGTAAATCGTTGTATTGTAAACGTTTGCGAAATCTATGTGCGTTTCATTTTAAAGAAATTTATTCGATTAGTATATAGACGATGACAGACAATGACAACGCGTTTGTGTAGAAACGTTTTAATTTCGGAAAAACACCGCGTTTATTTGTACATAAAATTCGCCAAGCGAGTTATAGTATTTGTTTGTACCACGTTTTAAAATAGTATTTTTCGTAATATTTATAAACGTTTTTTTTTAAGGCATTTTACGTATGGAATTTTTTTTTTTTTTGGAACCTACCTCTTATATAAATTCGTTTTCAAAATATATTTTTTTTTTTTACGAGTTATCCTAATTCGAAAACACTCGTATTTTTTGGAAACAATCGAAAAACCGTATGCGATTTATGAATGTTTAAAAGTTACTATATATACGTAGGTACGCTAGGATCGGGGCGAGAATGAATGAAAACGCTCTCGGATGACGGATATATACGTAACCGCTTTTTAAAGTCTCGCAGTAGTGTAAATCATATGACAGACCCGTTACGGACATTTCTAGTTTATATATTCGCATTAAAAAATTTCGATAATATTTACAATTTTTTTTATAGTTTCTCGTCGTAGATTTTGGTTTATTATATAAGCAATGCGCAAAACGGATTGAACGCGTATTATATAATACAAGTTTTTTTTTTTTTGAAATTTTATTTCCGTATTGTTTCGTGATTATACATATTCGTATGATTTTATTTTATTTTTTTGTCACACTTATCGGTGTAATATTCGATTCCGATCCGACGAGTCATAAATTGAGCTCTTTTCAGTCCGTCGCAAGTATCGGAAACTAATCTTTTGGCGTAGGTGTGACCAAAAAAAAAAAAATATATAAAATAATACTCGTGTGGCTCGTGCCGCACACGTTACCAGCAACTGAAATGAAGTGTTCACTTCTCGCGCCGTTCGCCCCCGTGCCACACAATACAGAAAACGTTTTACAGAGTGTAAATTAAAAAAAAAAAAGGTAACGAGCCGTGTGGTGTTGTGAATGTCGTTTATTAAGTGGATAAACAATTTAGAGTGTGTTGTTATAGCACTGTATAAATTTGAAAACAATGATAAATCATTGCATTATTCGATAAAACGATTTTGAGCGAAGCTTCGATGTAATATTTTATGTATATAATAAAAATTAACTATTTTTATGAATTAAATACCTCAAAACCTATAATCGCTATAAATAGTCCAAAATTAAGAGAAAGTTTTTGAGAATTTTTTTCCCTCTAATATAATAAACAGTTACACATTTGATGAATATTTCAAATTTCTATACCCATTAGTTTCAAAATTACAAAGAAATAACGATAATCGATTTTGACGAAATCGCGTTTTTATGTCATTTTTCGGTAGTTTTTTAGAGTTATATTTTTAGACTAACTAGAGATGCAATTTGCTATACCGGAAACAAACTGTGACTGTAAAGATCGGAGCGCTCCTTTTGGTAGAATTTTTTGGTACAGACATAAAAAAAATACACAATCTAAATGAAAAACGATTTTCATTTCATGAAGTGGTCGCTCGAGTTTTCGAGACGAGGCCGATTTCACTATGTGCTGCTGGCTATACCTACCTACAATAAATCTTGAAACTTTCTTTATTCGAAGTACAAAAACGTTAAGAACTTGGTTTTTATTTTTCTATTGAATTTAACGTGCGATTTTCAAAAACGTTCAGCCATACCATAAAATACAAACGTTTTTATACCGAACGGTGCGAGTCGTATAGTGCGCCAAACATTTTTTTCGTTTTCTTTTTAGACTTTTACCTGCCGCACGTATAAATTCGCCTTCGAGTCGTCAACGTTTTGTGACGATGAAAAATTTAAAAACACAGCTGAAATCAATCCATCTGCAAAATTGTTTTTATACAAAAACGCGCGTCTATATGTGTGTTTCAATGAGAAATGTGCCGTCGATGGCACTCAACATTATTTGTTTTCGAAATACAGTTGTACGATAAACGGGGTTTATTCTAAGGATTTTCTCCTGTAGGTACTGCCCAAAAGCTAAGTAAATTTTGTTGAGATTTATTCTGACAACAATATCCCCCCTAACTTAAAAAAAAAAATGTTATATAAAAACCACAAGTTTTTAAAAATTTAAAAATTTTACTTATTATCTATTTTAAAAATAAAGTTAATAGTCATATAATTAAAATGTTGATAACACAATACGAGAGATCTTTTTTTTTTTTTAATTTAATTTATTTAATTATTTAGGATAACATTTAAAACTTTCTCTTTTTTTCGAACGGTTTTTTTTTTCTTATTACGCGTACCGTTTTTGGGTGCCCAAATTCGTTGGGCCAACTGTACCCATTTGACATTTCCTACTAACAAATTTGCGTCCTACTGCCCCTTTAGAATAAAACCTGATATGAAATATTGTTTTAAATATCGTAGGTATACTACAAAGAACTGGCACGGCGAATTCTGTATTTCGTTATTTGTCGTAACGCGTATACCACGCATACCGGACGGTTTAAAAATACGATTTTCGTGTATAATATCAAGGTCGACCCGAATGTTTTTCTTCCCATCATTAGAAATATCGTCCGCGTGTGCAGGGCACAGTCTTTACGTTTTTTCAAAAGAACCGGCTCCCGTTCATCATTGTCTTTTGGAATTCTTTAGATTCGGATGACGACGAAAAGATAATAATTTTGTTAATAAACGAATCTTCAATGAACTACTACTATACTACTGCTACTAAGTATTATGTGGGCAATAAATCAATCGCGTCAGAAGTTCACCCAGCATACGCGCATATATATATATACAGAGTAGAAACGTTTAATACTCGAATTTTTTTACGCGACCAACGATTGTTTTGTGTTTTTTTTTTTTTTTTTTATACTAATATAATGTGCGCATTCGTGTACGATAAATCGTTTAATTACATCTTTTTAAATATAATCTTTCGAAATAATGGAAGAAAAAAAACTAATTATTCGTCAGTTAATCGTTTAATTCCATTGTTTTATCGTATATATATATATACGTAATTACTATTTCATGTATACGTATTGTACACGTCATGTACAAATTGTATTTTTGATATATTATATAATATAACTAATTTGTATGTAAACAAAATAAAATATTCAAGATATTTTCGAAAAGTAATATAATACGTACGGATGTCAAATTATTAATTATTCATTAGTCCACATAGTCTCTTCGTTCGCATCGTCGCACCGTGTTTAAATAGTTTATATAGTTTTCACTTTTTGAACACTGTATGTATATTAAATAGACTCTATAATAACGTTTACAAACGGCCGGGGGGCGGGGACCGGGTTGTTAATTAAAAAAATTTAAAAAATCTTTGACGCGCGTAGGCAAGAAAATGAGATTTCCATAAAACGACGTATGGTCCTATTATTTTTATGGGATGGCGTTAAAAAAAAAAAAAATGTAGGTTTTTTTTTTAGTAGGTACAATTCAATCGCTGTTACTGCCACTGTAAAAGTCCTGTATTAATCGAATTGACTAAAAACAAAAAAAAACCATCGAATTATAATTTACACGTAAAAAAGTCAAAAAGTTTGTCGATATTTTTACACGAATATTATATTTTATTAACACGTCGCTCGCGTTTTCTAGTTACATAACTTTTATATATTTATCTATATATATATATAAAGATCGATAAGCGCATTAATTTATTCGTAAGTACTCAAAAGTACTTAATCAAATCAAACAATCACTTATATATGATAGGTTAACGGATAATCGATTTTTACAATAACGAGTACCTATATATAATATTATTTATATAACAATTGACCCATTAAAACTCAAACGATCGTAGATTAAATTGTATTTTTAAATTTAACACTTTTAATGACAAGTGGACAATTTCACAAGTTTACGCGTAATTCAACAAAATATATCATACTCATATATATATATATATATATATATATATATATATATACATACGTCTATATATATACGTTTTGTATTCGACATATTTTTCGGCGTTCAAATTTGAAACGAAAAACTGGACGTTAACGCGGTGACAGATTTTTAAAATTATTAAAATACTCTGTACCGCGTATTGTCGTCCGTGCAGTATAAATGGAATAATTTGAAAATATTCCGTTTATGATTTGAACGTTTTTTTTTCTTTGAGTCATATGAAAAAAAAAAATAGCTTTTACTAACGTTTGCGGCGTTTAAACGCTTTATACAGAGGACAATTTTGCAATATTTAGTGAACGTTTTATGGCAACTTGTTATTATTAATATTGTTGATTGTATATGTTATGATCGTGTTGTATACGGTGAGGAGGAGGACCTTCACCAAGTAGTGTGTAGTATACAGAATCGAGGTCAAATTTTTTAATACTTTACTTACGTATATATACGTGCAGTATAAATATACGCACAACAAAATAAAATCGTACAGTTTTTTTTTATTTATAAATAATAAAAATCACCTATTTTGAAAAAAAATCATCCGCTTTTTCCACGGAACTCAGACTCTAGAGATTCGGTCATAGAATTATGAATTTTGATACACTTTGTCCGTATACACGACACCGCGGATTTGGAATCGGTTTGGAATTCATTCGTAAAAATCTATCTATAATATGTCGCGTACGTATGTCCAGTTCGATACCCGAACGATATAAAAGCGTACCTATATTCACAAAATACACACAGTCGGATATTATAATGTACGCCGTTATTTTGTCGACGGGGTAAAACGAAACGTTTTCTATCGGTACATTATTTTTTACTATTTTAGAAAGGGGCCTACACCCGACCTGTACGGCTGTATTTTTTATCGAAATACATACGTTACTGGAAAAACTCTCACGCCTTGTAGAGTGATCTGATTTCGATATATGTATATATATTTTTTTTTTTTGTTAGAAATAGGAAAACATTTCGCAGGACGTATTGGATTTCGATTCTCAAAATTTTATTTTTCACACGTCAACAGCACCAACAAACAGAAAATGAAAAGCTCGATATTATATATATTTTACAGGTAAAACTCACGTCTCCTAGATTTGTCCGATTTCGCTAATTTTGTTGTTGTTGTTGGAAAAAGAAGCCTTATTCCTATACTGGGCGCGTTTGACTTTGATTCTTAAAATTTTATTTCAAAAAGCTATAATAAGAGTTTGAATATGAATAACTTTTACAATATTTTTAACAAATTTTTTTTTTTGTAGTTTTTTATTGAGGTAATTTAAAATCGAAGTCTAATGCCCCTGCAAAATGTTTTCCTTTTTCCAAAAAAAAAAAACTATCGAAATCAGATCACTCTACAATAAGGCGTGAGAGTTTTTCCAGTAACTTATGTATTTCAGCAAAAAATACAGCCATCATATAGGTCGGGCGCCGGCCCCTTAATAAATATAAAAAAAAAATACGAAATCATACGATTAATCGAAGTTTGTCAAAGGCGAATGTCACGTGGTTTATTATTATTATTAAAAAGCTTTTATTTAACTTCACTTTTATGTATATGTCATGGAATTTCGCAATCAATATTTCACCCACTTCCACTGAAGCTATCAGGCTGTGAAATTCGGCTGCACACACGTTTGGTTCTCGTGACAATGCACGATTACTTAAATGCCGCCATTTTATTAATATCAATATGGCGGACGTTACAAAATGGCGAATACGAATACAGAATAATACCGCGAAGAAATACGTTAAAGGTATATTTCGGTTGAAGTATATTTTAGGCCCGAAATTGATAAGCTCAGACCATTTTTGTAAACCCAAAACTATATTAAAGCCAAGTTATTATTTCAAACAAAATATTAATGTGAGTAAAAACTTATTTTACCCAAAATATTAAAAATTTACTGTTTTATAAAAATATTATTTTCAGCCCGAATTTATTTGATCGATAACCTATATTTTTTTTACTTTTTAGAGTACGTTTTTATATTTTATTGTTAAATAAAAGCTTTTTTTTTTAAAAAAAAATGTCTTTTATTGTGTAATTTTTATGTAGTAACAACGCAATATTACGGAGAATCGCTTAAAACAGACGCGCGTTTTTTTTATTCTGGGCGTTTTCTTTTATCCGTTCCTTGTTGAATATCGTTATATTATTGAAAAACGCGGCTAATAATAATTAATCAATTGTACACGGAAAATAACACAGAAACCGTACAGAGTCGAAGCAAAAATACCGGTAGCCGTCGTGCGTTATTATTAACTTCTGTAATAATATGTAGACCACGCGATTTTTTTTTCTACGCTATAACCAGTTTATTATTACCGAGAGCGCTGCAAACGTTTTCTCGCTCATCAACAGCCGAGTCGCGCGCGCCTGTAACAACCTCAGCGCGACCGCGTCTAGTTTTTCGAATATTATTTGAAAACAGCCGACGACGATTCGTCTCGGCTGTGAGATGGACTTGGCTTGCGATTATCGAGTAAGTGCTGTTTCTCGGTTTTCTTCTCAGGGCCGGATTTAGGCACGTGGTGGCCTATGGGCGGAATTTAATGTGGGGGCCCCTAATAAATAAACAGGACACGACACGTTTTGCTTATTAAATAACGTTTAATATTGTCTGTAGCATACGTGCTACTTAATTATTTAATTCACTTAAATAAAAGCAATCAAAATGGGTAAGTAATATCATATCACGGTATAGCGTTATATAAAAATACGAATTGGTAAAAAATTAGCGTAAGTGACTAAAACGTAAAAAAATCATAATGTGTCTGAGTAATAATTAAAATTAAACGCCCGCAATTTTTTTAAAAATTTTATTTTTATAAAATCTTCTATTATACATTGTAGATACCCACTTTTATTTTATTATACATTATTTATTTTATATAAAAAAAACTTGGATTTTGTGTAATCACATCCTGTACTTAAAAATATAATTATAAATATTTTAGTTTTTATGATTACAATAAAAAATAGTTTATTAAATATTAATAGGTATTTATTGAATACGATACACATCTCTCCAGCAATGCTTTTGTTGAAAGGATATTAAGTGTAAGGGGGTGCTACGTAAAAAAAAAAAAAAAAAAAAGAAAACACCAATAATATACCGACCAGCGTTTTGAACAAATTATGTTTTTATAAAATGTAATAATCATTACGAATAAATTATACATTTTTTTTTTTCTAAGTATTTGAAAATTATTTCTAATACTTTTTTAATGTATTTGATTATTTACTCAAATACTTTTTACAAGTATTTTTTTTACAGCTCTGAACGTAGTCGTGTGTACTTTTTTTTATGCCGAGGGTTTGTTTGTATTCGAAAAATTGTCGCGTCGCGTTTTCGAGGTATATGTGCACTTTGTAGTTCGCAATATTATAAAAACGTTTTTTTTTTTATCACGTGTCGGCTATACTGATTTTCGTACGCCGTAATAATAACTCGACAGTTTTGCAAAAGAAACGCGCCCAGGTATATGGTTTCTATATTATATTTATACGTGTATACTTACATTCTGAAGAATACTATAGGTAGAGTACTCGACTGTATTCGTGATTATAATACCTGCGCCAGTCGTTCGCGTTTAAGCAGAAACAGATTCGCTATTAATGTAATTTTTTTTTTTTTCACTGCCGATTCACATCGATATCATCGGACGTTCTCTGCTGCCGCGTGACCCTCGTTGAACCGTCTCGTTATTATTAACTGCTCGTTTCCCATTCATATTTCATCTTGAACTATCATCACGCGCTTTGGATCCGTCGAAAATTAATAACGCGCGTTAGGTCGTGGAACTTGGCGTCGTTTACGCGAGTGTACATTAGGTATTTGGATTTTTTTCTTTCCTCTATTCGAGGACGACGTTTGCGTTTGAGAGCAACCAATCGGCCGGGAAAAATAATGCGTCAGATCTCATTGAAAACGGATATAACTCTTACAGGTTTCGTCGCAGCAGTGGTGGTCATAGGGGGGGGATAAGGGGTACATAGATCCCACCATGACCTTTTTGTTACTATGTGTTATTTTTAACAATACCTATTTATTAATAATAAATATATATATATGTATATTCTCAAATTATGACTTATGTTTTCAATGACCAAAATTCATGTTAAAAAAATCAGCCTCGTCCCCATGATAAAATCATTTGACCGCCATTGCGTCGTCGCTGCAGGGAGCTGTTTTACAGCGGTCCGGGAGATTTTACTCGAAACGGCCCAATATACATTTGTAATAAAACGACTTGAAACTGTACTTTCGTTAATTCAAAAATTTTTTAACGCTCAATTCTATCTACGATATGTACATGTAAAAACAACAGAAATGTTTTTAAACCATTGTACACTAATCGAAAAAGTATAATTTTAATTATTTAATCTATCGTTATTTTGCACAGAAATTATTTAAATAATCGGTAATTCATGTAATGTCTTGATTTTTTTTTTTTTTAGTATTTCTATGACTGTATCAGAATCAGTGGTGTTTCGAACGCTTTTTTCTGTTGCCCTCAAAACTAATGCTTTTAAATTGTCTTGTGCCGTACCGTTTCTTAAGACGGTTTTTTCACCGGAGCGTAAAACAACAGTGTTAAGATAATAATGCGGGAAATAAAATTCAAAATACCCGTTTTGAATTTTTTTTTTTTTTTCATGTACAAAATTATCAACAGGCCACAATCCATACCAGTACGACACCACACGTCGCCGTTCAACAACAATTTCTTATTAAATAATGTTAATAAATATAAGATCGCCACATTCAAAGCGGTCCCCCCTAATTTAAACTATTTGACAAGCCCTTCGGATAATATTATATATACGTTCTATAAAGTGTATTTTTTATATATATATATATTTTTTTTTTTTAAAGTTTTATGGACTACATAATATTTTATAACGACGATTTACCAGTAGAATTTTTATAACGGTACGAAAACATCTCCTCGACTATTATTAGTTATAGTTGTTATACGCTGACGTTGACGCATGCCACACTTTTGCCGTGTCGGTTTACGTTTACGTTACTTATGTAATAATAATAACATATTTACGCGCGTTTCTTAATAGGTGTGCCTACGCGTTAGCATAATAATTAAAAACGTTGTGGATATCGCACGAATTAAGACTGTAAAAACGAATCGTTAAAATAAAATATATAGTAGCGATTTAATAAAAACTTGTTATACGGAAATTTGTTTTTACATATTTTCGAAAAAAGGCAAAAGCGTTTCGTGTATCCGGATAACACGCGGTGTGGTGGTGGTCATTCATTATGCACAAAACAAAACGATGAAATTACGACTATAAGACACGAAAAAAACGCCGTGTTCAAGCGTGTTTGACACTCGTCGCGAAAATAAACAAAACTGGGCCCTGAGGCATACTAGTGAAAATGAGCTCCACCAAACACATACCTACCTATAACTTTAACTACGCCGTGGGCGTACAGCGCATTCAGCTCTTAAGCTTCCATTAAATGTAAACCATACAGAAACATCATCATTATAAGATAAAAAAAAGTTAATAACCAGCTGAACTGGTCCAGTTTCCTTTTTTCCAACAAATAAACAAAATGTATTTTTTTTTTTAGCGTAATAGAACACGCCGGGTATCCGTTATGTTTTATATTTGATCAAAACAACCCAAATAACTGCATTAAAAATATGTGTAGGTTAGTGCTGACTTTTAATGGAGTTTCAAAGGTCCACGGGCATTGAATTCGTCACGGGCAACGCCGTTCTGATACGGTTCGTAGTGTACGTATATATGTTTTATAAGCGCCAATAGGCATACTGATATTCGAGTTTTAGACAAGAAATCGAAGAGCATACCTAAATAGCTTTTATAGAATTATATCAATTTTAAATAATGCAATGCGCAATGAAAATAAAATCTTAAAATATATGCACAATACTGATGTGCGTACCATCTGTTGCTGCGCAAAGCAAATGAATATGTACAACGTAAAAAAAAAAAAACGTGTGTAGATCGAAAAAACAATTAATGAAGTTATATATACATTATTGTGTATAACCTAAAGCGTATACAAATGTACGCTTTATATACATATGTTTGTACATATGCAAATATGCGCTCTACAATATACATTGTAGTCATACAAAATATGTATATAGTATTACGCGAAATTTTTTTCTCAATTCTCGTTTATATCGAATAAAATCATAAGACATTATAATGTATTCACGCACGGGTATATATTATTTTTTATACCTTATTTGTGTAACCCATATTTTTCTACGTAATTATATATATAGCAGCCAGTATTGGATCGTAGCTCGTGTAGTCGTGTGTAATACTGGACATTTCTTTTTGTTTTGTGTATTTCAAATTTAATAAAAATGAACGATGTTGATGTTATGAAAAGCGAGAGAAATAAAACGTTAAAACCGGTTGATGGCTTCAAATTTCGTTTCCACAAATTCTCAAAAAAATGATATTCAACGTTGGTCGTGCATTGTTAAAACGTGTAATGTGTTTTTTTAATATTTAACAGCAATAATATACTCGTATGTATAGATATAGTTTTTCAATTGAATTTTCCTTGGCCCGTAAATTCTTTATAATATAAATAATTGCCGTAAATTCTTTATCTATTCGATTTTTGTATATTTATTTCTACATATTTTTAACCATTTTTTTTTATGATAAATTATAAAACGTATACTTTACATTTTATATTATGTACTACATAAGAAAACTTGGATATTTTATACACCGAAAATAATTAACAACATTTCCGGGATGCAATTTACGTATGTATAAAATGTATGCGGGACTTAATTCGCACAAAAACTTAAAAATGGGACGCAATTTACAGCGACTCGAGTAACGAAGGGGGAAGAGGCGCCAAGAAAATTTAAAATCGGTTACGTTAGAGAAGTTATACGTTTTCTCGGGTACAAATACAAAATTTATTTATTTTAAATCCAATATCGGCTAAGGCCGTTTCTGTTTTGAAATAGAAAAAAAAATATCGTAGCGAAGATAAAATATCGTTTATAAGGGAAACGATGCTGCGGAATCTCAAAAAAAACACATAACAGTACTTCGTTGAAATCTCGAAATCCAAAACAGATACAAATGCTTTCGGAGTGCTCCATTATGCAATTTTCGTTTGTCACACGAGTTTCACGTATAAAAATAATTTTAAAAATATACAAAAGAAATAAAAAATTGTACAAAACAAATCCGGAACAAAACGGAGTGCGTGTGCCATAAACAATTGTGTAAATGGCAAATTGTATAAATTTAAGGAACACAAAAAAAAAAATGAATTTTTAACAACAACAAAAAAGTTAAAAACACAAAAAAAAAAAACAAATCGATATTTTAATTTAATTTTATAATTAATATTATCGTCATTATACCGTGTGACGTCGTCGCGTATATCGTTACCAAACAAATCCGACGCCTCTGCGCCAGGACTGTACCAACATCTCGGCACGTCTTCGTCCACGTATAACGAAACATGGGCGTCTCCACATAATCTGCGCGAACAGCTGCACAACGTGCGCGCGAATTTCGACGTATAAATTTTATAATAAATTTTTTTTTATTCATACACACACACACACACACACACAGAAAGACGTCTTACCGAATTTACTGTGGATAACGAACGGCGTCTGATCACCACAGTCTAAATTGCTCAAGAGTGCTGCCGTCTCATCGATTTCGCTTTCCAACATTAATCTCATACTTTCTGAAAACAAAAAAAAAAAAAAATGCTTGACAATTATTCTCGTATCGCGTCATTTCTCGCAGAAAGGCGAGAAACGTCTGATTTTTCAGGAGAAACGAAAAAACAAAACCAAACTGTGACGCGTGAAATATTATATAGACACGATTTTGATCAAACCAACGTATTGTTCTAATCGAAAGAAGAAAAATTGTTTATTTTTGAAATAAATAAAAGTCCGTTCGGCGACGAATATTCTAAATATGCAATATAAAAAACATTATAAAGACTTATTCGACTTTTCAAAAGAAAATGATAATACTCCGCGACGTTTTTCTTCGCGAGACGTGATATATATATATATAATAATCATCGTATCTATTAAAACCGATAATAACGATAGAAATTTCATTTAAACAGAACACTCGTAACATTGTAAAATATAATTATCGAAACCGCCGACCATCAACGGACACTCAACAGCAGTTATTATAATATATTAACGGTTTACTGCAGGAACCCGGGGGACACGTCCGCTTCCGCCAGTAATCCGTACAATTTTTAGCTGTTACCGTCGGGGATTTATCTTCTATTTATGCAGTAAACGAGGTATTTTATCGCTCGAATCGAAATCGACAAGAACGGACTTGTCCCCTTTCTGTAGCAATTTTTTTTTTTACGTAATTTTTTTGTTTACCGTAATTCGTGAAAACCGTCTTGTCACCGAGTGTTACTACTGGACGTCCAGTCTTCGAGAGCATCGAGTTCGGCGACTCGTCATTCGTGCGCAACAGCGTACGCGCGAATTGGTCATCGTCTTGGTTTTCCGCCAAAGACGAATCCGAAGATTCGTTTTCAGAGTCGTCCGCGGCGGCCGACGACAGATCCGAAGATTCGTTTTCTGAGTCGTACACGGCGATCGACGACAGATCCGAAGATTCGTTTTCAGAGTCGTCCGCGGCAATCGACGACAGATCCGAAGATTCGTTTTCAGAGTCGTCTGCGGCGGCCGACGACAGATCCGAAGATTCGTTTTCTGAGTCGTACACGGCGATCGACGACAGATCCGAAGATTCGTTTTCTGAATCGTCCGCGGCGGTCGGTGATAGATCAGCCGCTACGTCCGCGGCGGCCGACGACAGATCCGAAGATTTGTTTTCCGCATCGTAAGCGGCGGCCGACGACAGATCCGAAGATTCGTTTTCCGCATCGTAAGCGGCGGTCGACGACAGATCCGAAGATTCGTTTTCTGAATCGTCCGCGGCGGTCGGTGATAGATCAGCCGCTACGTCCGCGGCGGCCGGCGACAGATCGGCCGCGACGTCAGATTTGGTCGGCGACAGATCGGCCGCGACGTCAGATTTGGTCGGCGACAGATCAGCAGCGACGTCAGATTTGGTCGGCGACAGATCAGCAGCGACGTCAGATTTGGTCGGCGACAGATCAGCAGCGACGTCAGATTTGGTCGGCGACAGATCGGCAGTGACGTCCGGTTTGGTCGGCCACAAATCCGAAGCTTCGAACTCACATTCGATCGCAGACCATTTCGTCTGTTTCTGACATCGGCGGTGGTACACGAACCCGCAATCTGTGTGCGGAATAAGAAAACGTTACCGAGCGTTCTACGCACGTTATATTATACGCTTTATACCTGTACACTTGACCACTCTCCTAAAAGGTTTCCTCTTGTTGCAAAGGCCACACCGTTTAATCGAGCTCCACACCGTGAGTTTTTTTTGCGCTTCTGCGCGACACCGTTTGCTGTCGGACGGACAACCGTAGATGATCGCTGCCGAAGTCTCCATTACGGCGGACATTCTACTGTACAAGAAGCTTTGGAAAGAAATAATAATTACAGTGATATACGGATTATCAGATATTATCGAGATATAACAAGAATGACGGTTCGAAATCGCAATGTTGATTCGTCGCGAACGTTTACATGGTTACGCATAAATATCGTTTACAATATAATATATTCAGCCAGTATATATATGACCATCGATAGTTTTTTAAACACGCGTTTAAAAGACATAATCAGGTGTTTGTACGAGGCACGCTTAAAAGTCACATCGAATCCAGCGGACATTCGACATATTCAATACATTTTATTTGTATAATAGCTGATTCTGCACGGCGTTGCCCGTGACGAATTCACTGCCCGTGGATTTACCCCCTTTGAAACTCCATTAAAAGTCAGCGCTAACCTACATAATATATTTTTAATGCAGTTATTTGGTTTGTTTTGATCAAATATAAAACATAGCGGATACCCGGCGTGTTCTACTACGCTAAAAAAAAAAAAAATACATTTTGTTTATTTGTTGGAAAAAAGGAAACTGGACCAGTTCAGCTGGTTATTAACTTTTTTTTATCTTAATGATGATGTTTCTGTATGGTTTACATTTAATGGAAGCTTAAGAGCTGAATGCGCTGTACGCCCACCACCGAGTAACGTTGATGCGATTCCAAACGATGCTACAGCCAGTGCAATTTCATTTTTTTGATCGAATTTCAGCGAGTATCAAATTGAGCAAGAATGTTTTTCCAGTGTCTCCAGGCGCGCCAAGTAAAATAATTCTACCACTTTCGTTTGCTACGTATTGCATAACTTTTTTTTTAAAACTATTTTTTGATCAGCAGTCAACAGTTGTTTCTGTGAATCGACAAAATGGCGCAATTCATCAGAATTACATTGCCGTTCACGTACAAAAGCTCTGTCGTGAACGTTGTTTCTATCACGTGTTGACGCGTCAGTACTGGTAGTCCAAGCTGGCAAAGAATTTTGTTGTCGATCGAGATACATCTATCCTCATGAACTTTACAAATATATTCTATTAGATATATATTTCTTTATGCATAATAATATGGACTACGATTTATATTTTATTGATTTTTAATTCGCTCTATTATTGTTTCGTCGGTCGGTTCACGGAAGTCGTAAAAGCTGTTGATGCAATCGCCATCTATCGGCACTAATGGTTACCATGGTAACTGCAGTTTAACGCCTAGAATCCCAAAATGTCCTGTATTACCTACCATTCTCGTAATAATAATAATAATATACGAAAGCGTTTTAAAAATTGAATGTGTAATTACGTGTTGCGAGTATTATTGTAATTTACATTGGAGGCAAACGAAATACTTTGGTTTTCCCGCTGCAATTGAAACGAGTTGCTTCTTCGTTTATTAAAACCGTTTTCACTGGATACGAGCGTATGCAGCGTACAGTTCGAATATCGTCTCGGATGTAATTCGGTATTAAAAACATTACACAGCGGCTCCCCGGGGGGAATTTCGATGTGTGGGGGGACAAGCTCGTTAAACGGTTTTGTTTTCTTTCTTTTTTTTCTCCGTTATTCACTATCCACACACATGCACAGTCGGGAAAAACGTGTTATATTGTCTTCGCACGATATTAAAATATCGTTTATTCGAATCGAAAACAACGCGATGTAAATTGAATATAATAATACCGAATACCACATCTTCCCCGCGGCCCGTTAATTCCTCTAAATCATCTTTCCGTGAATGAATTAAAAGATTTATTATTTATTTTATTATTATTATTATTTTTTTTTATGTTTGTCTAGATTTTTACAAACCAGTTTTAGCGGTTTCCACGCACGAGAAATAATAATAATAATATCGATTCGTGTAGTGTAATGTTTTTTTTTTAACGTCCAAACACATCTGGCGTACATATTTTATTGTAACGCGTTCCAGTCGATTTCAATACGAATTTTCTGGAACGTGTGTGAATTATACCGCGGCGATAAAATATTAATGAAACGACGACGCGTGTGCAGCAGTAGTGTTTCGAACGAGACTATACGTTCTCTATTAATCCATTTTCACCAAGAATTTATTTATTTATTTTTAATGTTTAAAACGAATTGACGCGCCGCGCCGGATTTCGGGCAGATCATATTTCATAATTTATTAAACAGTATGTTTATATTAAAATATTTGAAAGAAAATCAAGTCGTTAATTTTTGCTATTTTTTTTTTTTCAGATCATTTTAATTATTAAAAAATAATATTTTATCATTTTTTTTTATTAGTACAATTTACCATTTTTTTTTTTAAATTGAAGGTTTACATAAACTATTTTTAATTATACGTACCTCGTTTGGTTGTATATCCATTGTAAAAAATAAATTAATACAAAAATTTAACAATTTTATATTGTGTAATATGAAAAAAAAAATTACTGTGAACGTGCGTATTGCTAAGCAAATCGCGGCGTAATGATTATTTAGGCACGACTGTGTTACATAGACTTCGAATATTATCGATTTAATTGCAGATACGATATCGTCATTGTCATTCCATATTAAGAAAATAATACTAAACTAGTATTTATTGCAATATTACCAAAATTTTAATGTTTTTATTTTTATATTTGTCGCAGTAGAAGTCTAATTCCTCCCACTGCGCGCCGCGATTATTAGCGCGTAACGCCGTCCGCAGATCGTATTAAAAACCAATTTATTTTTCAAATCGCCGTATAAAAAAAAAATAATAATAATATAAACGATCGAATTTGTCGTTTTGAAATATTGGCAAACGCGCTCCGTTTTTTTTTTTTAACGAGAGTATTTTTTTCAGCTAATCGTATACAAACTTCTATGCATATATACACGTATTATTGAAATATGTATTATTAAAACGCGCTCACGATCGTTTTGTGTGTACAATAATTGTCGGATTCGTAAAATATCCGTCGTTTTTGTTGCCGTCGAATTAATTTTATTACAACAAACCTATATACACGCATATACTTTTACATAATATTATATTTTCTGTGTGTGTGTGTGTAGTGTACACACAGTGAAGACGCCGTATGTGAATTGGTTTTTATAGTGAGATGACAGTGCGTTTTTTAACGTAGAAAAAAAAAATGGATGAAATAATTTCGCTAAAACCGTTTTGTAATGTACCTGATAGTCATTCAAATCGTGTACGACACGAAGAAAGTGATAATTATAGTGTGTATTGGATCGCTTCCAATGACACAAGTAGGTATGTAATTGGTATCTAAAATTATCTCGATACCTTTGACAAAGAGTGGTGGTGAAGTGCGCGTAGTGTAAAAATATATAAAACAATTTTTTTTTTTTCTGCTTGCTCGGTTCTTCTCGAGTTCTGAATTTTCACGCGTTCCACCTTTATACCGTATAATAACGAACAACACAATATTAAATTTCGTGTTATTATTATATATGCCAACAAAAACACTTCGTCGAACTGCGTGTAAAAAATAGCTAAGTAAAAAAAAAAAAAGAAAACACTATAAAGATGTGACATCATAAATAAATGCCAAGTAAATTAAATACATTAAATGTATTTGAGAATAAATTTTGTTCCATCTAAATAATTCATTTTGCTTAGCGAGACCTTATTTTGAGATAAAATCTCTGACATATATATAAACATGTGCATTCAGAATGGCGTGTATTAAAGCATTTCAAGTATACTTGAAACGCTGTATTAGAATGGCCCCTTCTAACACTGTATTAATGTATAATTACATTAATACTATACTAGTATTATATTAGAATGGACTATTCTAATACTTTATATTTATAGTATTAGGATTTCATTATTAATTAGAATTTCCAATCAGTTTATTAGAGCCGGACGTTTGTCAAAATAAGGTCTCGCTAAGTAAATAAATTATTTAGATGGAACAAAATTTATTCACAATACGTTTAATATATTTAATTTACTTGGCATTTATTTATGATGTCACATCTTTATAATGTTTTCTTTTCTTTTTTTTTTTTTTACTTAGCTATTTTTTACACGTAGTTCGACGAAGTTTTTTTGTTGGCATATCAGTAGTTTTTTTTTTTTTATTACATATTAAATTTTTTTTAATTGAATAATTAATTAATTTTTTAATTTCTCAAAAGTGAATAATTATTTAACATTTTTTTTTTCAACTATACTATTTTTTTTTTTCTAAATAGTACTTCTTTTTATATAATTTCCGTTTATACACTTTAGAAACCATTTTAGAAAAATCAGAATAAATTATGTATAATTTAAATGAACAAATAACGCAACGCAAAACACAAGTCGACACCGATGCCGTCGTAAAGGTAATAAATAAATAATAATCGGAACGATAACAATTTCGAAGAGAGCCGGAAACGCAGAGCGAGCATATAGCAGTGGTGACCGGCATACAGAGGGTAATACGGGTAGCGCTGCCACCAACATACGTATACGATTAACTAATAGTGTCAAATACAATATCTTTTTGCCGCAAAAATATCGAACATTTTTGCTTATATATTCGTCATTATTCAACCAATGTTTTCAAAAATTACAGAAGTGTAATCTGCACATCGTGTCCGATCTATTGATACTACATACGAACCAATCTGTCCATTTATTAGCTCTGTAGACGTGTCTAAAGAAAATGTGTAAATTTATACGTATTTAATGGGCAAACTCTGGCTCGTGTAATATACGATGGTCGTGACCGCTACGCTTTTTTTTTTTTTACTTAGTTCCGCGCCACTACCGTCGCGCTGGATTTCACGATTTCCGCGTTTAAAAGTATACCACATATTTTTTTATTTCAAAAACAGACCGCGTTTATAGCCTCGGGGTACGCAAAATTATATCGAATAAAACGCGGTCGAGTAAGAGGTACATATGGACAGGAGCATAGGTAAAGGGGTTCAACCCCCCATTTCAAAAATACCTAAATGGTATTTAAATAATAATAAAAATAATTTTTAAAATTTTGATATTGGTAGGTACTACCAAGTACAAAAAGCACGGCACTACGAAGTACAAAAAAGACTTTTTAATTATCTAAATGTTTTTCAAAGCAAAATATTCCTAATTGTAGACTGGAGATGAATATTTTTTGTGATACAATTTTACAAAAATACGCACAATTATTTACTTATCAATTTTTTTCAACTCCTGATTCACTCCTTATTACAATTGACATGTATATGTCTTATGCCTGGGGTCATTCTATAAATTTGTGCGACACCGAGAGCGTTACCAAGACGTCATGAACCCTGCTCTATTCACCACCCGGCCAGGTCCCCCCACTTCATACCGTCGTTACCAGTTACGTTGGAACGGCGATGGCAGCGCGATCTATATATATGGATATATAGATATCTATATCAATAGATATCTATAGATATTTATTTTGTTTAAAATTATTCATTCCTCTTGGATTTAAAAAAAAAAATTGTTTTATAATTTGTAATCGTTATGTTGCTTAACTTTTTTTAGAAAAATGTCCTTGAATCAATTTCTTTTTCTTTGTAAGAACTATTTCGTTTTCTAAAATGTTAACACTCAGTAGATCTAAGTAACGTCAATTGATGACAATCATAAAAAATATAGTTCACCATCAAGTTTAATAGGGCCGATGTTGGAGCCTTTTGTTAAAAAAAAGACTTTTTGCTTATTTTTCAACAATATAGACCGTTAACAACTTTGCCTCCCCCCTTTCAAAACTTGAAATTACGACACTGCTTCCATCCTCCTCCTCTTATTTTGATTCACTTCGAACGCTGATTATTTTATACTTTTATATTTTCAACCCACTATGTAGAGATCTGTATTATATTCTATTTATAATCAATAGATGTACGTCCACCTTGGTATTAAGCCTCGATCATGTTCGTATGTGTGCTATCCATTCATCTATAGTTCGTTACACGCGAATGAAGTATATTACGAGAAACGACACGACACGTTGTGATTTATAATAATCAGTAAGTTATCAGTATATCGATATTTTTAAAACGTTGTTATAAATCCGCTTACAAACATGAGTTAACGTGTTAATCCTTTTTGAATTAGGGTGTTGAGTATTTTTCAAATGGCACCTATGTGATTTATCGGGGCGCACATTTTACTTAATCCTATATACCTACCTCTGCGACGAAAGCCCGCGCACGCCTATGAAGAGGTGGTGTGTTTCTGGTACTATTATTGTCGCAGTTTCACGATTTCCTGTAATATTTTTCCGTTTACACAATCCGTAGCAGCCCCCCTCCCCCCTCAAACGTCGTAACGGACCATATTGTAACCACTAACCAGTGCCGGTGTGCCAGTATAATCATACCTCCGAATAATCTTACCGGGGGGAGTATGGAATATCTATACCCCCGGTAATGTTTTTCTAGGATTATTATACCCCCATAAAAATAGAATTTCTGAATGTTTTCACACATGGTAACATAATCCTAGTATATTGATACCCTCCCGGTAAGAAAATAATCGGTAAAAATAATTTTTTTTATTCCGTTATAACTTTGGCGCTATTTGTGATAGAGGTAAAAATTCAACAGGGTGCATTATAGTTTTGGGTACTCTTAGACGAAAGTCCAGCGAGTTACCCCCTTCTCAGACAATTTTGAAAGGGGGGAGGGGGTGAATTTTGAAATCGTCCTAGTGAATTTAATTTTACTCGCAGAAGACTCGCGATACCATAATTAGATTGAGGCTACTTCAGTGTATAACATACGAAAAATACCCCCCCTTCGTTTTTTTGATTTTGATATAACTTCGGCGCTATTGGTGTTAGGAAAGTAGTTCCCGCGGGAAACGTTTTGTTTTAGTGTTTTATAAGAGGTACGCCTAGCAAGTTTTCCCAAATCACCCCTAAATGAGGGGATCCAAAAACGGATCCAAAAATGTACCTCCTCATTTAGGGGTGATTTGGGAAAACTTGTTAGGCGTACCTCTTATAAGACACTAAAACAAAACGTTTCCCGTGGGAACTACCTTCCTAACACCAATAGCGCCGGAATTATATCAAAATCAAAAAAACGAAGAGGGGGGTATTTTTCGTATGTTATACACTGAAGTAGCCTCAATCTATCTATGGTATCGCGAGTCTTCTGCGACTAAAATTGAATTCACTACGACGATTTCAAAATTCACCCCCTCCCTCCTTTCAAAACTGTCTGGTGGGGGAACTCGCTGGACTTTCGTTTTAGAGTACCCAAAACCATAATGTACCCCGTTGAATTTGTACCTCTATCACAAATAGCGCCAAAGTTATAACGGAATAAAAAAATTATTTTTTACCGCTTATATTCTTACCGGGGTGTATCAGGTATACTAGGATTATGTTACCATGTGTAAAAATATTCAGAAATTCTATTTTTACTACAGGGGGGTATAATAATCCTAGAAAAACATTACCGGAGGTATAGATATTCTAGTATATTGTTA
Source organism: Slavum lentiscoides (assembly GCA_032441835.1). NCBI lineage: Eukaryota > Metazoa > Arthropoda > Insecta > Hemiptera > Aphididae > Slavum > Slavum lentiscoides. The sequence goes on along the minus strand of CM063712.1, from coordinate 7,917,447 downwards.
CCGGGAAGTAATAATATACTAGGATAATTTTACTCCCCCCCCCCAGGGAGTTATAATCCTAGGAAAACGTTACCGGGAGGTAAGAATATACTATGATAATAATACCCCCGGTAAGGAGGTGAGATTTGACGGTTACGCCGGAACTACAGGGTGTGCAATGCACACCGGCCTCCCAACCCTCCGCCATTAATTTAGGTCCCCAAATTAATCCCCCAATATTTTAGTAGGTATATGATAAGTATTTGATTTTATAATAAAACGTTAAAATCTTTATAATCGACGTATTAATAATTAATAATAAATATATAAAATATACATTTGCGCTTTATTCAAGATTCGTCAAAATTAAAATTAACCAGAGGCGCAGTTGTGCAACCACGGTGTGTCTGAGGAGTTCGACTTCAAACATAAAACAATCTTTAACATCGTAATTTAGTATACGAAATTTCAAATTAAATAATTTCATGACGCAATATTCAAACCGGGAACCTTATCACAAAAAAAAAACTTTTAATGGTTTAAAAATGAATACAACTTGTCCAGAGGAGGGGTGCTCGCTGTCAGTAACATCGACTTATTCAAGAACAAAGCAGTGGCGTCATTTCAGTTTTCGAAAGGGGGAGGCAAAAGGTTTAACCGGCCCATTTAACTATTTTCCACTTACATTTAGCTCAATACGATTTCTGTTTTACATAATTTTGATATTTTCGTTATCATGGGCACGAATCGCCCGATATTTTTTATTATTTATTTGGGGTGGGGGTGGGGGAGGAAATTCATTACTTTGTCAGCTATATTAAACGTATCATAAAAAACTATATATAGTACATAGAGATTCAAGTTTTGAAGTTTCCCTTGTCGTGACATTAAACATGTTAGTAATGACGTTTTGTGACCAGTTCTGAGCATCTTGTTTAGTTTCTTCCTATCTTTCTCGCGGCCTTGGGGTCACACAATCTTTAGCTACAGATTTGGTTAGAATAACTATTATTTAACATCATCTCGGCACAAATCATGTTGGCCCACTGTTAACAAGGGGGGCAAATGCCCACCCTGCCCCCCCCCACCAAATGACGCCACTGGAACAGAGTCAGGCCCGAAACGAAGCTTGCACATCACCAGCCCCGTAATGCGTGTCGTTGTGCGGCACTGGTCGTAACGAACGTCACGTGGTGGTGCACGTTATATTTGTTTTTTTTTCACCACTCGGCAAGAAGAAATCGAGTAATATATAATTATTTATAATCCGTTTATACCCGCCGACCCGTTCCATTATACTCGTATAACAATAAACTCGAGAAATCGTTTTTTTTTTTTTTTTAAACGAATATAATAACGAGAAAAAAAAAGTACGTGAAAATTTATAGGAACAGACCGTCCTGTTTTATTAACGAGTTTCCTCGCGTTTTTAATACGGCGTTATTCCGTATAAATAAATAAATAAATATATATATATATATATAAAACAATAATACAAATGACCTAATAAAAACAGCCGCCGTATATTGTTGTAATGTGCACAAACACGCGGCGCCGCTTTACAGTTTATTTGTGTGCGCGCGCGCGGACATGTTTCGGACATCAATTACGTCGTCGTCGTCGCATACACTATAGCGTCGTTTATTCGGTTGCGCTCCACCGTCGTCGTTTACCATACCAGCGCGTTTCGTGGAATAAAATTCCTCAACCGCCGTGCGCGATGGTGGAGCATAATTCGAATTATTCAGCAGACCCGACGGACCTCACCCGGTGCACAGAATCCGGGGGATATTATCGCGTTTGCTGCTGCACCGAACGGTTTTTTCAAAGCCTGGTCCGCACTGAGTGAGGCAACACGCAGCAACGTTCTGTGTCGCAGTATGTCGACACAACAAAAATTTGGTATACGTTTTTTTTATAAATGTTCCATCAATTAAACGAGCGACAAAAGTTTATCGTTGTTCCGTGTAGAGAGCCTTGATATATTATAAGAGAGTGGCCAACTCGGTGCAAGTTTTCTATTGGCTGGCTGTTATCATAGCTTATGGACGCCATTAATCGTCCAAAATAATGTTTTCCACATACACAAATGCTTATTAATTTGTCATTTCGACGTTTGTTTTTACCCGAAATTTGAAAATTAAATTCTGTTTATTCTCTTATACTGTATTATATTCAATAATATAATACAATATAATATAAGTATGTATACCTACCAACCAATTTATTATGCCATCTACCTACGCTATTCTAATGTGTAAATTATAGTAATTTTGTTAATAAAACGTATGTAACATTACTATTTTGTGTTATTTATAAGTTATATTATTTAAATAGATATATGAAAGATATCAAATAATAATGATTGTGCTTTTATAGCGCACAAAAATATTATCAAATAATTTAATCAAAAACTAATGTTTCTAAAATTTTACCATTTTTTCAATTTTTTCCATCCTTTAATGTGCAATCTTGAATCAACCAATTTATGCACAATAAAATTAAATTCTAAATTTACGAATATAAATATGGTTAGTGTTACATGTAGAATGCCCGGGATTAAAGTGTATTGTTTACGTTTGAAAAAAACGCGGGAACCGTTTGGACGATTAATGGCTGCTATCACACCCATTGGCCACTCTCTTATATATTAAGGCTCTCTAGTTCCGTGTATTCGATAATTAGCGAAACGCGTTCCTACAGAACAACGTAAAAACTATAATAACTGTGTATACAAAACTGGTAAACAGTCGGCAACATGCGACTACAAGTTTACGCGGTGTGGACACTTTGGTGTCGCGCGTGTTTGTCGACTGTATCGATATGATAACTTGCTAACTGTTGTAGTCTGTAATTTACACAAACTTGAAACTACTATTCCAATGTAATTTTGATTATCTAATTTTTTGATTTTTTTCATTGTTTAGGTAACTATTTGTAATTCAGTTAATTTGTTTTATTTTCCCATCCCAGTCGCCGCACATTTTATATATTGAGTTTTAATTTTTTTTTTTAAGTGCAAATTGTTTTAATTTTATTCTATAAATGTAGGACTTGTAAACTTTAAAAAACATTTAGTCACGCGATAATTTACGTTCCTTATATATGTGGACAAATGAGTTACCAAAAACATTTTCCGCGACATTTTGTGAAAACGTTGATGTTTTTATTTCCTTTAGTGTGTACGCTACGTTTCCCAATGTCGCAATTCGTTTTCACGTTTACGGAACTGCAGGAAACATGTGTCGACCTACGTGTTGCTATATGTTGCCTCGGTGTGGACCAGGCTTTAGTGTGTACGCTACGTTTCCCAATGTCGCAATTCGTTTTCACGTTTACGGAACTGCAGGAAACATGTGTCGACCTACGTGTTGCTATATGTTGCCTCGGTGTGGACCAGGCTTAATATACCGCGGAGGAGACGGCCGACCGGGAAAAAAAGGCGTTTTTTTGTAAACGACTCCTGAGGCACGACTCACGCACTGAACTCAATACACGGAACTGGAAGTGTGTCTGAACCGTGTTGAACGGGTCAAAGCAACGAACGAGTGTAGATCCGGATCGCCAAAATGTGATCCGTTCGTCAATATTTTTTTCGTACCGGTCACACTGACCCGTTGCGCTTTTGGTTCTTATCGCAGTATACCGTGGGGAACTAATATAACCGTGTCGATTCACTGCATAAGCCGTAAAGTGATATTAAAGTGATTCGGTACTCGGTCGCGTCTCGCGTAGATTGATTCATATGAAGTTACGAATGAGAGTCAAGTTCATCGAACGAAATGAAGTAACGAATGTATCGTTCGCTAACGATCCGTGCCTGGTCCGTAGTACTAGTGTCAATTTGTTCATTTTGAACGAATCGTTCGCGAACGACCCATATAGTTACCATATATTATGATCAGTGGTTACCATATACATAGTCAATCGGACTGTATAAAAATAAAGAATGACGAAAGAACCATACGAACCGGATCTTTTAGGTGACCCGATCCAATTGAATCGAATCAACTTGTTGATCCACTATATTCGTGTAATACATATTGAGAATTGAAAAAAAAAATGATAAACGAAATGACACGAATTAAGCTGTGCACTTTAAACAAATATGTTTGGTTTCAATTATTTTATTTTTATACCTGCATATGGTTTTTTTAAAAATTTTAATTTTTTTTTTTGAAGAACGTAAAATGTTCCATTTTCAGGAACGAGTAAAGGATTTACTTCTCTTTTTTAGTAATTAAAGGAACGTTAGCGCGAACTAATATAAAAGGAACTCTCCAAGCATTGAATAAAGCTGGACCGACGGTGACGACGAGACGCGTCGTACACCAATTATTACGAGCAGTCGGCCGTATACGTTTTTAAAACGGCTGGTTCTTTTTCTTACGAAAAAAAAAAAAAAATGAATACATTTTCTGCAGAACGTTACGACGGACGGGATTCGTAGTCGAAGGTTATTATTGAAGTTTAACTTCATATTGTTCATTTACCGTTTCGCAGGTAAAGATATCGTCTGCTTGTCAAATCATATGTCATCGAAACATTAATGAATTAATATAATCGTTTCTCGCGAAAAAGCATACGCCAACAATTCGCTTTTGTCGACCCGATCCCTGCACACTTGGCAAAGCTACTTTTCTATATTTGTTTCCGTCGCGGTTATATTCTGTCGTTGTACTTCAATTACTGCAGGTTATATAACTATATATATATATAGAGTGCGAATTGATATACGCACTAAAAATGTATAAACATATGCATAAAATGTTCAAAAAAAAAAAAATTATCGAAAAAAATAATGTATTTTTTCATAATTCATATACATTCAATAAATTAGTGTAATAAAAAATATATTTTTTTTTTTTAATGTCAAGCATTCTATTACGCAATAGATAACGGAATTCTTGACAATTCTTATATGTGATATATAATAGATAAATACTATTAAATAAATAAACTGCGTACACATTTATGTGCAGTATGAACAGAAATCCGTATACGTATGAATGTATGAAATGGAAAATATATAAACCAAAATTCGAAGGAATTTTTTATTATTATTATTAATAACAAATGTTTTTGAAATATTTCGAAATTTCTAGAAAAAGTCTGAAAATACGCCGTTTTCGTTCGTATCTAGAATATAATAATTAAATATATGGAATAATACAAAAAATGCAATTTTTCGGTACAAATTTTTTTATTTATTTTTTTATTCGTCTTTGCCTTCTATAATAATAGGCAAATATTACGACGGAATCCGCGGAACTGTATCCGACTGAAGAAGTCATTGACACCGTGAACGGGGTGGTGCTTGTAAAATAATAATTTTACGTACGCGCGTGTTATTACAATAAATACGAGACGATCACGATCCGCGTGTTTGGTCGTTTGATTTCGTGATCCCGTTGGACCACGGTCAAGTTAAGTATGTAAATATTATGTAAACATATGGTATATTTATATGTTGACGAAATTGACGGGTACCGTGAACTTCCCGACGGAACGTTATGTCAATATAATGTACCGCCTCGTAGTCCGAGTGGAATTCTTTTTCCATCTATTCCGCGTTTTACTTATTACACTTTATGACAGCACAGTTCTGCAACAGTACACTACGGTTTTGGTCTTCTCACCTTTTGCTAGGTTTTGCCCGTGAGAATTTTTTTCATTGATGCACACTTTCGACTTTTAGCCTTTTGCCTTTGAGCTTTATTGATCGTCGTCACAAACGTTATTTTTAAAGGAATCGCAACTCTTTAAAAGGATATTGTCCGAATGCGCGTGGAATAAATAAAACACGTAATACTTGAGCTCTTTCAATTTTTCGCCCCCCTCCCTCCCCCCGATCCCTAATCATTGTAAACGCGCGTACCGTTGCACATTTTTGGCGCATCAAGATTATACGCATCGACAGTACTTGCCGAAACGCCGAGTTTCAATCTCAGCTTACGGAAAGGCGCTGTTGCCAAAGAGTCAATAGGAACTCATCAACGAGAGCAACTCGTTCAACGTCCATAAAACTGTCCATGTAACAACAAATATTCCTCGCCGCACTCATGACGCAATTCTTTCATTCGTCTGTCCGATGGTTTCACGATTAGTCGGTGCCGAAATCGCTCCTTCGCACAACCGTTGTGCACCATGCTTGCGGTTCAGGATAAACCTTACGGAAAAGCTTCTCCGTGCTATGAACGACATTGCGGAGTTCACGATTCTCACCACGTCAAATCTAACGACTGTTGTTTGTTGTAGGTTATCCTATACGACTTTTTTTTTCATTATTATCATTGTTCCGCCCCCTGTGCACTAATAGGTGTGTCGTAGCGTGGTGGAGAAGAGAGTCTCGTTGCAGAACCTATGCAATCCGTTGACGCGACTTTCATTCAAATAAAGCCTGTAGTTTTGCGCGAAAAGGTAACAAGAATACACTTTCGCATTTATATAGTGTAACAGTGATATGGACAGTATGATACCTGATCGACGAGTTGCAGTACCTACTGTTGTAGAACAACGCGCGTTGACTTTACGTGGGTCTGTGTATAGGCGAGAAAAATTCCGGATGGCCGACGGAGCACGCGTCTCCCGAATTTGGTAATAACCGGTCGAGTTTGGTAAACGAGTCGAAATAAACGGTCGGACGTCAAGGGGGAATCGATCAAACTGCAAACAGCGCGTACGCAGCGTATAATACATTATATATTATATACTGTTTCTGAACGGTTTGCCGATCGTATCGAATTATAAAAAATAATAACACGAGTAATAAGACAAACTCGACGATATATCATCGGCAAAAGTCTATAAATATATATATTTATAAACGGCTCGATATAGATAGACACACACAATAGAATCAAATTTGTACTCGTCCGAAGTCAAGAATTCTCGTATTGTTGTTACACTTTTACTGGTCGGTTCGCAATGTTATTACGTTTGAAAACCAATGCGTCTTGAAAACGCGCAACGTCGGTTTCGTTTTCGTTGTCCGCCTGTGTAACAGTACAGGTCTTCTCGCGACACAATACACTACGCGATACTTGAATAATAACACGGATTTCTACGGGTGTTATATTTGTTGTGTACCGCGCGTTTCATTTCGAAATCCGTTGTGCGCGTGCTTCTATTAAAAATAAATAGGAAACATTCTCTTCTTCGCTGGGTGTTGGTGCCTAATTATTGCAGGAGTGTATTTTTTCGCGTCCGATTAAAAATTATTGTTATTAATATTGTTATACGAAACTAAAATTTGTGGAACCTTAAAAAAGCCACGAGAACAAGTTGGGCTGGGCACGGCTCTACACGGAGTTGTAACTCTCACGTCCTAAGAACCAAGGCGTTAGCTTTAAGCTTTTCAGTGGGAGAATATGCTAGTCCATTATAGGGGTAAGTCATCACACACTAAAAAAGATTGATGTCGCGCTTCATGATTCATATCGACTAATAACAGGATGTTTAAAAAATGCACCGATTCAACAATTAAACGTATTTTCGGAAATGGCCACCCCTCACCAATAAGAAGGTGTACGCACGCAGACTGGGAAAGAATGAAAATAGCATCAGACCCACGACATCCCGTGTACAGGTGAAACTGCTCAACCGTCACACCTAAAGTCCAGGAAAACTTGTATGAATCACACCAAAGTTATCTCATCAATACACCTTGAAGTAGAAAGAACATCCAGACGAAGAAATCAGATAAGTGACACCTCCAGCCTGGTGCCAAACGAGTCATAACGAAGTCCGGCCGGATTGGCGCACACTAAACGGATTCAGGACAGGAACACGACGAACAAAAGATAATTTAAAGAAATGGGGGCTGCTTGACACCCCGTGTGTGTCTATGTGAAGAAGAACAGACAGTGCAACACATTATGACGTGATCAGCTAGCCCCCACACCTGCACTCCAGAAGACACCCAAAAAGGTACACGCGAAGGAATTAACGTGTCCCGCATCTGGGCCGAAACAATATAAACCCACCGATAACGTCCTGTAAAACATATACTATAGTATATTATATTTTATGTACATTGTTTATAGGTACCGAAGTTATATTATATTTTCGTTGTACGCGCCTGACACGAGAAAAATAAACCTTTATCCTACGAAAGTTGTCAGCTTTATTTTTTATTTTTGCCCTCCACGTCGATAACCGTCTCGTTGTCTACTAGACCTAACTACAATCGTGTAATAAAAATAATTTAAAACGCTTTTTAAGTGTACGCATTTTATTCGTAATAAAAAAAGAGCTTCGTGTTTTCAATAATATAAAAACGTAAACCGAATTGATTGAAAAAAAAAGTATTTACACCGCATCGTGCAGATACATCGGAACACAGTTATGTCTTGTGGCTACTGAATTTAGTCGACGCGTAGAAATGTAAAACTAGCAGCAGTTATATAGCAACGGCTTCGTTCATGACTTTATCGTGGCGACATTCTCGGTGTCAGACAAATTTTCGGGTTGACCACCAGACATAAGACGTGTCCGTGTCAAATTCGGGATTCGTAGAGATATCGAGAATGACATTTTTCAAAATTAAATCATACACATTATATAGATATTATCATAAATAATACGTACGGTAGAACTGTTGTATAACACAATTACATGTTACCTGCGCCCCACACTCTTGGTTATAATTTGAGCTAAAAAAAAAATTGTTTTAATCGTGTTAATAATAGGCACTCGTGTGTGTCCCACCCCTCCGTTACATAGTAAAATTATTATCAACAACACCGCTATATTAAAAGCCTACACTTGAAAATCTATTTACTACAACAGTAGTAACATAGTTCCGCATAATCGTCGTGTCTACGATATGTACACTGTGTATGTACAGTCTATACAGAGAGAATTCGACAGTAAAATACCACACGCCTCGTATGATAAATACGAGTACCTATATTATTATAGCGACGAAACTATCCGGAACGAAATATATGCGGATGTTTAAAAAAAAAAGTCTATAAGTACGTACGAGTATATACATGTATATAAAAAAAAAATACTCTGTCCAGTTTTAGAGAGAATTCTAAAAGTCCTTCTCGCGGGTTCGGGGGACAATAAAACCAGCAACAGGCGGACGAGAGTCGTTTAGCATATTGTAATCGTTTGTCAATATGTACCTCTACACCGTGTTGTCCGTGTCGTCGATTCGTTAATGAGTCGAACGTATTGTACTACACGCTGGAGCTCGTGTGTTCGTGTACTTAAATCGTGTTAAGTGACTCCGTGTGACCGAACGTGTCCGTAACGCCGGCGACGATAATCGTTACGTAAGGAAATTCGTGGGCATCGTTTTGTCCGCGTTTCGCGAAAGAAAGAAACGGTTTGTTTTTCGACGCTCCCGCCAGGGGCATATACATGGGGACATAGGCGGAAATAAGGGGGGATTCGGGGGGCTAAGCCCCCCAAATATCTTATGATTTGTATGTATTTTGGATATTTGACTGATTATGACTGATGTTAAAAATGTTAGCCCCCCCCCCCCAGAAAATTTAATAGATTTCCGCCTATGCATGGGGAGGAGGGTTATGGGAGTCAGAGACCCCCCAATGGATCTTTGATAAATCGAATAGTCTTAGTTTATGCACTTTTAAATGAAACACAGATTTTTCTTAAACGTTTTTAGACTCTGAGCAGAGCGCGGAATCTGTTGGTTTTACAAAGCTGTGTTTTTTTTTTCCTATGTCTGTACCCAAAAATTCTACCTGAAGGAGTGCTCCGATCTTTACAGTCGTCAGTTGGTTTCCGGAAGCAAATTGCATTACTACAGTTGATACTTTAGAGAGATCATTTTTTAAAATTTTTTCAAAAGCGCCTAAAAATAGAACGCAAAAACACTACGGAAAAATGACGTAAAAACGCGATTTCGTCAAAATCGATTATTACCGTTATTTCTTCGTAATTTTGAAACTAATGGGTACAGAAATATGAAATATTCATCGAATATGTAACTGTTTATTATATTGAGGAAAAAAATGTTCAAAAACTTTCTTTTAATTCTGGACTATTTATAGTAATTATATAGGTTTTGAGGTATTTAATTCATAAAAAGAGTTAATTTTTGTTATACACATAAAATATTACACCAAGCTCCTAATACTGCAGATATTTCACGATGAACTATTATTATTTCAATAGAGTACACTACATCTCGTTATCGTTTGATTTTTTTTTTTGATAACATTATCGCTTATACTGTTCGTATTCTGATGTTCGGTATTTGTGTTTTTTTTTTTAAATTGCGTTGCAAAATTTAATTTGAGACCGGAAAAAACCCGTATAAACTTTGACACGAATAATACAAGTGTCCGAAAACTCGGGGACGTGTGTCATTAATCGATAATCGTTATTTGAACAAGTGAAATCACGGTTTGAATTATGGCTTAAGTTAGTTAATCTTTTTAACGAATGGCGGCGAAAAACAGCGGATATATCCGATTAAGCGATACCTCCGGAGTGGTACCTAATAATCATATAGTAATACATTCCAGGGCTGATGCGCTAAAAAAACCCTCAAAATATGTATTTAAATGTGCACTGTCTATGATAAATATGCGCAGTAAAATACGCGGTAATATTTTTTTTTAGTTAAATTTAAAATTGAAAATAGCCACTATGGGTAATATATCAAAGAAACTGCAGAAAATACTGCATTTTTTTCGTTAAAATGAAAAGAGAATTTTTAATCGAAAAGAACGAAAAGAATATTTTACATTAGGTGGTATAATATTACGTATAAATTCACAAAGGTTAAATATTAAGGAAAAAAAAAATTTTGATCACGTAGGTACTTTGAATATTTTATTCAACGTCTTCTTCTATACCTTACAATTAAATTTAATGTAATCAATTTTCGCGTTTATATATATATTTATTTATTATTTAAAATACGCGTTTAGTTTTCCCGCGTAACTCGGTATAATCAAATGTTTTTTTTTTTTTTTTGATGTTCTCGACATTGAAAAATCTTCTGTTATTTATTGATAAAGTTTTATAGGCCGAAAATGATCTTTTTACGCGTTTATCGGCGTGATGGGGGCATAATAATTAAAATATGTCAAATCATTAATATCCGATTCTTCTGGTACATCAAGTAATTCGTCATTAAGAATGTTTTAAAATTTTCTCTAGCACATCAAGGCCTACATTTTTTCCATCTTTATACGAATATATTTCCCGCGCGTCCCAATAAGACTTTTCGTCGCAACACTCGAATCGTCAACAACATCGATTGAATCAGCTATGAATAAACGGATATTAATACTGGCGACCGCAGACTTGGGTAGTAAAATATTGTATCAAAAGTATTCGGAATACTCCGAAAAAAAAGTATGCGGAATATATTATATTGTATTTGAATACTTTGTGACAATAGTATTCCCGAATGAAAATATTTTTAGAGAACTTTTTTTTTTTTTACTATTTTTCAGTAATACGATTATCGAATAATATAGTAATTATACGTAGTATAGCCATAAATTCTGTCAGTAAATTTCAAAATCATGTGGAGCGGGGAATTTGAAGTATCAAACAGTGCTATCACTGCAGATGTATTGTATAGGATCCCCTCACACCGTACAACAAGTTTTATGATCATAACGTTAGTAGTTCCCACGCAGCGGCACGATGAAGTTTGGTGTTTATGAAAAACGTGTTGTTATTGTAGCATTATACGAGTGTGGAAAGACGGCAAAACAAATTTATCAGACGCTAAAACAGCTATCTGTAAACGAACGATTTGTTTTCCGTACACTGGAACGATATCGAGAAACGGATGACGTAGTTGATCGGACAAGAGAGGGGCGTCCGAGATCTGTGCGGCTCCCTAAAGTTGTTCATGCTGTCCGTGAACGAATTAGGCGGTGTCCTCTTCGTAAACAGAAGCGCTTAGCAAGCGAAATGAATGTCTCCAAGCGAAGTATGAGTCGCATTTTACGTGAGGATTTAAGACTAGGTGCATATCGGCGATGCGTAAGTCATTTATTGACCCCTAAGTTGAAAGAAATTCGTATGAAAAGGTGCAAAGAACTGTTAAAACGTTTCAACAAAAATGGACACCGTCGAATTCTGTTCACCGATGAAAAAAGGCCGATGAAAATTTTGAAGGCTAGTATCATAAAAGCGGCCCGCGATATCCCATTAGCTACTGTTCGTGAAGCGATCAACGAGTGGCCCAAACGTTTACGGAGTTGTGTGAAAATGAAAGGGGGTCATTTTGAATAATAATTATGGGAATGTGAATTTTAGACTGTATTCTAACTCCTGTGCAAATTTTAGGATTATACCTGTGGTAGATTTAAAGTAATTAAGGTTTAAAGTACTGACAGAACTTATGGCTATACTACGTATTATTATTTCATGGAATACAAAACAATAATCGTCAATACGTATTTAGAGCGTTTGATATATATATTTTTTTTAAATTCCGTGTTTATAAATTAACACAATAATAGTAAATTGATAATATCAATTAGTTATGAAATATAACTCGATGCGTGATCGAATATACTTGATTATTTGAATAAGGCCGGGGGTTCAAACACCAAAATAGACAGCAAGATTATCGATAACGTAATATTGATGTCGTTTTAAATATCTACTGTTGCTACTGTTTTTTTTTCCAAAATAATCACTATTTACATTTGAGCAACAAAATTATTATTTTTATGTAGGTACTATATTTGAAATGTGATTGAAAAACATTAGGAATACTGTATTGGGAATACTTTGAACGAGAAATTATTTTTAAAAAATACTTAAAAAGTATTCGCGGAATACTATACTATACTCAAGTGTGGACGTGCGTCGTCCGTTTGTACCGTCGACGCGGTTGCGCGTTTTTTTTTTCTCCTCTCAAATGTCACGACGGAGCTATATAATTCCTCCCTGCCGCCGACAATGCCAAAAAAAAAAATAATAAAAAATCGGCCGGCAGCATTATTATAGGCCACACCTGATTTCTCGTGGCTCGTATATATAGTAACATTCTTGTATAACGTGGGTGTAGGTACCGCTGCAGACGTATCACCTCGTCCGTCAACCATTTATCAATATAATAATAATAATAATAATAATAATAATAATAATAATAATAATAATAATAATAATAATAATAATAATAATAATAATAATAATAATAATAATAATAACACAACGAGATGATTTATGCGCGGAGAGCTGCTGATGTCGTGTCCGAACGAACGGACGCCGCGGACAGGAGTAGTGGACGGTAACAGGTTCGAGGTGCAACAACACCGAGTGATATTCGGCGGCAATTCACGCGGGCCTACTGCGTATTTTATTATAATATAAACGTCGTGTTCCACAAGTCACAACACTAGAGAACACTGTTTGTTGTAATAGGCACGTAAAAAAGAAAAAATGGACGAAAAAAAAAATTATTTAATATTATTATGTTTTACGGAATTGACCGTGTTTCTCTATTTTCCCCGCCCCGAAAAAAAACATAATAATATTAGTAGTTCGACGACCCACGAAAGTTTTAATTTGTTCATAAAAAATTATTTATTAAACGGCGGCGGGACGTCGTTGCCGCGGTTGCATTTTGATTTTTACCGGTATCGGCCGATTACAACCAGTTTTACGGACAACTGCAACGATCTAATAATAATAATTAAGACCTCGTTCGTATATAAACGTATATCCTGTCCACGTCAGCCGCGTGCGTTACGGTCGGATCGTAAATTTTTTATTATTATTTTTTTTTGCAAAATTCTCATCGTCTGAGTTTACCGACAGTGCCTGCAATAATAATAATAATAATTTGTTACGTACGCGCGCGTACACTACTATCGGCATTCGGCTTAGTTCGGGTAAAGTAAAAAAAAAAAAAAGTGACACGTGTGCGCGTCATTAAATGCTGTATAGACGATTGCAGCTCGCGCTCGTGCCGGAGCCCATACAGACGCAACGATCAGCAGCAAAGAGTCGTGTGCTGAATAGACGGTGTCGCGTTAAGCCTCGTTTACACGATGATAATACTGTCACGAAAGTTCTGTCGCGATAGCCCTGTCGATAGTACTGTCGTGATAGTACTACCAGTGCGATGTCTGAATCACGCACAGATTATTGCAGGTAAATCAATTCGTTTGAAAAAAAAAATCAGGAAAACGTCTCTTTATATGTTTGGTAACAAAATACTATCCACTGCGATTGGTAGTACGTGGTGATAGTAGGCGTTAGTGTTGAATTTACTATCGTGAGAGTACTATCAACTATCATCACGTCATACGTGATAGTGCGATAGTGACTATCATGCCGTCTACACGGCGATAGCGTGACTATCACATACGTGATATTCACTTTCATGACAGCAACTATCACGTTTACTGTCATCGTGTAAATGAGGCTTTATTTTTTTAAAAATGTATTTTTAAGGTTTAATAGGTTTTTTTTAAGGAATTCACTTATTTTAGGTTATTATTACGTTATCAGTCAATACTTTATAGTAACTTAAACATTTCGAAATCATGTATACAGTATACTGTTATTAATTATTGTCAATTGTTGGGGCAAGAAGTCCGTATTATAATACTGTTTCACTGTATACGTAAGTTATATGTCTTTTTTTTTTTTTACACGCCAGAGCGTTTAAATCTGCTTTTGTAATTTATAATTTGTTTTTTTTTTATCCTCTCCTATTAAGGAGAGATCCTTGCCGCATTGGTAAGCGCAATCGAATATCGTTTAACGAATCGTAATATTGGCGCAGAGGCACATGTGCACCGGCGTTATTATTTTCATTTTACAGTGTAAATCTCCAATGTATAAAATAATTCGATTAGAAAGGAATTTGAAAAAAAAATATTGTACCGAATCCGTAGATAAGAGACGAAATTTATTTCACGCGTATAATTGTTTTAATTTTTTTTTTTTTAATATCCATAAAACGATTTACGTCTTCTACAGCGCGCGCTGAAATACAGACGTATATGTTGCTCGGGTACGCAATAACGTACACGGTCGGACTTTTAATATATTATTATAGGATCTGGTCCGACGGGTAAAATTCTAAGGTTAGGTTAGGACTCTGGTATTACCGGAATTATACTGGTAAATATTACGGGATATTACTGGTATTATACGAAAGAGTATCACCTCCTCCCGGTGGTCCCATAACAATTTTGTAAATATCGGCTTAGTGTTCGGCCAGTGATTTAGGTTTTTTGTATCGTTTTTTATATTTTGCGATTTCATAAGGATTGACCTACCTAACTAACCACCCGGTCAAATATAGGAACAGGAATGACGATACGGCTAATATAACTACTACGAGTAAAAAAGACGAAATAAAATAAATTATTTAGAAAAAAAAAAAAAAGAAACAGACTTCAAAAAACGCACTAAAAAGTATGAAATAATAATAATCAATAATCTTTTTGAAATCCGCGGCGAATTTCAAACAACATCACGTTGCAGAAACGTATTTTATTAATATACATTAGGTACAATACCTGTATTGGATTAGTAAAATGCGTTTCGGCAATTGTTTGAAATTCAGCGTCGATTTCAAAAAGGTTATCGATTATTTCACATATTTTTTAGCGCGTTTTTTTCAAATCGGCTTCTTTCGTTCTTTTTTAAAAAAAAAAAATATATTCTTTCGTTATGAAATTAACCCGGAGAAATCCGATTCGACCGCGGACGGCGCTGCTGTTTTATCATCGCTATCGAATTCTTTTTTTTCTTTTACTTTGTAGTTCGCGTATCTTTATATTTTTATTCCTTTTTATAATTTTTTTTTTTTTGCTATTATCCGTCAGTTTTCAGACCGACGTCGGTCGCGTCGGCGACTCGACGCGTAACTTTTGCAGTGTATTACGCGCCCGACAGCGGTTAAAAAAAAAAAATAATAATAAGAAAAAAAAGTATCGCGTTTCTCGCTCGGTCTGTGCTCATCAGCTGCTGCACCGTTGTTCGAACGGGCGCGAGCGTATACGAATCTGCGCGCGCCAGCAGTCCGCGTTCGCACAAAACCGCTCGAATTACGATACGCTTATATAGATCGGCGAGTATACTGGTTCCCCCCTCCTGAAGAATTCTGTCTCTCAAACGTTCGTCGATCGGTTTGGCAATCGTTTAAAAAAAAAAAAACTATATATATACACGTGTCAATGACTATATACTATTATAAATACTGTGTGTGTAGTTCATTGCGGCGTTCACACTTGCACGCGGTCGCGGAGAAGCCAATAAAAATCCCATTAAAACAATAAAAACACTTTGATTTCGACTTTGTACATACATTTATATATATATATATATATGGTTTATACTTCAATTGAACGCAGCGAAATGTCTATTATTAATCGCGTATATATACCTTTAAATAGTCTCAGAGTGAAAAATATTTGCCAGTCATAATTATTATTATTTTTTTTTGTATATATTATATTTGTCTCGTGTTCGCCGCGTTTCGATAACGTTGGAAATTGCGTTTTACCCCCCTCCCTCCCCGGGGAGGGGGCACTTGAACCACGACGGTAAGGCCGTTGCCAGAGGATGGGTTTAGGGTTCAGATCCCCCCCTGGAAATTTTTTCTTCAAATAAAATTTAATGATTTATATTATTGATGTGTAAACGTCTGTTACGTCGGTATGAGGGTAAATCTCGGGAAATGAGACGGAATAAACGTGTAATGACAACTAATAATAATATTTATTGTCGAAATTACTTTGAATAAAGGCGTACCCCAATATTCACAAATCCCAATCACAATTCCGTTCCGTTTTTTACAGCTCGCGCGACGTTTACACATCGCTGAGCCGTATACTAGCAGACTCGTTCTGAATATTAGTTAATTTAAAAAATTTTATTTCATATTTATATACTCTCAGCTCCCCCAAAAAAAAAAATAAAATTAATGTTTGCTGACTGCGGTCTTGCACGACGGTCGTGTGTAATGTGTGTGCGATTTACTACGAAACGGTAGTGAAATACGCGTTGAAAATTTTGCAATATAACCACGTATATACAAATCGCGAATCTGAAATAACACCAATAATATTAATATAGAAATTATAAAACGTAATAAATTTCGTTTGAAAATTACCCGACGTTATTCAAATGTATAACGTGTAATAATGGTATAATAACACTGGGATTTATAACCGCGCGATGTGCCTATAGAACATACTATACAGCGTATAGAATTATGGCGTTTGATTTATACATACGTTATAGTATTATTATTACATAGATCTACCCACGTGTATATCGTCGTATAAGTGACGGTATATCATATTATAATCATATTATGATTGTTCAAAATGTTGAAATATACCATAAAACACGCTTTATTTGCGAAACGCGCAAAAGTATGCGAAATAAAATAATAATAATAATAATAATAACCGTTTGTTTCGATGATTTATATTTGTACTGTAGACATCATTAGACAAATTTGTTTTTATAGATGTTTCGAAAAAAATACACCGACGCTTATAAATCCTGACCCCGTAATCGAATCGATGTTAAAGAAGATGAAAAAAAAAATAAGGGTAGCGGCGAGCAGCGCTGTTTACTTAGATAAAGTTTAAGGGTTTTATTAGTAGTGTAAAGAATTTGGAAGGAATAACGCGAATAATGCATTCAGTAAAACGGGATTCTGAGCTTCGGCGCGTGATATTATTCATTATTAACGTACGATAATGAATTTTCGACAAAAATCGCGTTTTTTTTTTAGCAAAAAAGATAAAAATGTTTGGTAGTTTTTTTTTTCTTGTGCCGCGTTTAAAAACTACCGGGAAAACAGTTTTTCTTTCGATTTTTTTTTGGTTTGTTTCGAGTTACGCGCGTAATGATAATGGCTATTGCTGCAGTCTGCAGAGAGAAATCGAAAAACGTTTCAAATAAAGTGTGCCGACTATATTATAGATACAATATTTTTGGTGCACGAGCAACGTATGACGAGAACGTTGTTTCTGTTTGAAAATTTCTATACGCAGAACAAAAATAATTAAATAAACGTCGGTTTAAAACCAAAATAGTTTCCGCGTTTCGTTCAGAATCGAAAAAAAAAAAATTATTAAAACGTTCACGTTTACCGAAAGTACGCGATAACCGCGGTGTAATGAAATTTAAAAACATCGCTGCCACTAATGTAATTAGTCGAAAACTGAAGTGCTAATAATGCGGAAGGTAACAATGTGCTGCCGTTAAGTTTTCAAAAAAATAATAAATAATAAATTATTTTTTCAATTAAAATAACGCGTGTTAAGTAAATAAAAATTGATTTCGACTCTCGTGAATGTGCGCAGCTTCGCTCATATTTATATAATAATATACGTTCCAGGAGCGTAATTACGGGGGGGGGGAAGGGGATATGGGGAATAGATCCCCCCCCCTGATGGGCTTAATTTTTTTTACATAACATGTTTATCTAATTTATAAAAAATATAATAAGAAATTATTATAATTAAAAATAAAAAATTTTTATGTAAACAAAATTTGTTAGTATTTACCATAATAATTCATAAGATTCCTCAGTTTATTAACTGGTAACTATACCAACTGGTACGGGTTAGGTGTTAGGTCGTCGCCCCAAGGAAGGTTTACTCGTATTATTATATGAAGTAGGTACTCAATAAATTAGCTAAAAAAAAAAAAACGAAGAAAAGTAGAAATTTTGTTACAAAATTAAAAAATATGTCGTTTTAAAGTAAATAACAAAAGCATAAGATATACGGATGATATCAATCGCTTTGATGTAATTAATGCTGGAGCCTGGTAGGGTTGTTACCAGGGGCAGACTGGGAGGCATGCGGCCCAGTATTCCACAATTATGAACGGCCCAAACTCATTTTATACCGACCTATTTATCGATTGATTATATAAATACACCACTGGTCTTGGATCTTTGAAAAACACAATTTACCTTATTACGATTACAATAGTGAATAAATGATATCCCTAAAATTTTAATCAGTGCAAAACGAAAAAACCTAATAATAGGTCCACGAACAAAATAAAACTTATGTTAATATTCAATGTTTTTATTAGAAATAATCAATTACCTATTATATTGACATATTGAACCGGCCCGGTGTGCTACACCACACTAGCACACCCTGGCCAGTCCGCCCCTGGTTGTTACAATTATATATCGGTTATCCGATGATAAATTTTATATCCATGCATAACATTCGTAATTACGCCACTGATATACGTTCACGACGCTGTAAACGTTCGTATATATATGTATGTACATGTTTAATTTTTCGAAAATCGTTATTATTTATAATTTGTTTTTCGAATCCTACTATATTTTTGTAGTTAACCGTAAGAACAAAACGCCAAATTACAAAAAAAAAATAATAATAATGTACACGGTTTCGCGTTATTATTATTTGTCTTGTAATGTATTATATAAACGTATATATATATATATATATACGCTCGGCGGTGTCTGCAATTACGGCGATTATTTCGTTAATAGTTCCGTTTAGATATTATAATATTTTATTACCATCGCGTCTGGATTGGTGTAATGCGCGCGCGCGTGTATATACAATATTATAATGACGGCCGAAAAAAAAAAATTGATAATTCCGTTTATCGGTTTGCTAAAAATTTCAACGAGTTCAATGTTCTTTTATATGCAGAGAGATATACGTGCTCTTTACGTTTTGTACGTTTTATTTGTCTAATCGAAATGTTTTTATAACATACAGTGACGCGTTATATTAATAATATTCGGGTATTAGAGAGGTACTTGCGTATAGAACACAGACTCATAATAATTCGTATATAATACAATTGAGATAATGTACGTAATGTATAATTACGTATTTTCATAGTCTTCTCGGAATTCGTTTTTTTTTTTTTACAATTAAATATATATAAAAAAATTATGTGTATTATTATGTGTTTAATGGCGCTGGTATATAATGAAATCGGTGCCTAGATAAATAATAGTTGCATGAAGAATTTTTGTAGTATAACCAACGATATTGTATATTATATTATTATATTTATTTAGAACGATCGATCGCAGCGATTTAAATTTTTCGAGTTATCTACTAGAAACGTATAACAAAAAAAAAAAAAAATTACAATTTAAAAAACTATAACTATATAATTATAATACGGAATTTAAAGCAGTTTTTTTTTTGATAATTATTAAATTATTAAAAGACGAATTTTTTTTTTCTTTAGATAATAATATATTATACATTAAAAAATGTTTTTTTTAACCGACTCGTTGGAGATTACAAAAAAGTTTTTTTTTTTCATATTAATTGTTTTAACCTATGAGTTTCGAAGGACACGAAATAATATCGTACATGATATGTTAAGTAAAATGTCTGATGAATATTTAAAAACCGTTTCATATTCATGTAGGAAAAAAGAATTTCGTTTATTTCTAAATTCGCGTTGGTAATTTTGCGATTTGAGTGTAATATTACACGACACGGTAAAATATTTATTTACCCGGTAAATATATATACGTATATATATATATATATATATTTATTTTTTGTCATATTTAAAGTGTAATTTATTTCCTTTTGCACCGCGCTCATTCCTATATGTATAGTAATGTGTAATCTACAAAGACGTATAAAATATTGAAAAAAACGCGAGAGGAAAAATATCGTAAATATTGAAATTACGCCGTATATATGAAATGTCGTCGTTATTAATTAAAATCGTTTATAGAAATAATATGTATAAACGTTGTTGATACTAATTGACCAGTGTGTTCGAATATTGTGTTTTAGTGTTATAAAATATAATTAGTCGCCATATGCGTTGTGGTCTATTATAAGTGGTTTATATAAAGAAAATCGACAGTTTTTTTTTTTTTTTAAACTTTTTTTTTTTAATCGATTACAAATTAAATACATATTAAATAATTCTTAAAACATTATACACTCGGCAATATAATTAAGTATTTAACTACGTATATATATATAGTTTTGATTTTTTATAGAACCCACCGCGCAATATATATATATACACAATACGGACAAACGCATCATCCGAAAACGTCACCACATGATGCATAAATATTGTGGTAATAGGTATACAATTTTGCCGTTATATAAAAACAAAGTGGCTTATATTATATATATACTAATAACATTCTTCTAAATGCGGAGCTGCGCCTTTTAAACGCTGCAGGCTCGTAAACAAGTATTTTTGGCGTTTTGAAAGCCAGAGTAAATCAACTGTGAGTTGTGTGTGCATAGAGGGAAGAATTATTATTTTTTTTTTTAATTCGTTTATTTTTAAAACGTTCATTAATCGGATGGCGCGTCTAAATGGACCGCGTCTAAACTCCCATTGTGTGTGTGTGTGTGTGTGTGGGGAGAGCTAAGTGGCTGCGTAAAAAATATTATTTAAATTCGGGACAACAAACACTGCGCGTTTATTGCCTACCTAGAACGCCGCCGATTTCAAATGCCCATAGGCGCAACTAGCACTAAATTTTAGGGGGGGGGCTAAAAATTAATAAGCAAAAAAAAAGTATTCACTTTCAGAAAATTTTGCTGATTGCCACAAATTTACACAAATAAGCAAAAAAAAAAAAAAAAGGTCATCAACTTTCAATTACCCAATAACTAAGAAACTAAGAATATTAGAAAAATATATAGAAAATACTGTACATTTTTAATGTAGTTTAATTTATTAAATTGTATCGTAATATCGTAATCATCATTACTATGCTCTGAGTTTTTGATGAAATAAAATATTTGCATTATTTCGATGAGGATGAGCAAAAATAGAAATGAAAAATATTTCATATACCATAATGTAGTGCATATATGTCATTAGTTTTTGGGGGGCTATATAACATTTGGGGGGCTTAGACCCCCCTATTTGCGCTTATGCAAATGCCCGAGACTTTATACTGTGATTTTGGAAATCAATTAGCGTAGAAAAAAAAAAGGAGATGCAGTGGAATTCGCGTTAACTCGAAGGAACGCCCGGGCCCCTGCATTTCGATATTATGATGTGTGGGATACATTTTCTCGATAATTCGAATTTCGCTGACTCGAATTTCCCGATAAGTCGAAGTCATTTGAATCGAATTTTGGCTTATAACTCGAATTATTCGACATACGTATATTATACCGAAAATTACTGAAATAATATTGATAAATTCGTAATTCGGTCGAAAACGATAAACATTTTCGAAGGTCGATGTATTTTAACGTAACGGTGACACAGCAATCGTTCAGTTTGTCTTGTGATTTTGTGAAGTCAACGTGGAAAATTTTGAAAAATTTGAAAATTTCAATACATACATTATATGTACATGATATAAGTAAATAAATAAAATAAAGTCTTTGTGTTGCGTAATAAAATATTTTCGATAACCCGAATTTTTATTTTTTTTTGCCCCGGCCGATTCGAGTCGTCGAGGTTTCACTGTACTATTACAACTGCGAGAACGACTTGTCCGTGTGGGTCAGGCGACTGTTTCCCACGTTTAACACGCCGAACAACTGATTATACGCCATAGACATCTCCGCGACGTATTGATTCAAATAAACTCAAAAACCGTGTTTTTACTATCGGTCTAAAACGTTCTACCGGAGGTCCTCGCATATATTAATGCACTTACAATAAATTCTTAGCCTGTGATTTGGAATTGAACTTGACCGTATTATCCAACCGGATTCACGAGTTTATCACTATGACACTATATGTATATATCAATAACATTGTACGCTCAACATATAGTCGTGTTTATTTATTCGTACGTCGTGTACAATTGGAGTGTAGTGTAATATGCAGACCATCCAAGTAGAAACGAACCGAACTAAAAATATTTTTAAACAATGACCGATAATAATAGCTACAGACTAAACATTGCTTTTTAAAGCAATAGACGGAGCGGCATTAATGCAAATTCATGAGTTGATATCAAAATTTTTAATCCGTCAAATTTTGGTCAATGACGGGTAACTATCGTTGGAAGTGGGGTCAATTTGATCGTTCTCGCGTGATAACTCATATCTCGATTTAGACGGCCGATGTTTTGTCCATCACTTTTTAATCGACTTCAAAAATAAAAAGTTTTTCTCGATTAAATTGTATTTATTTTTTATTTTGTTATCTCTCATAACTCCGGCATTTACGAACCGATTTGGATAAATCTTTTTTCATATAAAAGAATATTACTTCCCGGCGGTCCCGTACCAGTTTTGTAAATATCGGTCTAGTATTCGGCCAGTAATTTAGTTTTTTGTTGTTTTTTTTTTCATAGTTTCCTATTTCATAAGGATTGGCCTAGTATCCTATACTTAACCACTAAGTCATATCTAAGAACAGGAACGTCGATATGACTACTATAACTATTTTTATGACTAAAAAGGATGAAATAATAAATTTTTTTTTAGAAAAAAAGAAACCGACTTGAAGAAACGCATTAAAAAGTATGAAAAAAATCAATAATATTTTTTGAAATCGGCACCGAATATTAATTTATTGCAAACTGTATGTAGATTAATAAAATGCGTTTCTACAATTTAATGTATTGTTTGAAATTCAGCGCCGATTTCAAAAAGGTTATTGATTATTTCATACTTTTTAGTGCAGTTTTTCAAGTCGGTTTCTTTTTTCCAAAAAAAAAAAAAAAAAAAATATTTTTATTAGGCGTGAGCACTAATGGTGTAGACCGGGACAACGGGGTTACGGAATACACGAGGGGGCAATAATTGATGTTCTGAGTGTTAACAAGTCTGTGATGGTAAGTCTTTGGATTATATTGTTGCGGGACCCCGATCTTTGCATTAGTAAGATGGTTTTTAAACGAGAGTATCCTCGGGAAATTATTTTCGAATTATCGTTTGACATCTTGCGGTTATTGTTATTATAGTTGTACGCACAGATTGTGGAAATGTGACGTAAAACACGTTTATTCAAATAATCGCTCTAAGAAATATTTTTCCATAGAATAACGATTATTTTCTTTTCGCGCGTTCTCTACGAATATAAAGAGTTCGGCGTTAGGTTTTCGTATCCAATAATATGTATTTTATAAACTTCAGATGATCGAAAATAAACGTATACTCGTACGTATCGTATAAACCGGTCGGAATTTATAATTGTTTAATTGGTTGTTTTAAAGTCGAACGGTATACATACTCGTACGTTTTCTGAATATTACATTTTGACGGAATCGAGAATTCATTCGTTGCAACGCACGACGTTTTTTATTTTCGTATTAACTACAAGGTGGCCTTACAAAAAAAAAAATATATATATATATATATATATACTCGTATATTGCATATACCGGTATTTCGAATGATGATAACGATGATGATGATGATCATCATCATCATCATGAAATGTAGTCCTCCTTCCTCAATGAACGGACAATTACCGAAGGGCAATTAATTAAGAAAATGAAATATAAATTCGGGCCGTGTTTAATTTATTTTGTTATTGTGTTATTACATCGACGTAATAAAAATTAAATACTGTGAACTTTCACTATAAACTCTTTGACTGTTGAGTGAACGATACGATTAAACACAAAGTACACAATATAAATAATGTAATATATATATATATATATATATATATCCTTGGTTATATTAGGTAACTACCGGAAACTATACAATGACGATTTTATGAACATACAAATAATTTTTGGTCGTTTCTTTTCGTCCGTCTTCTTAATTTGTCGTTTCGATACTACAATGTCGTTCATTTTTTAAAAATGCGTTTGCATTTAAATACAACACGAAATATAATAATAAATCCTAACTACATGACTGGTGTTAAAGGGGGAATGGCAGACGAGCGGAATGCCCAAGGTCTCGCGATTACAACGTGAAAATCTTGATTTGTAACTGGACGAATAATATTTTCAAAAATGTAAAATGTAATTGTTTTCAATAGTATTGTGTAGATCGAGAAATAACTAATGAAGACGTAAAAAAAAAAAAAAAATTGCTTAGCTTTGCATAAACTATATTTAAGTGGCTTTTGAATTGAACGAAGAGTTGTTAGTTTTTCGAAATACGATTGTAATAAGATTCTAATGTAATACAAGCGATTAGTTTCTTAAGAACAATGCCTGTTGTACTTACTGCTATTGAGATTATCTTAGAATTTTATTAACCGTATCAACTGTGCTCATCATATGTCGAAAGGAGCATCTTAAAATCAAAAATTATCAGTGACTACCTACAAGGAACATCGGACACAGCTATAGACCAAAAAAGTGTTTGCGCAGAGTACGGTAAAATACGTAAAGTCTCGTATTATTTAAAAAGTATTAAAAAACCATAAATAAAAAAGAGGTAGTTTCCATCACTTTTACGGAAAAAGAACCTCGCCAATCGTATAACGCCGGTCCTGCTTGACTATATCGTAAATCAATCATGTACATCAGGAATATGGCGTAATAAATTATATAGTATACGCACGATGTGATTTAAAATTTAAATATATATATATATATAAACAGTAATTGTTCGACTGCAATATTTTGATCCAACACTTATTTGAATAATCCGAAATATTGATAGTTTATAATAAATGACGGCATATAGCCGTTTACTAAATTTACAACGTAATTTGCATAATGAACTGCGGCCATATTCTGATCCGTGAACTGGTCTTTGATCTTTCTGCGTCCCATTACTATTTACTATGTTTAACCGTTATATTGCGAGAGAGAAACGTGTTTTATACTAATTTCCGTATGCTCGTGCACACTTGTATATAGGTGATCAATAAGTATACTATTTTCGGAAATTTCGTCCGTTTTGTGTGCGTGATTTTTTTTTTTTTTAAAGGGTGTAAATGTTTAATCAATTTCTTTTTTTCTTAAAGAATATCGAATCAATTCGGGATGAAAACTCGTTTGCAAAAAAATCATCGCTATTCGAATCGTATAAAAAATAAAAATAAAATACCTTACAAAATATTTTCTGTAAACAATACAAGACTATATACACAAGATTGTAAAAATACTATCGCGTAATAATTTGTTAACAAACGCGTTTAGTTAATATAGAAATATTATCGTTTTTTTAAATCCTACGGATTGTAGAATAAAATTTGCGCGGTATTATTCGAAATGAGAAAAATTGTCGGTTTCAGATGGTGAACATTTTTAATATTTACTTATTTTTGATTTCCGGGTCAGTACTTTGTGGGCAGCTTCTTTATTAATATGTGACGACTATGTTCACCCGGCGGACGACTTTTTTTTTTTTTTTTACTTTTTCTCACTGAATTATAAATTATTCAATAATTCCAAAATGCACTCGCTATCCTCGCTGTTTTTAATAATTTTTCATTTTTATTAGCGTGTATTTAAAAATATTGTCTATATGATTTTAGTATATTATTATTATTAGTACAATATAACAAATTTAAATACCAAAGTTTGAAGTTTTTCTTTTAAATTTATCTTATAATTATTATAAGACATTTTTAATTTATTTAATGCATTATTCTTTAAAGTAATAACTTTTACTTAAAAAAAAATCAGGTAGTCTACGTTTGTTGCGAAGCTGAAGAAGGTGTATTTCTCAATATAGGTAATGTTTTTTTTTTTTTTATTAACACTGTATTTTAGTAGTGTCCTGCGAACAGCGACGTACTTTTAATTTCTTTCTGGAGGAAGGGGGTTTATATTGAAACTTTGTACCAATATTATTTCGAATTCAGTCATATTATTAAAATAAATCAAATATATATTTGTCTAAAAATTTAATATGGTTATAAAAAAAAATTGTGACAACGATTTTCAA
This sequence comes from Slavum lentiscoides, assembly GCA_032441835.1. Classification (NCBI taxonomy): domain Eukaryota; kingdom Metazoa; phylum Arthropoda; class Insecta; order Hemiptera; family Aphididae; genus Slavum; species Slavum lentiscoides. Next base: position 7,890,709 of record CM063712.1, on the reverse strand, counting down.
GATTTTTTTGTAAAATTTGTCTCGTTAATACGGTCTACAGTTACGTACGTATTCAGTGAAAATTTCTATGACCATTCGTTTTAAAATTACGAAGAAAAAACGATACTAATCGATTTTGACGAAATCGCGTTTTTACCGTTTTTATGTAGCTTTTTCTGGCGCTTAAAAAAAAAACTATTGAGAAAATCGAAAAATGACCTATTTAAAATACCAACTAAATGCAATTTCATACCGGAAAACAGGTAGAAAACACGTAATAAGATCGGAGCGTCCCTTCTGATAGAATTTTCGGGTACAGATATTAAAAAAAAAAAAAAACACAAGTCATTGTTACAAATATATAATTTTTTAAAACCTTTTTTCTTTCGTCCTGAGGGGGGGATTTAACATGAAAACCCCCCTTCCTGTTAGTACGCCACTGAATTCGAGTACACGAAAATAAAATATACATTTTTGAAGTTATATTCTCTTCTGTTACGCGTATTGTACTTATATCTGAAAGACAGGGGTCCCCAACCTCTTTATCACCGAGCAGTGGCGTATTTACGATTTCTTTGAGGGGGCAGATGACTAAAACAAAAAAAATTCTCTCCCTCCACTCGAAATACGCATCAGTATAGTATCCAGTAGGTACTAGCAGTTTGTAATAAGTACGTACATAATCCTTTAATTTTCATACATTTTTATCATTTAAAAAAAAACCAATTCTAGTCTCCTACCTATAGGTTTTTTCCTCAACATCCAGTTTAACGTCATTACGGATGGATAGCGTTGCAAGGTCATTCAACCTATTCTAAAATTAAAATAATATTTTAAATCGGTTATTAAATACAAAAAAATATATTTCAAAGTATATTTAAAAAAAAAAAAAAACACGTCATTGTCACAACTATATAATTTTTAAACATTTTTTTTTCTTTGGTTCTTGGAGGAATTTAACCCGAAGACTCCCTCCCCCCCCCACCGTAAATACGCCATTGCCTGCGAATATACACTTGGTAGGTTCCCGCTTCACGTACCTATATAGGTTGGAATACGAATTTTACGTAGTATTCAAAAGAAAATTTCAATTCGATTTTAAATGAAAACGTTCAATTTTTTTTTTAATCCCAGTCGGTCGCCTATCGGAAAGCCTGTCGCGCGCACATACGAAAAACCACTCGTGTTTTTAATATTTATAGCTTTCATTTGTTAAACGCGGTTACCACTTACGCGTTAATAATACGCGTATGTATTATTATGTGCAGCGGCCGCCACTCTCTCGGCGCGTGTGACGATAACAATAACTTAGAACGACAGATCCTTCTTTTTTACTATTTAAGTATTTATACACGCCGTCCGTCTTGAAAACTATACTTTGTCCTGCACACGCTGGTACTCTCCTTCTTAGTCGTCTCCTGCCGCGCGCCCACCCCCTCGCACGGACGCACATCAGTATACATTACAAGTAGACGCATACACGTGTACTCGCCGCCGTAGGATTACACCAGTAGATTTTTATTATTATTTTATTACAAACACTCGACTGTGCGCATAGTGTGCTCGGCACGCATAAAGTGCGTATTTAAGGTTTAAGGATGACTGTGTGTGTGTGTGTGTGTGTGTGAAGAAAAGCACGAGACAATTTACGGTGGAGAACCTAACCGTTCGTGAACTCGGCCGGGTCAGAGGGATCGCCGCCGATGATAATAGTCCTCGGCATTCGTATTAAAATAATAATAAATAAGAATAATAATAATAATAATAAAAATACGGGTCCCGGTGTAAAGTAATTTGTTGTTCGTAAAGATTAATGTCTTTCCGGAGATGTATAACTACGTGTGTGTGTCTGTGTGTATATATATCTCGTTATGACTTCATTTAAATGCGACCATAAATCAGGTGAAGCGCGAGTAAAAGAACAAAAAAAAAAAAATACACGCCCCCGATAGGAATATACAAACGGATTTATTTGAATAAATCATAGTCGCGTCCGTTGTTTACGGAACACGACTGTTACAGTATTTTCGGGCCCCGGGACGACAAAAGCTCCGATTTGTATACACTCGTGGATTTTCGCTACGATCAATACGAGTATAAATAATGAGTTATTACGTACATAGTAATTTTTAGAAAATCTTTGCTGCATTCTTGTGTATACCAAAATCGGGCGTGTCTAGACTTTAGTGACCGAGGGGGCACAACAAATGTTTAATTCGCGTGGCCTATTTTTTTATATATATATATACACGAAGAAAGGATAAAGGAGATGTAGAAGAACACATTGGAAGAGGAAGACCAAGGATAGAATATATGACGCAAACAATGAAGGACATGAATAAAGAAAGTTATAAGGACCTGAAAGAATTGTGTTATTACGACAGAGAATCGTAGAGAGCTGCAACAAACTAATCGAAAGATTAACAATAAAAATAAAAAAACACGAAGAAACGTCCATTTTTTTTTTATCCATTTTTATCAGGTATGACTGAGAACTGTAACTATAAGCGTGTCAAAACTATAAAATTAAACACACGATTAAAACCGTGTATAATGAAAAAACACGTTGTATACGTAATTATGAATAATAATATTAAAAATTATATAACAAGGAATATTGTTGATAAACATTGAAATATTTTTCAATTATTTTAAAAGATTCAACGGCATCATCAAAACGTATATTTCTTGCCAATTCTTGCACGATACTAATGATTAGGTTAGGTCCGTCCGTCCGCATATGCTCGACAGCGAAGATTTTCAGTTAGTACAATTGGTTTTTATTTTATTTTTTTTAAATTATTGTACAGTGTCAAATCGTTTAAGGACAAATTTTTATAATCTTTTGAAATATCAAAAATTATTCGTTCGAATTCAATACGGACAACTAGTGTTTTTATAACCGTACAATGACTGTATAAATATATTATATTTTTTTATGTATTTCAGTTCCACATGTGTGTAGTGTGTACATTTAAGAAGATCAACGTCTGACACTGTATTCTCACATAACGCTCTTTTGTAGTTTGGCTGCGATTTCGTTGTAATTGTTTTCATACGTAAAACATATTATTTATTATAGACGCGTAGTATTAGTAAGACACAAATCTCATTCGAGTCGCAGTCGTTTTAAATATAACGTTTTAATATTTTGCACGTGTTAAACGCTTAGTGTTCTTTTTGTTTTATCGCTTAAGTCGCTGTATAACCAACTTTTATGATTTCTTCTAACATTCGTTCTGTAGCAATTTGCTATTGTGGTCACGCGTGTATAACTATATTATGTAATGATCTTCAACGAGCTAGAAAATACTTTTCATATTTTATCGCGATGTTCGTCGTTTCCGAACAAATGAATTCTCGTTTTTATTTTCAAAACACAATATAAACGATTTTTGATTTTGTTTAATTATTATTATTATTTTTGTGAAATTTAAAGTAAATCAAGTGAAGTTTTCTAAAACATTCGATTCAGTGGCGCCGAAGTCTGAAAATACTACTCAGTCGAGTCGTATATGTAACGGTCATAAAAATCCTACCGGCCTTCTATATTAATAATATATATTTGAAGCTATGTACACATAATAAATTTGAAATATTATTCCAAGCTGTTGTTATATTATAATAAGGTATTAGGTACATATATATTTCTTCATAACAAATACAGTATCTAAATTATTTTTTGTAATATTTATTAATAAGACATTTTCACTAAATTATTAGTATTTTATTATTATTATTATTATTACACACAGCTTCGTATAAAAAATATTCAAATTAAAACTTACTATACCTATAATAATCGGGAATTAATTTAAAAAATTCAAGATTTGAATGTAGCTAGGGTATTAATAATTTTGTCAATACCGTTAATTTTGAAGCAAATATATCAAATACAAAATCAATAAATTAAAATCAACTTAAATTTGTGCATTAATACTTTAGTGATTAAAAACAACTATTTTGTTATATATTAATTAAATATTTTATTTTATAATGTATTATTATTTTGATCATACGGCCCATCAATTAAACAGGCCCATTCTATAAAAATGTGGTCAGGCCTTGGCCTGAGTTCAATATATAATTCAATTAAATTCGCAGTTTTGTCTTTTGAGTTTAATTCAAATATAATATAATTTATAATGCAACATTTTTTATTATTATTATTATTATTATTATTATTATTATTGAAATGATCGTGTCTTTATCACACGTTTTCATTTAATTAACAATAATAATAAATTACTTTTTTTATCGTTACAATATTAATCAAAATATAAACGTATACGTATTAGAATAATAATTCGTCGTATTATCGAATTTTTTTTTCATTTTTTTCATTTTTTTTTATTAGCTTTTATTTTATAAAATAATAATTGTGTAACATTACTGATGAAAATGATCGATACGAGTGCATAATTATTGTTATATTAACTCGGAGTAAGTCTTAATTTATTATAACTCGAGAACGATATAATATTTTAATATTAAACGCTGGAGGTATGTGTTATTACTTGTTACCATTATAAATTTCAACTAGATTTCTGTTCGTAATTAAATTGGTACACCCAATAATAATAATAATAATAATAATAATAATAATAATAATATAATAATACATAACTGACAATGCGTAGATGTTTTAAAAGATAACAACAAATAACACCACCAAATAATATATTATAATAATCGTAACAATTAATAATTAAAATAAGGTATTTTTTATCAACACGTTATTATCAACTATTTTAATATTAACATCAAACTGTAGCCAGCCCACGTGAGTCATTTATGGTACCTCGGATTTGTGAAATATGTAACTATAACGTGTATAGGACCACACTAAATGCGGTTTTTCGGCTAGATTTTTTTTCTTTTTTGTGTAGCCTCCCAGTAATAAACGAAATAATAATTTTTAAAAAGTTTATAAACGTCATAATCGTTTTCGAGACGTGTTGTTAACATTCATTTTTCAATTTGTGAACTTGAATTTAGAAACAATCTGAGAAGAAGTACAAAAAAATCGCATGACAGTCACCTTGTGAACACGCGCGTTGTCTTATTTTTCTTGTCATCCTCCGTGTTCCTGTAAAAGAAATAATGGAAATACAATCTTAAATGTTTGATCTTTCCGAAGAATATATATTCATAACAAGCGTGTTGCATCTTTCTGTTTTATTATTCTTTGCCGACTTACCGCGGTCGTCTCGTGATATTGCAGGTTCTGGAACTTTATTTGGTTGCGGATTAAGTAATTCGATAATAATTTCCTCTTTGAACTGTGTATAGTAGTCATTTTATTACCATTAAAGTTTACTTATAAATTATATGAATATATATCAACCTTATTCCTTGTTATAAGCAAAACTTTTCGGCATGAAATCAGTAATCACAAACAGGATTTTTTCCAAAACCACAATAAAATAAATATATATTTCATCACGTATACACGTGGCTCTGTTTTGTAAAATCAAGTACTACACGGCCATATGTATCAATTTTGGTACGTTTAAAAAAAAATTAATTAATTTTCCTTGAAAATAATATTAAACCATAATTATTCAAGTATTGAAAAAAAAAATGATTGATATAATTATTTTGGTTTAGCGTATTGGACAAACATAATAATAAATGGTCCGTCGAGTGGCACAAAACTATAGTGCACGGTACGTAGGCTAACCAATAAAAAAAATATTATTCGCTTTTAATTTGGAGGAGGAAATGAAAAACTTTGAGATTTAAGAAGTGGATTAGAGCGCAACGAAGTGTTATTCTATTCTTTATTTTCTCATAGCGCGTGAATAGCAGTCAATCGGAACTCTGCCATAACTTCTTATAAATATATAATTTCATTCAATTCGACGATGAACAGCTCTACTAAGAACGGGTGAACGTGAGCTCGTATTCGCACTATATTATTTGTGTACAACTCCAATACGGTGGTTAAGTCTCAATAATTGCATTAATTTTTTTATAAAGTCAGAATTTTTATATAATCACAATTTAAAAAAAATAATAATAACATTAATCCACATTTCGCACACCTAACACACACATTCGATTTCAGTATTTTATGAACGTTTATTAGTTATTACATACTTATTTCACATAGGTAATAATAACGTCTAGTCAGTATATTATAATATGAACATATTATATGTGTCATAATGTGTTGCCCAGAGGTGTTTATTACATTATGTCGGAATTATGTACGTGGGGCACTATATACGCGGTATAACATTATGTTTTATGTTTTTAACCTATTAATGTTAAATATTGTTATTAGAAAGACGCGTAGACGGTGCAGTATAATAATGTTATAACGTAAATTTGATTCGTTAGTACATACAATATACGTATATATATATATATATATATATATATATATATATACATTTCACAAATTATGTTATGGTAGCTGTCTATAGGTGCAAGTATATTAATGTGGTTTTATTTTTATTTTGACTTTCACAAGGATAATACAAACGAAAACGTCATTACAATCAAGGCTGGACGAGTTGAATGATTTTTTTTTAACTTGTATTAAATCAACTTAATATAAAAAATAAATGTAAATATCTTTACGTGTAAATTTCGACTGTCCGTGTGTATGTCACTGAACTCCTAAACGGCTGGAACGATAATGATGAAATTTTTTTGTGTGCGTTTGATTGGGTTCCTGGATGGTTTAGATTCATAATTAAACCCAGTAGGCCCAACGAGGGTGGTAGCTAATACGGGAAATTTTGGGATTCTAGGCGTTTAAGAGTTACCATGGTGACCATGTAAATTGTAACTGAGTTTAAAACATAATCACACATATAAAAAACTATATAAGTAAATCTCATTATATTAAATTCCATTCAAAATTTAACTTTCACCCCAATCCTCTAATCATACAGTTATCCTCTACCTCACTCCCAGGAAATATCATTTAGAGGCTATGACCCAGAAAACCCGTTACTGAACGCAAAAAAAAAAAACATTAATTTCCTATTCTGGTAGTATTGCTGAGTGCCTTCCCATTAACGTCAAGTGCCACGTCGCTATCAAATTTACTCATTAATCATTAAACTATTGTATAGATTGTAAATGTATAGTCTTTTTAAATAAAAATGTTGTAAAAAACTTGTATTTCGCTATTTAACTTCAAAAGTTTACTTTAAACAACTTAACTTAGCCAAAAGTTAAAGTTTTCTAATTTTCATATAAAAATAATCTGAAATTGAGATGAGACCTCCCGAAACGATGTTATATACGTCGTAGTCTTCAATGCTATATTATGTTGTCAAACACTATATACATGTTATAATATTCGACTTTGCCTATATATTATATGTATCGTTGCTGATTAAATTTAGACACTACTATAAGAACACAGGACTTGAAGTCAACACGTTTTTAAAAACATTTAACGTCACATGACGTGTAGTTCAATAGAAATGAAATTTTACGTTTGATAATTCTGTAATGCCCAGCCTTGATTAAATAAATATACCTAACTCAGCGAATGTTGTGGTTTTTAAATATTTTTTTCATACGTTCGTTGTGTCTCAGTATACATCGTTAGTTGTTACTTTATAGTCTATAATAATAATAATATACCTAACTACATCATTATCTGCGTATATACGCTGACGATTGAGGAAAATCATTATTATAGGTACGCGTCGTCATCTTTGCGAAGGTTTCTCGACGAACGCATTAAACACGTCCGCGGATAAATTCCGTTGTGAATTTGTAAAATAAAATATTATTATTACGTATTGAATTTGTTTACTTACCGCCGGTTTCGGCTAAAAGTCATCGTTAAGTATTAATAGCAAAAAGAAAAAAAATACAACACAAAACAAGAATGAACGAGATTATATACGCAGGGAAAGTACTATAAAATTACAATAAAAAGACAGAGTTAACAAATTTAAAAAAAGAAAACAGTAAATAAATTGCGAACGTAATGGATTAAATTTTTAATTAAACAAATATGGCGTATAAAATATTATTATTTTTAATTCTATTTGTTTAAAATATTGTTTAATTAATTTTTTAGTTTACATATTTTTTTTTTATTCACAATATGTATGCAACGAACAGTAAGTGAATTAATAAACGTATTAAACATTATAATAATAAAAAAGAAAGGCATGTTCCACCGGAAAGAAGAACCCCCTTCCCCACCAATATTTTGAAGGGAAATTTGTAAAATAAAATAATTATAGTTATTAAAAGCATATAATAGTACGGTTATTTTCTACAAAACGTTTGGTAAAATTTGAATACGGATTGTTTTTTTTTTTAATTTCATATATATCGTTTTACCCAGTACTTGAATCTGGGGAGGACGGAGTATCCCTTCTAATTTTTTATAACGGGACGCCGAGAACGGAATGGGACGGTCCTTTTTACAGTTTTATCGAATTGATGAATTGATTGAATTTGACGTTGATATAGAAAAATTTTAAATAGATTTATTTAATTAAAAATATAGTGATGGCTGAGGGGGAGGGTGGAAGCGAAGCACCCACTAATTTTCACGGCACTATAATATTTTCGAGGACGCACATTTTTTTTTTACACTTTTACCGTTGGTTCTGTTCAATTCGACCACTGGTTTTGCGGTTAAACAAAATTTATGACAAGTATACGTACGTTTAAATTTGCAAAATTATTCATTATCGACTGCAGTATAGAAGCTATATATATATATATATATATATATATTGCGCAGTATAAGACGGCTCGAATGAGTGCAGCCGTCGAGGAAATGGTAATTTTTTATTTTTTCCCTCCCCCAAACAATATATAATAATACTATTATCTTTATAAAAGACTCGTCGTCGTTTTACAATATATATATAATATATATATATGAGTGTGCGCGACATCGATGACGAAGAAGAGAATAAAAGAATAATACCATGGGATGGTGGTGGTGGTGGTGGTTGTAGCGCTCGTTGAATGGGAACGTTTTTCGACGGGCAGCAGCAGCAGCAGCAGCAGCAGCTGCAGAGTAAATCGCGCAACGTTCGAAATTCCTCCAAAGTATAATAGTATACTATCGGTGGTCTGATGCCGGTTAATCGTAAATTTTCCGGGCACTAAATTTTTTTTCGTTTGAAAAACCGACAACGTCTGTTAAATTCGATTATGTAGACGCGAAATACGCGCGTATACGCCTATACACCGGTATATTATTATTATTATTATTATGAAGACCGCGACGAGTGTATACCGAAAATGCCTGACGATAAGGTCCTTTGAAAAACGTTTTTAAAACATACTGATGTAATTTTTGACGTTCGTTTTGTATACGAGTTATAATGCGGAATTCGGACGGCTGGATTCGAATGTGACAAATTATCCGCCGGCCAGTAATAACGCCGCGAGGGAATCGCGAGTGTCCGATTTTATTATTATATTTTTTTGAGTTGTCGTCATGACGATGACGATGATAATAATTAATAATAATAATAATAATAATTAGCTGAATTGTCCGACGATGCATATAAATAAAGACCGAATTTATATATGCGTTTAAAATCTTAAGAGTAAGACGCGTTTTTAAGATGCTCTATATATGTAATTCCATCGAAATAATTTTTTATACGCATAAATATTATTTTTTGGAAATATATATGCGATATTCCATAAAAGTGTACGGAAAAAACGAATAAAAGTAACGATTTTTATAAAATTATAAGACAATAAAATTGATTCTAACCTTTAAAAATGTATTTAAACAACCGTTCATAAATCTAAACTTGGTGTTGCGCATATTGTTCAGGTATATTTCACTTTATTAAGGTATTCCTTTCGCTGAAGATTTTTTCATAAACCATTACATTATTTACATCGCGTGAAAACTGACAGATCAATATTAAATCTCAAAATTAAATCATATTCCCAAAACATATGGTTTTGCACAAAATATTCTCTAACCTTGAAATAGGTATACGCTTTTTTTATGCGCTAAAGTGTTTGTATATATCAGTTCGTATAGAGGAAAAAAACAAAAGTTCTCTTCAAGGCGTTTTACCGTGACCAAGGAAAAATAAAGCACGCGTTTTTTAGTGACCACACGCACGCTGATAAAACGCAAACAAAACTAAACGTTTTGTCGTGTCTAATCGTGCTTTATTGAAACAAGAACATGTTCCAGCATTTTCGCTATTTCAATTACTACTAATTGCGGCTATATTATAACTAAATAAAAGTAATATTATTAGCTTACCTAAAAATCGCCAACGATTTCTCCTCTGGAGTGATGGACTTTTTCTAAAATCGGCATCGGGTTTTCGAATTTCATCGTTGATTGTTTCAACGATACAATCAAATGCGTATACGCGTACTCGTTCGCGTAAATTTTGTAAATTTCGAAGTTGGCGAACAAAACGTTTTATTGGATTATTTTTTTTTTTTTAAAACGTTTCAAGTCCAAAGGTCTTTTACTGTTTTCTTCCCGTTCAGTTTCCGGTAAAACACACCGCAGATAATCGGAACAACGCGCTTTCAGAGGAAGAGTCCAACGACGTTTTGTTGGCTAATCGTGGTTTGATTAATTACTGTGTTCCGGTAACGTGCGCTTTATTGCGCCTACAAAAGCACAGTGACTCGTCTTGTCTAAAGCGGTCCCTACACGATCAATAATATTGCACAATAATCGATATTGCGCAATATTATTGACAGTCTAGAATAGATATTGAAGGATTGTACAATATATTGAAGAAATCAAACTGGGTTGGAAATTTTTTGTACAATACACAATATTATTGAACTACACCTGACCTGGCCAACGAATTCAACTGAATATTGTGCAATAATATTGAGAGGTTTGGGTGAAATTAATATTGAACAAAATATTGGCACAATTTTATTGACTCAATATTATTGAACGTGTAGGGGCCGCTTAACGTCGCATTAAAAAAAAAAAAAACACTTTTGCTTTGTGCCATCAACCTTATTCTCCTCAAATACACGTGCCTACACCGTTCATTTTTATACGTTAGCTCGTTTTTTTTCATTATTTTTTTTTTTTATCTCCACAAAAACATTCCTATAACTCTCTGCGGGCTCAATGGTGGAGGGAGGGGGTCGTCCGTCCTTATTCCTTCGGATAATGCGCGCGTGTGGTTCCATCGTATATACGCCGGAGTCTCGCGGTGTCACTAGTAGCAGCCACTTTTATGACCGGTGCCAACGGACAATTTATCGCGTTCGACCCCCGGGCGCTAAACGTGGCCGGCCCGGACGTTCGACAATCCCCGTCGCTCGCGGCGCTCATTGAGACGTTGTCGCATTATTATTATTATTATTATTATTATTGTGACGCGTTTTATCGCTGGACCACCGGTGTCCAGTGGTGTATTTAGCCGACGAGGGGCCGAGAGAGATCTCGACTGCTCCCTCCTCTTCCTCGATCCGTGTTTTCATTGAGATTTCATTGTGTGTAAAATAATATTACATACATCGTTTATGTGTGTATTATACGTCATTTGATGTCAAATGTGTGCGCGTGTGTATTGTGTTATACATTATTTGTGCGGGGTCTAACGTGTTACCCCCTCACGTTCTGACATTAATTCTAGCTAGTCAAGCCGCTGGAACGAGCATCGGTCCAGGTGTGGGCACAGACACGATACCGAATATGTAGCTGTTCGAAAGCCAAATGTGTTCAATAAAAATATATTTTATACTATATATATATATAAAAAAAAAAAAATGCGTTTTCCACGAAATTGAATATTAAATGTTGTACTTTTTTTTTTTTTTTACTTTTTAATACTTAATAAACTTATATCGGTATAAAACACGCCCAAAATTACACGTGTTCGATTGAATAATCCGCAATAATAATACTGTATGGGGCAGTGTTTCTCCTTTTTATTATAAATGCTCACAAATTTACAAAAAAAAAAAAAAATTTTAGTATACCTACCATAAAAAAATAATATAATAACATAAATAAACATTTTTTTATTATGAGCAATTTTTTCGTATAATATAACGCGACGCTTAATAATTTTATTCCGGTAAATATATAAAGATTTTGTTTTTTTTTTTACATTAAAATACCTGTACTTAAAAATATAATACAAATGAATACAACTTGACATATTATAATAATAAAATTAATTTTATACTTAATGTGATTTTAGATATCAAATAAAATAGTAATTTTAAAATTTTAATCAATTTACTAATAAAATTAATAATTGTATATTTTATTTTGATAATTAATATGTATTTTCCTTGTAATATTAATTTACCAACCATCAAAAGTATTTTGCGACACATACATTGTAAAACACTGTTAGATGGTATCGCGTTATATTCGATATCATATATTATATCGTATATTAAGAAAATTATTTTTAAATGAAAAAAAAAAAACGAATGGTCGTGTTTTCCTTTTATCCACTGTATCAGTAGATATTTAAGCAATAATAGTTTTACTGGGAAACATTAATAATTGCTGTAGGACGTTTGTGTGTAATCTTCAACTCCTAAACGGACTTTGTATAAAAACTTTAAAAACATATTCAAGAAACTCCATATAGGTACAGGAGGATTATATATTTTTCACCATTATTACATCGAAATATTTTTTGTATTTAACCATCGATTTAAAATATTATTTTAATTTTAGAGGAGTAGGTTGAACGACCTTGCAACGTTATCCATCCGTAATGCCGTTAAATTTGATGTTGAGGAAAAAAAATCGAAGAGCCAAAAACCCTATAGGAGACTAGAGTTGGTTAAATGATAAAAATGTTTTGTAAATATATGAAAATTAAAGCTTTATGTATTTATTAATAATATTGCTAGTACCTACTACTTATGCGTGTTTCGAGTGGAGAGAATTTTTTTTTTTTTAATCATCTGCCCCCTCAAAGAAATCGTAAATACGCCACTGCTCGGTGATAAAGAGGTTGGGGACCCCTGTATTTTGGGTAGTAAGCGTAACAGAAGAGAATATAACTTCAAAAATGTATATTTCATTTCGTATACTCGAATTCAGTGGCGTACTTACGGGGGATCGGATTAAACCCCCTCCAGGACCAAAGAAAAAAGGTTAAAAATTATATGGTTTTAACAATGACGTGTTTTTTTTTATGTCTGTACCCAAAAATTCTACTTAAAGGAGTGCTCCGATCTGTACGTGTGTAGCCCTATTTTTCGGTAGAAAATTGCATCTAGCTGGTACTTTAGACGGCTCGTTTTTCGTTTTTATCAATACTTTTTTTAAGCGCCAGAAAATATTACATAAAAACGGTAAAATCGCAATTTCGTGTCAAAATCGATTATCGTTTTTTCTTCGTAATTATAAAACCGATGGTCATAGAAATCTGAAATTTTCACCAAATATGCAACTGTAAACTGTATTAAGGGGATTGAAAGCGGGTATTTTCTCTCTTTGTCTTACACACATGAAACATAGCAAAATAGTCGTTTCGTACTTCCAACGTACCGATCGATCTATTGGTGCGATAAGAATTTGAAAACAGATTTGAATTCCTCGTAAATTTTACTACAAAACGACTTTCCCACTTTTTTCATTTTTTTTTTTCATAAACCCTTAAAAAAATTAACCGAACAAATTAAAAAAAAAAAATTGTTAGTAATTCATTTTTGAAGGTCTTAAAAAAAAGAAATAAAAAAAGTGGGAAAGTCGTTTTGTAGTAAAATTCACGAGAAATTCAAATCCGTTTTCAAATTTCTTATCGCACCGATATATCGATCGGTACGTTGGAAGTACGAAACGTCTATTTTGCTATGTTCCATATGTATAAGACAAAGAGAGAAAATACCCGCTTTCAATCCCCTTAACGAGACAAATGTTTCGAAAGAGTTTTGCCGCGTTTCGTGTGTGTAAGACGAAGAGAGAAAATGCCCGTTTAATTTTAATCGGTAAAATTTGCTACGGATTACGTCATATTATTTTTTCCTCCCATCGGTCGTCGCCGGTAAACGTGTCGAACGAATTATTTATCGACGAAAACGACGGCGTTTATTACTTTTATTTCGCGTTATCGCGTGGCGTTTCCCGTGCGATTGCCAAATATATACCGGCGAGTACACGAGTCGTGTGGAGAAAACGACGTACAATAATAGTCCAGTTAACGAGCGTCCGCGTTCGGTCGTGCTCGTCGAGCGCGAGAAAGGCTTTCCGAAACGGGCTCCCAAGTCTTTGAGAAAAAGAAAAAAAAAAGCGTTTCTAAAACGCGTTTTTCTTCGTTACTCGTATTACGTTATTTTAAAAGGCTTGGATTTTATTTATACGTAAAAAAATGCCGGTGAACGGACACGTTGTTTCCGGGGTGACTCTGAAATAGAGTCTATCTCTAGGAAATCACTACAAGCCGTAAATAATATGATAATTTAAACGGATCACTCGTTTAAATCTCTCGCGTTACAATTATTCGCAGGCGTTGAATGTGAATAAATACCATGAAAATAACTTATTTACGTTATTTCAAAGCGTGTGTACGAATGTAATAATAATCGACAACCAATGGCGTCATTTGGTGGGGGGCAGGGTGGGCATTTGCCCCCCCCCCTTGTTAACAGTGGGCCGACATGATTTGTGCCGAGATGATGTTAAATAATAGTTATTCTAACCAAATCTGTAGCTAAAGGTTGTGTGACCAAGGCGGCGAGAAAGATAGGAAGAAACTAAACAAGACGCTCAGAACTGGTCACAAAACGTCATTTCTAACATGTTTAATGTCACGACAAGGGAAACTTCAAAACTTGAATCTCTATGTACTATATATAGTTTTTTATGATACGTTTAATATAGCTGACAAAGTAATGAATTTCCTCCCGCCCCACTTACCCCAAATAAATAATAAAAAATATCGGGTGATTCGTGCCCACGATAACGAAAATATCAAAATGATATAAAACAGAAATCGTATTGAGCTAAATGTAAGTGGAAAATAGTTAAATGGGCCGGTTAAACCTTTTGCCTCCCCCTTTCGAAAACTGAAATGACGCCACTGTCGACAACGCAGTAGTCGTGTACCAAAATAAGATTTCGATTTTAATTTTACGCGTGTAAAAATATCGGAACGTTAATTCATCGAATAGTATTCGATTGACATTGAACACGTGAAATTCGTAAAATACGGTTCGTGTAATTTGTCTGGAAAAAAAAATCGCTTTTTATTCGGCTGCTAACAGTTTGGTAAAAGAATGCGCGTGTGAAACACTTTTTTTTTCTATTAATACACCATTCGTCGTTTGTGGTCTGTAAACGCATACATACGAGAAAAATATATTTGGCAATTATTATCGCTATTTTTATTCGTATTCATGTGTTTAAAACTCCAACCAGAAGCCGTGACTATATAGAAAATTTCAATAATGCCTGTGTTAATGTCAAAATAAATACTAAATTCGGTTTGTGTAAAAAAAAAAAAAACGATATTTATATACCTATTTTACAGTGTGATTTTTTTTCTATATACCTGAATACGGATATTTTCCGTGTAACCTCGTGTACGTAACGTATAAACAAAACGTTAATATTTTCTCGATAATATATTTTTTTCAATTTTAGGTAATAAGCTCATTCGATATTTATGTCATATTATGTGTTAATTCACAAACTTCTACTGGACTTCTTTACGATGGTCGTAACATAATATTAACTATTATATACGTCGTTCAACACGGTTCATTTTGTTAGCGCCTCACCGTGTGCCCAAGGAACTATTTTCGGCGTCGTCAGCATTGTTGAATAATTTTCACGTCGCATACCGAATGACTTATATAAAACTATAAAAGTCTTGAATAACCGCAAGCAATTTATATATATTTTTTTTTAACTCTTATACTATTATTTTAAAAACCGAATACCACCATACAGGGCCGTAGACACGGGGGGTTACGGGTTCAAACCCCCCTTGAACATCGGAAAAGTAGATATTTCAATTTTTTTTTTTTACGCACAACAGCATTGCAGACGTTACAGTAAAATGTATGTTCATATTTAGATTTTACCAACATCTTGATGTTAAGTAGATTTGTTATTTATGAAAAATAAAGTACCTACCTAATAACAATGTGTATAATAACATTATGTATAAATGTTTAATTTGGTCTATGCCATTATGAACATATATGATTATAGATTTTTGTGCTGGATAAATCATTACGATACACGATTATAATGCACGAATCAAGATAACACTGACCTCCCCCCCCCTCATATAAAAATCCTATCTACGGCACTGCCACCGTATACGTACCTATGTGTAAAAAAAAAGAGAAGAAATAAAAATATTTTTCAAATACGTTTTACGCAATAGTGTCGTAAAAAAATACATGGAAATAGGTATTCGGTTTTATATACGCGGATCGTACTTGGTGAACAGTTCGATAAGAAAAATAATACGAAATAGTACGAGTATAATAATATGTATTTAGAGCCGATTAAATGATCGGAAAACATTATATTTGTAATATAATATAGGTAGGTATACATATTATAACAGACAGTGGGACAAATAAGTTTCCGAGACTGGTCGTGGAAAACGTCGTATTGGGACGAGCAGTGGCGTATTTACGGGGGGGGGGGTCCAGGGGTACTGGACCCCCCAGAACCAAAAAAAAAAAAATTACTAAAAAGTAAAGATACTGAAATATATGCCGAGATAATAGTTATATAAAATACAATATTTATGTTAACTACAAGTACAAAATTAGTAATTACATACTATATAGGAATACTATTGTATATCTATAATAACTTATATGGGTAAAAACCAATCTTGAAACACTGTCTTATCGCGAGAAATCAACAATCGACACAGGCCGTTGATCAAATTCCGTGAACACGACGTTAAATGACGTTTTAAATAAAAAAAATGTTTTAAATAAAATGTACTTATTTGTTAAAATTATCCAAAGGTATTTTTTTTATTAAATACCTTATATCAGTATATCCTGTTGGAATTTAAAAAAAAAAAATTGGACCTCCCCAGAAAAAAAGTTAAAAATACGCCACTGGGGTCGAGGTCTCTCTGAATATTTTTCGATTTTTTTTTTTTTATTCAAAATTTCAAAATATTCTTCTATAGTTTCAATACACTTGTTACTATATCTTAAAATGTTTTGTTTTTGTTTTCAGTACGTTAATACATTTTTATGAAACATCGCGTATATTTCCAAAAAAAAGAATATTTCGATGGAATTATAGAGCGTGGAAACATTTTATTTTTTTCAGTATTTTAAACGCATATAAATCCGAGTCCGCCCCTATCGACAACGTTATAAACCTGCAGGGCTCGTGAGTTCATGCATTTGCACATCGATCTTGCCAAGTCGTGTATTCAATGCTATATGACGTGTAAATCCATTTCAATGTACCAAGATTGAGTACGTTAAGTTTCGTATTGCATATTTAGAGATCTTTTGCCTGTTCGGCAAATATTTACGCCTTTTTTGCTATTTTATTAGGTATATTGGTCATAGTTTTAATGGTCCTATTGATATTAACGTTCATTTTTTTTTTTTTTTTTTATATCATTGAAACGCCACGAAAAACCCAAAATTTGATGAAAAATGCAATAATCTATATTTTTCCAGCGTATATAAAACGCTACACTGCTGCGAGCGACGAAAGAACTCGTACAATATAATTGATTGCGTTCCGCCGTCTCGAGGTCGTCGTGTTATAACGTTTAAAAATATGAATGGATATTTTCCGTTATTATCAAAAATTGCTTACGATTTTTTTTTTTTTTTAATCCGAATATTTTAAGCGCGTATAAACGCATATTTCTGAACCGTTCAAGGCATTTTTTTTTTTTTAAGGATAAACTCACGAGCCCTGGTTATAAACAATAGTTAATAAATTCGATAACGGATATTACGCCGTCGGTTTGCTGGAGTGCTGAACCACGCGACGCGTGTACCGCGTAATTTAGACGTTACGTGTTCGTTAAAAATACGCGTTTATCGATTAAAACTTTTTGGCCATAATGTTGCGGACATTGTGTTTTGTATAATATTTTAAGTATGTACACTTAAAATGCGTAGGATTCGTTCGCGCCGGGCCAGACGGTGCGACTACTATTTTGTATAATAAAACGCGTGTACAACAGTATTAGCATAAAAGATTTACGATCGAAACGAAATGATAAACGCGCGCCGGAACGGTGAACACGGCTCGTGTTTCTTTTTCTGAGGAAATAATAAGGACGCGTTGTTTTAGACGAATTAAGAAAATATTGTAAATCATTCCGTTTTGCAAACGTGCAGCTGGCTAACCGCTTCGTCAGTAATTCTCTCGGACGTGTGCCGTGTGCGACTGACTGCCAGAGCGTATTTTTAGGAATTTGTACTGGATGGAACTATGACTGAGGGGACTAAGCCCAAGTACTTATACTTAAAAAAAAAAAAATCGCCCGTGCTCGTGTCCAGTTCCTCTCGCCTAATTTGCATCGTGCTATATAATAATTATTTAAAATAGTGATTGGTTATTTTATAAAAAAACAAAAAAAAAAAATTGTCGAATGTACGTCAGACGGGGTACGACCCAAACGCGCTCGGTGTAAACGGATAAAAACGAAAATACTCTAAAATACATTTTAATCCGGAACTATATAAAGCTCTCGATACGAAAAAAATCAGAAGCGAGCCTCGGGCTGTTGTGGACGCGAGAAAATCATTGCGCATTAGGTAAAACGATTCTGAGCGGAACTTCGGTGCGTAATATTATTTTGTTAAAAAATTACAAATACAGTACAAAGTTACGTATTTGGTAAAATACGTAATTTATTTCTTATTTCGCTCCGCTCGGAATCTCGTAATTATTGTGTACAGATTGTCACAATTAAAAGCAATGCGTTATGATAAGCGCGCCAAACGAAGACATATCCGCAGACAATAAATATCTAAATATATCATATATATCATATATCTAAATATATGGATGGGTCATTGCGTCTTGTCTTGCAATCATTTTATAAGAATTAAACGGGATAGCTTATTCTTTCTTCCATTAGCAAGTTACTCTTTTTCCCATGCCTAAAATGCCACAATGTGATAATAACCTATGATAATAAATGATAAACATAAAAATAGTAAATAAGTCCTTTTGTATGAGCGGGATTGATCTATAATTAAGTAAGTGTATGAGTAGTCAAGTCAGGTATTCCAGTCATCAGGGAAAACTTCGGCAACGTTACATATATTTTTATATATGTAATATCAGAATTCGAAAATAACTGTTATCACCACGTATAATTTCCAAAGATAATAAATATAATAATTTCATTGAAATAACCTTAAAATATATCCCAAGCGAGAAAGAGAACCGTTCTGTAATAGTGACTTCTCTCTTCTTTTAAATTGACCGCTACCCCATGCACATTCAATATAGGAGTGGCCTATCCATATATTTCTTATCTATGGATATATCTTATTATTTAAAACGATAATTTCTGCGTTTTATTCCCAAAAAAAAAAAAATTAACGTTCTTTTTTTTTTTGATATATATTTCAAACGTCGAATCGAAGTGAAAGAAGGTCCTAATAAAAGCTATAATATATATATAAAAATAAAAATCCAATTTCTAAAAAATAATTTGTTTTATTTTAACAAATACCCCCTCCTCCCGCAAAACAGTGTTTTCATTTTCAGTGTTAAACAACTACTAAAAACAAAAATAGGACGAGGGGAGTGGTGTATTAAGGCCCCCCATACTCGCGTGCAGTGGCGTGCCCAGGAATTTTCAACGGGGAGGGGGGAATGTTATAAGTAAATAGTAATAATACATTTTAAATTTTAATGAATTGTCACGGTATAATACCAAAAACTCAAATTTTTATGTTACAAGCTCTCCAAAATCGTTTCTAGCTTATAATTACGTCCATTTGTAAATTGTTCTATAATTAAAATTAATTTAAATTATATAACACACTAATACCAAGTCGTTCAATTAATATAACACGTGTTATGTATAGTGAATGTTTATTGTCATAAGTAATAACTTTTTGCTAATAACTAATGAAAAGTATTAAGTAATGACTCTAATACTGCAGCTCTTATAACTAATAAGTTGTTTTCTGTAAGTCGGCAAAAAAGACAATGGGGGGAGGGATATAACCCCTAACCTCCCCCCCCCCTTGAGCACGCCACTGATCGCGTGTCAAAACGTTGTGCTTGTGGTGGTTCAATCGCGCGAGGAGAAGGAATAATAGAGAAAAAAAAATAAAAAAATTTTCCGCTCCCTCGAGATTAATGGCGCAATACGAAAACCGAGACAACGGCGTACAATAAAATAATAATAATGTAATATTCGTCTCTCGGGAATTCAACCCGGGGACACCGCGGCGGTTTAGTCTCGCCGGACAATGTCCGTTGACGCGAACGCGCACCCGCCCACTGTGGAACAACGAGGAGGGCGTCTCGTCTCTCTCTCTGTCAAAGGCAAAAAATGAATACTACTGTCCGGCCGAATTCCCGGAGGAGAAAAGGTGTCCTTTTTGTAACTGTTTATGAATATAATACCATAAATATTGTATGCACTGCACCCGACGCGCGTGATGCGTATCTCCCGAAAAAAAAACCACAATGTGACCAGCAGCAAACGGTATTCCGATTACTCGTATGGCAGCGGCAGATACGCATTATATAATATAATATTATAGTATAACGGCTGTCACGCGGTATTCCTCATTATTATTATACACGCCGGACGCTTCTTGTGAGGTCCAGTCGTCTCGCGTGCCGTGTCGCCCCCGGGTCTTGTCCGCGGTCTGCACGTCTCGGAACGCTCCCTCAGTCCTTATCGATGTCCAAAAAGTAAAAACTTCCACACACGTTTCCACTAGTCGGGTGTCTAATAACGCTGCTCGTCACAAATAATATAAACGTACAAACGGCACGCAGATGATAATACCCCCCGTGGCTTCTCGCCCACGTTCAATTTTCTGTATTTATTGTGAAAATCTCTGTGAAAACTACATCGCGCCGAGCGTTTTATCGCTGCTCACATCACGAATACGGACTCCGACGTATATTACAATATTGACCGTGAGAAAACACTGTTCGCTGTTTTACTCTACGCCAACTATTGTAAAAGTTTGTCCTTGGGAACTTCTACTGTCATGACAAAACGCATTTCTGACAGGAGGAAACTGTCTGTTGGTTATTTCACCTGCGGCTGCGGGCGCTGTCGGAACGGACGCCTCTATGATATTAATAGGCACGAATCGTTTGACTCGCAGTGTCGTTCCGTTGCAGAGCCGTGGTGATTTTAGATTTCGAAGCACCGTTACCGAGGTATTGATTTTTAGTCCGACCCCCAACGGTTTAAGTGAATTGAGAAACTCAGTTAGGTGATTGACGGCTTCGTCTATATTAACCGTTGTAAATTAATCCAATGCCCTTTAACGTCCGCTGGATTAGAGTCTTTATTTGCAGCATGTCTTTCAAATGCACGCAAATGTCAGCTCGTAATGTTTTCCAAAGTGCTCGAAGAAAATTCAATACCTGTGTAGTGTGTTGAATAAAACTGCACGCAGGACACCTGTTTGCCGGGAATTAGGTATCTTGTTTGAGGTGGTTAGTGTTGTTTATGGTATACTGAAATTGTAACCGTCTCGGCCTTTGATGAATATAATAGCATGCTACGTTGGATCATAAGAACGATAAAGTTTGCAATGTATTTTCCCGTGATCGTATCACGATATCCCTAAATCCGCGGTCTTCTTTGACCAATCAGTACTGCGAGACAACCCAAGTCGTTGGAATATTATTATAATATAAAGACTTTGGTGTTCTGCACCGAGTGACCATTCATGTTCACTATGAATACAGACTGACGTAAATTCATATTTTGTATTCTGCATAATAATATTTTATTGATTGCGCACGTTTTTGTCATAAACAATAATCGTAAACGCGATTGTTTTGTTGTTTTTTTCTATTTAATTTAAACTAGAAAAATTCGATTTTTTTCCAATATCGACGGATCCGAGACGTGACACAACGGATACAGTGAAATGGCGTTTGTTTTCTTTTGTAACTGATAAAGCACAACGAAATTCCGCTTGTGAACTGCACAACAGAGAATTCAGTAGATTTCCTAAAGATTTTGTGGTGAAACTTTTGTGTAAACTAATGGCTTATAGATTTTTCTTTTAAACAGTACATTGAATTTATTAAAATTTTAGGATTACATTTCGTGTAATTATCGTTAATCAGTATATATGAATATAGTAATAATAACTTCACCGAAGAAGACGTTCAGTTTTACAGTGGGAATTGTCATTAACTTCGTATAAATATCATTGTATTCGCGTCTGTCGTCCTTAATTTTTTCCATTAAAAAAAAAAAAAAAAATTATAATAATAATAACGTGACATAAAACGCGCGTTTTTTAGATTTGTAATTTATATATATATATATATATATAGGAAAACGTGACTGACTGACTGATCTATCGACGCACAGCTCAAACCACTGTATGGATCGAGCTGAAATTAAACATACAGATAGCTGTTATGATCTATAGGCGTTCGCTAAGAAAGGATTTTTGAAAATTCTATCCCTATAAGGGATAAATAACGGTTTGAAATCTGTAAGAAACCTGATTGTACGGGAAAAATACCGGAACCACGAATTAGATATAGCTACGAATGAAGATAATAGATAAAGTTTCAAAAGATTTAAAAAAATATTTAAAACAGAACAATCTAACCCGGATAATACAGCTGTATTTGATAATATTACATTTCACACATTAACACCTCTCATACCGGGCAAAAACGGTTCACGGGCCAAGCCGGGTAATTCGGCTAGTAAGTAACACCATTGATTAAATACGCAATATTTAATATATATATTTAATCAATGGTAACACATATTAAAATATTATACGCGTAATTTTATATCGTACGTAAAATATAAGTGTTCGACCTCACGCGACACAGGATTCGATTCCTATCTGCCGTTTGCTTATTTTATGTACACGACACGTGCCATGACGGTCTATTAGAAAAGACGGTCTAAATACACGTATCATATTATGTGAATCTGCGAACATTAAATACATTTATAAGTACGTATTAAATAGGTACACGTGTATACTTGAATTTTTTAAACGTCACTCGTATAATGATGATGATAGGCGTATAATGTATTAGATTATACAGGGTGATTTTTTTTTTGATATCGCGGCCGGCCGAGATTTAAAAATAAATATTTCGCTATTTTTTTTTTTTTTTGTATTCGTTATTTAATAATTTCAGGAGTATTTTGTAAATCATTTTCAAAACGTATCCCTTAAACAGATTTATTGTATTGATTTAAAAAAGGCCAACTTATATTGTTTGCTTTTTGCGTAGTTCAATTGTTGTTGTTGTTGTTGTTGTAAATATTGTAATATGTATTATTGTAGCATCATCTTCTTGTAAACTAATAACCTTCGTTTGTTGTTGAGGCTCAAATAAGAAAAAAAATTGTTGTACCACGTCTTAAATTTAAATAATATTCGACGAGATACTTATATTTTAATCGGATTTTAAGATCAAGAGTTAGTGGAACAAACGAGCGACGGTGGTAAAAAAATAACGTAGTAAAATATTAAAATTATTTTTAATAAAAATATCGAATGAAATTTGCAAAACATTTAATAAAAAAAAAAAATTATTTATGTTTTCCAAGATAAAGCCTGGTTCGCAGTTGAACAAAAAAAAAAAAAATCGCCCTGTATATATACGTATAGTCATATAACCGGTCACAAGCAAGTTTTTTATACGACGTGCGCCGTAGAAAGAAATTTGCCGCCCGAGGAAATCGTGGACTCGAAAAACAGTCGAAATCATATCCGCGTATTGCAGCGTTTGTAACGCGTTTGAATTGGGAGAAATAATTAGTAGAGAGACGCGAAAATATTTTGAACATTTTTGCCTACGGAAACGTCTTGTAAAATCGTTCACCCCTGCTCGACCGACACGATTATATACGATTATTATCGTATTACGAATATCGATGATATAAATATTTAAATATACGTGTAAATGATTTATATCAGACAGTTTACTTTAACTCCGTTCCGCGTAGAACTCTAAACCGCGTAAACACGTGATATATATTAATTTGGAGCACGTTGTTCAGATATGAATGGTTTATGAAAATAAATTAAATCGTAAACGTACTGTTTAAATAGAGGGAGACCACGCCAGCGCTGGTGGTTAGATCGGGTAAAAACAAGTCTGAACCAAGTGGAGGAAACAGCAAGTATGCAGGATGCAGATAACAGAGTCAGACGGAATAGAAGCAGCAAAAGGCCTTAATGGTCTGTAAAAGCTTATAAAAAAAAAAAAAAATTAAAGAAATAAAGGAAAGAAAAAACGGTTCGTGTTTTTCCTATAAACGAACGAAATTCCAAATACGTTTCATCACACAAAAAAGGAACTTCTTTCCCGAGACTTTCCTGCAAACTGAACGAAATCAAAGGAACGAGTAGCTCGTTTGAAGGCGTTCCTTCCAAGCACCGTGAAAACCTGTACACTTTTTGTTAAAACGAACAGACCAATTGTATAACCGCGTGTATTATTTTATTATTATAGTTTGATTGAAATAATCGAATACAGCTACTTTTTGTCGCCGGTCAAGCGCACGCGACCGTGTACACTGCAGGCAAGACAATATTCAGGACGTAACGTACGTTATTATTATTATATATAAATGTATGGCAAATGTCGAGAAAACCGGTTCGCGGGAGGAGCCGTATCGATTGAGTCGTAGTCTTCGTATCCACCGTGCGCGATAAATTATTTATAATGTCTACGAGACCGTCCTTCTTAATTTAATATTTTCGCATCGTTATACAATATTGTTTCACAGGCATTTGTTGATCTCGACGTGCCTTATAAAAACAATATACGTATAAAAACGGGTGATCAGAACTAAGCACCTTATCAATTAATAAAACAATTGTTTATTGCGCGTTTGCCGAAGGTAGCAAGACAAAAATGATAGCAAGCCGTGGGTGTTGTTGTGAATGTTACTTAAATGATTCACTCAGGTAAAGTTTTAGAGTTTTTTTTTTTTTTTTGTTATTAGGTACTATAAATTTAAAAGCAATAAATCATTGCGTTTAGTAAAACGATTCCGAGCGGAGCTTCGGTGTTGTCATTCACTTGGCGGGGATATTTAAATTGGTAATAAAAGAAAATTGTGACTTAGGATTGTCAAGATTTTTTTGAATATAGTTAAAATAACGTAAACTTCAATAGTTCAACGTCTAATAATTGCTATAAGTGGCCTGAAATTGAGAAGCCATTTTTTTGCCTATATATAACGCATTGTTACAATATTCTGTGTAAATTTCAAGACTCTGGAACCATTATTTTCGTAGCTATTCGTGCCGCGTTTAATAACTGTTGAGAAAATGGAAACATGACATCCCTAAAGTACCACCCCAGCAAAATTTGGTGTCGGAAAATGTGCGAGAGTGTAATGATCAAAGCACTCCTTTGTTGTAAAAAAAAAAAAAATTTTTAATAAACATCATTGTAAAACCAATAGTTTTGCTCAGAATCTAAAAAAAAAATCGTGAAAAAAATATAATAATAGAGTCAGTAGCGTACTTTCAATTTTTAATGGAGAGAGTTCGGCGAGAACTTCTTTAGGTTTTTATCGCGTTCTTACGGCTAATTTCGAGCATAGCCAAACGATTAGCAATTGTATTCCTGTTGAAAATAATAACCAATTTTAAATTAACGTTTTATTTAATAAAAATAAATAAATAATATTATTAATTATATCAGTTATACGTCTGATGCAGAGAATTCCACAAGTACAAGTCTTTCCGATTGTCTGCATATATCTTCACTATTATACACTGTTTTGTGAGATTCGTAAAATTCTCATCGTAACCATTTTCTTTAAATAGAGAATTGGAGGCGCGTGTCGGTTGTCGACTGACTGCGCGTCGAGTGTCGACAGTGGCGTTAAACGTGTTATTAATATATAAATTAATCAGTGCATAATAATATTTTTAATTGACCTTTTAGTCCTGGGGGAGTTTTACCCGAACACTCTGCCGCCGTAAATACGCCACTGGTAACAGTCGAAGAATTCCAAAATCGCGTTCATAAATCAATTATATACGACCGACGCTCGTAAAGCCGAAATCACGTCGGCCCCCAACGCTGTGCTAGTAGTCGTATACTCGCGCTGTTCTGACGTTCTTTTTGTGTTATTCTTGTCGTAAAATGTTTATTAAACAATCAAGGCCAGAAGCTATTTTAAAAGTCATTAATACGACTTGAACGCAATCAAAATAAACTCGGAAACAAAGTACTGTGTACAAGCGATTAGATTACGCGTTGTGTTGCGGAGTTCTTGTCTTTATATGGACTTTTTTTACGATTCACGAAGCAATGAAAAACACGTTGTAAGTAATTGAATATAATATACTGGGGCGAATGACTTGTAGCATTTGCATATCATATGACTAGCAGAGTATAAGAAACGTTTCGCGTTAAAAAAATCGATAATTTTATTTCGCATATAAATGCGTATTTCGGGTATTTTTTTTTTTTTTTTTTTAAACCTATTTACGTATGTTTTATAAATTGTAGACAATTGTAATTAGTAATTTTTAATAAAATTGTTTAAATAATATTTATTCCCATAGTATGTTTTTTTTCGGATTTAAATTTATTTTGGCCGACATACAATAGTATTCACGGTAATATTACGTGTGTGAGCAAGTACTCGTATATGTGTTATTAAACGTTTTTCTGGGACGTCAGCGAATACAAATGTGATTGCACGATTTTAACTATTTTCGACTAAAATTCTATATATTTTTATTTGTTTTTTTTTTTTGTATCATACGATCTATTTAACAAGATTATTATTATATATATATGTATATTGTTAAATAAAATTACTCGATGTCATTTACTCAGTTTTTAATTTTAATAGTTTTTTATATGAAAATTTCACGTAATTTACCCGGACATTTTTTTTGGTACAGTTTCATTTTCGTTGTAATTCGTCCGTCGTTAACCGACATGACAGAAACGATTATTGTCGTTGTTGATCGTATTGAAAACGAGTACAGATCGCTAAATTTTAAAAAGTTACGATTTATTTTTATCATTTTGTTTTTTTTTTTTACCGCGCAGATTTTCGTATGTCTAATATATGCGGGGATATGTAATTATGAAAATTTACAATCACTTTAATCGGTCAACTAGGATTCTGGTGATACTCTGTATCATGATATTCTGATATTCTGTATCAGGCACGTATACAGGGGGGATTGGGGTTCAACCCCCCGAAATAATTTCTTGTCACATTAAAAAATAATGAGTAAGGAGGAAGAAATTGTTTTATTATGTTGCTGTACAATTTGTATTGCTATATTTTGTAACCCCCGAAATTTTATTTTGTGTACGTGCCTGTTCTGTATATAGAAACAACTATACAGAAAAAAGTATTAAAAATGACACTACCTATATTGTATAACAACTTATGTAGCTATACTTATAAAATTTGTTGGTTTTTTTTTTTATATATATATATAATCGGTTTATAAAATTTACAAATATATCGAAATTTTCATTTTGACTGAATGAACAGTTATTGTGGTGTAAAATACGCGGAGTTTGAGTGAAACTTCTTAACAGATTTATGTTCTCGGACGCAAAATTGGCGAAATAATTTATACACGCGCGATTGTCGTTCTACATATGTTTTCGAGTACTTACGCTCGTAAATAATCGTGTTTTCTCTTTTTCGGTTTCGTAAAAAATATTCTTCGTTTATAAATTATAGTAAAAATATAAACGAACTATTATAGGCTTCGACGCTACGCGAGCATTAGCGCAAATTTCAATATATTTAAAAACTCGCCGTAAAATTATTATTTTTTTTAAAAAAACGCCTCAAGTTGTATTTTGAACATTCCGCGTTCAATAATAATTCGATATCTGAATAGGTCGCGTAGAACATCGGATTGTTTTTAATTAACGCGTTTTTTTTGTTTTTAATTGAAAATAAATTATGCGTAAAAAGACAATTTAAACTTTAACAGAATGATAACCCCCGGATAACAGCGGACTTTTACATTGTTTATAACGAGGGTAGGTAGGTATCAAATTAAATTATGAATCAATTAACTTCTAATCGAATTAAAAGGTTTTTATATATTTGTATTGGAGAAACGTTGTTCGATTTATAAACGCTTATTAAACTTGCTCTTATTTTTGTCGCTGACCATTGTGTTTGCCGGGAATATTACTAAAATCCAACGCGTTTAATTAAACACCCGTGGGATTAAAAACGAATATTAAAGTACTTACATGTTGTGTTAATATATTGCAGTGTTATAATTAATATGGTTTTAAAATTTGTATTTCTCGAACAGTGTATACACAACGGCGCCCATCTGTCATGCTAATTAATGAGCAAAAAAAAACCAACAAAATCGCTTTAATTAGAAGATAAAATTGAATCGCAACAGTTTTTTCATAATTAAAATAACAAAGTTACATATAAATATAAATAATATTTTTAAATTGCCTTTTTTTACAAATCAAATGTGTCGATTACTGCTCATTCGATGGACCTGTTATCGTGTTGAACATTTTCCCTGAGCACACACAGTCCCCATCCGACCCGTCTTCTTTTCTCATTGCAGTGCTTCTAGTCCACATTTTTACGAAAATTCGACGAACAAATAATTTATCATCAATATTATTGTTATCATCGTATCAATTATCGAGTGTACACGCCGTTGCTGAAGTTATCGTAGATCTTGCTGCACTAGGGTCAGTTTTACGATTCGTGATTTAACTCGAGTTCAGCTGAACCTGGTTCAGAAATTGATCTTGGGTTAACTTATTGTCAGTTTTACAATCAAAGATTTGGTTTAGTTTTGCTGAACCGTGGTTACTGGAAATTATGTGTGATAATGGAATAGCTTGGGTGATAGTGTGTGCATGACAATTGATAAACCGATTATAATTGCAGAGATTAAATTTCGTTTTCATTATTATTCGTTTTAATTACTCGTAACATTATCGCAGATTAATAATACTACAAAAAATAAAAATGTACACACGATTACACAAACTCAAACAAAAAATATGATAACTCCAAATAACGTTTATGATGCGTCCGTTATCAGCTAATGTACAACCAATCAAATTGCAGATCAACTTTGAACTCAGTTTAACTCGCCGAAATCGGTGGATCAAGTAAACTTCAGTTTAAACTAGGTACAGTGACTCGTAATACGCACTTTTCGATTTGAACTAGGTTTAAACTCTGAACAAGGTTTAAACCACTATTGTAAAACTGACCCTAATAGTTTAAGGTTCGTGGAAACTTTCGCACCATCATATTAATTCTATAATACTGATAACAATGTATCACAATTGTTAATAATAGAATGATAAATAGCTCGGTTTTCTCATTTGAATAATTCCAGTAATTTCCAATCTCATATATGTGTACCTACATATTATAATATGTTCGTCACACGTCACGTAATAGTAATATCGCCGGTAAAATTTAATTATTATTTACAACTAGAAAAAAAAAAAAATTGACTTTTTAAAATTTTTCCAATGAGGTTGACACGTCATTATTATTTTAAAGAATTCGAATTAAAATTTTAATAATCAATTAAAATACGTTTATTAATTTTTAATTCAATACGCGTTTGTGTATATATGTACCTAATTGCGAAACCCAATTCCGGTTTATTCGCAACGAGCGTTTCCAACTACTACTAATATTATTCGCACGTGTGTATTGAGGAGAGACGTAATCACTAGGGGGAGGACATGGTGTATGGATCCCCCAATGAGCTTTTTTTTTTTACATAACATTATTTTTACATTATGTAAACGTAGAAAAACATATAAAAAGAAATAATAACAATTAAAAAAACAACGAAAAAAAACGTATTCTTTGGTTAACAAAATTCGATAGTATTTTCATCATAATATTCCTCAGTTTATTAACTATACGAACTGGTATAGACGGTGGATGGATTAGGTCACCGAAGAAAGGTTTATATATATATGTATTCAGACGCTGAAATAAAAACAGATGGAGTGTACACTCAATAAAAATTAGCTGAAAAACCGAGATAATTAGAAATGTTGTTAGAAAACATGTCGGATTTTATTAAAGAAAATAATAGGCTAACGCGCGCGGTGACAGTATACGAATTATTATTAGGTATACGTATGGCCAACTGGAAATGTCTAAAAATACCGATTTTATTTGTTTTTTTTTTTCTGTATTATTATTGCGTTGACATTGAAATTAAACACGGATCGGTGAAATTAAATGGTTGGAATTCGGTGAGGTCTCTTTCGAAGGATATCGGTGCGTAATATTTTTATATTCGTTTAATTCAGAACGAAAACGATTTTTTTTCCACCACCGCGAAGAAATAATGTTTTATCAGTTTATTAACCCGAGGACAAAACGTCTACACGGAACATAACGTTCAGCGCTCACCAGTAATGATTTTATCTTTTCTTTTTTTTTCACCGCGTGTTTATTTATGAAAAACTAAATTTTGACTATTTTTATACTAGACACTATCCCGGTCGCGTACGAAGCAAAAATGTAGCGATTGCCAATAATAATACTGTACTTACATATATAGGTAGGTAGGTACAACAATAAATACAATAATTCTTTAATATATTATAATATCGCGTTTATTATACGACCTTCATGCGTTATTCCAGTTTTTATTTTTATTTTTTTGCTGTTCTCGGTTAAGACGATTCGGTTTTTTTCTTCTCCAGTTCACTTGTCGGTAATTTACACTGTGCCCGTACACTCGCATTTTTTTTCGGACGACTTGCGTACAGGCCCCCCACATGAATTTTTCAACTACGGTATTGTAAATAAATCCGGGCCCTCAATGTATATTAATATTTATAATCATCTAATAATTATAAATTATTCTAACATATAATTTTTTATTTTTACAAAAATTACCTAAATATATGGGTTAAACGGCTTCTTTTGCTGTTATATACACCTCTATAAAATACCAGTTATTTTAGTTTAAAACACAAGTACATTAATTTACTACAGTTTAATGTAAAAATCAACATTTTTAACCCATTAGCGCCGGAGTTTTTTTTTCATCAGATTTTTAATAAATTTTTATTGATAACTTTTATACTAGACATACATAAACATAAAAAAAAAAAAAAAAAAAAAATAATTGTTAGATTCCGAGATATTTGCTGTTGCCATATGGCAACACTAGGCACTTATTGTACCTATTTCATATAAACCATTGTATAATATTTTATATTAGTTATATCGATTTTTTTATCAAAGTATATGTATATTGTGTTTAGAAACAAATATTTTTATTGTATAATAATATTGCACGTCAAAATTAAATGAATACTTATATTTATAGATTAAATACTTATAACCAGAGGTACTTATAATGAATGAAAATGAATACAACATATTTATTTTTTACTGCAAATAATATTATTGTGTTCTCTATACATAATATTACACGTCAAATGAAAACTTATATAATACTTATAAATGAATACTTATACAGTGAATATTTATAATCAGAGGTACTTATAATGAGTGAAATGGAATAAAACAATCAACACATAATCCAACATTGCATTTGACGCACATCGTTCTCATAATAGATTTACAATCTTTTCCAGCACACCTTTTCTTCTTTTTGTCTTCAGTTGATTTTATAAGATGATCAACTTTATCGAATCTTATTGAGTCTGATATGCGACTGTCAGTCGAAAATATTGATGTAGAGGGTCTCCCAGTTGCTTTAGGAACATTTTATATTTTCGTAAGTAAACATTTACAATTTCTCTTTTGAAATCCAGTTGAGTTATTTTTTCCTACCCGTTTTGTTGTACAATATCCAACTATTTTGAAGGGCCACATCAAACATCCACGTAATCAGAGGCCAGTACCATTTTTTCCTCTAATACCTATCCGATAACATGCTACATTTTGGTCCATTTGATCGGTACCTCCCATATAAGTATTATATTTTGCAATTTGTCTTGGTCTAGGGACTAATATATTTCGTTTTTCTTTTGTGAAAATCGTTTTACTTGTCCTACATTTTGAGTCCCACATGATGACGAAATCATCGTTACTACTGCGTTGTCCATCCAACGTAAATATAAAAGTCCATCCTTCCTCTCTATAGCAGTTTCAAAATATCCACGATTTTTTTTTTTAAAGGTTGTTTTGTTAGTCAATGGGCATTGTTTTGGAATCCTATTGTCACGAATTGTACCTATTGCAGAATATCCACGAAGTCTCAAAAATGAAAATAATGCTGGGCTTGAAAACAAATTGTCCATATAAATATTATATTTCAATTCCTTTTTTTCATCTGGGATTTCATCTAATAATACCAAAAGTGGACTAGCAGCCTTACCAAACAATTTTTCATAATCAGAATTTGATTTTGGATTTTTGCCCTGATATAATTCAAAATTCACTAAATAACCATCCTTTGTGTTTATACACCATATTTTATATCCAAATCTTATTGGTTTCCCCCTGATAAATTGTTTACAACCATGCCGTCCAAAATACTTCACCATACTTTCATCATATGCTAAGTGTTCTTCGGGTACAAAATTAGCAATACACCGTTTTTTCAACATTTCCATCAAAGGGCGTATTTTCCAACCTTTATCATTCTGATTTATTTCAGTATTACTAGTACAATGAAAAAAACGAGAAATTTGTAAAAATCTATCTCGACGCATTGAATTAGATACAGCAATATTTTTCATGTCATCACCATTATCCCAATAATGACGTTTTGATGGCAAGTTATTATAGCCACTTAGATATAAAATAGCTAAAAAACAACGAATTTCATCAGATGTAATATTGGGATCTGGACAATTTAAAAATAAAGCATATTTTCTTGTTTCCACTACCAAATGCTCAATTATTTCGTCATCAATAAACTCTTCAAAAATTTCAATTATTGACATATTTTGGTAACTCGAAAAATCTGGTTCAAGAAATGTGCTTGTATTTTCTACGTCAAAGTCAGCTCCATCTATCCAAGATGGTTTAGGTTTTGATTTTATTCGAGTGCCCATCCACTTTTCATATTTATCAGGTAATTGAATTGGTCTTATATTGGAAGAAGTGTCACATAAATTAGGATCTAGAGAAATATTTTGATGGTCCAAGTCTAACACGTCATAGTTAACGCCTAATCGTTCATTATTTGGGAGTCGTATTTCAGCGTTGGCTAATAATTGTCGAGAATTTAGATTGTCCACCAAACTACAAATAGAAAATATTTAGTGAATAAAATATTTTATAAAAAGAAAATAAAATAAATACGAAACTTACCCACTACCATCCTCATCTCCAGAATCATTATCTGTATCAACATGAGGATCTGGGGGTTCAATAAAAACATCTCCGTCCATATCATCATTCATAAGAATGTCTAACGCTTCAGAGAGTGATAAACCATTTCTAATACAAAATCAAAAAATATTCAATAAAAATTCCATGAACGCCTAGCGTTGCCATATGGCAACATCGAACTTCTAACTACCAGAAAAGTTTCAGTATTTATAAATTTTTATTTAATTTTGGTAAAATGTAATATATGAGATCTCTCGGATATAACTTTCCAAAAAAATAGAAAAAAGAATTATTAAATTTTTAACAAAATGTACTTACTCGAAAGAAATATCCATGATTTAGAAAACGAAGTCAATGCACAATGTGTAAAGGTAGAATGAGCATAACAGTGTATATATAATAAAAGATTGTCATCAATATCTTTTCTACACATAAAAGCCTATAAAATATCGTGGTTACGAGCGCTCTAAGAGTAATTCCCAATGCAACAAGCGCTTCCAAAAATAGACCTGTTTCCATTGCCATGTGGCAACGCACGGCGCTAATGGGTTAAAAAAATATTTATGTATAATGAAATACAATGTAAATTATTCAAAATTAAAAATAGCGTTTGTACATACAAAAATACAATTGTATTGTGCATATTTTGTACACGTACATTTTGTGGGAATACCCGAATTACGAATACCTATTGACAAAATTAAATAAGTATATAAAAACCCATAATTATCTCATTTTCGACCAGCAAAAATAATACTAAAAGGACAGGCGGCACAACATTAATATTTCTATAGCGGCGGACTAATTGCTCTTATCTTCCAGGATTTATTTCCCTATTATTTTTTCCAAGAAATGCTCGCGCCGCACGCACCACCCGCCTACACATTTTGTTACAAAAAATGGTGTAGTAAGAAATCAAATTATTTGTATACCAATATTGTATACAAATATGGTGACTAGGGTGGCATGACTCATATGAGTCTCATTTTATTTTTCTAATTTAAATTAATAATATGTATATCGTATAGGTATATTATGTTTTTTTCCCCGGGCCCCCAGAGAGCCCGGGCCCCGGGACCATAGTATTCACTGACCCCCCCCCCCCTTTGTGGGGGCCCTGCTTGCATAATATATAACATGAATATATACGTATATGTTGAGTTATAATAGTCAAAGGCCGACTTCACTCTATTTGCTTAAGCAGCTCTTGAGAATAAGCTCTCAGAGTCTAATACTCTAATGTATTAAATTACAAGTTATTTATACCTAAGTTTTTGGAATGCAAGCGTCAAAGAAATTTACATTTTTCGACCGTGCAAATGTTGTTTTTTGTTTTATGATTTACTTTGCAATCGACTATAGGTACACCTATATTAAAGACAACATCAAATATTATTTTTACGATTAAAGTATAATGTTTATTTAATATCTCATCTGGGGCTTTCACAAAATGTTCCGTCCAGATGCCACTGCATACATAGCTAAATCCGGCACTGTAAATAATTTGTATATATATATATGCGAACTTTTGAATTAATATACTGCTTCATTTGATCTTATTATTTATTTTTCAATTAATTCTTTATATCGCCGCGTTTATTTTATATATAATATCGCGCGCGTTTATGTATTATTATGTATAGTCGGGATATGCACAATATTGTAATAGATATTATATTTTTATATTAAATTCAACGATACTTATTATAGTCCGTTCGGTGCAGTAAACCCGCATGACAATGTGATAATAAATATTTTCTTGCGAAAAAATAAATTTTTTTTTTTTTTATCGATTAAATTTGGAAACACTTTTAAGTCAAATAATATTGTAATAAATCATAATATGATTTTTTTTTTTTAAATCTCTCGGCAGGGGCGATTGTCCCTGTGGCCCCTTCAAATACGCCGCTGCTTTGAAAAACTTTTCTAGAACGGTTAAAAAAAAAAAAAAAAAAATCGCTAAAAAGTTAGAATGTGTATGAATATGCTCTTCTAATCAGTAAAAATATGTGAAAAATACAATTCGGCATTTAGATTCTTTGTATCTGGAATGGCATTTCTATTTGACCCTGCAACGTATTTAACTGTTCAAAAATTATCAAAAAAAAAAACTTAAAATACTTATTATACTATGTATACATACAGTGGCGTGCCCAGGAATTTTCAATGGTGGGGGGGATGTTATAAGTAAACAGTAATAATACATTTAAAATTTTAACGAATTGTCATGGTAATACCAAAAACTCAAATGTTTATGTTTCAAGCTCTCCAAAATCGTTTCTAGTTTATAATTATGTACATTTATAAATTGTTCTATAATTAAAATTAATTTAAATTATATAACACACTAATACCAAGTCGTTCAATTGATATAACATAATATGTTATGTATTGTGAATATTTATATTGTCATAAGTAATAACTTTTCGCTAATAACTAATGAAAAGTATTAAGTAATGTCTCTAAAACTGCAGCTCTTATAACTAATAAAATTGTTTTCTGTAAGTCGGCAAAAAAGACAATGGGGCTAGGGATATAACCCCTAACCTCCCCCCCCCCACCTGAGCACGCCACTGTATACACACACACACAGTGGCGTATTTGAGGGGGGGGCGATAGGGGCAATCGCCCCCGAGAGATTTAAAAAAATTATATTATTTTATATTATATTGGCTGAGATAAAAAATGGGGCAAGATCGCCTAACGGGTTTGGCATTGCTTAATATTCACCATACTATAACATTAAATGTATAGATGATGTAATTGATACATTTGCTAATATAGTAAAAAAAGAAATATAGACTTAGTTTTGTAAATTAAATAAATAAAATGTGTTTTGTTCAATAATTATATTCCTACATATAATTTTTTTTTATTGGTAGGAAGGGGGGGAGTTCTTTTACCATCGCCCCCCTGAGGTTAAGTCTCAAATACGCCACTGCACACACATAACACGGACATAAAACATTGTATCGGAGAATTCGGAGGCGGCGGTCGTGTGTCTCTAACCAAACGGATCTCTAAACGGATAGGACGTCACGCGCCATAAATATCGTTTAATATTGTAATATTATTATCGTGCCCCGCGTGTAAACGCACACACACACACACACACACGTCACACGCGTCCGAACACAACGCCGCGGTTGGTCGTCGGCGCCGCGCGACGCCGTGTAACAAACGTATTCGACCTGCCGCCGTAAACGTCGTTATTAATTAATTGATATCCCCCACTGGTTCGCGCGCGCCCGTGCACGGGATCACGCCGCGCGCACTTAATAGCTACCATAGGACGGGGATAGTTTTTGTAGTGTTTTGACTGCGTTCTTTCGCCCCTTTGACACGGGCGGTATAGGTAACGTGACCATAATTTTTTTACTCAAACCGGGACACGTGTAAATTTTAATAGGAAAACCATAATAATTTTTGCGTAAAACGACAACACTATATAGAAATATAGTAAAACACAGTGCGTGTTTAAATTTTATTAAATTTTTTTTAGAATACCTACCGTGTACATTAAACATATCGTTTTTGGTTGTGATGAATAAATACGCGCTTTTTTTTTTAGTGGAATAAAATGCCACAGATCGCCTTTTTTTCAAAGCTGGACATTTTTGGATTCTTTGGGGACAGCGGGACGCAAAGCTCGAAAGCGGGACGTATGGTCACGTTAAGTATAGGCCGGTTCCACTACGGTAGACGCTATTTAAACAAGGTGGTTACTCGCCGTTTGTTTTAGTCGTTTATTATAACCTTCCAGCTGTCCTTCTCGATTCGCCCGACGAATTGCGCGAAAAAAGTACTTCCCGTTCTTGGGTACTTGTATTATTTTTTTTATTACCGCGTATAAGATAGCAGCTCATCTGGACGTCCTACCGTTTCCCATCGACGAGCGTTCCTCGGTTTATCTGTTCACTTTTTTCACTCTATCCGACTTACAGTTTCTAGTGCATTTCTTTCTCGGATATTAGTTTTACGAACCGCGTTTCACGTCCGTAAAATGCTCCAGACAGACGTTCAGGCGTAATTTCTCTCGAATGTGAATAGTTTGGCTTTTTTTTTTTTTTTTGCCCAAGGCAGCCTTTGCCTACGCGTCACACGCGTTTCATTTCTCGGACGTATAACATCCCATCCATCGCGATCGTGCTTCCTAGATGCGTAGAAATTCGTCCACCCGATCGACCATCGTGATTATAAATCCGCTACTCTATTTCACGGCTTTCTGGCCGAAAACCAACATACCTTATTGTTTATTTTCATCTGGAATGTTTTGAGCGTATCCCCCGTTTCGTCGTCTATAGCACGTTGTATGTATATATATATATACGCTCCTTTACTCTCGGTTAGCATTACAAAATCGTATGCCAAACTTATCACGGTGGTGATATTTTCTCTTAAGATTATTATTTTAATAGACTAAATTATTATTGTAAGACAAAATTTAGTTTCCTGGAAGACTGCGCCATCATATCAACCACTTTATCGGGTGATATAGGTGTTGTCCTATGAACAGCCAACATGGCAAGTCCATTCAGTCGCTTCTACATTTAAAAAAAAATTTGTAAATAAAAACATATTAAAATGTACTTATCAATTTATACACACTCGACCCATAGAATTTTTCAAATAAGTTTTTAATCGTTTCAGTGTCGAAAAAATTTCTCCGTGGTAGCTGTTGAAACTGGCAATGTGCAAAGAATTTAAAGTAATTTATGAATATTAGGAAAAATGTGTTTATCACATAATGAAAGTGCGTCGATAGCAGTCTTGGGGATTGAATTAAGTCTTTTTGTTTTCCACAACTTTAATTCTGCTGTAGCTGTTGAAATATTACGGTCTTTATTTTTATTACCAATGATGAATAAAATTGTAAAATTTGTTTAAAAGCATCTTGTTCTTCAGATGACAAACAATAATTATAGTAGTAAATAAACATTCAAAGCCTATGGAATTAAATGATATACAATACTAAAATAGAAATGTCAGATTTACTATAAAAAAAACTTCTTTGCGAGCCAGAAATCTTAATTTCAGTTGTGAAATAAAATAATCAATATACGGTACAAAGACTGGAATTCTGTAAAATAATCTTCCAATCATTGATTTTGATCATTGAAGTTGTGATCGATCGATGTTTCTGCTTATTAGTAATTCATTTTCTTTGAACGCATGAAATAAAAAAATAATATTTTGTACAATAATTTATTATTATTAACATAATATAAAAAGTTATTACCTCCGTTGAGCGGCGGCGGATTAAGCGATTTGCCGCCCACAAGCAGAAGGAAATTTGCCGCCCCTTCATTTTCATAAGTGTTTTTCTAACCAGCAAAATGTATTATTTAGCAAAATATATTATTAATTAAATTATTATTTATTATTTAAAAATATATGAAACAGTTTGACATCAAAACATAAATATGTATATGTTATTAAAAAAGTTTTCTTTGCCGCCCCTAAAATTTCGCCGCTCCAATCGCCTGCTTGTTCTGCTTGTAGGGAAACTTGACGCTGCCGTTGAGCTATATATAATTTGAAAATTTTCCTCTACATTTTCTCTGATATTTTTTAGAGAAGTAATTGTATCTTGTGCAAGTTGTACGGCATACCTGAGGTCAATTCATTGACCAGTTATAAACCACAATGTGTGAATGGTGTAAAAACCATCTTTATGGTCTGTTGGTCTGTGTCTAAATTATTATTACTCTGAAATCTGTGCCCTATGGCAAAAGCCTTTTTTTTTGCCCACGAGGAGGATATGACCTCCATATCCCCCGTAGATCCGCCACTGTGACATATTGACATTTAACAATATGCTTGCGTGTTTTTTTTTTGTCCATAAGCACTTTTCGCGTAGTGGTAGTGCTCGGATGATTGTTGGCGCACGTTAGACAGGTGCCTGCTCCAGGAAGGAAGGAATTGAAAACTTCTATTTTATCAGTAATAGAGAAATGAGAAATAAATTTTATTGTGGTGTAGTTCGCAACGATTCTGTGACAATTACATGTAATTAGGTATTATTATTATTATTTGAAATTGCTTCCATTATTAATTCCCAGTTTAATAATAGTACAGTTAATTGATCAATAACAGTATTATGTTCAAGATGACACAAGCTCTTGTTTACAATTACGCATAGTGTTGATATAAAACATAATTATGACGCTCTATAGTCTGTACCATAGAATCCCATGGATCGATACAAAATAAATTGTGATAAGACAAATATATAATATATTCTGTAAATAAATTTTGTCCTCGGGTATTTATCATTTGGATAATCTGACCTAGTGACGTCTTGTTTGCTGTTCAACATTAATTTTTGACGATTCAGCCAGTGAATGCGTGATATCGGCAGAAAGAATTTTTTCAACTCTTACGAGGGTTAAAACGTGGCTGCGATCAAGAAGTATAACCGAAGATAGACTGTCTAATTTGTCTTTGGACATTGGACATAAAAATATTTTTGTTCGGCAAATAAAAAAGAATAATAGAATAGTAAAATCTGTAGTTTGAAGAGGCGTTTTTTTTTTTTGAAATCTAAGGTATTTGGAAGTCAAGGCGCCTGTCTCCGAATAAGTTCCCGAAGGCGCGCCTGTCGGTAGACAATTATTGTTTCTAGTTGGCACTTTATGGGACAGGTTTTTCGATTTTTTTTTTTTTTACCGGTAATTTCCTTAAGCGTGAGAAAAAACAGACGCCTACGGATTGCATCCCAGTTGCCGAATTGGTTGCCGAGCATTTCACAAGTATACATATAACTAACAACAATTTCCTTCTTTTGTAATCCTTTTAGAGGGCTGTCTAAAATACACAGGTTTTTGTCAATTATAATCGTAAATTAATTCATAATAATAATATTGAAAAAAACATTTGTATATATATTTACAAAAATCTTTTTTTGATAAATTCCAGATTTGATTTTTTTGTCTTTTTCAATTGGTCTATTTTGATATTTTCTAAATATGATTTTTTTTTTTTTACTATAACGGTTCTTCTCGATTTTCGTTGTTTTATATGTGTTTCACATTGGATCTTTTTTAGTTTTTCACTTAGTAGAAAAAAAAGTAAAAAAAAAAATAATGAAAATGAAATAAATTTTCAATTAAGCTTTCCATAATATAATGGCTCGAAACGGCGGAACACCCGCGTATTCGTTTTGGTCAGTTTTTTTTTTTTTAAGAGCTTAAAATGTAACACGTGCATATATACATACATACAAACATAATTAATGTATACGTTAACAATATAATTCATCGTTAATTAAGTTTTCAAATTTAAAACAAATAATAGAACTCTAAAATGTCTGCGTATACGTATAACTCGCTGGAGCCGATATCCACGGTACCCACGACTGTCACATATTATCCGTAGACTTATATAATGTTATAAACGTGGATATATATATATATATATAAAATTAATACATT
Organism: Slavum lentiscoides; assembly: GCA_032441835.1. NCBI lineage: Eukaryota > Metazoa > Arthropoda > Insecta > Hemiptera > Aphididae > Slavum > Slavum lentiscoides. The sequence goes on along the minus strand of CM063712.1, from coordinate 7,849,875 downwards.
ATGATGAACGTTGACTCGTGGCCGGATTAAGCTACATGGACTAAACAGGCCTAAGACTTGGACCTTTGATTTTTTTTCGGTTCCAAAATTTGATTATCGTTGTATACTTTAATAAATATAACAGAAAATTTTCCTAATGCCGATGGGGTTTTCAAACGATACGTTTTTAAAGTACAGTAGTACGGAGATCGATCGTTCGAAGATTAAAAAGTGTTTAACGTGTTTAGTACGTCGCGAGAGTTCTCTTCGTCTTACTCAACTATTCATATTGTGGCAGTGGCGTAGCCAGGAAGGGGGCTGATGGGGCTGCAGCCTCCCTCCCCCCGAAATGAATAAATAATCCGTTTTTTTTTTAGTGGGTACCGTCTATACATCTTAATAATTAACATATAAATTAATTAATTATCAGCCTCAGCCCCACCTCCCCAAATGAAAATTCTGGATACACCACTGTACTGTAATGAAAAGCGAAGTGTAGTAAAATCACTAGGTTTTGTGTGTATTCAGTACTGTGCATGATTTTTAAAAAAAAACGTTTTTACGCGTTTAGTAGAACTCTTATAAATTACATTTTTTTTTCCATTACGATTTAATTTGATTTTACAATACTATTTTTAATGAAAAAAAAATGAATTTCTTCCGTTTGATCGATTTTTTTTTTTATTTTCAATAAACGATTTAAATATAAGGGAAAAAGTTTGATATCACGATAGTAATAATAATAACGTTAAATTTCGCGCACAGCGGTACATACGTTTTTGTGATTAAAAACTGGAAAAAAAAAATAAGCCGTTTAATTTTTAAATGCCCGTTTCCACGTGTTGATCCGGATCAGTGTTAACGATAATAATAGTATAAATTTTATAGTATAATATTTATAGTACGAAGAATTAGTGTCTATTACACGGGCCACATTGTGTATATGTTAAACGTGTATAACGCGATATATAGTAATATTAATTATCGACAATTATTCATTAACCGTGTATAATATTATAATATGTTACGATATTCGGCGTGGTCGGTTTAAATAATAATTTTGGTTTATACGCGCGCGCGCACGGAGGGGCGCCCCGGCCGGATCGCGCTCTCTGTCTCTCTCTCTCTCTCTCATACTAGGTACTACTACTACTACTCTTGGCGTTTCTCTCTCCGTCTTAACAGCAAACAATAATCGTCGTAATACTACTATTTATACTCGACACACATAATGCGTAATACGTATTTATTGTATTTGTATGTAAGTGGTAATAAGTCTCGTGCGACTGCCGCCACGGCGCGGATGCTGTACCGCTGGATATCCACGTGATATCCCACGAAAGCACGTAATAATAATAATAATAATATATTAAAAGAGGAGGCGTCAGATAAACGACGAGACGCAGACACCCCTTGCTGCTGCTGCTGCTGCTGCGGTGTACACAAGCGTATTATCGTGTAAATCAACGGATGATACCACACCACAGCACCAGACGGTTTTTTCATATTTCATCACGGCGCGACAAAGCGTCTGATTCTACAGTACTTATAGAGATTTAAAAAAAAATAAATAAATCTCCGCTCGGGCCATACATCTATTTTCAAAATGCGCGTGCAAACAAAAATATGTCCTAAAAACAGTAAAAAAAAAAAAAATAGCGACGAAAAAAATCGTTCTAATTATTATGAATTATATTACAATAGTCGCGGAAATAATTTATTAATACCACCTGGAAACCCGCAGATTATAATATTATTATCTGATGGAATGGCGACGTGGATGATTTTTGAAAAACACGAAATAATTTTGATTTTAACGCGTGGAAAAAAAAAAATAATATAGAATTTTTGATACTTGGAATCCTTGGTGCTTAAGTTGAATTTACACATCTATTTTCATCCGTATTCAATAATAATAATTAGCTGCGGTAACCGAGCTCTGCAATAATATACAGCTCGTTGCAGAATTTTGAATTGCGTTTATAATGTATTATTATCGTAGTAATATATTAGTGATGTTACGAACACTCAGATTTTTTAAGTCGAACCCGAACCACGTCGAATTATTCAATTTTTTATTCGAATCCGAACGGGACTTCGTTTGAAAGTCAAAAAAAAAAATTTGAAGAATTAATTTTTGAAATATTTAAAACACCCAAGTACCCAGTAGATTTAAAAGTAAATTCAGTTAGTTAATAATTCATAAAATAAATAACAATATAGGTATTTAACTATAATAGTTATAGGCAGGTAATTAGTACCTACTACTACATTATATATACCTTATTGATTTACATATACGTAATAATTTTACAAATTTTGCAGTCAATTTACGTTGGGTATTAAAAAACGACAAAACAATCTTTGTTTTTGAATTTTAATGCTACGAATATTGGTTTATGGACGAATAATGTGTATTTTAAATTTTCCGAATTCACTTTCGACACCGAAATCAGTCGGGATAATATATTAAAACTTTGTGTTGAACTATTGTTGTTACTGCGGATTGGGAGAAAAAATTTCCATTTAAAAAATAGAACAAACTGTATTTTATTTATTTAAACCTTTATTGATTTTTTTTTCGACAAATTCCGTTTTCAAATTTCGATATTCGAATCGAACTATTCTGTTCGAATAGTTCCAATTACGAGTTAATTAACAGTCCGTAATATCACAATATTATTGCGTTAGACACTGGGGATGCTGCACAGAGGCGTAATTTGGGCGTAACATAGGAGGATCAGTATTTTGTCATAAGAACAAACGTAAAAGAATTTCTAAAGTAAATTTATATTAATTAAAATAGATACAATATTAATAAATTATAGTTCTATTATTCTTGGCTTTAGAACCGTTTCACTGAATACATATCCTCGAGATGTATCATCGATGGCACATTTTTATGAACTGCCAAGCGTAGACAATCCGTTCAATCGATTCTAACGAACATGACATTTATTTAGTACTAAGGCTCGTCAGCTTCTCCAAAACCGTATCACGTTCTCGTATTCGCCGCCGTCTGTTGACATAATATACAAACGCACATCGTTCACGCGGTCCGTTTTTCGACCGAATTTTTAACAGCGCCGGATGATTTTTGGTCATCTGAAAGTAGGTACAAATCTGATCAAAAACACTTATATTTTGTTTCAAAATTTCATCCCACTAATAAACAAAAAAAAAAAGGCCAATGGCTAGCTGATGCTGCAGGGACTAACGTATATATTTTTCTCGTTACTCAATCAATTTTACCACGACGATGATGTAGTGAAGTGCCTAATTACTGTGTTGTGTAAAATTTATTGTACCTAACTGGAAACATTTGAACGTTCTTGCCATAGCAGCGTTGTCATTGTACGGCGTGAAATATTTAACTTGTTGCCGTTTTATCGTAAAACGATTATCGTATTATATGGTAACATAACGCGTGTTTTTTTGGTCTTTGGAATAATAATCGCACGCGGAATGATTGACGACGACTTGTCAAACAATGCATTTTTTTTATTGTGCGCGTTATGAAATCGGATAATACGTTTGGACGTTGAACAACGACGACGTTACATTAACATTTTTTTTTTTTTTAAGGAAAACTTTTAATCGATCGATTCCCCCGCCGCCACTGCAGCAGTGCCAGTGCGATATTAGTCATTATATAAAATATTGTTGTTTATATACTTTTTTTTTTGTTACCAAACGAAAACAAATAAATAGCCCGCCGATAAGAAAATTGTTAAAAATAACGCGTGAGAATATATTAATATATTATAAATATAGTGTTTAGACGTGTACGGTGAATAAAAGTAGCGCGACGAAAGAGAACCTCCGCCATAAACATAAATAATTTCATTCGGTGTACGTAATATAATACACGTGTATGGTAGTGTACACGTTCCTAGTAATTATAAATTTAAAATCTTTTTTCTACGTTTTTTAATGGTATACGTATATAATAACTTGTTTTCACCGAGGTAAAACACATTTTATATATTTATTTACACAGTTTAATCGGAATAATTTTATTGACGCGCTTAATTTTCCATATTTTATCGTACGCGTTTGTAAAACACTCCAACTCGCGGGACAACATTAAGATAATGAAACGTCTAAAACCTTTTTTTCCCGGTACCTACGCTCGCGCGATTCGTTTCTAATACAACTTTACACAACATAGCACTTTTCTTAGGAGGAACAAAAAAAAAAAAACAGTTGTCGTAAGAATTATTACTTATTATGGTATGCGCGTTTTCCAAATAACAATATCTTAAAGACAACGACGCGCCGTGATAAGTATGCCGCGACACGCCTATAATTTTTTTTTTGTATATTGTCGGTACGAGGACGAGCAGTGTTTTAAGATTTTGTCGAGGGGGAGATGTTGGTTTTGAAAATTACTGCTTACCTCGGGCGTTCAAAACAATATTCTACCGTTGCAGTCATTCGTCGAACACATTTTCCCTATTAGAAAACGTATCACTTAAAACTTAATACGCTTTGGATATTTTTTTATACGCTTTTATGGTGTTCATTTTAATGAAAATTCTAATTTACTGGTTTTTTTTTTATCAGTCCATTCGATCTGCACTAAAAATGAAAATTGCAATCATTATTACTTAATAGATTATAAGTGTATTAGTTTTATTTAACCTCTTTCGTCGTCATATACCTACCTATAGTGTTCCTTAGATATTTTTCGACTCGTTTTAACACGTGAAAACGTCCGTTCGGGTGTAGGAGTAGAGACACGGCTCCAGGTAACTTGCACAATATACTTTAAAGAGGAAATGTTTCAACGGTTTCTTTGAATAATTTTGTTCTCCACGTTGTAAGCGTTCTATCGTCAACCAGGGCCGGATTGGTGGCCCATCGGGATACCGGGAAACTTCCCGGTGGCCCGGTATCCTTGAGGGCTGCTACGGCCGCAAACAATTTTGCTATAAATCGAGAGGAATTTTTAAATTTTAAATTGTATTGATACAAACGGAATCATTGATAAGTTAAAAAATAAAAGCGCATTATTCAATAAAGGACTCTAGGTATTAAATTGTTTTGCTATATTATTATTTATGTGCAAATTTTATTGTAATAAATATAAAAGTCGGTGAACAAAATCGTGATTTTTAAAATCGTATATGGGGGGTGGGGGTTGAACCGTAGATTACCTTAAAAAAAAAAAACACGTGTAATATTTGCTTTTATGTATACAATTAGATATTATTATAATACAGAAGAGGGCTGGTCCAAATAAATAATTTTCCCGGACCGAAAATCCGTCCCCCTGTCGTCAACGATCGTTTTCCTGTACGCGGTTATACGAGTGCGCGACAAAACAGTTAATAACTTGATTTTCATAAAATAAAAAGTGTTAAAGAAAGTTTTTCAAAATGTCCGGGGTGCTGGAAGGGGAGATACATATATCTCTCTAATAATCTCCTCTTCCTCCTTCCTAAAACACGCCGCTACGCAGGACGAGTGTGCAACGCGTGAGTGTGTATATATACCTAATATTATTTCTATGCTGTTCGCGGTGCTTTTGAACGGGAAAAACGGTATAATCACCGGTTTGTTTGAAAAAAAGAAAAAATCCGTATACTTATTCCGATCATTAGTCACATTCGTTTTTTGATCGGATTACTACTCCACGCTCGTGACGTTTTATACGTATATAAAATACGATATTATTATTATATTCCGTTCCCCCGAACGTTTCTTCAGAACGTTATATCCCCGTTTATTATATAATACTGCACACCATCGCACATAAAATATAAAATACGGACATGTATTTTACGTTTATCTTAAAACGCGCGCCAGCTATTGTTGTCGGCGCGTTGATGACCGCTAGCGCGCGCGCCGCGGAACGACGACAACGATATCGGTAGAACGGTATCGTTTAAAGTTATGTGTGTCCGAAGAGAAAATCGTTCGAATACACGAGGGGAGAATATAAATTGATGGTGGCGGCTTTAATACTTTTCTTTTTTTTTTTTTTTACACACCGGTACCGCCGGTAGTGTAGGTACTGGTGGCATCCGACGACGACGACGACAAACTCTCGTGTATATTGTGTAGAAATATATATATATAATAATAATAATAATAATAATATACGAACGCCGCGTATAATATTATAAATTTGTCGACAGCGCGTCGTATCTTTTTTTTCCCATTTTTATTATTGTATTTTCGACGGCGCGCGTTTTAATATAAATCCTGCGGTTTATACCGGGAGGGGGGGGGGGAGATGGAGCAATACTACGCCGTTGTCGTAAACGAGCGCGCGGATAAACGTCGTCATAACCGTTACCGCGGTACTGCCGGCGGCGGTGTATACCGAGCAACAATTTCACGTATTTTTTTTTTTTTTTGGAACGCCTTCTGGATTTTTCTATTATTTTTCCACAAAGCCCGTGTAATTCGATCGGGTGTAATCGTGAATAACCTCGGCGACGTGACGTGGATTTCGAGAGAGGAGGAGAAGAAGAAAACGATTTCTTAAAGAATCTAAATAAATACGCGGTGACGTATATATATATATAATACGCTATTACGCGGCATAGTTTGTTTTTTTTCAATTTCGGTGGTCCCAAAGTAGATAAAAAAAAAAAAACATTATTATATACTTGCCCATTCCCGTACAGACGTTTATATGCGCCTCGGGCGTATTAATTACTATATGTACGTCTTTTTGTTTTACCCCCCCAAAAAAAACTATACTTAATGTAAAAATTTAAATAATATACCGTTTGTAAAAGAAATTATACGGAACGTGTTAAGAGGACGATACACACACACACACACACACACACGGGCGTCCGTTGTCTTTCGGGCAATAATATACTTTCGTAATTCAAACCCTACAACGAAACGTTAACACCTTCAAATACACTGTTTTTCTGTGTTATTATTAATTTGTCAATACGATTATTTCGCAAAACGCGCATAACTCAACATCTCTTTCAAACGGTTTGTTCGTTTAAAATTACACAGCATTTGGTGGATTGCGAAATGATGTTTCCGCGCTGTTATTGACCGTATAACCGCAGCCGCAGTGGCGTCATTTCAGTTTTCGAAAGGGGGAGACAAAAGGTTTAACCGGCCCATTTGACTATTTTCCTGCACTTACATTTAGCTCAATACGATTTCTGTTTTACATAATTTTGATATTTTCGTTATCGCGGGCACGAATCGCCCGATATTTTTTATTATTTATTTGGGGCGGGGGGGGGGAGGAAATTCATTACTTTGTCAACTATGATAAATGACTATATAGTTCATATGAGATTCAAGTTCTGAAGTTTCCCTTGTAACGTTAAACATGATAGAAATGACGTTTTGTGACCAGTTCTAAGCATTTTGTTCGGTTTTTTCTCTCTTTCTCGCCGTCTTGGTCACACAATTTTAGCTTTTTTCGTTTTTTAGTTGTTTACACTTGCCACTCACAAATTATATATACATAAAACATACGTTCGAAACGTTAAAGAACGGCTAAACAAATTTGTTAATCGTAAAATTGTAAATCGTCAAACGTACATCGTATATTCTTTGAATTAACGTTATAATAATTTGCGCGCTGCCATTAGGTAACTATAACCATGTTTATCGAAAAAAATCCAGAACTGCGGGCAAGTTGTAACCACGAATTAATCGCCTTTAAATCGTGGTTATAACCTGCATACTTTTTAATTTTATTAGTAATTCAATATATTAATCCACTATTTGTCACGCGATTTGTTATTACTCGTAACTCGTTAGTCATTACCACAGATTTGGTTGGAATAACTGTTACGTTTCCATCATGTCGGCCCACTGTTAACAAGGGGGGTGGGGGGCAAATGCCCACCATGCCCCCCACCAAATGACGCCACTGGCCTCCCCCTGTTGAAAAAATCTTTGTTGCGTGCGCAGCTTCCTCTATTATTAATGTTGGCCGGTTTCGTTCGTACTAGGCTGCGTATTCTTTCTCTTCTTTTTTTCCACACGTATTTCTCGTGTTTTTTTTTTGTTTAATTATACACGAAAACTGCGCGTCGTTTAATTTTGTACAATTTTTTTTTTCTTCCGTAATACGTATACCGATAAATAGGAAGATATTATTCGGGCGAGTCGCGAAGTATATATACGTATATAAAAAAAAAACATACTATTTAAAATTAAAATAGCCGAGTGCGCCGAAATTCGTGTGTCGCTTATCGGATTCGTTTTATCTCGAGACGCAATATTCTTGTACGGCACATAAACAAAAAAAAAAAAAACTTAAAAAGTGTGCGTGCGTGTGAACGACGATGGACGAGCACCCGGTGTAACGTTGTCGCGGCGGAGCAACAGCATCAGCACCAGTCAGAGTCGGGGTCCGGTGTGTACACGTCTGCCGCGCGTCGGTGTCAATTTTATTAAAAATTCCTTAACCCCGTTTCGAGATGGGAACAATACTTTTGGGTGCAGATAACGTACGAGTGTTTTATTATTTCCCCCCGTGTGTGTATACATTCAAACGCGTGTTATAACGACGATGGGAGTCGCACGTATACACAAACCGTTCCTATAACCGCCGCCGAACCGGTTACCACAACACGGAATATGTGTGTACACACACTATTTTTCCGACCGCGGCCTTATAACGTATGCGTTTAATATTCTAATCGATTTCGAACAGGCGCCTCCTTTTTTCTTTTTTTTTTTTATATACCGGCCTATACCGACAATTATTTTTTTATTATTCTCTCGCGGCGTACGCTGTTGTGTATCGTATTGTGTATATACGATCGCCCCCGACGCCGCCGTGTACATTCGTTTATAAATATTATTATTACTGCAGCAGTATTATGTGGATATAGTCGTTAAAGAACTCGGAAGGATTGAATAATAACGGGGGGGGGAGGGACCGTCGTTTGTTATAGTGTCTTAACAGAGTTCCTCCTACGACACTATAGTATTTTTTACGACGCGGACGTTTTTTTTTTTTTTGGTCGTCTCATGTACTTATTATAATATATCGAAGGGATTGAATTGCGTTGGCCTATTATACCCCCCCACTGCGTTATACAAAATAACGTATTATATAAATAATAGTTTAAAATTCGTGTTCTGTACATTTCGATTGACGATATTTATTGTTTAGGATTTTTATTTCACGCGAATGTGTGTGTTTATATTGCTTAATTAACGAGAATCGGTCACAATTTTGCGGCGGTCCTTGTTTGTAAACGTATAATAACGTAAGTTATTGCTAATACGTTATCGAGTTGTTTTCTATATTATTATTATTATTTTTTTTTTTCTCCGTTATTTGTACAAATACTTAATCCGACAACAATCGTTGAAAAGCTTGAATTATACGTATACTTAACACATTTATCGTACGAATATATGAATATATAATTTATTTGGCTGACGTCTTATTATTTTTAAACCACGTATACGTTTAGAGGATACAGTGGCGTTAATGATCCGCGCTGTTAAATACTTAAATCTCGTATACACGTGAATAATAAAACGTAAATTCTACCTATCCTTAAATTTATTTATTTTTACTATGAATTTTACGTCATAGCTGGCATTATTTCAGCAGACAAATCTGTGCGGTAACGTACGATCGTGTATAACGAATTTAAAAAAAAAAATTGTCGGTCGCTAGACACTAGAATAACGCGCGTATGTTCGCGCATACAGTCGAATGGTTTTTTTTTTTGCTTTAATCGCTCTCTCGGTAAAAAGTTCTATTTTTGAGTTTTGTTACAGTCTTAAGCGGCCCTTGCACGATCAATAATATTGAGTCAATTAAAATTGTGTCAATATTTTGTGCAATATTCGTTTCCCCTAAACCTGTCAATATTATTGCCCGATATTCGGTTGAAAAATAATCGTAGGCTATATAGTAACGTTTCATAAGCATCATTTTTTTTTTTTTTTTGTTTCGATCGGAATAATCGTTAGATTTCACTTTCCAAAGTAGCGGCAGATCCCTATACTACTGAATACGTTTGATAAAATAAATGCGCGTTCGTCCGTTTCGGTTGACATACATAATTTTTATGCTTGTGTATAGAAAAATTATATAGTGGAAATCAATAGAATGAAAAATGTGTAAACCTTTACAATACACAGTTCACAAGTAGTGACACAACACAACACAACACGTGTTGTTTCACATTCAAACCGATAACATGTGTACTAAATATTGCGTAATTTTGCATAATATCATATTCAAACGTACAATAATATTGTGTGTCGTGCAATAAATTTTCATCCCTGTTGTTTGACTTCTTCAATATATTATACAATCCTTCAATATCTATACTAGACTGTCAATATCAATTATTGCGCAATATTATTGATAGTGTAGGGTCCGCTTTAGTGGACGTTCGATACGTTAAAGATTATAATATGTAAAATCGTAAAAAAGTCGCCTGTTAGACACTGTATATTATACGATTGCAGTTTATATGTGAAAAAAAATTAATATGCACGATACGCTAATTTACTGTTGTTTGTCTCGGATGTTTATTATGTTATTATTGTACGGGTTACCCATGAGGATGGAAAAAAGGAAAACAAAAACTGTCCCGAATTACGTGCATTGTGCAGCGATCGATTTACGCGTTTTAATATTAGACAGTTTAATACGAGTCGTTGGAATTTCGATAACATTATTACGATTTTGTCGGATCGTCAGAAAAAAGAAAGAAAAAAAAAAATTATTTCTTTGGCGCCGCTTTATCGCGTTAATTTAGTATTTTTAACCGCGCACTTAATCGTTTCGTAATCGCTACAGAATATTTGTATATACATATATACATATTACGTTTATGCGAAACGTGTCACATGTACGTATATTATAATGGGCAGAGTTTTTTTTTTTTTTACTTGTACTCGTTGTAACAGCAAAATTTGTTTGATTTCGATTTTTTCCCCTTTTTTTTTTTCGTTTCAGTTATCCTGCAAAGAGCTTCGGTGAACATGGGACAGCTGAAAATCCAAGGCGTGGCAACTTGTATGTACTTGTGCATGGACGCCTGTGGCTTACTGTACGGCTCGGTAAGGAACACACATACGTTTTTTTTTTGTATTTTTCGGTGATAGAATATCGTCGAATTTTATCGTGATATATTTTTTTTTTTCTGTACTTTTACAAACTGGCTAATAACACGCGCGCGTATATGAATATATGATAAGTTTAATACGTATATCATATTATATATACATATACAGCCGAGTGTGGCTTGTGGACGTGTGGAAATATTTTTTTTTTTACTTTCGTACGTGTAACGTACACGACGACGATAAAACGATATTGGTTTACGCATGGATATTACGAAGCGATAAAAGGAATTCGCGTATTTTCATAGTATACGCAGTGGCGTGCTCAGGGGGGCAGGAGGTTAGGGGTTATATCCCTCCCCCGTTGACTTTTTTGCCGACGTACAGAAAACGACTTATTAGTTATAAGAGCTGATTTAGAAGCATGATGTGATGTGTATTGAATTTCAAAATATATTATTATTGGACTTAATTTAACAAAATATTCTATATTTTTATATTGTTGCAAAGTATTTTATATACATATATTTTAACATATACCTACTCTAAAGCGTAATAAAATGATATATATATTTTCCTAATAATTCTGGTTTATAAATTATTTTTATTTAAAAAATACTGTAACGGTTTGAATTTTAAAATGTTCAATAAAGATGACGAATAGGCAGTTTAAATGAGATACAGGTTCAACCCCCCTGAAATTAATTTCTATATACGCTATTGGATACACATATCACAGTTAAAACTGTACAAATGTTAAATATATATATATTTGTGTTCTAATGGCTATATTTTTAATATGCATATTCTTTCAGTACCTATTTATTACTTTATTCAGTATAGCTGTCACTTATTATACAGTGATGCCACACATATACTAATACCTAGTTAATAAATTAGTATTGACCTTTACTGCTTTTTAAATTAATTGCAGCTTACTTACGAAAATATTTTTGCTTTTACATATTTTTTTATTATAAAACAATTACAAAGTTAAGCATGGAAACTTTGTCTAAACATTTGATAGCTGTTTAAAGCTATTGAGTAAATGTATGTTAATCTAGTTTTTTTTTTTTTTTTTCGTTCATTTTTGCAATAAATTTTTTCGTTTTAATGGTGTTATGTTAATTGAAAAATTTGGTATTAGTGCCGTGTTATAATTTAAATTCATTTTAATTATAGCACAATTTACTAATGTAAACAATTATAAGCTAGAAACGATTTTGGAGAGCTTGGAGCATAAACACATAAGCTTTTGGTATTACCATGACAATTCATTAAAATGTATTTTTACTATTCACTTATAATATCCTCCCCCCCCATTGAAAATTTCTGGGCACGCCACTGAGTATACGTAATATTATAGTGTGCTTTTTTTAAACAACTTGACAATATTCCCCGCTATAGTCATCGTGTAATTAGCCGTTATTTTTTTACTGGTACGAAACACACGTTAAATTCATCGTAAATCAAAATTAAACTCTCTGGTAAATAGATCCGTTCTGGATAAACTGCCTACGGATATCGTGTGGATGCTATTGTAATAATGATTACACTCGTGCGCGGTTTTTTTTTTTCGGAGGCGTTACGTACGCGCTTTAATAGATCCGATCGACAAATTTTGTTTTTTTTTAATCTCGCTTTTATTTTGTCTCGCGCCAACAAAATTTTAAGAGTTTTTTTTTTTTTCATATATCGCGTGGGATTTCGAGAATGCGCGCGCGCGACCGGGACGACGTCTGTTCTCAATTCGCTTTGCAGCGAAAATGCCGTGTACGACAGTGATTTAGCACGTACACCACCGGTATTACACGAAATTCACGTGTCTCGTATCTGGTTTGCCTTAGTAGTCGGACTTAATTTCGAATGAGAAAATCGTTGTAAATCAAACCGTCGCGCGCGCAAAAAGCGGAAAGAAAAAAACGTGTCCAAAAGTGTGTATGATTTGCATTCTGGTCAGTGTCGGGTCGTGTAAGAAATGGAAGTACGTATACTCGACACTGCACGCGCAGCTGTATGAAAGTGTGTTCGTAAGGCCGAGAACGTTTTGACAGGTTAAACGCGTTTCGTTTTTTTATTTTCCCGTCTTTTTTTTTTTTTTATCGTTTCGGTTAGGAGAAGGGTGACAGAACGTAACAAAAAAACCAACACTCGTTTGTTCTCGAACACAACCGTCTATTATTTTGAGATATGATCCGGTCGGTAACCGTAAATGTAAAATTAAAAAAAAAAAAAAAAAATTCAAAATTTCCCGACTTATAATACTATTGACGACGACACGCGGTAGTCGTGTAATTTCTGTCGAAAGTACACGGTAATAATATGTAATAGTAAAAATAATATATTTGCGTACACTGTGCAAATCCGTTTTTTTATAATATACATAGTAGGTATGTTGTAGATAGTTTTGAAACGATCGCTGTAAAACACTGTGTAAACATAAAAATTGTTGTTGACTTGAAAAAAACTTGCCAGTTTTTTTTTTTATTTTTAATATTGTTGTTCGGTTTAATTTGAATTATTAAAACGATGCACTGGTTCGGCGATAACGACATGATGATGATGTACGGATAACAAATTATTAACCAAATGGAATTCGCCATGTCGTATATATATATATATGTAGGTAAGACGAATTCCGTTCGTATACGGTGGAAATACACCGGGGCTAGAGGTGTATAATATATTTTTATTACTTTGGAATATATTACGGTTATTATAACACGTTCTACACGAAATTAATGTAGTTTGTAGGTATATATATATATAAATATATAAAATAATCGTTCTTAAAAAAATATGGTACATATACAAATTACGCGCGTTTTTATGTTTATGGTGTATACATATAGGTGTAGAATATTTTCCAGAATAAATAACAACGAATTTTACCCGCGTTTTATTATTTCGTTTCGAAACGTAACACGGCTAGTAGTTATTATTATAATTATTATATTCGTATTTAACGCAGACAGTTACCGCGTTCAGTCTTCTGCTACTGGAGTATTTTGGTACAGCCGTATAATAATAATTTATTAACTATAGAATCATACATTTAGGAATAGTAAAAATTTAAAATTTTCAATATTTCGATTAAAGTCCTCTTTGACTCTCTCATAGTTTTTTGCTTTCAAGTTTAGAACGAGCTAGTATGCCACCACTTCCGTCAAAACAAAACTACACGTACTTTATTTGATTTTAATACGCCGTATATTATTAGATATAAATTAAATTAATTTTGACAAGGCGATACGTCTATCTTTTTTCTTCTATAATTAATATTATATCAGTAATGACTTTAGTGCGCGTAATCTAACTGAGTTGGTTTGTATCTCTTTCCACATTATAAAACTGACAGATATTCAAATCTGTCTTGTCCCCAGTGCTGCTGTACAATCTTGTAAATTATTTTAAAACGCGTATCGGTGTAAAACTATTCGAATACTATTTAAGACTTAAGTAGTATACGAATACGTAATTCAAAAACTTTTTAGGAGTGTTTTTGTATTTGAAACCAAATTCTTTATATCAAATAATTCAATATAAACGATTTTTTGAACCTTCATCACATAATATTTCGTTTATAGGAATTACGACTGTAAATAATGTCTTTCTTTTGGTCGGCGTCTTTAAATTCTGATTTGTTAAGCTCCCCTATCTCCCTCGACTACCTCCCTCAACTATATTCACCAGTCCAAAAAAAGCCAAGTTTATTATTTCTAATAACTTGCTTACACGCAAAAAACGGTTTCTGTTGGATTCGATAACCGTCCAATGAGTACTGCAGAGTAGTATTGGTGAACAAACGAATAAACGAGGTCGAATGTCGCGTCAGGACGACACGTTTGAAAAACTGGTATAAATACAAAAGTATTTGTTTTCAAGCTCGAAAGTTTTTCTGTGTATTATTATTATTATTTACTCGAATAATAATAATAATTTTATGTTATAACTTTATTATAAATAATTAAGTACTACGGAATAGTAAAAAAAAAAAAAAATAGTTTATTCAAATACTTTTACAGTCAAATACTCGGTTACGTATATAATATTAAATTCTTTCGGAAGTAGCGTCCGTTTTTGGTATTTAAAATGTTTTTTTAAAAGCGTCTTTTACGAGACTGCTGCTGCTGCTGCAAATTTTTAACAAATTTTTATGCGTTGCGTACGAAGCGAAAACGTGAAAGAACTCGTGGTCATTATCACTGGAAACTAATAACGGATTAGAGGGAAGGATACGATTTGAATTGGCGAAGCCTATGTGCTCCTTCAAGAAGCAGCCCACCTATGAATACGATACGATTGAATTGTCGCAGGCGCCTTTCGCCTCCGCCCCCCCATTGCTACGGCTCTGAGAATATTTTTCAAAATTATTTAAAATACTGTATTAAAATGCTTTCGAAAAGAAGCGTTCAAAAGTATTCGGAATACTAAGCGATTCTGATTTTTTCTAATCGTGTAATTTTTTTTTTTTTTAATACAAATCGCTGCAATCGTGTCACAGTGCAGTTTTGTACGCTGATATACACCGGACCACGACGAAATGGCAAATATCGTGTTTATCGATTATTTTTAACTCGTGTCAATTTCTCGTTGCGCAATATTTAACATTTAAACGGGGAGTAACGCGCGCGCATTTGATCCAATAACACACAGACGCTGCACGGTTACGGTGATCGACGGGGATTAATAATACGCCGCAGACACGTCCACATGGATCATTGTTTATAATTAGTACGACGGACGTTGAACTCTCGCGGTGATGACGCCAAATGACAACGACGGAGCCGATATTAAATATGCGCGCGTTACCGATCGCGCCCAACGGATATTTTGCAAACGCGCAATTTTTTATTTTTTTTTTGCATTTTTTTTTTTGGTTTCTCGCCGCGATTTATATATGATACACGTACGTATGATATAGCCACAGATATATATAATAACTAGATAGCGAACGGTGGTATAATAAACGTTATAAACAGTGTTCTTAATAGTAAGCACACTTGTGAATTTTTCCATATCCTGAGTCGTGTACGGATCCAGGCCAACTAACGTCAACACTAGTAAATATTTCTTTGGCATCACAAGTGGCTTGAACAATTAGAGTAGACTCACTTTTCTATTAATGTATTCATCTCTATAGAGTTTTGGTTTCAGTATCCCTATATGGGAACAATCGATTACACCAATTGCTGTCGGAAACTTATATTTCTTTTGCCATATTTGTTTTGCCTCCATTATTTCACTGTTGGTAGTTGAAACTTTATCCATTCATTTGATGAGCAATTATGCTGTCAACTACTGCATTCACAGTCCGAGATACCGTAGCTTGACTAACACCAAGTTCAGCACCAACACCTTTTGATAACCAGGATCACTGAGATAACGCAAAAACCTTCATTCTATGAACAGATGACAATGCACCTCCCGAGTTTCTTCATTTGTACCTAAAATCTGTCCGCAAGCCACTGTACATTTCTTTCTTCAAAACGGTATAAATCTTTAAAATCACGAACACGTGTAGGTAAACGTGGCTAGTAATGTTTAACATCCCTCACATGCACAACATCTACCATCGTGATGAGAATCGATAAAACAACCTTTCAGTACTGAAGTGAGTCCACTACTGAGCTAACTCAGCTTTTTTGAAGGATTTGCTTTTTATTTAAAGTAAAAGGTCAAGTTTATGTATACCTATTTACTTTTATGTAAGTATAAGGATATGCTTCTGCTCTACAAGTATAAGGTTCTGCTTAAAATTATTATGAATATAAGCAGAAGGATTTCCTTCATATTTTGCGAGTATAAGCATATCTTTTTCTTTATGAATACGGCTCAGTGTGTCAGTGACGGCCATTTGCCAACACGGCAATGTTTACATTTTATTATTGATAACAGTCATGACGTTCAAATTGAACGGTTCTGTTTTTAATGCGAATTGTAAAACGTGTTATTACACATTTTTTTTTTTTTAATTGTTATTATATTGTTATTAAAAATGGTATTTTCATGTTCGGCTCATGGTTGTTCAAATCGACAAAAAACTGGTTCGAATATCCATTTTTTTTCGTGAGTTAATATATTTCATTATGGTTTCATTGCTATAATATATATTTAATAATTATAACTATTACTATAGATTTCCATTGAAAAATCCGGAAAGAAATCAGCTTTGGTTGAAAGCAGTCGCTCGCAAAGGATTTGTTGCTAATAAATATAGTAAGCTGTGTAGTGTTCACTTTGAAAGAAATTGTTTTTCAATTTTATATAATTACATAAAAAAATAATATTGGCATCTACAATTCTACAGTACTTGATAATTGATGGTATAATAAAACTATTTATCAACGTTATCATTGTTCCTTATCAGTTATTATTTGTAAACATTGCCGTGTTTGCATATGGCGGATACTGACACACTATTTTTTCCCCATCGGGTATCTAGTTATTATATATATCTGTGGATATAGCCGAATTAAACGCCGACGTCTCGTTTTTTTTTTTTTAAACTATTACACTTCCGCCCATGATCGCATTTCAAAATATGTTGGCGCCCCCGGGCATATAATTTACGTATGCTCCCCCCCCCCAATTATCAGTATTACACTTATTTCATCCGTGACCGAGATTTTCTAATATTTTCTACACGTTTAGGCCCGATTTTACCAACTCTGTAGACCGCGATTAGTTTACCTTAATCGCGATCGACATTGATAACCCGACCATTTGGATTTCACCATGTTCGGTTAATCACGATTAAGAGCTAATCGTTCAATTTCGGCTGATTAATCGCTTGTTAATCACGATCAACGAATAATCGTAACGTAAAATGTTTGGCTTTGCCTCCTCCTCCTCCTGTGAAAAACACAATACCAATTAATAACAATAATTACGTAATGTACGAGGATATAAAATATAATACCTGTGCCGTACTGATTATCTGCTTCTGCAGCAATTGCCGACTTGGCCTTTCTCTTAACAATCTCCCACAGCGTTTTCAAACTGCAAGAGTCTCTTGCGTAATAGTAGAGGATACTTCGGCAAATTCCTCGGCAATTTTGGCCCACTCGGCGTTTTTCATTTTCATATTTACCCCGTCAGTCTTCTTCGACTCAATCACATTGTAAAAAATCACGAAAAAAAACGTATGGTGGCAAAACCCGTTCACTACCAGATACCGACTTAAATACGTTTTGAGCGTCGTGAAAATGACTAAAAATTATACATTTATACGATACGGAACGCTAAACACCGTAATTACTTGCAGTACCTATAATTGGTAAAAGGTCGATAATCCTTCGGACTCGGTGTCACTGACTATAATATTTTATTATTCCTTTTTTTCGATAGGAAGCAACGCGATCGATTTGTCAGCGCACGTACACTGCCGTTATGACAACAAAAATTACAAAAACCGCGGCGTAACTACGCGTTCTAGACATTTTTTTTGTTTCAAAAAACTAAAAAAAAAACGAGGCTCGAGAAAAACGATCCCGTTCGTTCCGTCCTTCCGGCAAAAAACGAACGTTGTATTACGGCGCGTTATCGTATTTTTCCCGGTCTGCGCTTTTTTTATTTAAATTTTTTTACACCGTCGTAGAACATTATAATTATAATACGAATGTCATTCGATTAATAATACATAATGCGTGCCCGATAGTCGACGTGATCGACGTCGATTTCGTTATATAAGGAGAGAAGGCGCGAATCAATGAGTTCGGCTTATTCGCGCGCGTTCTCTGTAAACAAACGTCTACGATAACATTTTGGTACTGTGCGTCGTCTAGATCCACGTCGCACGTGCTCTGTATAAAGTACACAATATGTACACTGCACTGTACATGCACACACACACATCACGTAATAACACTCTTATATGAATCGTGGTATTTCTGTTACGTTATATTTGTGGGGTTTTTTTTTTTATTGTCATCTTTAATTTAAAAAACGCTCGATCGAATACGTGTTAATCGAAATTGATTTCTTATACACAACGTACATTATAGTACGTCGAATATTTATCCAATCGATATAATATATAGTTATTATATTTGTCACCGTCGTCGTAATGTATATCGTGTTTTGATTTCTAAATGATTAGCAGAAAAAAAAAAATGTATAATATAAAAATATACGAGGAACTTGTTTCGTACGAATTACCACTAAGACGTTTCGCTACGTTATTATAATATATTACGTCGTATTAGAAGAGGAGAATCGCCTCGATTGCGTCATTTATACGGTGGTGAAGGGCATATTATACTCGCGTATATTATTATTATGCTTATTATATTTATACGGGAAACGATGGGAAAGAGAAAAAAAAAAACCAAACTAAAAATCCGACACTATATTATTATGTTTAGGAGAAATAAAATCAATTTGCTAAAACAAAAATTTATATACATATATATATATATACACGTTTATTCGGTTTATTGTTTTAATCTTGATCCCGTGTCGGTTGTAAAATACACGAATACATTATTTATAGTGTATATAATAATAATGTATATAGGTATATATATATAGTAATTCCGCCGACCGATTTGTACGCGTGTGTATAATATTATAATGGGAAGATGTCAATTTCTCACGTCCTTATTAGTTTAAAAAAAAAAACCTCCGAAAAACCACTCGGTGATTTACGTCCTACTACGATCGTACAATCGTACGTTTTACCGTCCCCGACGCACACTAATTATATTATATTATATTATATTATGTTATGGTACCGTTCAAATGGATTTGTCTTTATAAATATTTATATTTGTAATATAAAATATTTATATATGTGTGTGTGTGTGTGTGTGTGTGTGTGTGTGCTACCAGTAATAGTTCGGGTATTATGCATAATAATGTCGACCAGTTTTTTTTGAGCAACGTATATAATAATAAATTTCATTTTAAACATTATCTATAATATTCTATAGGCATTATATACGTAAATATATAAAATACCGATCTTATATTGGTTGGTATTATTAAAAATGTATAAAGAAAAAAATATCGTAAAAGTTATCACAAGCACAATCCACCTCCACGTACTACATATATACACCGCAGAAATTTTAGCGGTTTATGAAACTAAAGGCAACTCGCGCGATACGAGTGAAATTAAAAAAAAAATGAAATATCGCGTTATTTTTACTATTGTTTATTTATTAATTACACACATTATACTCTAAAGACGTATAATTGTCTGTAATAAAAAAACTTAATTCAAATGGGTAAACCTTTATCATCAACATAAAAACAAATGTATATAGGCTACTTTTAAAATAAAAAAATAATTTTGGTTCGTTGAAAATGTTGTTTGTTTTTACCATTTTCCTATTCAAATGTATGCCTTATAATGTCTAGGCAAAGTACAAATGATGTGTATTGCCTAGTGATATAGTCTAAGCTCTATACAAAATACCGGATTTATGTATATACACGTATTATTTTTTAATCCAATAAAAAAATTAACCAATTGAATAAACGTATAAATTTCGGTTTACTGTACCGTACAGATTAAGTGTTATGTACTTCGTATTTAATATACGATTTCGATTGTTTTGCATTATAATTTTCATTACCCATAAACTTCTGATTTTACTTTCTTTTTTGGACACTAAATTCACTACGATAATTCACTATAATATTTTATACTCTCAAGTACTTTCTGTCCATCTAGACGCACATTTCATACAGACATTTATCTATTATAATAAATTTGCGGTCAACTACTTGAATTTATAAAATACGAATAGTTTTTGGTAAATAAATATTCGAATGATATTGTCGAAGCTTATAGACACTCGTCGATATTCCTATAGTATATTGATCGACGAATAAGTCTATATATATATATATGTTTTGAAATGTCTGTGATGGAATATATTGGATGACTTCATTCTGTAAAAATTTAAATTGTGACGTGTGACAATGTGACATAATAATAATATACGTATTATGTTCAACAAAAAATAAAAATAAAAATTTTATTTGCCTATTTGTATACGATTTATATATATACGCGACTAAAAATTCATGTAGATTTTTCTTAATTTGTGAAGTGGAGTTAAAATCGGTATGACAAAAACAGTTTTCTTAACGAAAGCGATGCACATATTTCATTGAGCTCTTTGCCGTGTTGTCTGGAAACAGAAAACGTATGTATATAATTTAAAAAAACCGATCTTATCGGCTAGAATAAGAAAGGAGCTTGGAGGAGATTTTATGAATTCTTTAAATTTAAATGTATCATGACAGTGGACAGTGTTCTAACAACTGTGTATAAGTAATATATTATGCAAATTGTGCATTAAAGCGGCACCCGTCCAAAACGAGAGAAACAATACGAATTATTATAATATTATACTATGATTGCTCAGATCGCTGTGTATACATTGGGCGTGTTACGTTATAGAAATTCAAAGAGAAATCTAAATTTTTACGTTATCGAATGAGAATATGTTAAATACATTTCAGATTCTGAGCGTAACGAGGAATGTATTGGTTTTATAGTGATGTGTTTTTTAAAGTCTGTATCCAAAAATTCTACCAGTTGTGCTCCGATATTTACAGTCATAGCTTGTTTCCGGTAGCAGATTGCGTCTAATCAGTACTTTATAGAGATTTATAAAGTATGTATTTATTGGAAAACAACCGACAAATTACATAAAAACGGTAAAAGCACGAGTAAAGTAAAATAAATAAATCAGTAAAAATGTATTAAATTAAATTTTATTAAATAAAAATAAAAATAAAAATTTACTAATTTATTTAAAAATTAGTAATTAATTCATAGAAGAGGTAATTAATGATTAATGATTAATTATGTAATTCCAAATTTATTTTAAATTAAAAAATATATTTAAGTATAATATATTTTTAAGGCGAATGATTCAAATACCAAGTTTTTCGATAAAAGCATTATCTGACATTAATAGAACGTTCTTTCACGGCCTTGTAAACTTATATTCAAGTCATTCAAATGTGAAAATATATCACTGAAGTAAGCCAAAAATAGTAATGTTTCATTATCTTGAAAAAAAGTTGAAAATGTGCTGTTTCGATCTTTAAAAAATATTTTAAATTCATTTCGCAACTCAAAAATCCGTATTAAATCTTTTCCTCGCGATAACCACCCAACTTCAGTATAGAAAAGCAGTGACTCGTTCTTGGAGCCCATTTCTTCACATAGTGTGGAGAACAATCTACACTGCAGCGGTCGACTCTTAATATAATTTACTATTTTTACAGCTTCAGATAACACATTTAACGAAACGTGACGTTTACCTGTGACAAATTTAAATTACTACACATGGCATTTATATAAATTGATATTCGAAATGTTATAATATTACGTTTGGTTAATGATATAATATTTTTATTTTTCAAATTTGTACTTAATATAGATAAGGGGGGTCGCGAAGTGATTGGCCGTATTTTATACCTATTTCGGGGGTCGCGACACTAAAAAGGTTGAGAAACGATGATATACTCGTATATATATATACCATTTCGAGTTTTGCGACGAAATGTATTATTCTGATGGAAAATGACAATTGAAACTAAACATTTTTACCGGCTACCTAGGTTTATTGTAAGAAATAATATTAAAATTACGTACCTACAGTAAGGTTAACCGTAAATTATGTATTCTATTAAACACACTATATTATTAATAGTAAATAATATTGAAACCCGGTCAGAATCGTTTTATCGTATGCAATGATTTATTGCTCTCAAATTTATAGTAATAACAAAACTCAAAATGTTCATCCGCAAGTAATTCACACTTGAACGACATCCACAACGCCCCGCGGCTCACTATCTTAATAATTTTTAAGCTTTAAAACCGAAAATTACCTCTTTTATTAATTATACCATGAAAATCTACAATTTTGCTATAAATAGTCCAAAATTGAAGGAAAATGTTTGAACATTGTTTTGACCTAAAATAGTGTAAAGTTACGTATTTGGTGAATACTTCAAGTTTCTACAACCGTTAGTTTGAAAATTACGAAGAATTAACGACAATCGATTTGGACGAAATCGCTTTTTTATATCATTTTTCGGTATGTTTTTTTTAGGCGTTAAAAAAAAAAAGTGACCTCTCTAAAGTATCAATTTTAAATGCGATTTGTTGCCGAAAATCTACTCCTGGTAGATTTTTTTGGGTGCAGACATCGTTGTAAAACCCAATACACGTTCCTTGCTCCGCTCGGAATCTAAAAAAAATGATTCTCGTACACCGGGCGCGTATTACCAAACCCTAGAGTGTCACAGCATCGTCCTCATTGGCTAATTTTGAATTTCGCGCCACAGAGTTATATAATATAATAGGATAATAATAATAATAATAATAATAATAATAATTTAAATGTACGTTAATTTATTTAAATTGAATATATTTTAACATAATTGTAGTGGGTTCGGTACATTTGAACTTTAATGACCTTTACCATGTTTTTAGCATTCATTTGATTTTTTGCTACATTTAATGAAAGATTATGAGGACGCTTTTTACTCATTACTTTATTAATTTGGTTACTCGGTCGTCTTCCAGCTGATGAAATTCGTTTGGATCCTTTAGAGTTACACCTGCTTTACGCGTCTACTAATAGATATTGTATTTTTGTAGATATTATAAAACTCTGTGGCCGCGCGGAATTCGAAATTAGCCGATGAGGACGATGCATTAATGTACGGCGCTGTGACGCTCTAGGGTTTGGTAATACGCCACCGGGGCGGGGGCACGGGACGACCGCGCGTGGTGGTCGTACACGTTTTTCGTTCCGCTCGGGTCCTTCTCTCGTTCGCCGCTGCGGACGCGATACGTTTGTTGAATACTCTGTACGCCGCGTATACATATATCGACAACGCGCGTTTCTCCTGCAGATACGCTGGGTCAGTCGGGCGTGTGGGGGTAACGGAGACTTGTTAATGTATACGAGTCGGGTCGGAGCCGATCAAAGGCGTATGAAATGATATTTAAATGCGGTATATACCTACCGGGTAAAGAAGAGCTAAATTAAAACGTTTAATAAACGCGTATTCTGTGGTCGCCGACTTCGGACGACGACGATGATGACGATGATGATGATGATGATGGTAACTCGGTCCGAGCCAGCCCCGTGGCTCGACCGAAAACCGTGTTCGTGTTGCGTGTAGCGCCTAATTGTGAGGCGGTGGAAGAGCAGGAGGAGGACGGGCTCCGCCGGAGTAGAGTATAGTCATACCAGCGCCGCATATATAATATTGTAGTCGTATTTATTGCCACCTACAAAACGTCGCCGTATATACGACGGTCCCCCGCGCGCGCGCGGTAAAAGCGTACGGCCGACCATAATTTTTACCACCTTGACAGTTATGGGGTGTGTGCCGCCGACCAAATTAACCGGTATCGTCCGTTCCCCGCTGTTGTGTTGTTTTCACTCGCTCTCTTCGCTCGGGTCGGGGGAAATAAAATATATATTTATACGCGCGTACAACGAAAAACCAAAACGCATACAAACATTGTCCGGAGGGTTTATTCATTTTGTTCTTTCTCGTATTTATTTGTTTATTTATTATTATTATTATTATTATTTTTTTTTTTTTTCGGTTAAACAAACAGAGTCTTTCACACCAATTTATTACCGCGCAACGAAAAGAACGCGCCGCGGTGGTCGGCGCGTTTATTATTACGTCCTCGCCCCCCCACCACAATGTACTTTATATCGTTTTTTTTTCATCCCCCTCCCCCAACTCCAGCGATAATAATATTTCAGGGAGTTAAACGTCTGTCTGTCGCCCGTTTGATTCGACGGCGTTTCCCACTCCACCGTAAGTTGTACGCGCGTATAAAGGGCAACGCTCTATTAGCTCTTAGAGAAAAAGGAAAACAATAAATAAAAATACACTTGCGCTCACGACGAGAATACAACGATTGCCGGTATACAGATTATATACGACCGGCAAAAGTGTATAACTCCGTCGATTTAAAGTGTTTTTAAAATTGTATCGCTCGTTTGAAATTTTATATTGCTATACTCAGCGGTTCCCGACCCCCTTTTTTTTTTTTTTTATAAGCGTGACCCTGATATTTTAAATTAAATTCTTTTCGACCCTGAAAAAACAATATTAATAATTATTGTCGTAGTAATTGAAATCACGTGTTTTATTTACGCTTTATACGATATTATAAAAACGAGTTTACCACTAAAATTTAATACAAAATAACGTATTTAACGATTTCCCCGATGCCGAACACTTTCCACAAGTTCTTCAATAGTGGGATGAATATTAATTGAAAGTGCACACCGTATAGGTATCGTGCCGGGAATCGAGGCGATTTCTGTACTTTGATTTGATGACGGCCAAGGTCAGCTTCACATAGGTACGTTGTTAGGAATGGTAGTCGGGCATTTTCAGCTTCTTTCGACGAAATAGGTTTGTCTTTGAGTTCCCTCGAAAGTTTACAGGTTGGAGAAGCGATTACCGCTTGACCCCCCTCTTCTACCAGGCTTATTCTCGGTAGAGTTGACAGAGGTCCTCTAGAGTCTAGAGCAGTGGTTCCTAACCAGCTCTTCTATTCTACGCCCCTTTGTAGATTTTCAAAAATCTCACGCCCCCTGCCTATAAATTGAAAAAAATGATCACCTTTTTTTTGTATATACCTTTATAAATGATGAGTGTATAGCCGTTAAATGGTCAAGTTAAACGCTTTATAATTTAATAAATACAAATTTTACTTCGTGATGACTGCTTGCGCCTCCCCAGCAATGTGTTCGTGCCCCCCATGTTGGGAAACACCGGTCTAGAGGATCCTCATTTCTAAAACCCTGTTCCATCGGCTCCCCGTCGAAATGGGAAACTAACTAACACAAAAAAAAAATTTTAATAATAATATAACGATATAAAAGCAATACATTTTTTATTTGATTAAAATTTACCACTTTTTTCTTAAAGTTATTATCTAAAAATGATTTTTCAAAACGTATAAGTCGCTCTTTATTTGACAACGGTAAATTAGACGTTAATAAATCGAATTTGTTCATTGTATCAACTGCGCAGAATAATTATTATCAGTATTTGCTTATGTGTGGTTGTTGCCCGTCATAAACACATTGGTTTCTGATTTTACAGAAATTAAAAGCGACTACAGCGTCTTTCGGTTTAATAAAATTAACACATTTAAGACGCGCGTGTAACATTCGCTTCACAGTGCCCGTGTTATTTTATCAGTCGATTCAATTCGTTTATATTTACAATCGATTGCTGTACAATTATAGAATAACACAATTTTTGTTTATCGCACGCACGATCGAGCAAACGAACAATTATAGGCGGTGAAGGTAGGTAACGCAAAATAAAATATAAATAAAATATATATTGTATTATTTCGGTAGAAATTTTAATAAATTAATACGCAAAGACCGAAATATGTGACTTAGTGTCTACGTGTAGATATTATCTACACGCTCAATTCGTATAAATGATAACGATTTGCACGTACAAAACTATGTGCGAATCTGCAGGTCTCCGTTAAATATTTACGCGCTGTTGCGTCGTACAATTTTTAACTGTCCATTATCCGGTATGAATTGTCTAACAAGTCGTCAAAACAAACTTATTGCATAAAAACGTTCTTTAAGTGTTTAAAGAAGAACGTTTAAATATAAATCCCGGTCTTGTTAGAAAAATTTACATCTTATCGCCGTATTAGGTATAAAGTTCTTTGAGTTATAGAAATCAGAATGCTGTCACATATAATACCATATATAATATATATTACCGTATAACGAGTAAATACGCGGTTTTATATGCAAATTCACGGTGACAAAAACAATTTTTCTTTAACCGTTACGGCATGATAGAACTTCTTCTGCAGTTTCGGCCGGGTATTAAACCTTTTCGTCCTGTTACGAAATCGTATGAATCAAAAAATAGTTTTCATAATTTTTAAAAATGTTTAATTAAATACGCGTTTCGGAAAATGTATCGTAGGCACATTCATTACGTCATTTCGATAATATATCTATACCGTAAACATAAAAAAATATTTAAAAAAAAAAAATCTTTTGTAATATTTACATAATGAATAATGATTTATTACGGGGGAAAAACGGTTTGCCCATTCAATAAATTATACGATGTTTTAATGTACCGCCCTCACTTACTTTAAAGTACCTATTTACATTTTATTTGACCATCATAAAAGAAAATTACTGCGTTTTTTGTTATACACGTGTAACGTATATATTATATATAGGCATAAAGATTTTCAAAAATAAACGTAAGTATATATATATTATATGTTTAATACATAAATTTACATAAAATAAGTATAAAACAGTACGATGACATAACATATTTATAACTCGAGATCTATGTATATAGATATAATTTTTCAAGTATTGTCTAAAATTCACTTTTTTTTTTTTTTTTGTTTTCTAATCGACAATATATTTTTATTCTTTCTCCACACATATAGGTACCTATCGTTATAAAAATGATTTAATTTTTTTTTTTCACTAATCTAATGTATACTGTATGAAATGGAAATCTTATAAAACAATTTATTTATTTCGATATTGAACGCGTTAATAAAATATTGAAATGTTTCAGTATTTAATATTGTTATTTATCATTTTGATATTAATAGAAGTTTAAAATTAATTGAAATTAAAAAAAAAACATTGTGCGTTCGAAAATATTATTATTACTCGTATTATTAATTACTTATTTTGAAAATATTCTGTAGTATACCACAGCTATAATATAATATAGATAACACACAAAATTGAACATTATTATTCGTAATATCAATAATTTTTTCTTACTTAAATCGTTATTATTTGATGAAAACTTTAAAAAGTCTATCAAATATAATTAATAAATTAATTTTTCATAAAAAATAATTGTAAAATCAAATTGAATCGTAATAAAATATAAATTATAAATTATGTTAAACACTTAAAAACATTCGTTTCTCGCTTTGATGGACGCAAAATTGCGTGCACAATACACACAAAATCTTTTTTCATTTCCAATACTCTAATTCAGTGAGAGAGACGTTCTTGTGATATATTAGAACGGTAAACATATATTATTTTAATCTTCGAAAGAACTTTGAATGATCGTTCTCTCTCCGCTACAGTTTATAGCCATTAAAGACAGGTTTTTAAAGCCATTTCAATGTTAAGAAACTTTCTATTATATTTTAAGTCTATTAGTATATTACGCGCTACATCGACAAGCGTATTTTGAGGTCGAAAAAAATCACTATAACTTATATCTGTTGTTTTGTCTTTAAATTCAAAAATGATTATACAGCTTGTAAGTTATTCGACCATATTTGTGAGAGACGACAGTCAAAATGTTTTACAGTTGCCTTTGAAAATACATGTATACACGAGTAATACGCATGAGTACCGTAAAACGATAGTAACTGTACTGATCGTGTACTTTGACACGGAAGAGAGAAACGTATATTTCATTCGCGTAAAATCTGTACACAAGAATAGTACAATTTTTATTGGATTCTATTAGCGTTACCCTCAACCCTGCAGAAGACACCACGAAAATACTGGGCTCTTTATAATAATAATAAGTTTATTAATATCATTGGCTTTACGTTAAAACTGACATCACTGCCTTTTCAAGCAATATATTACGCCGTAATATTGTACGTTTTCCATTTATTGAAATTACATTTTTTTTTTCTGTAATAATTCGTCAGATATTATTACGACGTGCGCAACGAAAAGCTTTACTTTTATCGTCTGTAAATTATCGCTAAATTAAAAATAATAATCAATCACGACGTGCGTTTTCCCCACGTTCGGATCTCAAAAACCTACACACAAACGTTATTGCGTCCATAATCGCATTTAAATCCAACTCCCAGCTGAGCGTTGAAATACCTATAATAATATAGTGTTATATTAGCCTATTTATAAGCTAATTTAATCTACTCGAAAAAAGATAATAATTGTTTGTCTTTTTCAAAAGTTTCATAAATCGTACTCGGAATATAATAATATCGCCGATACTCGTGTGTGTTCTGAAACGTATTACGTGCAGTTTGTGTCTAAACGCGTTCTACGTCAAATGTTGCTGCTGTGTACATGCGGTGCTGCACCCATCTGTTTAATGTGCTTCCGCAACACCTGCTCGAATACGTCTGAATAATCGCCTTCGGACTACGATAGAATATTATCGGTTGTAAAAATTCTATACGGAGATGATCAGTGTCCACGAAAATGGTCTACAGTCCGTAGTGTGTTGTAGACTATTAATTAGTTTCAGGGACGACTACGTTGTACGCAGAACCAAATAATCCGAATAATAATTTTTAATTTTTTTTTTATTAGCCAAATTTAAATCGTAACTGTTCACGTATTTCGTGTGCGTGTAAATCATATAATAATGCCGTATTAAATGAAATTAAAATGGCGTAGCTGAAGTTTTGAACACGCGCGCGCGTTTTATTTTTAGATAAATTGTTTTCACGTAATAGAACGTGGAAATAAAATTATCGATAAATAATAATTAAATGTGGAAATAAAGTTATCGATCTCGATAACTTAATGATTTTCAAACTCATCGATGACACTGCCCCAGCCACTTGCAGTAGTAAATGCATTATTATCTATCACTCGTACGTCGTAGCAGTGTTTCTAAGATGGTTTTTCATAATATTCCAAATTTAACAATTTTTCCGGCCATCTAACCACCAGAAAAAAAAAAAAAGAATCAATTGCTGCTTCTGTTTCCCTTGTGCGCTGCTGTTCTACTTGAAAACGAAATCAAAATGAAATCGCTATCGTTTTCTATAGTCTATACAATATTCGTAATAAATTCACATATATTTTATGTTATATATGCGCAGACTCGTAAAGAATATACTTTTATTTTGTATTCGGAACACTTGTATTCGAATAACTGGATAAAAAAATATTCGGAATTCGTGTATTCGAATGATTTCAAAAAAGTATTCCAGTAACTCAGTTTATTCGTTTCTCAAATACTGTCTATCTGAATTTTTCGTCGTTTATTTTGAAACATAAAACTGTGTATAAAAGCCATTGTGCATTGCACGCGCATTTATTATGGCGTACTAAAAGCCGGCTGGGTCATGGCGGTTATTACACAAGACGTCAGATGATTGTATTGCAGTAAAGACAGTGGTATAGCCAGGGGGCTGATGGGACTGCAGCCCCCCGAAACGAATAAATAATCAGATTTTTAATAGGTACCGTCTATACATATTAATTATTAACACGTAAATAAATAAATTATCAGCCTCAGCCCCCCTTCCTCAAATAAAAATTCTGGCTACGCCACTGAGTAAAGAGAATTCTGGGAAGTTCTAAATGATTCATAAAATATATTTCATTGGATATTGGCCGCAACAATAATTTAGAAAATATTATAGAAACTTACGACGTATTGACATTTGATCCGCAAATTGACATTTTTTTAATTCGTGATTGACGGGGAAAAAAAATGTTTATTGCGAATACAAAATATACACCGGTGAAAGAGTATACGGCGTATTCGAATGATTATTTTTTTTCTTTCTGAAATGTAGGTGTTCAAAAGTATTTATAAGTCTGTGCATAATAATAATCACGCCGAAACGTTTTTCGATAATATTTTAGCGAACAATCGTCGTCATCCGGCGTATATCGAGTGTCGTATAAATATTGACCGCCGCGCGGTTTTAGGTCTGTCACACGTGTACGGTGTTTGTCGCGCATAAAATAATATTGTTGTGTTCCAATGGTGCGATTATGGGAATCGTTTAAATTAATAAACACTCCAATAATCCCATTATTTTTCGCATAATATTATTTTGTAATCGATAAGCGCGCATTATATTATAACGTGTATTGTGTAATTTAACCCACGAAGCTATGATTCTTCTGTAAAACTAGTTTTTCGTCGTTCGGTTGTTATTTTTCTCGCTTCTTCTTGAAACGTCAAAACCGTTTTTATTACATCTCGTCGCCGAACTCTCGTATAAACGGGGTCATGCGAAAACGACTGTGTATCGGACAAGGACGAAAACAGTCCAATTGTCAAATTACGCAGTGGCTTCGCGCTCACTCGGCGTATACTCTCCTCGCATTATATACGCCGTCGTGTACCCAGAGCACACGGCACCCAGAGGTATCATCGAATAATTATTGTTATTCTCTTGTGCGATACGATAAATACACATGTAAATCGTGGAAGCGCTGCCATCAATACGTTATTATCTTTGATGGTAAATATTAATATTTTGAGTGTTGTAATTAAATGAAAACGGTACGAATTTCAACAATCCGAAATGTGTACACGGAAAATATTATCGAGTCAATTTAGAAAATGAAAGAGCGAATTATATAGATTGTAGACAAGCGTCCTGCTGTTAATTATTGCAGTAGTTATTGTATTGGAAACGGAACATTTTTCGAAAACGTAACTCATTTCGAAATATGAACGCAAAACCGTTTTCCTTTTTTTTTTTTTGTATAAACCAACGATTCCCAATTCGACTCAAGTCGGAGACCATAAATGCAGATTTTAGTCTTGCACAGCGGACCACTATTTATTTTCCGTCTCCTTATTACATTTAATAATAACTATAAGAAATATTTAAGCGGCACAGTAAATGACGCGTCCTTGGAATGATGCTGTATTTATTATGGAATAAAATTTCACTCTACATTTGTGTTAGAAGTACAACGCGCCATTGTTTATTCTTTGATTTTGAAGTAAATTTTTTTTTTCAAATTTAATAAATCGACATAAATGAAAAAAAACACTTTTAACACCGCAGGCCACCTGAGATAAACCCGAGTTTGAAACCGCTGTTATATATTCGACGTTCTTGTGTACATAAATCACATACGTAACGAAATATGGCTGTGGCACTCCGAAAAATGTGCGTTTTACATAATATACGTTTACCCGTGGGCCGTAGTAGTAAATGTACGTTTGTTTGTGATATTATACTGCCGTTCACGTATATACGAAATTAAATGGTAAATTTTATTTAAAATTATTTCGGCGGAATAATTTGTACGTAAATGTATCGATTTTATATCGCGCAGGAGACTATAGCAGAAATCGCCGCAAAACAGTAATTAAATCCGTTCAACCGTATAAATATGTATTATGTATGTCGTTCGAGCGTTTTAAAAAGGAAAGACCTCATACGTTATATATTTATTATGCATCTTTCATCATTATTTTTATGGCCTGCGCGATTCACCTGGTCTAACGTCTCACAATAACGGGTGTCGAGTCGTATATGAAGTATATATTTGTAATAAAAATAATTACCACGTGCATAAAACTCGTCTTCAAAAACACTTGTAAACACGTATATTTATATATATATATATATCCCCAAACACATAAAAACCGCGTGAAAACAACCACGTATTATGTACTTACGAGCCACGACGAGTCAATAATATGTTATATAGCCATCATGCGCTTAGACAACGGCGCTTAAATATTTCACACTTTTTCGCGTTTTGGATTATTCCCGAAAACAGCCAACGGTCTGTTTGTCTACCTTTTTTTCCCCACCATTATTCATGCGAGTTTCACCGCGAAGAAAATTCCGAAATTTCGAAAGTGATAATATATTCTTATTGTTGTACATCATAAAACGTACTACTACTACTGGACGGACCCAGCGTTTTATACGACTTTGGGTCACATTGTTGGGCTAATAAAACAAATAAGGACTGACCATTTGCAGGATCTCGAATGGGGAGTGTTTTTTTTTTTTTTGGAGAACGAGTTTAGTGAAAGTCACCGAAAATACTGCGTATAATTATTGCCAATAATTCAGTATTTAGATGCCGTTATTTCAATAAGCTATTCGTAGTTTTTGTAGTCTTGTTATTTCCTATATATCGATTATAAATAAGATATAAATATTTTAATAATATAAATATTACATTTACGTTATAACAAAATATGTATTATTTTTGTGATACGCTCGATTGAGAGAAACACGTACGTTCGGTACCACATTTATCATTAATTATCAATTCACATTTTATTAGTTAGCGTTATGATATAAAATAATGGTTCTTTCGGATAAACGTAGATGAACATATTCTCGGATTGGAGTCCGGAATTATTGCGATTTGCGAATTACGATAGTACGATACTCGTCGCGGTGGTGTGAACGTTATGTCTGCTTCTTTTTCGCCTCACACGAGTTTCATGATTTTTCTTGTATTGAAATATTAAATATATTTAGCGTTTAAAATAAAATTAATTTGAATCAGCAAATAATTCGGCGTTTGATAATTACATACTTTTTTATCGACGCAACATATTTATGGTGCTTCGATCCGAGATATATTCGATCAAGAAATAATCACATATTCGCGGAACATGTGTGAAATCGTAGAGTATAGTTCTTATAACACGTATATTCGTCTTGGTATTAAAAACGTGCAGCGCAAGCATAAGCTCGTTTTCGTGCATAGCTATCGTTTCGGATTTCCTAACGAATATCGTCGAAAGAGCCGACTGCCGAGTTTTCCATGCAATCGTTTGCATGACTCGAGTATCGATCAGTAGTGCATTCAAGTTTGGTTATCGAATATTAACCGACATCAGCATCCAGTCCAAGGATCCTGAAAAGCGCAAATTAGAGAATTTGCCAATAATCATATTTTATTCGTCCTGTTCTGAATATTTCCTGTAATTTCTTATACATATATCGTCATGCAAACGCATACCTATTTAAGCGATTATTTTCGATGCGCTTTGGGAGATTTAAGTAATGAAATTTCCAGTCTTTGGACTGTCTTCGTTGTTCTACATAATCGATTCCAACCCATAATATTTGAACTATCAGTTCTCATCGCTCGACGTGGTCGATTGAAAGCCAATCTGACACGCACGGCAACATACATTCGAGACAACAATGAACTAGATATCGATGTTGATCAGATAAAAATAGGAATCAAAAAGGCAAGAGAGGCTTGGAAAGATTTGACTTATTAAATGAATTGAAAATTTATCACGGTATTCTTTAGATTTAATCCGCCAGAGACATGGTTGTGCTTAGCAAGCACGAATGAACTCTTCATCAACTTCTTCAAGTAATTCTCGATTTCCTTTTCGTAGATCTGAAGTCAGAGAGTTTTCCGCACAAAAAAAAAACATCCGCTGACAGTTTATTGTTTATTGATTGTGCGTTGGCTGTGAAACGTGCGTACACACGTGCAGTTTTGCTCGTACAATCACAATGCTTGCACAAAATTATCGTACAGACGCTCAAGCATGCTTGTGCACAAAAATACTGTACCTGCATGATTACGGGCACACCGCCGGCCCATTCGTGTACAAAACAGCGCGGAAGCCTAAATAGGCGGTATACGTCCCATCGGTGACAAACCGACACCGCGGGCGAGGGAAGGAGCCCGGACGCTCACGCCGTCCACTCCCTCGGACGGCTCTGCTGTTGGTGTTGGATTCGCGGGGGCTGTCTTTGACTGTGTGGTAATGGGTAGCGATCCAGGCATCAGTCCGCGTGAAGGCCCAGGTATAAGTTCGGGGAGCATGAGGGAAGGCGGTCGGGCCCTTGCCCGGCTCCCCTCTGCTGCCCGCGAAAGACTTGGAATATATCCCCGTGCGCTGATGTCGCTATACCGGTGTAGTTAAAATATCGGAGGGATTAGGGCGGGCCCAAACCTCGTCTAATCGACTTGACAGTTGTCGGTCCACCGTGGGCTCCTGGCTGGCACGTGATAACCAGCAGCTAGGTATTTGGTACGGTCGGCGCGTGGAGTGCTGTGGAGCTTCACTGAGCTTTCCATCCGTGTACCGTCACTGGCGGTTCGGTTAAACAACACTTGATTAGCCGACGGCATTACGCCGTGTTCTACGCCACGCCGTTGGGCCTCGATAGTCATGCTCCGAGATGTACTCGTGAAAATATTCCCCAGGAATAAATACGGTACTCCCGTGTACGGATTCGATCCGATTTCTCAGGGTTCTCACTGTACCTGCATGATTGACAAGCTTGCAGTTACGTGCGTAGGCGCTTTAGTAAATACGGAAGGAAAAAGGGCGTATACACAACGACGTTACAGCAAACGCGCGCACATAATAAATACGGTAAAAAAAAAAAAAAAATAAATAAACGAAAAGACAGAGACGATGGCGGAGAATTAGCGCGAGCTCTAAATGCGACGATCGTTGCGGCGTATGCGGTTCTTGTGAGCGGACGTTACGTCAGCATTATCGATGCGTAGATTACTGATACATCATACATATATATTTTTTAAATTAAAATATAAATGTCTCGTGTTTTGAAAAAAAAAAAAATTGCACTACTTTTATGTCACTCAGTTAATAGTTACCGACTGTTGTCATTTCCTTTTGGTTTTTTTTGTTTATATTTTTACTGTGAAAATCATTAAATAATTTTTCTAGTATTATTGCACATTTTAATAAAAATGTTCGAAGGAATTGCAAGGTTTTCTCTTGAGACATGTTGTATTCATGTTAATTGACACTCCTTCTTGATTTAACGATGAATATGTATTCGAACGATTTGCCACCGTACCCTGCAGTTATTTTGTGGACCAAAATGTAAGAACCTACGAGTATTACAGCTATATGTATTAAATTTTGAACAATATATATATTAAAAAAAAAAACAGTTAATAAAAATTACATAACTATATATAGATCTACCTTTTTCAACATTTTCTATAGATAACCCCGCTTAATTTGTTGCCCCTATGATTTAAATGTTTAGGAAATCTATGTAAATGTACATTACATAATTTAATTTAGTTTTTTTTTTTTTTTGCTGCCACTCAGTTTTCAAAAACAGAATTTCTCATTGTTATTTAATTTTAAAAAAAAATATTGAAGTACAAACGAGTATTTATAATAATAAATATATAATGTAAGAAATTATCCATAATTCATCGTATAGTAATGTGCCCCCAAAAATTTATAGACAAATTTTAAATGTAAATGATGAGCTAAGATCCCGCCATAATATTTGATTTCATGATAATATGTTGGCCAATGAGAAACGGCGAGAGACCAGCGCCATACTTATGTTAAAATAAGCTCGTTGACATCATACTTAGTTGTTCATACCGTGGCGAATACTATTTCGTCACTTAAGGTGCAGCACCTCATATCTCATTTTTCTCAATTTTTCAGGAGAGACATAAAATATGATTTATTCACAGCTAATCGTCACCAAATGATATATTTTTATTTATGATATCCGTGGTATTGTTATCAGGGCCGGCGCATCGCGCTTTCAGGGCACCGCGCCCGCTATAAATAATTATGTTATAATGAAACAATATTTAAAATCCTCTTCTGAAGTCGTGAATTACAAGTTACTAATGATAGTTTATAATACAAATTTTAATAATAATTCATAATTATAAAAATATAATATTTGAAATAGATTATGTACTGATGAACATTACCCGTAATGTTTGAAAAATCTTAGTATAGGTATAGGTATAAAGAAATTACTTTTGTCTTTTACGTACATTTCGGTGACAAGGTTCTATCCTTCAAGTTCTTATAACGATTCATATGTTTAAAAAGTGATTTTTCTATATCAAAATAATTGAAAATCGGTAAACAAACGAAAACTCGTGCTATGTTTCTTTGTAAATTGTAAGAGTTTCCGTCCATTTGCCCGACTGCAAATCCCCGTCAACCTTTCGCCCGACGCGGATTTCCCGACAACCGTATTAGATACCTATAGACCTCTAGTACATATTATATCGTTATTATTATTTTTCAAAGTCATGTTAAAAAAATTTCACTTCAGAAACGTGTAATGTTTTTAATCAGTATTTTGCAAATTAGGGCCCCGGAAAACCTAACACCGGCACTGGTTGTTATTTATCTTGAAATAATAATAAACACTTAAGACCACCCAAACGATTTCCCGCGAAAATTCCAATTGAATAATGTTGCCAACTCAGTTCGGCTAAAATCGAGATATCGGGTGTTGCACCTTAAGTGACGATTCGTCATTAGTTATTCGAATGCATATTCTGAATATTTTTTAAAAAAAAAACCTGAAAACGAGATCGATTGCAGCATTTCAGTCGTTTAAAGTTCAGTTTTGTGCGCGAGCTCGTAGAAAAAATACGTTTTACAACAAAACCTAGTGTACAATGACATAATAAGCGAGGCTATATTTATTGACTTTGAAAATTCAATGATAATAGTGAATGGTAGTAAAAGTGTTTCGTCATAAATACCTACGCCGTGTGTATTGTGTGGAAAAAAAAAATGCTATAAAAACAATAGAACGAGAACGACGCCCTTGTTTAAAAGTCGTTTATTGTTTATTCACGGCGGGGCGACAAATTTATTGTTACAAATTGCGTTCCATATAAATATATTATAATATACACATTATTATACACACACGACACACTGGATGCTGGGCGTATAGTTCCTTATACGAGTAAATTATACGACATCGTTTGTCGCGTATACGATATTAAGATTGCGTCCAAAAAAAATTTATTATTGCCGAACGATCGCAGACAA
Source organism: Slavum lentiscoides (assembly GCA_032441835.1). Classification (NCBI taxonomy): domain Eukaryota; kingdom Metazoa; phylum Arthropoda; class Insecta; order Hemiptera; family Aphididae; genus Slavum; species Slavum lentiscoides. The sequence continues at coordinate 7,812,312 of CM063712.1, read as the reverse complement.
GGACGCTGCTCTTATAATATTTATTGGGCGCCGCCGTTTTCACACAACGCGTTCTCTTTTTTACAGCCTCAATTTAAATTCGCACACTTAACGGTCCAATTTAATTTCTTATATATTTTACATGTGGCGTTATTGCACTCGTGAAAACTGACGCCTTTTCTAGCTATTCATAATGCGTTACGACGACTTTTGTAATTGACACGTGGAAGTGTTTTTTTAACGACACAAACGCCGTATTTTATAACAATTTATTAATTATTATTATTATCATCATTATCGCGTCTGCACGCCGCTCGTGTTATGTGCGCGTCGTGAACTAAAAACTAGTAAAAAGTATCATCCGAAATTATTGCTGGTTACAATGTTAACACATTTACTAGTGAAAAGGATATATTGTATTTTTGTAGAAACACGTTTTGCACGCCGGGTTTTTACTTACTAATGGTTTTCGTAAAAAAACTTTTTGCACGTGCACGTCTCGCAGTAATAATAAATAAACTTGCAGTTTTATTTTATTCCTCGTAATATGTTATTAATTATGAGTAAATTTTTATATTCGAAAAATCGTTTGTTCCATCTATATATAATGTACGTTTAAAAATATTATGACGTATTGAAAAAAAAAAAAACAAATGTATCATTGCTTGTGCACATTAACCATTTAAAATATTATATTATTACATTAAAAAAAAAAAATACCACTATATATCTATTAGCATGCACTACAGTAAAAAATAAGTAAATTTATTTAAATTTTATGTAGTCACCTAGTCAATTTAACTAGGTCTGTTTATTGTAATTTTCATAGTTACCTCTATGTAATTTGTTCATTTATATTTCATTTTTCTTTTTTCTTTCTCTTGTTGTATTTTGCACTTGTAATTTTATACCCGACGATGACTTTTAGTCGAAACCGGTAGTAATAAACGCATTTTATACAACAACCTTATTTTTTTTTTTATTTTATTACGTAATACTCTTTGGCAACGTTGTATATTTAAGTATACATTTACTTATATATATATATATATATGTATAATGTATATTTATTGTTTATATATACATATACTTTAATTTAAATATTTTTGACTGTGTGAAAGTGATTACCGTGTATTATATTGTATATTAGCGCGAAAAACTATCATTTTGAATGCGTCTCCGTCTTAATTTTAATGTAATCTTTTTTTATTTTCAATACATTATAATATCCTTAAATATACATTTAAGTACCGAAAACGAATCGTTAAAAAAAAAAAAAAATTGTTCTTTAAATGTTTAGATTATTAAAATGTATTTAAATGATAAAAGGAAATTTAAAGAAATATATTAATAATTATTATTATTCGATACGTTTATACTTTACTTATCAAAACGAAACGACATTGAACTTTTTTAACTGGCATGGGCCAAAAAATTTGGTACGGGCAGCTGCCCACTCTGCCAGTATGCTGGAACCCCATGTCCCTCGTTCATGGGCGGAAATCTATTACATTCTCTGGGGCTAACATTTTTAACATCAATCATAATCAGTCAAATATCCAAAATACCTACAAATTATAAGATGTTTGGGGTGGGGGGGCTTAGCCTTCCTAAGCCCCCCATTTCCGCCTATGCTCTCGTTGCTGTTCCGTTTGTAAGTTTGTTCGTCAATTTCCGTTGGTCAAAAGAAGGCGCGAAAAACGACACCGACCGTCGTAACTTTATCATAACGTGGCTCGGATGGCGGCCGGTTACTGAAACAGTTCGTATGGTAAGTTAGGTAGAGAGAGAGAGATAGAGTGACGAGATATAGCGGGAACGCTTTTTTTCCCACAATAGACTGTTATTTCGTTCGCGTACTTTTTTTTTTTTTGAACAGCCTACGTACATAAATATTACAGTCCATCGACACCGACTGTATTATAATACCGCGTTATCTACGTAAAAAAATCACACGTATTAAAAACCAAACGCGTATAACGTCATAATCGAAACACTCGTCGAGTTCGTCGTCGTCGTAATCGAATAGTAGTAGAAGACTGAATAAATGATCCGAGAGTTGGGTCGAATGCCGCGATATACATACACGTACATAGATCGATCGATCGATATAGGTACATTGTGTATATTATAATATTGTTTAACGATCGTCGATATATTTCGGACGGGACGACGTCGCGATGGAATCCTACTGATACGCGACGCTGTGCGGCGCGTGAAACGCGCATTACAAAACGTTTCGGCGAAGGAAGCGTCCGCCTGTATCCGACGACACACGTGTAAGACATTTCCCGCGGTCGGCTGCACACAACTGTACCAGAGAACATCAGAGAAGCGAAACTCGATCAGCTGATCGAGTTTTTTTGGAGAATTTAACTAGATGTATAAGCTGGAAAACTCTAAACGGAAACTGACCATGAACATAGAACCGGAGAATTGATTGCGGAAATATAGAAACGGAGATGTGATGGTATAGGCCACGGTCTTAAAAGATCTTTTAAGACCGTGGTATAGGCTCTCTGCCATTTAACGGTCTGTTTATGCTGTTTGTATTGGCATTTTTTCGCGCTCTGTTTTTATATGATATTACGATAACAATGAAAATGTTATCAAATATTCATGTTTTCTAACCACTGATGTTGTATGTTTTGAACCACTAAAATTTTAAGGTCATAGACACGATTGGCCGTAAACTGTAGGGTTTCGTAGGCCTGACTGTACCTACATCGAAACGGAGCAAAGGCATCGAATTATGGTAACGATACGAAGAGAAACTATTTAGGCGCACGAATAGAAGAAACTACGGTCAGTCTGTACGAGGCACCTTGAATATCGATCGTATACATATATTATGTATGTCATCACCGAAAAATTAGGAAACGGTATGTGCAGAAGATTTACCAGAGACGTTCAATGGACCCGAAAGTTTTACGATGGATTATTATTGTTGATATTGATCAACTTTTGTGATTATTCGTGAAAAGGGAACGAAAGGCTGTTTTCCGCATCAGCAATCGCTATGAGGAATCAGATGGTAATTTTGACGCGAGCAATAATCAATTGAATCCCCAGTGGACGTGTGAATGAAGACGTGGAAACGGAGGAGAGCCTTCAGGTGAAGGCCGACCGTTGAAGGAGACAAGTCCGGGTAAGGAAAAAACCAAGGTATCTAAAGGATTACACTGAGAGTGCGCTCAGAAAGAAAAAGCGTTTGTTATTTTAATGTTCGAACGATTCGTAATTTACTCGTATAAAACGTAGTCAAATTAAAGAAAGTATATTTTTAAAACTAATCCGTTTCCCATATATGTGAACTTTTTAAATTTTATGCGTACTTTACAGAAATAATTAATACGATTTTTTTTTTAAATAAAGTTCTTCTTAATGTTGTTATTAAATACGTGCGTTTTACATAATTTTATAATGTTAAAAAGAAAACGTATTTAGTATTTTATTCATATTCCGTGATTTACGTGCTACAAAAATATTAAAATAATTATATTTTCGTAATATTTAGTCGAATTGAAATAACGTAAATCGTCATTAAATATTAATATTCGATATAATAATGTTAATTAAAGAATGTTAATTTTTACCCATATAAAAACGTTTATTTTGAGATACGGTATTTAACGGAAATCATTTCAACAATACTGCGAGAAAAAATGAATTTTTCGTAAGTTTGAACAAGAAAGACTAAACGAATCGACTTAAATCAAAAGTTAAAAGTTTCCTAGTTATAAATTAAATTACAGTACGTACCATATTTGGCACGGCATGTATATTATCGTCAATTACAAAAATGTTGTTTGTGCCGAATTTGGCACACCGTGTACTCGTATTATCGTCAATTACTAAAATGTTTGTCTGTGGCACATATTTGGCACACCATGCATTAACGACAGTTACTTAACGTTTTTTGTTTAGTTTGTTTTTACTAAAATATGATATAAAATAAAATATTTAAGAATAGTTTTAATTTGAATTAACTTTTATTTTTACTAAATAAAATAAAATAAATTAAACATAACACAACTCTTTTGTGGATTATAATATTATAATTAAATAAATGTGTGTTCAGCCTAACCTCCTTTGGTAAAACATTATAAATGTAATACGTTTTGAATAATACATTCAAATGCAAATAAAACAAAATACTTAAAAATTCAATTTTACAACAAAAAAAGCATAACTTTATAATAAAAACTTTTTCAATCTAACATCTGCACATCTGAACAAATTGTCCGATCCGTAAGGTAGGGCGATTGGGCATAGCTGTTCTATCCGTTCTCACGTGGATGTCTAATGTAAGTTGACCTATTCCTAGGATCGAAAGGTTGTGGGACTTGTGTTGGAGTACTTCCTCGCATACACCTTTCACCAGAATTCAGAAGAATGTTATACAAAGATGTAATCTGCTATAGTGCGAAGTGTAGCAGAATTTTTTACAATCAGTTAGCACACAGTTTTGCTAACCAGCGTTACTTATTTCGGTATCCACAGGAGTGCTTGATTTGTGGAAATGTGTACACATTTTGTTTAAGTCTATAAGGTCGCTCTGTCTTTGCAGTCGCAAGAGCAGGGGGGATACAGTTGTCTTAGAGGCAGCCACTATATATTGAGTGAGTAGAAAATGAACGCATAGTAGGAAACGGAACATTTTATTGTTCCGTTTCCTAAAAATATTAATAAATATGTATAATAATATATTAATATTTATTTCATTTGTATTTAAGAGAGTCTTGATAAATAATAATAAACATATAAATTAATGAACGCGGAAGAACAAAAAACAATCGCTTTTGTCATTTATATATAAACATGTAAGTGACACATTGAACAGGAAATTATTGTTTTATTTTTACACGCGAAGGACGCTTGTAACAATTTCTTTTTTCGTAAATAAGATAATGATCCGTACCATCGAAACGAACGTCTTCGGAAGGAAGATCAGTACGTGCGGTTCTCTACATTTTTGTATTGTTATTAATAATAATTACTAAATCGCCTACTGACTGAATTCGGGAAAAAATAGGAAAAAATGAAATTATTGACTAATGGCATTTTGATTATAATATTGTTCGCCAGTTTTCTATTATATGTTTTGTTGTATACTCTTTTATCGTTTTATATACTGTTTCGTATAAACATTACCAATAACCGAAATAATGTTTCTGTTGTCCGAAGAAGTTTCGCGAAAAAGTCACCGAGTTCAAACGTTTATAGTTGGAACTATGTGACGAATGCGATTTAATGTCATCGTCCCCGGCAGTCGTGTCTGCGTTACACGTTAAAGAATACCTGCAGCGAGAATTATCTTCTTGTGGTTCCGACCGTTTAAGCGACCTTCGTTTTTTCGAACGACGATAAAATAAAATAAAAAAAATGTGGAGCTATTCTCGTTAATCGTCACCACGCCGTCAAAGTCGTTTTATATAAATTAATGTGCCCACCCCTTCCCCCTGCCTCTCCTACGCGGTAATCACAGATTTAAGGGGATTTCGAGAAAGAAAAAAAACTAATCCCGTTATTATTTGTATTTCACCGAGTACGGTAGGTACTCTCGGGTAAGCGGTGAGCAAGTATTTACTGTATTTTACTTTTTTTTTTTATAATACGTTGTTGAATTTCTTTTATGTTATTCGATCAGTGAATTTGACCGAAAAATTCGTGTAATATAATGCGTGATATTATATTATTCTGTTCGAACGGATTGAAATCATTCCGGAAATCGAGTACGCAAAGTTTTTTTTTTTTATTTTAAGTGCTAGTTTATAGTACGTTTTATTATTTAAAAAATATATCAAAATTATCGATTTGAAAAAAAACCGTATACAAAATACACGGAATAACCGTATAATAACCGACGATTTTGCCGTTAAAATTCGTATATTTTTACGGGAATCTAATCGTTTGACGAGTACGATATGACGCGCGTTATAACATCGTATTCGACAACTCGTGCGTCTTGAAATTGAAAAGGGTAGTTTTACGTGTATTCTAAAATTAGAAGAGACGTTCTCAGACACTTGGAAGTTCTTGCCAATATTTTAACACTTTTTTTTTTTTTTGACACATCGCCATTGATATAACTAAACGTTTTTATTGACGAAGATACGCATCACGATGACGCGATGAAATCTATTTGAAGAAAATAATACGTATAAATAAATTATTGTGCGTGTGATAAATATACAGAATCATATAGTCGACTGTTACTAATAAATCGAATTATTCTATAAACGATAATATTCATTTTACTAAATTTTACGTAGTTTATCGCATTATTTAGCAATTTTTAACATCAATTATATGTGGAACGTGTACGAGTACATAATATATATATATATATACGTATTATACGCTCACGAGGAGTACTTTTTCTTATATAGGGGAAAGTTAATTTTTAAAATTGTGATTATAATTAATGTTAGTCAGTTTTGTAGAGTAACTTCTAGAGTGCCTTTTGCATGAAAACAAGTAAGAAAAAATTTAACTTTTAATACTAAAAGAAAAAAGTTTTATTCACCTATCCAAATTTAACAACTTGTCCCAGGGTGAGGTTATAGTCCAGGGGCATATTGTTACAGTATCTATACATTTTTCAATGCTTTTATTTCAAATATCAAAATATTTAATAATAATAATAATAATAATAATAATAATAATCAAGTTTTAAATCAAGTTTTAAATCAAAATGAGTAGTAAGTCATTTATCATACATATATTCTTTTACAATAAATACACTATATTTTTAATAATATAATAATTAAACTTCTGGCATTTATAAGTCTTTATTCAAAAATTATACATTTGTACTATTGTACTCGTATTTCGTTTCATAACAAAATAATCTTTCAAATCATTAATAATAATAAATAATTATAATTAATCTCTTGGTATTATTGATAATTATTAACAAGTTTTATTAATAGAAAAAACACGAAATACTACGTTATTTATTACTCAAAATCTTCATCTACGTCAGAAGAGCAATTTTTACCAGTATAAAACAATACATTTTGTTTCCCAGTACATTTTTCATGGTTCCATTTTTTGCATGTATATATTTTATAGGACCAAGTTTGAATACTTAAGTATTCAAATATACATCAAGAGCTCAACTGCATGTCGAACTCAGTTTTATGCGATATTGCGGACATATATAAAATATACACTGACAAAAATACGAGTAGACAAAACTTACAGACGGTATCAAAGAGTGATTTGGCGTGAAACCTCCGAAAAACCAATTTAAACATTCCATTTAGAAACGATGACATACATTAGTACTACACAAGCATTCTTTCTGTCTACAGGGTGCTGAAATAAATTCTTAGATCAAAAAGAGTTATCTAAAAGAATGTGAGGTAATATTAAAACGGACTTTTTGTAGGTAGATGTTTATCTTGGCGGTGTAGCGTCAAAGGCTGAATCATTGCGAAATGAATCAATTCAAGTATTAGAATCCGCTGAGTTTGAGCTTGATAAATTTTAGTCAATAAAAAAACACCGTTATAAATTTACAGTCCGTAACGGTATTTATACATTGTTAAGTATACATGCCTATAAACTGGCTAAAACTTAACGTATTCGGCTGCGTTTTATAAAAAAAAAAGAATAATAATAATGCCCGGACGAAATTAACATTGATCGTGAATGATCTATTGGTGTAAATACACCAGGGCCGGGACGAGCAACAGTAGCGCTCCTGGCAATATAACAATTTTGCGCGCCTCATCAAAAAATGTTACTTATTATGACAAAAAATGTTTAGCCTTGACGAGAAAATTTGTACTGTTAAATTATCACTTAAAAAAGTAAATTTACTTATTTCTTAAACAAAAATTACTAAATTTAAGTATTAACGCATTTATTCGTCTTTATTTTATTTATTATAATACTATTTATTTTAATTTATACAAAATATATCAAATTCTCCGCTCCTCCACTCACTCGACATGTTGCGCCCTTGGCAGGCGCCAACTTGCCAGGCCATCGGCCCGGCCCTGAAATACACGACTATTGTACAGAATGAAACTCATATAACTCGTGTCAAATTCGAGATGACAACGTCTAATTGTCCAGTAATAAATACGGTCTGTGTAAAAAAAAATATATATATTACACACACGTGTACCCGAATTTCACATTATGCGAAATATGTTTGTGGATAACGTTTAGTCTGAAAATAAGTGTACCTCGTTGATAACATAAAACACTGTTACTTGTCGTGTAAAATAATAATAATTATTATTGTTGTTACACTAATGACGACGAAAAAAAAATATTACGTTTATCGCTGTTGCTGTATACATATGTATATGAACATTTATTAAACACACTTATTTTCATTTCATTAAAAAGAAAACAAAAAAATGTTTTTGTAAATAATTAGTATTAAGTAGATAAATTTTATCTGTGTACACTTCTGTCAGCGTACATGTTTAAAATTATTCTTCGTTTATATGTTTAAAAATATTGTACTTCCTAAGCTTTTATAGTATAGTTATTCAAAGTATTTAATTCTGTACTTAGGTTTTGTTAACATACTATAATTGGCGACAATGCTTATTGTACATATTTTTATATACGTAAATATATTTCGGTGATTTGAATATCATTTTTTTTTTTATTGAAATTAAATACAGTACTGAATGTGTAATGTGATCTAACTCATAAGACGTACATAAAATCAGGAATTTAGCATGCTTATATATATTTTTCATTTGTCTCTTTTTACACCATTCTTTGAAATTAACTAGATATTTGAATAAAATAACGTTACCTATATTAAAACTAATACTTAATAGTTTTTCCAAAGGGAAATTTATTCAAAATGTTTCCAATAATTCAAACACAAAATCATGTTTATGATCGGATTCATATTTATTTTTGAAAAATTAATTTTCGTCTCTGGACGGATTAATTACAATCGGGTTATTTTTTGAGTATTTAATTGATACATTTATGGAACACGCATAAGGAGACGTTAAAAAAAAAACGTGATAGTTAAACGAGGAATTCGGGCATTAATTAATTATTTCAGTAAACACTTATTTAGAACTTGAAAGCAACCAAAATGAACAAAAGCGCTGTCCTTATTTCGGTGACGCGTCAAAATATTCTCGATAAAATATCTTCAAAACAAACAAATTCCTGATTAAAAATACGTATTCCCAAAATCAAAATAATTTGTCAAAGTCAAAGTCATGTACAATCCATTTTAAGTATTATTATATTTCCGGACAAATGTGTCCAGCCATATTAGCCGTTTCCAGTTTTTCTTTTCTAATACAATTTTCTTTCAATCCATTCCTAGCATTTTCTTTTTCCGCGTTTTCATCTATCTGTATAACTTGTACAACTTCAATATTTTGTGACGTCTCGCGGTTCGTCGATCGAAGTGCCGCATGACGGACATCATGACATAGGGGTTCGCTAACCCACGGCCGAGGTCCAAGGACCAGAACGCGTGAATCAATTTTTTCATCAATTTTTGAGAAACATCGAAACGGATCGTTTTACGTGCATGCTAGATTATTAATTGTTCTGAATTATGTCTGTAAACTATCTAAATACTAAAAGAACGTGATGATAATTAGGAATAAAATTCAAAGGAAACGATTGAGTACCGGCCAAGTTCAAGAAAAAAATTAATATTCACGTACGCAATGCTGTGGTCCGCGGGCGCGCGTTCAGAGATGCAATTGCCCCTTACTCTTTCATGGCGTGTCTGGACCATAGACCCATTGACTGTAATATGGACTGCGTCTAGCCGTCTTGGGTAAAAAAAAAAAACCGCGTAAAGCTCGGAGCACTCTTTCGAGTAGAATTTTTGAGTACAGACATAAAAAAAAAAACCACAGCTTTGTAAAACCCCAATAGATTCCTCGTTGCGCTCAGAATCTAAGCAGTGACCGTTCAGCAGGGGGGAGGGTGATGGCATAATCAATCTAACCTGACCTCGAATACGTCCACGTGCTTGTTGCGCGGCGCAGCGTTACTACGTATACGCGTACCTCTAATGTCGTTTTAACGCCCGTCAAAGAGTTGTGCTCCGGGGCTCGTTTGACTAACTTTTCGGTTGTCTGTTGCAGAAGGATTTCGAAGAGGAGTGCGTGTTCAACGAGATGATCGAACAGAACCATTACAACACGTACTCGTCGGCCAAGTACACCAACGACAAGCGCACGCTGTACCTGGCTCTCAACAAGCGCGGCACGCCGCGTAAGGTCCAAGTGAAGGCGGGCGCGTCGCTGGGCAAGCTGTCCGCGTACGCGCGCGTGTTGACGCAGTCGGTGCCGGCGCAAAGGGTGGAACAGCTGTTGGCCGCGCGGCGTCCGGCGTCCGGAGGCGGCGAGTGGCCGGCGTCGACGTCGCCGCACGGACACCGTCACCATCACGCGTGTCCGCCGCACGTGCAGGGACCGGCACAGCAGCCGACCGCCGCCGCCGCCGGCGTCGTCAAACACCGGAAGTCCGGACGGACCAAGTGTCAGGCCAGAGGAGGGGGCGTCCGGAAGAAGAGCAAGGAGGACGCGGACAAAGAGGACGAAGACTGCGGCGGCGGCGTGGCGAACAGGAAGAACCGCCGGTGCGGAGGCGGCGGCGGCGGCGGCGGCGGCGACGAGACGATCATCATCAGTCATCGGAAGGCGGACGCGGCGGGCCGGAAAAAAAAGCCGAAAAAGTCCACGGCTGCCGTTGCCGGCAAAGGCGATAAACCTCCGAGGCAGCAACCGTCGCAGGACAGGGTCGCGAGAAAGCCCGACGCCGACGCGGCCAACCCGTCGGAACCCGCGGCCGTTGTCGTCCAAACGGTTACCACAACCACGGTGGTCGTCCCGTCACTGCAGCAGCAGCAGCAGCAGCAGCAGCAGCAACTCGTCGACAACGACGACGACGACGACGACAACGACGACGAATCGGTCGCGGCGCCCGCCGTCACCGCTCCGACAGACGAGTTCCTAGATTTAAACGAAAACAATAATAATTAAATATAAATAAATAATTTTAATCATGTCGCGCACGTAAATACTGTTATTATCATCGTAAAATATTTCAACAGTTACTGCTTTTATTTTTATTTTTTGCTTTATCCACATTACTATCATTATCATTATCATTATTATCATTATTATTATTATTATTATTATTATTATTATTATTATTATTATTATTATTATTATTATTATTATTATTATTATTATTATTATTAACGCCTACGGTGGGAAGACTGCGTGAAAAGAGACGCGGGAAGCATCAAACCAGAGATACCATGGAGAATAGCGGCAGAAGATAGAGATGGATGGAGAGAAATTTGTTTAGCGGTATGGTCTCAATGACCGAAAACCAAAAAAAATTATTATTATTATTATTATTACTATCATCAGGGCCCGGATTTAAATGCACTAAAAACCATCGAAAAATGTTCTAAAAAATAGTCAAAAATGTCCTTAAGAATGCCTTTAAAAATCACTTAAACATTTTGTTTAAAAATGTATTGCTTTATTGAATAATTTATAATTTATTTTAATTACAGAAAAAAAAAATTGATTATATCTAACTTGTGACTGGTGGTGATGATGGTATTGACTGGTACGAGGAGCTGTGTATTATTAATTCTAAACATACCGTAATATAAATTTAAAATTATGTTAAACCTTTAAAATTTTGAGCGTTGCATTGAACAATATTATATATTGTTTGATATTTTCAAACACCAACGGTCATCTGTTGTCCGAGAGTTATTATGTATAACGTACAAATATGCATTTAAACCGAACAAAATAACCGAAAAACGCCGTAAAAACGAAAAAAACATCAATAAATGCAAAATAAAGCAAAAAAAAAAAATGCAAAACTAAAATTTCACCTTTGGAGTGCCTGTTGTTGTTGTTACACGAAACGAATTATATGCTTGGAAAGCATTGTCTAAGACCACCCAAAAAGTATCCTGATTTTTGCAAGGATTTTCTATAGATTTCAACGGTGTCTACTAGACACGTTTTTAGGGGAGCTATGCCCTCCTAGTTAAGCCGATGGTGTAAACCAGTGGTTCTCAACCTTTTTCGATTCGTGTCACGCTCATCCACGATAACCCAACACTACGTCTCCCTAACATCAAAATAATAATAACATAAAATACAAGCGCTATAAAAAATACAGTACGCAGAAAAATAATAACTATAAATTTTATTTTTGCTTTACTGTTAAATAAACATTGAAATTTTAAATTGAAAAAAAAAAATTAAGATTATCGATAATATATTATAATAACTGAATAAACTATAAAACCAAAAAATTAACGAGAAATTTGACCCTGGTGATTTTTACATAGTTGTGGAATTCGAGGGTTGATGGTTGAAAGAGCGAGTCTCATACCGTTTTCTAGTGTTGTTTTTGTGAGTCTTTGGCGTTTTTTTTGTTGTAATATTCGTGAGCGCGCTGAATCCATGTTCACATAGCCAGGACGTCGAAAATTAAAGTAGCACTTCAATAGCTTTCGTTGATAGTCGAGGGTATTCACCGTGGAGACTCACCCAAAAGCTGTTGAGCGACACTTCTTTAAATTTTAGTTGCAGCGTACGGTCGTTCTTTAGTTCCACAGCTTCCTGTTGTAATTCGCAGTCATCTGTTTGCACCAAGGAAGTAAATGGGTTGCGAACCCAGTCATACTGTTTCACATTCAAGTGTGGGAAATAATATCTGTGCCGTTTAGTGTAAACAATTATTGCGTTATTTGACAGTGGTAGCAATCACACGATTACCGTTACAACAATAATACGATTTTTTTCGAAAAAAATCCTATATTCTTAAACTTTTCCCCAAGGTTTTCTTGTCACCCCTACGTTGGATCCATGTCACCCAAGGGTGACATGTCATCCCGGTTGAGAACCACTGGTGTAAACCAAACGAACATAAAACGACCGTTTATAATTGAATCTCCGTGTAAACGTCCACAAATTAGTGGAGGATCGCCGGTTTGTTTGCAAGTTTGCCTTTAAAAAAAAAAAACATTGTTCGCTCAAATGCTAAACGCTAGTGTTGAGGACGCGGCTTCTTTATACTCGTGTGTTACGTTACCGTGGTCAGTGATGAAAACGCACGGTAAACGTTATTAATAATAAAAAAAAAACCGACACAACGACGGATTGAGAAAAAAAAATTTCTTTTTCTATAATTTTCTAACGTTAACAGTTATTTTTCTAATCGTTGGCGACCGCTACAGGAGACAATAATTTTATATTAGAAACGAAAATTAGTTTAACGTTATTCGACGGGCAAAAAAAAAATCGAAAATCTTTCACATAGACTTTTTTTTTACCTTCATGTCTTTTTAAAAAGATGAATTTATCTCATGCGATAATCGGCACCGAACGGGGTTACAAACGCGGACGCCTCTAACGGTGATATATTCTAAGACCTATTCGGATAGGTTTGGGCAAAAGAAATCGTCAAATCTCCCATATATAATAGGTCTGGTTTAGAAACGGCATATATTCACGTGCACAGATTTATTGACCTCGTTGGCACGCGATTTCGGCGAGCATTAACCGGCTGCTGCGGTGGTAATATAGATTCGTTAACTCGCGTGATTACTGAGGGAAAGAAACTGGCTTTAATTTTAATAAAATAAATTACGTTTTAAAAATACGTTATTTATTTTTCGACGCTTATTGCGTTAATATCGCGTAGGAAAACGCTGCGATTGGTTTTCATCGCATTGACCGAGTTCTAAAAATTAAAATCTTTTTTTTTTTCCAAAACGAAATGGACAGTTCCCACGCGCGGTGGCTGTTTTTTAACGGCGTATTGCTACGAAATGGAGTCGCGACATTATATTGTTTTTTACTAACTAATAAAATCACCGATAAAGTCCAATTTGAAGCTTTATTTATCGCAATACACAGTGCTTAAGTGACTTTTTTTTTTTATAATATATTTGTAAAATAACAATTTTTGTATGTAAAAAAAACGTTTTCCTTTCCATTTTTCGCATGCGTCGGGACCGTGTGTGTGTGTGTCCGCGACGAAATGTTTTGCGGATAAAATCCGTCTGCCGTGATATATTCTCATTGGTATATTACGTTTATTTAAATTTTTAAATAACGTTAAAAAAACAGCCGTACGACAATAACGGTTTTCCTCCGTCGATTTCACACAGTCCAAAATAATTAATTAAAAAATATCGATAAATTCGGTAATTTTTTTTTCCCCACATAAACATTTTTTCACACGCTAATACGATATTTCACGGCCGGCGGAGACGCACTCCGGCTCTGGCCTAAAATGTCCGGAGATTTTTATGATATTTTTATCGCTCGACAATAATACATTTTATGCGGTAACTTGCGTAAAAAGATCATTGACGGATGCGTGCGGCGGTACACGCGGTGCCAAATGACGTTTCGGACAAACCGAACTTGCGGTGGCACGGTTTTCCGACTGAAACGAAAAGGATAAAAATAAACGTTCAGATTTCAACCGACCACAGAGGTTTCAGTGCTCTTCAATATCGTTCACAACTCGTTGTCCCGTCACCTGCACGCGTGTATCGCCCGGTCCGCGGCCCTTCGTCGTCAGCAAATCGAACATTTTCCATCGCGTTCTGACCCGATCGAGGGTGCTTTTGATTGTTTAAGACACCGTAAGACGCGGTTAAAACGTTGTTGCGAACAATCGCGTTTAAGATGGATACATACGAGTGATTTCTTTCGGTGTTTTCAGTTGAGTTCCGGTGAGACATTTGTTGTCGTTAAGATTGCGCCTTGAAATCTGAAGCCGTATGGGATAAGCCATAAATAAGAACAATACGCGCATATATCATCTTTGACGTCCATTCGGTTTCGCGATATTGTTTTGATTACGAAAATAATAAATACACGTTCAATAAAGTCCACAGTTAAAATTTACATAATAAATGTATAACATTTTTTTACCCGGATTCGTCGAAGATTTCGAATTAATTTCAAACATATTTATTTTTGGGTTGTTTTAAAAAACTCGCGGCCACTCCGTGGAGTAACCGTCTACGGACTCCCTATATGGATATATAGTGGTCCATGGGCTACCGGTTAAGAACGCCGCGCCTACTACTATATTTACTATTTTTATATTATATAACTGTTGTAGCGTCCTCCAGTTATGTGCATTTTACGCTTACTATTATTATGTAAATATATATATATATATATATATGACATATTCTATTAATCGCATTATTATCATGACCTAACCTAACCGGAGCCGGTGAAAACGTTTTGTTATATTATTGATATTTTTAGCTATAGGTGATTTTTTTTTTTTGATTTTACTTTGCCGACGTTATAGGTAAACGTTAAATTTGAAACGATCACGGACCAAAGTAATGATAATTTAATATTCAATTTTTTTTTTTTTTTACTATTACATTTTTCGCGTGTAAATCTCGTGATTTTTTTTTTTAAACAAAATATATTTGACGGTCGTTCGTGAAAATAATAAACTAAAACGATATCCGTAAACTATATTTAGAAATATGCGTATATCCTAGAAATTTTTTTACCAAATTCATCAATCATCAATGATCGTTTACGTATCTGCACAATACGTGCGCAATATTGAATTGAAATTTACTAATTTTGATATTTTTAGCTATAGGTGATTTTTTTTTTTGATTTTACTTTGCCGACGTTATAGGTAAACGTTAAATTTGAAACGATCACGGACCAAAGTAATGATAATTTAATATTCAATTTTTTTTTTTTAAACAAAATACGTTTGACGGTCGTTCGTGAAAATAATGAACTAAAACGATATCCGTAAACTATATTTAGAAATATGCGTATATCCTTGAAATTTTTTTACCGAATTCATCAATCATCAATGATCGTTTACGTATGTGCACAATACGTGCGCAATATTGAATTGAAATTTACTAATTTTTACACTTTCATAATAATATCACAATAATATTACGTGTCGGCGTATTATTGCTGCGGTTAGTGCGTTATGCGCGGAAAATATGTTTACATTCCAAATTCGTAAAATGTCAAACAAATCTGCATCTATGCAACGGCCGCGACACGAGTATAATACATATTTAAATTTTTTTTTTTTTCTGTCCGAACAATAACGAATTTACTGAATGTCGTCCACAGCCGAATCTGAATAAGATCGAACGCGTAAAATCTTGTTTGCTAGTGAAAACAAAATATTTCGTATAAAAACACATTAATACTAAATAAGCTTTTTTTTTTTAGTTTTCCTACTATATATTGTACAAATTTATAATTAAAGTTTAATTTTTTTTTTTTTTTTTAATTTAAATTTTTAACTTTTAAATTCGCCTGATTAGTTGTAATGCAAAACAACGTTTGCGTATATATTATATTATTTATTTTTTCGTACACGGCGATTTGACGTTTTCCAATGTCCATTCAAATAAATATAAGTCAAAAAATTATTGTCATTTTTTTTTTTTTATTCAACATACTTGTAGCAATTTTTGAGAGAACACGAGAAAACACCAAGTCAATATATAATCGTGTACGTGTTGTTTATAACAATAGGGAGAAGTTTATAAACAGTTATCATAAAAAAAAAACTCTCCATCAATAATCTTCTGCGATGTGTATTTTTTTAGAGATTATTGTAATTATTATTATTATTTTTTTTTTTTGTAACTGATTTAATTGTTTTTTTTTTTAACGAACGAATCGTGCACTTCTCACGGACAATCGAGAAACTAGTGTGTCAACTGTTTATTATTACTATTAATAAGTATTAACTATGAATTTTGTTCGTGTCGTGTCCGTCGTATTATTTATTTCTACGATAATATTATACATTAAATTATTATTATTATATAATTTATTTTATATACAATATTTGTATGCACATTACAATATATATATATTCAATATATATTTAATTTAATTATTCGTTGTTTTTACCATTTGTATGTTCCCCAAATAAAAAAACAAATTGTTTAGTGTTAGTTTTGTATTTGTAACCAAAAATATTAAGAAAGTAAGAAAGAACTAAAATGCAATCAAACCATGTAAATACCTAATAATATTATTATTATTATTTATTTATTATTTCTTTTTTTTTTTTTTATGTAAATAAATATCAGTATTTTTAAATGTCACCGAAAAATGTATTTATTTCGCGTACCGAATTCACCGATTCATCGTTAGGTTGATAAAATAATATGCGGTCGTAGGTATATACATGTCCTTAATATAATATTGTGTATGACTTGATCAGGGGCGCATTAAGAATCAATATTTAGGGATGGGAGGGGGGCAAATATAATTTGCCGCCCCTAAATTTACAGTACAGATTAAAATTCCAACAGACTAAAACATATAATTCCAAATGTCCATGATCAGTGTGCCGCCCTCTAAAAATTGCTGCCCGGGGCAAACGCACCCTTTGCCCCCCACTTAATGCGCCCCTGGACTTGATTCACCTGTAGGGATCCCAGATTTAATTTGAAAAAATACGGGACATTTTTTTGTTGTTGTAAAGTTTTAATAAATATAAATAAAACCTATAATATCTATATATATATATATATAAATATAAATACATATTGCCGGCCAAAAATTTGGATACATTAAATAAAAAATTGGTTTCACGGAAAACGTGTTCGTATTATGATATCTGTTGTCAACACTGTAAGGTGCGGCAGGGGTTGGTCGTGCACTCGTGCACTCTGGTGAGGAATGGATGCGATTTGCTTTTCTCGCTGGCCGTGGAAGAGTGCGGACTTGTCCACGACCCTACGAGTGATATATGTACTTATGTGCGATTTCTTTGTTTTGTTGACCTCGTGTTCGTGTGCGTAAACTATTTGTATCTATCAGTTATAATAATTATTTTATATACCTGTATTTTGCGAAATTAAACCTAGTACTATTTGTATACAATTCCGTTATTGTTCTTTTGCTAACGCGGACGCGCGCGTTGGTGTCGGCACAGAATAGGTGAAATCAGAACGGAAACCATTTTGTAAACAAAAAAACGGCCGCCGTTTTCTCAGTGACACCATCATCTGTTATCATTTCGTATGAGTTATCATGGTGTTCTTGAGATCGTTGTTTTCGTGATTAAATGTTTGTTTATTTTTATTAATTTGACTAGGTGTGCCTCGGTTTTGCTGTGGATCTCGTTTCAGGCGTGCCTCGTTTTTGGGTAGCGACTACCGGCGGTAACAGTCGCTGTAAGTCAGGTCGTTGTAGGTGTGCACTGTGCAGTCTCCTAAATCGGCGGTCGTCTGGATATAGGGTTTTCCGAAATCAATCGCCTGGTCCCTTAATAGCGGGCGTCTAGGTGTCGGTTTTCTGAGTCGTTCACTTTACTTTATTTGAAAATGGGAAGAGTCGGGTATTCGTGTATTGTTCGCACTTGTAATAATAATAATTATTGTTTTAGTGTTTGAGAAAAATTAATAAAACAATATTTAAAATTTGAATGCACGATAAGTGATGACTGATAAGTGAACAGCTGTTTTCGGAGTCACTGAGAAAATGGCCGAAGGTCATAGACAATGCGTCCTATACTACCCATGTTAAATGATCAATGTTTCCATTCTGATTTCACCTATTCTGTGGTGTCGGTGTGAGTATTGGATTTATAACATTTATCTATTTTAAATTGTAATACTTTATTATACAAATTAATTAAATGCAACTAAACCAATTTTAAATTAAGAAATTTCTTACTGTATATATAATATAATATAAAAACTTAATTTTACCGAATAATACATTTAAAATTTTTTTTTCATCGAAAAATCCCCCTTTAACTTTGATGACTCTGTCCACTAGTCGTGGCATTGTTTTTACTAATTTGTTAATTGTTTCCTGGGTTATATAGAAGACCGAGCATCTAGTAATTGTTGCCATAGTTCCTTGCCAGATGTTGGGCAACACCTTCTTGCTTTTCTGTCGAGTTCCTCCCATAAAAACTCGATCGGATTAAGGTCTGGTGATTGTGGTGGCCAGCAGACTATATGCACAATAGTGCCATCAGCTTCTTTGTTGTCTAAACACCTTTGGCACAAACGAGAGCTATGTTTTGGATCGTTGTCTTGTTTGGAACACAAAGCCATGGCCAATTACTCGGCGACCGGAAGGTATCGCATATCTGACAAGATTTTTTTATAATCTTCCTTCTTCATAATACCATCAATTTTTATCAAATCTCCGGTGCCGTGACCAGAGAATAACAACCCCATACCATAATGAAACCACCTCCGTGTTTAACTGTGGGAACTAAACACTGAGGTGCCATTTTTTCAGAGCTACCTACCGTCTAACATAAATCCTTCGACGAAATCCAAACATTTCAAATTCGGATTCGTCTTTGGATCTTTTCGGATCGTCCAAAGAACATTTCTCCATTGTTCTATTGTCCATATTCGACCATGTTTTGAAAATAAAAGCTTGATGATTTATGTGACAAAATTCTCGGAATACAAACAATTTCTATTATTTAAAATTTAACGTGCAGAGGTGTAAGTAATATGTACTGTGTATACAAACTTTTGGCCGGCAGTGTATATATATATGTATATAATTGTAATATTAAAATTAGTAACACAAAGCAAAAACGATATGTAAAACTTAATATTGTTTTAAGCTGACTTTCCCTTAATACGCTTTATGAAATTTTAATAATATAATATAATTTAACATATTCCTTACCGACAAAATTTAATAACATGATTATATCACAGAATAAATGAAATTTATTTGTATAAATAATTCTGTGTTTTTAAAAATATTATATCGAGTTTCGATTTATTGATTAGAAATTAAATAAAGGTCAATTATACCCATATTGACGTTTAAGAATTACGGGACATGCGGAATTGGTATTTTAAAATACGGGACAAAAATAACATTGCCAGTATTTTGTCGGGACGCCGGGACGCTTATAAGGGGATTGAAAGCGGACATTTTCTCTTTTCGTCTTACACACACACACACGAAACAGTAAAATAGGCGTTTCCTACTTCCAACGTACCGATCGGTCTAGATAAGAAATTTGAAAAACGGATTTGAATTCGTCGTGAAGTATACTCGAGATCGATTTTCCCCACATTTCTAATTTTTTTTTTTTTTTCATAAATCATTAAAAATTAATCGAACAGATTAAAAAAAAAAAATTGCTAATAACCAATTTTTGAAGATCTTAAGAAAAAAATGAAAATGAAAATAGTTGGAAAAGTCATTCTGTAGTAAAATTCACGACGAATTCAAATCTGTTTTCAAATTTCTTATTACACCACCGGATCGATCGGTACGTCCGAAGTAGGAAACGTTTGTTTTGCCGTGTTTCGTGTGTGTGAGACGAAGAGAGAAAACGCCCGCTTTCAAAACCCCTTGACCGATGAAACACGGGACGTCTGGACGTCCCTAGACTTGAAAAATGTGCTTATCCGCCCGAAAAGGGCGACGAAAGAAATCGCAATATTCGCTTGCGGTACATGTAATAATTGTTCGTGAAAAAGTAAAAATAAAACAATAAACATTTACTTGTAGAAAATTTATAAATAACCGAAGTCGGGCGAATTATTGGCTCCGACCGGTGGAAAGTGCCAGAATTTATTACGTTTTGTAGCGTAACGAAGAAAGTTTGCAGTTATATTCTCGTACGCATAATGTACACACATTATACCCGCCAAAAAAAATATGTACACACAGGTGCCCGTCGAAGTGACACGGAACGGACGCGACAGTACAGTCATTTTTTTTTTTCTTCGGTTAGCCGACGTGAAATTTTTAAAATGCGCGTACCTCGTATATTGTACCTATATTTGGTGAATAATTGAATAATAATTATTATTATAATATTTATTTCATAGATGAAAAATTTCGGTCACGTGTCGTCTCGCGACGACGGATATAATAATATTTTCTGCCGTGTTTGAAATCGTTTAATCCGTGACGCGTACCATATATATATATATATATATTTCGTATGACATTATATGAGCAACACGTTTTATCTTTTACTAGCTAATATAAATACAAATAGTTCAACAGTTTAATAAATCATTAATAAGTAACAATAATAATAATTCTAATTCTAATTAAAAAGGTTAGGTAATTCTAATAAAAGGTTAGTTAAAAAGTTGGTAATTCTGTCAATTATAGTTATAATGTAATGTCCAGGTCCTCCATCCACTTAATCGCTTCTTTTCTCGCTTGATGAATATCGTGCATGGTACCAGCAAATGCTCGCACTGGGCATTCGTTAATGATGTGACTAGTCGTCTGTGATTCGTATCCGCAGTCGCATGCTTCAGAATCACGCAATCTCCATTTAAACATCATATGACCGCTTCTACCATGACCTGTTCTAATGCGATTTAATGTAGTCCAAATTTTCCTTGTTAGCTCAAATCCTGGTTGTCTGGCAGTGGCGTGTGTTACCAGTTTATGCACATCGGGGTTTTCCGATATCCATCCAGTCTTCTTTCCATCTGTTATTTATGACATTTATTATGTTATTTATTGACGCGTACCATAACAATTATTAATAACGATTTTATTGTAAAAAAATATATATATATGTTTTTTTTTCTTTTCTAAAAAACTAAGTGAATTTAAATATTTTTCGAATTTCATTATGTTTTTAATACACCCGAAATCGGCTGCATGCGAGTTCCGTCCAGGAGCGTATTTAAAGGAGTAATACAGGGTGGGGGGGGGCTGTAGCCCCAAGAAATATTTCATGCCATAAATTACTAAATAGAATATTAATATTAAAAACCTAAACAAATAAATAATGTGACTATTAATTTTAAAAAGCTAATAAATAATAATATAATAATCGATTGGGGGGCTAAGTGCCCTTAACAAACATAAACGATGCAGTATGAGATATACTAGTTCTGTCCTGGAAAAAAAGAGAAACGTACCGATTCAGTCCTTCAGTTTTAAGGCGTTTTATATAGGCAATTTTAACGTGTGTGAAGTTGGCCCTCCACCCAAACACTCCAAATTCTTTTGTAACCTCATTGTTTTAATTTGTAACTATTTGTAATCAACTTTTCAGAATTTGTAACCTCACCGTTTTCGAGTTATAGCGAGTTTCTCAATGTGGGGCTTTCTTCACGTAGCCCCCCACCCATATTGTCCAAATCGCTTCAAACAAATTTTATTACATTCCTTTTCATTTGTAACTATTTGTAACCAACGTTTCAGAATTTGTAACCTCACCGTTTTCGAGTTATGCACATTCTAAAATGAGGGGCCAGCCCCCTCCCCCCAAGTTGAAATTATATTGTTATAATTGTTATTTATATTACACTAGTTGTTATTTATATTACACTACTTTATTGACCAGTTCATACAAACTAATATACTCCTATGCACTGCTTGGAAGGAACGCGTTCAAAGGAACTCGTTGCTTTGATTTCGTTCCTTTTTTGTGTGAAGGAACGTCATTGAAATTTCTTTCCATTTCATGAGGAACAGGAACGTTTTTTTTCGTTCCTTTTTTCTTACATATAATTTAAAGAAGTTTTAGAAATTAGAAAAATTTTTTTGATAATATGTACAATTTATGTAAGTCGGAATCTGAACTATTTTCCGACGAAAAATAAAATACACATTAATCACTATTAAATGATGGTAAATTATTATTATTATTATTTTTTTTTTTTTGGTAAAATTTTGAAACCACCTGGCATCAATAAAATGTGCAGTAACTGTTATGTACGATTCTCGAGCTATCGATGACCAATAGTCAGATGTACAACTTACACTCCTGGCATCTTTTAATTCTTTTTTAAATTTCAGTTGTAATATATGTTAACAGAGGTTTAAACGTATCGAAAAGTATTCACGCATCACAAATAGACGAGTAAAAATATTGGCTCCCCTCTATAATTGGTTGGCCTCAGCCTGGCCCACCTTCTGCAAAAGTTCTAGCGCCGCCACTGCTAATAACATCTAAACACAACATTATTATTACATATATGATAAGAATAACTATTATAAATAATTTAATTTATTTAAATGAAATAGTAGTTTTTACCTATGATAATTTGATTTAATTACAGACCCATAAACCCTGGTTTATTTTTCATAACTCCACAGTATGTAATTACAGATACAACTGAATTTGACAGTAAATATCTTAAAATTCTAAAAGTTTTATCTTTTGTGTTTTTTCCTCCAATATAAGTCAATTCTGTAACCTAAAAATAAATTAAATAATATCTATGCTCACCAGTTGCTTTTTAAATTCAATGTCTTTTTTTAACTTATTTTCAATATTTTGAAGTTGTGCAAATAATTTCAAAGGAAATGAATTACGGATGTACATTAATACAGACACATCGGCATTCTGTATTTCACCTCTGTTTTGTAGACATTTATCGAGTTTTTCATCCATTTTTTTCATATACGGCCCAAAAATCCGTCCGCTATTGTGAGGTGTCTCTTAGGGGTGGTTTTACTGTTTATATATATATATATTTTTTGTTTTGTTTACCTAGCATTATCCATAAGCTCGGATGTATCACTTGAAATGTTTTGTTTTAAGGATCAGTGAAAACTTGTATTTAGTGCATATTTTGGTGTTTTTAAGTGCATAATACACTTAAAAATATTATTATAGCGCTAAAAATGAACTCTTTTTTTGTGCTATAACTTCCGAGCCCTGGTTATCAGGAATGCTAGACTTGCGATAAAACTTAATACAATTTTTTCCACTTTTACATTATAAGATAAAAAAATTAACAATTTTAGTACCATGACTAATATTAGATGAAACTAATTCATCGAATAAAGCTGATTCTTCAAATAACTCGTAAGAATTTTCTTGATCACAATTAATTATAGAACAAGCATTTAAATTATTTATAGGTTTATTTATTTTATTTTATTCGTATCATTTCGCAATAGTGTTTTGAGAAATATAAAAACAATTTACTCATTTAGTTTGTACATATTTGACAGTTACTTAGTTATTTTTCATTGTAATGTTACTGAATATTTTAAATAAAAATGAAGTGTATCTATTACATATTCACTTACAGTAAAGTTGACGCTTTCATTTTAAACAAATATTATTTTATATTTCTTACTTAAGTATTAAAAATCTAAATTAATCTATGTATTTACGTCAAATTAGGACAAATACAAAAAAAAAAGTAGGTACTTACCTGAGAAAACTGATTGTTTTCCATTTTAATTAGGAAGATAGGTAAATGCGAACTCGCAAACGGGTGGACGCAGAAAAACGTGACAATGACGATCGTATAAAAAGAAAGTCGTTTTCACAGTTTTGTGTAATCGTATCGACACAGTGCGACCAACATTACGACAATATAGACGAAGTCGATTGGAGCCACTGTGCCGTAATACGCCACAGTATTTTAATCTGCTGCTTATCAGTGATAACACGCGCTTGTTGTTCATTTGATCGACCGTGGTGTTAAACTAACAATCCAGTTGATTTATATACACAAAACTTATAGTGAAATTTACTACATTAATTCCAATTTAATTTGATTTTGTGTTGTATTCAATTTAATATAACAGTGTATATTCACTTTCAATTATTATTATTATAATAATTTATATATTATTTTTCGTATATTATTTTGATATAAATTAGTACTAATTTAATAACATTGTGCATATATTATAAAAACATTTTTGTTTAACTTGCAAACTCAAGTAGATCACAATAGCATAGTTCTGCATTAATTTTAAAATTAATGTCAAAGTCAACGCAACAGTCCCTATATAGTTAACTATTTTAAATTTTCACTTGTGTGTGACTCTGCGTACTTAAAACACGAAAGTAAATAAGTTTTTAAGCTCACAATTACGATTTATAAAATGAGTGGTCACTGCTGTGTAACTCTCATTGTTTACCAAGGTCCAGCTATCTGTTGTTAAACTAACAAAATGTGCATTCATATTAATGTCATTCTTCACTCTATCGTATACATTGTTGTACATTACTGGCAGACGAGATTTTTTAATGTTTTTCTAGACTGTAAAGTATAGCCAGGATTTAAAACATTTAACAATTTTATAAATTCTTTACCTTCCACAAAACTGAATGGATAGTACTGCTTAACTACCATTTTTAAGGCTTGTTAATCTATAATATGCCGTTTAAATGAACTTACAGGCTTAAACATATAGTGAGTTGAGCTCTATTGAAATTTTCTAGTTACAGAATGATCGGTAGAAGTTGGCGTTCCGGGTATTTCATTTGGTTTAACGCAAATTTGTGATGTGACGGCCTAAGAAAAATTATTGTTTTATTTTAATATTATAAAAAGTATTAAAATTTGAATATATGTAGTAACCACAACAAAGTACTTCGGAGAAGTAAAAAAGGCTTTCTGTGCGTAAGTTGAAGCGATTGGGAGAAAAGATAGAATTTTGATATTAATAAAAAAGTGAAATCAATTTCAGAATTCTGTGCCAAATAGGCCCATAGTTGAAAAAGTAGAATTTGGAGCTTAATAAAGAAATGAAATCAATACCCAAATTCTGTGCCGAAAAGGCACATTGTTGAAAAAGTTCCTGAATTTTGAGGTTAATAAAGAAGTGAAATCAATCCCAAAATTCTGTGCCTCAACTTGAAAAAATATCAATTCACAAAAATTTCAAGATGTTCCACTGTACAAACATTGAAAAAAAAAATTAGCACAGAACGGCGTATATTAATGATGAAATTAGCCATAAATAGGAGTTGTCGACTTGTTTACGAGTTAATCTGTCTGACTCGAATTTTTGTTGACAATCTGTAAATCGCAATGGTATATCGCAATCAAATAATCAATTTATTTATTTACATTGTTACACTTGCATGTTATATTTAAACTTAAAACTAATAACTTTTATAAATTCAAGTTATATGGTCAAATAAAAATAACAGTACTGACATAATTTTTTTTTCACAAAAGTTGGTTATGTACATTTATAAAAATAAATGATAGATCATAATTAATATTAATATATAATTTATACAACAATAAATTTTAATTCATAAATGTTTTCTTGCTTTTAACATTTCGTTAAAAAGGTCGCACGTGCCTTCCGCCGGCCCTGCATTCATTGCATAGATATATTAACAGAAATAAAATAATAAAAACACTAATATAGTATCTAGGTAGGCACTAATAAATAGCAGTTTATTTATTGAAGTAAGCAGCAAACTGTTCGTGGACTTAAAACGCAGCAGTATTTGATTTTCTATTGGTCGGAATTGTGTCTGTTAACGCTCGTATAGGTTCAGATTGTCCATCACTTTCAATTGTTGAATATTCCCTGCTATTATTCCTGGTTATGACATAGTTATGCAGACAACATGCAGCTTTGGCAATTAATTCCCCAGTTCCTACGTCAGTTTCAATAGCTCTTAAAAATACTTTCCACTTTATTGCCAGTATTCCAAACGCGTTTTCCACTACACGACGCGCTCTGCTTAGTTGCGCATTGAACTTTTTTTTACATCATTAACCATTCCAGCTTTGGGGTAAGGTCTCATTAAATAAGTTTGAGTGTAAAACCTTCGTCGCCTACTAGTATATGAGGAACAGGGATGTTAGTTCCTGATAGTGGCTTAGGAGGTAGAATAGTTTTCCCAACAATGAACTCCTGATAAAAAACAGAATTTTCGAATATAGCACTGTCACTGTGACGCCGATAACTGCCAATATCAACTACCATAAACTTGTAATGTGGGTCGACTACTGCAAGTAGAACAATAGAAAAAAAGTTTTTGCAACAAAAATAACTTGACCCACTATTAGGAGGATATTTCAGTTTAATATGTTTTCTGTCTATGCTTCCAATACAATTTGGAAACCCCCACACTTCTGAGAATCCCTTAACAGTTTTCATCCATATTTCTTTAGTAGGTGTAGGTAAATAAATTGGCTGTGGAATATTCCAAATTTCTTGACAGATATCCTTCACAATTTTGGTAACAGTTGAACGACCCATTCGAAAAGAAAAAGCAATGGTCTGATGGCTACGCCTATAGCCAAAAATCTGAGTATATATATATATATATATATATATTACTATATATATAAGTTTCTATACCAAATAGTTTTAATATTACGAAGAATAACGATAATCGATTTCGACAAAATCACGTTTTTATCGTTTTTATGTAATTTTTCGGTAGTTTTTGAGTTATATTTTGTGGGCGCTATTGAGAAAATTAAAAAATGACCTCTGTAAAGTACCAATTAGATGCAATTTGCTATCGGAAACAAACTAAAGATCGAAGCACTCCTGGTAGAATTTTTGGGTACAGACATTAAAAAAACAGTATTGTAAAACTAATAATAGGCTCCACTCAGAATCTAAAAATCTTCTTCGGCCAGAATCTAAAATAGTTATAAATAAAAATAAGTTATTACACAATCTTGTTATATTTACCTCACATATATCTTCTTTGATTAAAATTTCATCAGGATAAGAATCATTTTTTGCAGCTAACACTTTATTATAGGCAGGATAAATGTCATGGTTAAGTTTTAGGGCTTGCTTTCGAAGAAGTTTGTATGTGTGCAGGCTTCTGTATACGTTTATATGTTTTCCAGGCATTACGTATTTTTTTACCTCTGCTAGGGGTAGTATTTAATATTTCTTTTATTATTTTCGCGTTGTCTTCATTTCCATCTTTTCTTTGGCTCATTGACACACCAAACATCAATTGTGATGTACTAAAACATGAACGGAGTTGTTCGGTTTTCGCTCCTTTAGTTCTCTCACTGCATTGGTCGAAATCAACCAGTGGTCGCCCTTTATTACAAGTAGAACATAATTATAATATTTATCCGATAAAATTAATGATACACTACAAAATACTATACATTGATTATACAATTAATTATTAATTTTTTATTATTAATTATTGTCACCAAATGTTCATAATATGGTGAAAAAATATAAAATGTAAAAGAGTATACAAAAAGAAATAGACTACCTGAAGATGATTTAGCAACAAATTTGTACGCAATGGCCGGAAAATTAATTTCAGTATTGAGCCACTCAGAATTTTTGGCCAAAAACCGATCATACGTTCAGTTTGATTGCGACCATTTATCAAAAAATCTAATAAAATATTACAATTTTATTATAGTAATATTAGTTGAAATGTTTTTTTAATAAATTAAATCTTACTTGTTAAAAAACTTTCTATTTAGACATATTTTAATACCATTAACTGCTTCTTGAATATTTCGACACGTGTTCTGATGGTCTATTTGTAAGCGCGCACACACATAATCTAGGGCTATTTTCTTTTTTTTAACATTAGAAACAGCATCAGTATTTAAATAAATGATATTACAAATATCTTTCTTTAAAATAATTGTTGTAGCTGACATAATAGAATTTAAATATAAATTGTAAACGAATACGAAACGACGGCACACCGTTTTTTATTTTTATGAAATAAACTACGACTAAAACGAGCACATAATATATTACTTTACTAACCTACATACTAGTAATATTTACTAACCTACTATACTCACTAGGGGGCAGATTCGGGCAGCAGAATTCTACTCTATATTAAAGTAAATATTAATACTATCTAGAAAATGTGAAAATGAATGGGGAACACAGGGGATAAGTCTATCCAAATTGCTTCTTTTCTTTTATCATATAAAGATTAATATTGCCGATATCGTTATTTAATGTCAAATTTACCACAAAATATAAAACCGTTGTTCACAAAAACGGATTTATACAGACCTTCACACTATACTATAATAAATATTTAACAAATTTTTGGTGAAGCGTAATATTAGAATTTGCTTATTAATGATTTACGAACGGAGATAATTGATCGAAAATTTTCAAATTTTCGTTTTTTTTTTCAAATTAAAATAGCAATTTTTTCTAATAAAATTTTTTTTTGTGGAAATTGTTTGTAATATACAGTGTAGTAAGTAGCGAACTAAAAAGTTTCAATAATTTCGTTAAAAAAAAAAAATTTTTTTAATAGAATTTTAGCCAGCTTTTTAAAATTTTAAAACACTGTTCGACCGCGTGATATTTTCTCGCCGTGACAGACCGCGTTCTGTGTGGCCAGGCCTTAAGTAGTGAAAAGACGATTACTATTTCTATAAGGTCGTTGTATTTTCAAAAGCGCACTACTGAATTATTGTGCACAGTCGAAACGAAATTATCCAACTTCAAGTACTTCAAAAGAAACGACAGCATTTATTAATGTATTAATAAAACAAGTGGAAAACAGATTTGGTAATCTGAAAAAAAATACGTTATGCGCGAAGGCAGTAATTTTGGATCCCCGTTTTAAAAACCATTGGTTTTTTTAATAATAACGCGTTTATAGAAAAAAATTAGAGTTGTCCGTAACGACTCTTAACAGTTTATTACTGTTACCAGGTAACATGTAGTAGGTCCTATACTGTAATGTTTTAAACGACCGACCTCTTTCACTGAAGCACCTCCGTAATCGTAAAACGCCGCGTATATTTTCAAAATGCGCGCGCGCGCCATGTTTTCACCGATACACTGGCGGAGATCCGCCGCTAGTGGCGTGCGCGTCGACGGCGGCGTCTCGTTCGTCCGACTACACCGGCGGGACGTTCGACGTCATTTTCCGATTTCGCGACGTTGCTCGGAGTTCGCGTCCGTGTTCGTTGTCGATTGCTGATGACGGGTTTTTTTTTTTTGCCTCGTTTCGTCGCAGAGAATTGGGACGTAAGTAAATTTTTTTTGCAAACGTTTGCGTGCCACAAGACTTTTTTTGGTCGCGCAGCAGCAGTAGCACGACCAGTAATTATATATGTAGCGCGACGACGATCGTTCGAAAATGTCGTGTACCGTACACAACCGCCGTGGTGCTTTACCCGGCGGCGGCGGCGGCAATGGCCGCGACGCGACGTGCACAAAACGAAAAAAAAAAAAAAAATCGGTTAGCCCGATATGCGTCTTGTGTACGTTGGAACGTGTCGCGGTAATCGCGGTAACCCGTTGCCACCATTGTTATAACGCGTAATCGACCGCGTGTGTGTCGCGACGAACGCGAACGAAAAAACTTGGTACGCGCGAAAAGTCGACACGGTCGCTGCCATTCGTGTTGTTCATTTCTTTTTTTTTTTATGTGAAATGGTCGTCGTCGGTAATCGGCCATTTGCGCTCGTGGTTCGTCACTAAAATTTCCATTGAAAAAAACGTATATTATAGGTGTACGAAATCCACGTGTCTACGAAAAATTGCAACGAAAAAATATAAATTATTATTGTACGCGCGCGAGAAAAGACGACAACGGGCGCGGCGTCCCCGTTGCCGCCGTAATTCGCTTTGTACGATAAATTACGGTTTTATGAAATACATTAGTAGGTGGTAATCGGGACTTTTCGCTCGACGATATTATTTGAAAAAAAAAATTATATAAACGAAAAACCGATCCGAATGAATACGTCGCGGAATCTGGGACGTATTATTGCATTATTGCGTAGTGTAATCGCTGCAAAAAAAATAATAATTGCCATACGCGTTTCACGTTAATATTGGTATATCGCGTATATTTTGTGTAATACACACGTGTACAGTGAAAATCGTCGTTTTTGCAATATTATTTTTATATATTATATTCGTTCGTATGTTGGGCGAAAGATTATAAACAGAGAGGAAATTACCAGTGTAATGACAATAGCAGAGTTATAAATACCTAGTTTGTAGAAATTTTATGTTACATCAACACGGCGGTGTGTTACGTACGCCATTTTGCGCGCCATTTGTCATAATAAAACCACTGTACGGGTACGATGTATGTATGTATATATATATATAAAGTTTTTAAAGTATATTTTTAAGTTGATGTGTACCGTGGGAATACGTAATATATTGTACGACTAGAGTATTCTGTGGGTTTTATTATTTTCGCCACTGTCCTCTCGTTGTTTGTTGTTATTTGGTGTATTTTACCGTTATTTTAATGAATCGGGTTTTTGTTTTATCACTCTAATTGTCATTGAATCAGATTGAACGCCGATTTTCCAAATTCAAATTTCAGAAGCTCTAAAAAACGTCTAAATAATTACATTTTTTTGGAATCAGTCATATTAACTCCCTTTGAAGTGGTCGGCAGTGGTTTTTTATTCTAAAAAAAAAATTTGTTTATATATATATATATCACTCTTCACTATCTATACGGTGCTGTACTCGTATAAACAGTTTTTAACACGGTTTAAGATAGTGAAAATGACTAATTTTTATAGTGCAAAACGTACGACCGACCATCAGACAATGTGAAATACACACATACACGTGACGATTTGGTCTGTCAAACGCTGTTTGACGAGAAGTTTGACGACAGATCGTATCGTGTATGGGCCTTTTAAGAGCGCGCTTATGGTTAAATATCTAACTAATTTCAAGATTTATTTTTATATATTATAATATTATCTTAAACCGTGGTTTAGTTCGAATTTTGGTCGGCAATTGTTTCTTATTACAGTTGTTCATAATTAAATACTTATTTTTAAGCGAAATTCTATTATACTCGTATAGTGTAAAGACAAAACAGTTCTGACGATTTTTTAAATCGTCCCGCGTGTGGTGTAGTGTTGTTCGATGCTGTTTGTCGACACGTCGTCGTGTCACTAGATGCTGCATGTGCTTGTCCTTGTGTGACAAGCCAATTCTATCCTAGAGCCGCGTACACATTAGAGCACGTATGCTCACGTTGTGCGTGGTCCATATGGACGATACTACTCTACAACGAGCAGGTATGCTATAAATTTACACACCGAGCAGTGAATATGGCTATCATTATAGGAGGAAAATTTGTGCGACGCACAGCGTTGAGCATACATGCTCGGTCCATGCGTGCTCTAGTGTGTGTACGCAGCTTTAGAACGTTTTTACGTATCCTGTTGTACCCCAAGTTCAGATACTTCCGACAGCGATCGACTGGTGAAATGAACATTTTTACGTTTGCAGGCTTCGTACCGCCTTCGTTATGATTGTTGATTTTATATGACACGTATGTCATCGCATTCAATAGTGCCAAATATAATGCAAGTGAATCGATTACCGCCATCATATTTCTTCTTCTTCTTCTGGCTTTTACAACTCTCTAAGAGTCTTAGCCGCTAATACAACCTCGCGCCACCTATCCCTGTCAAGCACCATTTCCCTCCATGCGTCTATTCCCATATTCCTTAGATCTTCTTCGACACCGTCAATCCATCTTTTCCTGGGTCTTCCCCGGGGTCTCTTTCCGTGTGGTTTCCATTCTAGTGCTAGTTTAATAGTATCGCTTTTCCCCCCTTCTCATGATGTGTCCAAGCCATTGTATTCTTTGCCCTTTGATGAAACTGGTTACTGGTGGTATATTAACCATGTCGAGTAGTTCCTAGTTGTGCGTACCGTAGTCTAGTGGAATAATGTAGTAAAGTAATACGCAATGTTCCCGTTCCGACTTTGTTCCCAGATTTCTTAATTTTTGCATTTTTTTTTTTCAAATTTTATTAAACCAAACATGTGCACTCCAATAACTTAAAGTGGTATTTCATAGCAAATCAATGGATATTTTTAGTTTAAGTTCCGACACGAGATCGCAAAGCGAGTGTAGCTCGCTCAGACTTGTTAGAATAAGTGCTTCAATTTTTATTTATTAAATATATGTATATAAATATTATCTATATGTGCAAACAGTTAATTGGTTATTATTGAATTTGTTGCATGTTAATATTATTATATATTGTATTATATCATAATTTGCTACTATATTGTACTGAAAATGTCATTTATTCACAAATAATATAAAAGTTATTAAATAATAAAATGTATAAAAAAAATTGACTTGGGAACCGTGCACATCATCAAATCGTACATGACCAAACAACCTTGCATGACAATTAAAATGTATTATAATTTGCCTGATTAAAGTAAAATATTTTTAAAATTAAATTTAAAACAACGAAAAAAAAAAATTGAGTGAAAAAAGCAATTATATTTCTCAGAAAGAAAAAAGTGTGAAAATTATATATAATAAATGATCCAAATTAATTTTAATTATAATTCAAAGTTTTTCATTATATTTAGTAGTTATCAATTATTCTAAAGTATTTAATCATTTTATTCATTGACAGAAATAGCACCCAATTTTTTTTGTCTTAATTGGGTACTTAGTTAAATTTTTATAAAACGTCTTCTCTAGATAGATGTTGGAAAATGTTAATGGAACTGAATTACGTATGGTAAATTAAGTAAATTAATAAATATTAATGGTAATAATTAAGCTATTATAAAATGAAGTGAATATGAACTTAAAATGGAGGCAAATTACTGCTTTCCTATGAACAGAACAAAATAAAATTGTATTATTCTGTTACAAATACATTGGAAACAAAAAAAAAGTTCTAATTAGTATGTGAATACTTGATTATTACTATAGTAAAAAATAGCAGTACAAAGAAAAACTTGGGCTAATGACTATTGACGTCAAAGTCATAACAAAAAAAATATATATATATGTACTAACTGCTTTCCTATGAACGGAACAAAATAAAATTGTATTATTCTGTTTCGAATACACTGGAAACAAATAAAAAAGTTCTAATTAGTATGTGAATACTTGATTATTACTATAGTAAAAAATAGCAGTACAAAAAAAAACTTTGGCTAAATGACTATTGATGTCAAAGTCGTAACAAAAAAAAAAGAATAAGAATTATGAACTAACTGCTTTCCTATGAACAGAACAAAAAATTGTATTATTCTGTTTCGAATACACTGGAAACAAATAAAAAAATTCTAATTAGTATGTGAATACTTGATTATTACTATGGTTAAAAATAGTAATACAAAAAAATCTTGGGCTAATGACTATTGACGTCAAAGTCATAACAAAAAAAAACAACCAACTGCTTTCCTATAAATGGAGCAAAAAAAATGTTCTGATTCAAATATACTGGAAAGTAGTAAAGAAAAAAAGTTCTAATTAGTAAGTTAATTATTACCATAGTTGAAGTCGTAACAAAAAAAAAAAAATCTATGAATTTGGATGTTATAAACCGATATAATAACAGTTGAAAAACCATTTAACTAAACGTACTTTAACATCTATCTAGAAAATTTTTATGATAAAAATTAATAAATAATTATTCATTGTAATTAGTTTAAAATGTCAATTAATAAATGAATAAATATAGTAGAATAAATGATAAAATAAAATAAAATGTTTATACAAAAAAGTCATATTTTAAAATCTATAAATGAATGAATTGTTTTAATTATTAATTATTTTTAAGAAATACATTGTATTTTAAAATTCAATAACATTACCTACTACCATCACTCATCAGTATAAAATCAAATATTTTCAAAACAAATTTTCAACCTAGTTACCTTTGATTTGAAATGTAAGTGTATTGAATAATTTATAATGTAATAATGCAATTTAAGTGTATAATTTATCTGTGAACTATAATAATAATCATAATTATTAAGAATTCTGATTTATGTATATGACTTAAGTATTAACCAGGTATAATTTAAGGTGTTGTTGCTTGTATGTTAGAAAATAATTCTATATTTCTAAAAATACTTCTATAAATTATGTTTTTGTAATTGCGATTATGTACTTTTATTTTGACACTTCTTTTAAGGCTCGTGACGGGTCGGCTGCTACACGATAACTGACTTTTATAATAAATACGATTAATACAAGGCTCGCCTCGGAGCACAACAAGAAGATAACATTGATACACGAAATTGATATAAAGATATAGGTAACAATAGTAGATTAGATTAATAGTACTTCCCTACGCAACAAGGGGTATAATTTTTAGTTTTAAAATAAGAAAATTAAATAAAAAAAAAATGTAGACCCGGTAGAATTTCAAATTTTGAAGTTATACGTTTAAGAGTACTTATTGCTGGTAAAGAGTGTTTTTTTCATAAAATAATAAACTTCTGGACCCAAAAAATAAACAGTTAATGCAAACTGTTTCATTTCTTTGCTATATCTAAAACCGCCTTTTTTTTTCTTTCTACATTAAATATGATTTAATAATTAAAATTAAGTTAGGAGATAAATATTTTTTACAATGATTTAAAAATTATTCTACAGAGTCTAATTGATCTAATTGACAGAGCCTGTTCTCTAATGTTTTAATATGTTCCTTAGCTAATCAGAGTTCTTTCCTTAACTCCAATTTCCTAGGAATTGTATTTGACAAGTGCAGTGGGGTTTGAGTCGATGAGTCCGAACTACTGACAGACAAATTTGACGTCGAACTACTTGGGCTTGAGCATGTTAAAGGTGCTGATACATCCAAATGGCTCTCTGTCTCATTCTGGTTAAATCGTTTAGCCAGAATATAATCTATAATCAATAATAGTCATTACAATTCATAATTATTATTTATTAAAATCCCAGATCACAAATTTAATACAATTATTATTTCGTATACGTATTTCGACAATTATGTTGTCAACTTCAGCGTTCACCAAGTGTTAGGTGAGCACTGAGGTCAAAATACATATATAAAATAAAAATTGGTCTGTGTCCCAAAACGGGTCATCGATTGTTAGGTCTATAACAAATTATATACATTATATTATTTCCGTGTTATTAGAATAATAAAATATACGAAGTGTACGGGGTTCTTTTCGATTACTATCTAATAGTTTTGGTATAATATATAAAACATTATAAAAAAAGATTGAAGTCCATACTTCTTTTTTCTTCCCCATACGATTTCTTTTCACAACAATATTCAAATACAATTCCAATTATTTTTCAAAGTCAATACATATTTACTACTACCGTTTTTACCATGTACTCTTCATCGTACGTTATTAATTAATTCTTTTAAACCACATTTCTTACTTTCCATCGCCGTTTCTGTTGCTGCCTGTGGCGCTGTTGGTGCCGCTGCTGGTAGCGCTGTCTGTGGCGGTGCCAATGCCTTTGTTACGTTTTCTAAAAACACACCAAAAAAATCACGGGCGTATATGTATATTATATATATACATACGAAAGGAGGGACAGAGGGCTTGCTATCTCTCCGAGCGACATATTTTTAATAAACGAAATTTGTAAAAAAAAAAAAAATGCAGGAAATGCATAAAAAAATTATGTTTTTTCTCATTTCGAATTTTACTCGATTATTGCGCATTATACACGAACAAAAGTGCTGTTAAAAAAACACTTACGTTTTTCCGTGGACGGTATCCGGAGGACCACCACCCATGTTTACGATCATGTTTTTGAAATAAAAATTATTTTGCATTTTATTAACTATAATGAATAAAATAATAATTTTCTTTGAGACGGTCTGCACGGTAATGAATAATGATGCACTATTATTGGCGTTAAACACACGGCGAAACGGAAAACCCCTAAAGTAAAGTCATAGATTATATTTAATGGATAGGCCATATTCGTTATCATGCGTTCCCGAATCTTCTGTCTCACTTAGCAAATATTTTGATATCATATATATAGATAACAGTATATAGTATATTATTGTACATTTTGTCATTTTATATTATTACTAGCTGAATTACTCGGCTTCGCCCGTGTGTAGTTTTTATATAACTGAGCTAGTCGTGGTATAAACTGATCGATGTTACCCATACAACTCTCATAATATAAAAAAAAATTATGTTACATTGCATATGAAATGAAATGTTTGGATAGTCCAAATTTTTTATACCACACACTACACATTTTACAGAATAAACCATAGTAGGTAATAAGTAAAAATTAAAAGGTTAATGAAAAGACAATGAAAGATATTACACAAAAAAAATCAGTAAACATTTTTGTATATTCATGAGAAATCAATTATCGTACTACATGATATAGGTGAGAATCATTATTTTATGGAATAATTCATGGAACAAAAAGTAATTTATTGCTGAGTAGGATAGAAGATTCTCTCTTCTTCATTCGGGAACGCTGCCCGCTATACATTCTGTATACACATACGCCTATCCATTATATATTATCTATGGCTAAAGTATTAATCGTATCGGCACTATCGGCTATATTATCATATTAATACATTTTTATTATACATTATGGCGAAATTTCCTAAAATAAATAATATTGTTTAAAAATATTATGAGAGCTTGTAGATACTATATTCACAACCTAGGAGTTACATGATTTGGAACTAAATAACTTAAATTCAGTTGACTTCAGCTAGATGTTTTTCTTACACACACACACACACACACACACACAGATATATATATATATGATCTTAAATGAATTTTTTTTTATACTTATTTTAAGAATTTATTGTTTTACTCAATTATTTAATGACTGATTAATAAAATGATTCATAACTTAACTAAGGTAAAGTACAATTTTTAAATAAAATATTGAGTTTCTTTTTAATTAAATTATTTTTTTATTTGTACCAGTGGCGTAGCATGGGGGGCTGTTGGGGCATCAGCTCCCCCTCTGAAATGAATAATCAGTTTTTTAGTAGGCACCGTTTATAAATATTAATTATTAACATATTAATTAATTAATTATCAGCCTCAGCCCCACCCCAAATAAAAATCCTGACTACGCCACTGGTTTGTATACCCTTATGCAATTACGTCAAGTCGACAGTCGGAGTAAATGTTGTCAAACAGTATGACGTATAAGAGGTTAATAGTAGTGAATTTATTTTCTTCTTTACATCCTCCTTCTTGTCGATTTACATTAATTTTACTCGATTTTATTCGATTTACTTGGCATTTACCTCACGAAGAAATGGTAATAGGCGGTCAAGAGCTGAATTTCTTAAAGTCTTCTTTAAGTACATGGGTGGGTAGGATTCCACAGTTCTGGCGACAGTTCATATTCTTCAATGAATTTTAACAAAGACTCTTGTTCCTCTTCAGTTGAAAAATCACGTGGACCAGGTGATCCCATAGTTTCTTCATCTATATTATCATTCGTTGTCACAAAAAAACAACAAAGAAAGCACAATGTAATGTTTTGCACACACAGATATATATATATATGATCTTAAATGAATTTTTTTTATACTTATTTTAAGAATTTATTGTTTTACTCAATTATTTAATGACTGATTAATAAAATGATTCATAACTTAA
The DNA here is from genome assembly GCA_032441835.1 of Slavum lentiscoides. Lineage (NCBI taxonomy): Eukaryota > Metazoa > Arthropoda > Insecta > Hemiptera > Aphididae > Slavum > Slavum lentiscoides. The sequence continues at coordinate 7,774,234 of CM063712.1, read as the reverse complement.
CTAAGGTAAAGTACAATTTTAAATAAAATATTGAGTTTCTTTTAATTAAATTATTTTTTATTTGTACCAGTGGCGTAGCATGGGGGCTGTTGGGGCATCAGCTCCCCCTCTGAAATGAATAATCAGTTTTTTAGTAGGCACCGTTTATAAATATTAATTATTAACATATTAATTAATTAATTATCAGCCTCAGCCCCACCCCAAATAAAAATCCTGACTACGCCACTGGTTTGTATACCCTTATGCAATTACGTCAAGTCGACAGTCGGAGTAAATGTTGTCAAACAGTATGACGTATAAGAGGTTAATAGTAGTGAATTTATTTTCTTCTTTACATCCTCCTTCTTGTCGATTTACATTAATTTTACTCGATTTTATTCGATTTACTTGGCATTTACCTCACGAAGAAATGGTAATAGGCGGTCAAGAGCTGAATTTCTTAAAGTCTTCTTTAAGTACATGGGGTGGGTAGGATTCCACAGTTCTGGCGACAGTTCATATTCTTCAATGAATTTTAACAAAGACTCTTGTTCCTCTTCAGTTGAAAAATCACGTGGACCAGGTGATCCCATAGTTTCTTCATCTATATTATCATTCGTTGTCACAAAAAAAACAACAAAGAAAGCACAATAAAAGTAATGTTTTGCACACTTATGTGACTTGAGATACACTGAGTATTGATGGAAATATTGATGTTTATCTTTCTACAATAAATACTATTGACAATAAACCAGTTTTGATGAAAAAATAACAGAAAATCCGGATTTCTATCAATACTTTATCAATACCGACCGTCAATCCGTCAATAAATATATTACACGATCAATATTATTGTCAATACTGAAAATATTGATGAAGTATTGTCAATATTATTGATCGTGTACGGGCCGCTTTAGACGTCGTTAGCAGAAACAAATATTTTTATCGATGCTCGCATGTCATTTTAACATTGGAAATCCCTGTGGTTCATATCTATTTTGATTATATTATCGCGTCGGCCGCTCGCACACCCGCAATCGAAAACACGTATAGTTACGTTGTACGACTCGTAGCTTAACATTAAATACATTACTATGAAATTTTACAACGATTAAAAACAGACGAAATCTCTAAATACTACATAATTAATATGTAAAGTTGTACGATATTCTTATAGATAGCAACGTACAATATGTAATTGTAGTACATATAATTAAACACATCACCATTAATATTTGTCTTTTGTAGTCAGATTATCGATGTTTTTGGAATGGCTTTTGGGTCTGGAAAATATGTCGAAATATCGAAAAACGTCAAATAAAACTTTTACTCGCACTCTCTCGTAGAATAACGTCCCGTAGTCAGATTATTATATCGATTTTTTCATTTGTATAAATTAATTTTAAATTGTTATTATCGTATACACGAACGAATTATAAACATATTTTTTGTATATTTTTTTTCTTTTTGTCAAATTTATCCCACATCAATAGTACCTATTGTCTGGCTAAATATCGAATGTGGGTAAAGACGAATTAGTCGCCATGCACGCCTGTTAGGGTTAGTTGCTTCATGCAAGTAACTATTTTCAATCGTAATACTAAAGTCATTTCCTGTTAAAAATAATCAATTCATTTTTATTTAAATATTGCGAGGTTTGAATTTACTGAAACCAACTTTCCTTTTTACTTTTTTTTTAGTGTAAACCGTGCTACAGTGCTTACATGCACGCTAACGTCCTTGATTCATGATTGTCTGTATATTATATAATTGATATGTGTGTTTGTAAGATATTATAATAAACTGCAACATACAGTACGTGATTGTAGTGCAACATTTTTACATATATCATTGACATTTAATTGCTTAATTTGCATTATTCAGGTGACTGTGTTGGTGCCGCTGTCGGCGGCGGTGTTGGCGCCGTGTTGGCGGCGGCGGTGTTGGCGCCGCTGCTGGTGGCGGTGGCAGTGCTACTACTGGTGGTGGCGATGCCGCGACCACCACCATTGCCTTTGTTCCATTATTGTTGTTGTTGTTTCCTAAAAACACACCAAAAAAAATCACGGGCGTATATATAAAACGCGCGTACGAAAGGAGGGACAAAGGGCTTGCTATCTCTCCGAGCGACATATTTTTAATAAACGAAATTTGTAAAAAAATAAAAAGCAGGAAACGCATAAAAAAAAGCTACGTTTTTTCTCATTTCGAATTTTACTCGATTATCGCGTTATAGTGGCGTCTACTGTTTGAACGTTTACACTATCTCACAATTTTGGACGACGCTATAAATAAGTCGTCTCCGGCTGCATACGCGTTATACACGAACAAAAATGCTGTTAAAAAAACACTTACGTTTTTTTACGTGGGCGGCGTCTCCGACGCCGATTTTTTATCCCACCGCTGCCGTCGCCACCCCGTCCGGGGCCGATCCACTGCCGGCGGTGATGGTGGTCCGGAAGACCACCGCCTATGTTAACGATGGAATTTCTTATTTCTATATGCATTTTAACTATAATAAAATTATTATTATTAAATTATTATATAAGCAAGGCGCCGGGACAGGGATATTTGGCATCACTCGAGCGAAGTGTTCGGCACGCCTGCCTATGCTTCTCCTGCTGTTCGAAGACATCCTGAATTCTTTTCAGAATTAGAGTCTTCCACATTTGGATGAAGCTCTCCTGAGTCATGGGGAGGGCGATGGAACATGGTTGTTCCATCTGTTGGTACACCGCGAGTGCTACCACCGTATCCTGATTGCCTATCTTCACAACGAGGTCGTGGCGGTGGTAAGTTGAATCCAAACGACCGATGTTAAGATTGTTGTTTTAGGATTGTTATGGATAGAGAATTTTCTAAGCTTTCCGAATATGTGTGTTTTAAGGTGTCACACCTCCCGGAACATACCAGCAAGTGGTAAAAACTGCCACGTTTAATTATTCATTTATTTCTGTTTTTATAGTAAATGCATATAATATATTTGTGGTGCCATCTATCTTATAATTATTTTGGTATATTATGGTTCAAATTCCTGGATAGTAGGGGCAGCGTATAGGCAATATAATATACGTTTTTTGTCACTTGCTGGGTGTCTCTTGTTAACTTCACACCCGTTATTATGAGACGTAATAATGAATGTAAGTACTCGCCGCGATGGACGGAATCGTTCCCCGGGAAAGACGCCTTCGCCCGTTTATCGAAACGTAGATCTGTTCGGGACGGAAGTGTCGCGAACACGGCAGAGAACTGTTACTGATTTCACCGCGCGGTACGCCTCGCGTTTCGACGAATGCCAGTCATCATCAGTCCCTCGTCGCCTCCGACCTCGGGAAATTGAAAAAATGAAACTTTTCGAGTGCGACCGCGAGTCCGGCAGAGAAACAATAACTCTACAGTGAAAAGACACACCATCGGCGAGGGGGCACAGCAACACTCAACGTCTCACTATTGCAGAATATAATAATAATAATAATGTAAAATTACGAAAAACACGTTTTTTTGCGCAAATCGATGTTTTGCGTTCGAAGACGTGTAGAAAAGTTCGCAGCGTAATGTGAAAATTTTTCTAATAAAAATAAATGCGCATTTCGGGACGAACGCCGCAGTGCAGCCAACCGTCGCATGACACGTAGTAAACCGATTTCTAACCGCACGACTCCTGCGGCATCCTGTGACAACACCGTAAAATAAAGAGGCGGGAAAAACTTTTTCCAAAAACTTTTCGTTTGCATTGTCAGGGATGGCAAAATATCGGCCACTACCAATATATCGACGTGTCTTGTTTCAATTGATCAGTATACAAACAATGCCATTCTCTTATCAATTATGTGTTATCACAAATTGGTGGTCCAACAAACTGTGAACACTAAATACGAGTTGCTATTAAAAAGCATATAATTTTTATTCAAAATGCCGACTTTATGTGCCGTATTTGGTTGTGGAAACAAAACTGTCGAAAAATCGTTGTCATTTTATCGGTTTCCAAAGGTGAAAATTAATGCTGCCTCAGATCTGAAAATGCAAATGTTACAACAGCGAGCCGAATGGCTTAAAGCATTACACAGAACTGATGTACGTGATAGTCAGCTTCAAAATATGCGAATTTGTTCAGTTCATTTTAAAACTGGTAAATATGTTTATAAGCAGTATTATTTATTACTTTTTAATGATAAATTTGGTACTTGTTTTTGTCTAATATACTATCTACCTATAAATAATCATACTGGGTTAGTCTATGTATATTAGGTCCCATAAGGCTACTTTGATCTAACGGATATACTGTTGGGCCCAACCGTTTTTTTTTAGTGAACCATGTTGATATGAATAGTCATATTTATAAATGTAGTGTACTCAAGGGCACCCACCATATTGGTGTTGGTACTGTATCAGTAATTAATAATAATATTAACAAACACATTTATTATATTCTATATAAATAAAATTCTATACAATTTTTATTTTTAAAATTTCCTTTGAAAACCCTCCCCAGAAAAAAATTATATCTACGCCACTGTTATACTATATAATATTGTTAAGAAATGGTTAGGTACTTTTTAAACCTGATCTTTACAACACTGAACTATATTCCTATATTTTCACTTACTTCAGCAATTACTAGAACATTATCGTTAACTACAATCCATTTTACATTAAAAATCCAACCACTAACAAAAAAATTATACGAATCTAAACTTTTGTATGCTTTAAATTCCTCCAGTGTGTAAGCACTTTTAGTCAAAACTAGGTAAATAAAAATATCTGGATAAGTCAGAGAAGGAACTACGTTTAAATCTGTTGTCCACAGTTTACAACTGTCTTTTAACAAGTATGGATCTTGAGAATTTATAAGACTTATTTTATCCAAATACCTTTTTTTTAACATCCCCTATTAAACTTCGAGCATGGTTACTTAATTTTAGAGACATAATTACAAATTAAGTTTATAACAATAAAAGACAATTTTAATTAAGAGGTCAGCATATTAATTATTAATTTGAAAAAATAATAGTATATTATACAGTATTGAGTATACACAGTACATTTATTTTGTATTCTGTATTTCTGTTCTTGGACCACCAATTAGTGATAAGAATATTATCAAATTGTAAACATAACCTAAAACAAAGTAATCAATTTTAAAACGAAGACAAGAATAATTTCTTACCATAATAATGCAATCCAAATATAAAACATACATTTTTTATTATTATTAGTACATTTTAAATATAAATTATAAAGTTTACAAATTATTTTTGAACCACAGTTCATCTTCAATTGAGTTGAGAAAAAGTAGTTTACTCAACCTTTTCCCTAAATGTCTATTTCTTGTTTTAGATATCCGTTATCCGATATATCGCACTAATACATCGATCCCACCGATATATTGGTGACCAAATATCGATATCAAATATCGCGATATATCAAATCAAAGTATCGATATTTTCGATATACAGTTGATTCCGCTTAATAGAGACACCGGTTAATAATAAGGACAACCGCTTAATAGGGACAATTCTTCAATTACGAAAACAAATGTATACTTGTAGGGTAAACGTTCACCGCTTATCTGGGCCACGAATCCAGATAATTGGGACATTTTTGTCGAGTATATTAATAGATCAATAGTTCGACAATCGCGACCGACTCGCGTAATCGATTATTAGATTAAATTTCATCTTATCGTATGTTCAAATGTGATGTAATGTTAAATGTTATTTGGTGCATCAGTCGTGTTTGTCGCGTGTAGTAACGATGTCTCGTGTATGTAAAAATTTACATACAGAGGTACATTAAGAGATACATAATAAAAAAATAGGTTATATCATGTTTTTCTTTTTGTACTATCAAATAATTTCTATAATAGTTTGTAATTTGTAATAATAAAAATATGTAAAAAAAATCATCAGTTTTTCAATAATTATTTAATTATAATAATTTATCTAAATTATTCAGACAGTTAAAGATTGTCAGAGAAAATATCCAAATTACAACCGTGAAACTATGTCTAATCAATATAATTTTATTATAAATAGAAATAAATTATAAATACATTATGTAAGCATTTAAATATTATGTACTATTATATAACTAACTTCTAAAGCTGCTAATTTTCTAGAATTATCAGTATCATCTGTTCGTTTTCTCTTCGAAATTTTCTCTTTAGAGTACTTTCAAAGTCAGTTTTTTCCGAAAAATGTTGACAAAAATCAGTCATACCATCACGAATGTTTGAAATTCCTTTTTTAAAACTAATAACAGATTTTTGTAATTGTACGGGATCAGTATGTTTTGATTGAACAACGTTATAAAGATAATCTACATTAGGCATGATTTTGTGAAAAACTGTAAGCCAAAAAACAAAATTTATATCTGTTAAAAGTCCAGTAACTTGATTAATTGTACTAGAATACTAGATTATATTGAACTATCTATTATTTTCTCCATGCATTCAGAGCTTTAGAGCAAATATGGGGAGAAAATAATAAATTTGTTTGGAATACCGCCCCCATTTCATTGCGATTGCCAACGACAAGCCAGCTATCGACGACGCTAAAACGTCTACTGGCAGAAGACAAAAACAACGCGGAACACCTACCGATTACTATATTTGTTTATATATGTATGTATATATTTTTTTTATTACATGATCTGTCCTCTGTATCACTAAAAAACGAACAATATATCATGAGTTGAAGGAGTACACTTTGAAAAACAAAAAAATATTTATATGTATAATTTTTTTATATTTCTGAAAAAATAAAATTAAAAAAAAACTAATTATTTATTGAGAAAACGTTTACAATTATTTTAATGGAAACTTATGTTCGGCCTCCAAAAATTCTTCATTGATCGATAAGTCTATAACAAATTATATATATATATATTACATTATTTTTATGTTATTAGAATAATAAAATATATGAAGGGTACGGGGTTCTTTTTGATCACTATCTAATAGTTTTGATATAATATATAAAACATTACATTTTGATATAATATATAAAACACAATAAAAAAAGATTAAAGTCCATACTTCTTTATTCCCACACGATTTTTTTTTTTCAAAACAATATTCGAATACAATATTACTCTTCAAAGTCGATACATATTTACTACTACCGTTTTTACCCTGTGCCCTTGATCGTACGTTATTAATTCTTTTAAACCGCATTTCTTACTTTCCATCGCCCCGATTCTGGCGTTTGGGATCTTGCCGCTGCTGGTGGCGGTGCTATTACTGGTGATGGCGGTGCCGCGACCACCACCATTGTCTCTGTTCCATTATTGTTGTTTCCTAAAAACACACCAAAAAAATCACGGGCATATATATATATATATAAAAAACGCGCGCACAAAAGGAGGGACAGATGGCTTGCTGTCTCTCCGAGCGACGTACTTTTAATAAACGAAATTTGTAAAAAAAAAAAAAAAGCAGGAAACGCATAAAAAAGTTAGGTATGTTTTTTCTCATTTCGAATTTTACTCGATTATTGCGTTATAGTGGCCTCTACTGTTGGAACGTCTACACTGTCTCACAATTTTGGACGACGCTACAAATACGTCGTCTCCGGCTTCATACGCATTATACACGAACAAAAAATGCTGTTAAAAAAACACTTACGTTTCTTGCGGGGGCGACGTCTTTTCCGACGCCGCTTTTTTATGCCGCCACCCCGTCCGGGGCCGATCCACTGCCGGCTCGGAACACCATCTCTCCTGCACTGAGACGCGGCGATGGTCCCGAGGACCACCGCCTATATTCACTATTGAATTGGTAATTTTAATTTTCATTTTAACTGTAATAAAATAGTAATTAATATATAATGACTATAATAAAATTATATTTTATAATTTTTATACTCAACACTCGCATCCGTCAGAGGCGGTCTACACGCGGTAATGATGCTGCACACGGCGAAACGGAAAACTCCGCTAAAGTATTAATCGTATCGGCACTATCGGCTATCGGTGTTTTGGAATATTGTCGAACATTATTATTAACATTAGAGAGTTTTTGCGCAACACCGGTTAAATATAACGTAATACTCCGTTAACGTATTTCCTAAAATACGTCTGTGCGCAGGCGCACTGAATATCGGTACGGTTATTCTATTATCGTTATCGGCTGTTTTCAATCAAACGTATCAAACGGATACGTAAATCGGTTAAATACGGTTATACCACAGATTAGAATATATTCATCTAATCTGTGGTTATACGTATAATATTGTTGTACTTGTACCTCGTGTGTGATTATCAT